>CM051823.1:32601250-33822500 GCA_028451465.1 Erethizon dorsatum
CTTACCAAAATAAGGAAAGAAAAGACCCAAATTCATGCACTTAGAAATGAAAAATGTGAAATCACAAAGGAATCTGCTGAAATCCATAACATTATCAGTAACTACTTTGAGAACCTGCATTCTAATAAAATGGAAAATTCAGAGGAAATGGATCAATTCCAAGATACATGTGAACTACCAAGGTTGAATCAAGAAAATATGAAAATCATGAATAAGCCAATATCAGTCAGTAAAACTAAAGAAGTAAAAAAATACTACCAAGAAAACTCAGGTCCTGATGGACTCACTGATGAATTCTACAAGAACTTTAGTGAAGATCTAATGCCAGTACTCCTCAAACTCTTTAATGAAATTAAACGGGAGCAGTACTCCCAAAGGCATTCCTGAAAGCAAGCAATATCCTGATTCTAAAATCATAAAAGGATCCAACCAATAAAGAGAATTACAAGCCAATCTGTTTAATAAACACAGATGCAAAAATCCTCAGTAAGATACTGGCACAAAAAGAATGCAAAAAGTCATCAAAACATTATACACCATGACCAAAAGAAAAGATCTGTGTGCCAATCTCCTTAATGAACACAGATGAAAAATCCTCAATAAGATAATGGCAAACAGAATGAAACAATTTATCAAAAGATTATACAGCATGACCAAGTAGGTTTCATTCCAGGGATGAAGGGATGGTTCAACATATGCAAATCAATAAGTGTGATACACCACACAAACAGAAGCAAGGAAAAAAAAAATCAAATGATCATCTCAATAGACACAGATAAAGCATTTGACAAAATCCAACATCCATTAATGATAAAGAAAAACTCAAGTAAGTAGGAATATGAAGTCTTTATCTCAACCTGATAAAAGCCATCTATGACAAACCAACTGCCAACATCATATTAGATGGAGAGAAACTGGAAGTTCTCCATCTGCAATCAGGAACAAGGCAAGGGTGTCTGCTATGACCACTCCTATTTAATATAGTTCTCAAAATATTACCAAAAGCAATAAGATGACAGAAAGAAATAAAAGGATTATGGATAGGATAGTAAGAAATTAAATTATCACTGTTTGCTAATGACAAGATTCTCTACATAGAAGACCCCTAAAACTCAAAGAAAAGACTCCTAGAACTAATATCCAAATTCGGCAGTGTAGCAGGAAACAAAGTCAATGCTCAAAAATCAATAGAATTCCTGTACACCAATAACAAACTCATTGAAAGGAATTTAGGAAAACAATGCCCTTCACAATAGCATAAAAAAAAAAAGAAATACTTAGGAATTAACCTAACCAAGGAAGTGAAAAACCTCTACAGTGGACCCTTGACTTATGAACTCAGTTCATTCATGAGCACTTGTTGTAACTCAAGTTGGTTGTAAGTCGAGACTGTTTTTCCCATAAGAAATAATGGAAATATCCATAATACATTCTAAACCTCCCAAAGTACCCCTTAACTAACTTTTCACAAGAAAAAGGGTTATATAATGTGCAGTTACCCGAAACGCCAATAATTTTCCTAGTGTATTCACCACAAAGTTATAAAATGTGCCTAGTTTACCAGAAACAATTTCATGCTGTACTCACCATTCAAGTTGATGTCTTTAGTTTGCAGGGAGGATGAAATGGAAGGTGGTTATTGTTGGGAAGGAGAGTCCCCTTCCGTAAGATCATTAGGACTCACTCTCTCTGTGTCCTTTCTCTCCTGGGGAGTCTGTAGCCCACTAGGACCTGCTTCTGGCTCACTAGGTCTCAAACTTCAGAATTAAAAACTGGTCTAAGGTTGTCTGTTTCTGTTTTTCTTTAACACTGTTCTGTAGTGTGACATGACATTGTCATTAAGCAAGTGGATGCAACAATTAGCTTTTTCTCTGTTTCAGTGGGCCTTCTCTACGACTGTCCATAGCTCTGTCCTTTTTGTCAGGATTTCGTTTATTTCAGAAGAAGAATTTTGCTGCACTGATTGTTGATACTCTTCCTCCTCTTCAGAAAGCTCCTCAGCTGCCATTCTGTGTGGCTCAGCCAGAAGGTGCTGAAGTTTCTCTGTAAACAATTCCTCTGAGTGTTCCTCCACCAGTTCCTCAACATCACCACTGTCTACCTGAAAACATATGAACTCTGCTACAGTGACAATGTCATCAACCATAGGGTCAATGGAAGGCTCAGGCTCCTCTACACAGATATCAAAGTCTGTCTCCTATATAGTATTTGGATATACTTTCTTCCAGGCAGGTCTCATTTTCCTTAGAGAGACATTGGCCCAGGATTTTTCAATTAGCCCCACACAGCGAAGAATGCTGTAATGTTCCTTTCAGAATTCTTTAAGGATGATATCTGTATCTGAGACCATTTGGAAGCAGTTCAGGAACATTTCCTTGGTGCATAGCTTTTTAAAGTTAGTTATAACTTGCTAGTCCATAGGCTGCAGTAAAGGAGTGGTATTAGGTGGGAAGAACTTGACTGAGAGCCATGGAAACTCTTCAGCCAATTCTTCTTCCAAACCTCGTGGGTAAGCAGGAGCACTGTCCATGATGAGGAGAGCCTT
The DNA here is from genome assembly GCA_028451465.1 of Erethizon dorsatum. Classification (NCBI taxonomy): domain Eukaryota; kingdom Metazoa; phylum Chordata; class Mammalia; order Rodentia; family Erethizontidae; genus Erethizon; species Erethizon dorsatum. The sequence continues at coordinate 32,603,796 of CM051823.1, forward strand.
GAGTGGTAAACCTTTGTCCTCTAGATATTTCTTAACAGTAGGGCAGGAAATCTCTCTGATCCACTCAGGAAAAGCACTCTACTTTTGTTATACAGGATTTTACATTAGATCTCCACATGACCCCTAGCCTATTCTTCATGACTTTATGTTTTCTGAACACTCTAGAGGTCTCAGAGTGATAAACCAAGAGAGGCTTTATCTTGAGGTCACCACTCACATTGGCACATAGCAATAAGTTTAGCTCATCCTTCATAGATTTGTGGCCTGCCATTTTCTTCTCTTCCTGGGTAATATATGTTCTGTGCATTTTCTTCTAGAAAAGGCCAGTTTCATCACAGTTGAAACTTGAGGAGAGAAAAAGCCATTTCTCTCTGTCATCCTTTTAAAGTAGTGTATGTGATTTTCAGTAGTCCTTTTATCAGCACTGGCGGCTTCATGCCTAGTTATGCTATGAACCCAAGTTTTCGCTTTAAAGTTGTGACACCACCCCTTACTGGCATGAAATGCTTCACCATTGTCACTCATTGATGGATTATCCTTTTGAGATCTGCATTTATAGCCCTAGCTTTTTCACAAATTATAGACTCAGGCTATAACCTGCCTATTAATGTTTATCCACATTAATAATGGCCTTTCTACCTCATCTAACACTGTTAATCATGAGTTACTAATTTGAGTAACACCTTCAGCAACATTACTCCTTATACAAATGTTTTCTCTGTAAAATGGTTGAGATGGTAGATTTCGATATGCTGTACATGTTAGTGAGATCGGTAACATGAATACCACTCTCATATTTCTCCATAATTTCCTTCTTCTTTTTTATTGTGATTGTTTTCTTCACCTTTGCTTCATTCTTTAGCTTTTTTTCTAGCTTTTCGGGGGCCATTTTGATAGCAGTAATCATAGTGATTATATAAACCACTGACCAAAATCACATCCACAAACATGCATCTGGGCTCAGACTGACACTTATGTACACTTACATATGATTTCCTGGCATTGCGAGACTTTGTTTACAACCACACATGCAGGGCATCATTCATGTCATAACTCAAGACGTTGGTCATAAGTTAATCCTAAAATTCCAGTCATAACCCAAGTTGTTTGTATGTGAGGCCAGTCATAACTTGATGGTCAACTGCACAATGAAAGTTATATGATAACAGGAGACTGAAGAGGATATCAGAAAATGGAAAGATCGCCTGTTCCTGGATAGGCAGAATGAATACAGTCAAAATGGCCATACTTCCAAAGCTGTTACATAGATTTAATGCAATCCTAATCTAGATACCAATAACATTCCTTACAGAACGTGAAAAAAAGTCTAAAATTCATAGAGAACCAGAGGAGATATAGAAGAGCTAAAGCAATTCTTGGCAACAAGGGCAAGGCAGGGGACATCACAATCCCAGACTTCAAGTTGTACTACAAAGCTACAGCAATAAAACAAGCATGGAATTGGCAAAACATACACATGCGCGCGCACACACACACACACACACACACAATAAAAACAAAAACAAAAACAAACAAACAAAAACCAGACTCATTGCTCAGTGGAATAGAATGGAGGATATAGAAACAACTCCAGGCACACTCAGCTATGTTATTTTTGATGAAGGAGTCAAATCCCTTTACTGGAGGAAAGAGAACCTCTTCAACAAATGCTGCTGGGAAAACTGGCTCCCTACATGCTGAAGGTTGAACCCAGGCTCATATCTCTCACAATGCACTAAACTAAAATCAAAATGGATCCAAGGTCTAAACATTAGAACAGAAACACTTAATCTGCTGCAAGACAAGGTAAAACTCTTGAAGACATAGGTGTAGGCAAAGATTTTCTGAATAAATCCCCACTTGCACAAGAAATAATTCCAAGAATCAACAGATGGGATCACATCAAATTTAAAAGCTTCTGCACAACAAAGGAAACTTCACTAACAGAGTGAAGTGACAACCTACAGAATGGGAAATGCCAGATGCTCCTCAGACAAAGGATTAATATCTAGACTATATAAAGAACTCAAAAATATTAGATATCCAAATTTAAAGACCCAATTAAAAATGGGCATCTGAAATGAATAGACATTTCTCAGATGAAGAAATAAAAACAGCAAATAAATGCATGAAAAAATGTCCAACATCACTAGCCATTAGAGAAATGCAAATTAAAACAATAGTAAGATCCCATATCATTCCAGAAAAAATGGCTGTCATCAAGAAATCAATAACAAATGCTGACAAGATTGCAGGGAGAAAAGAACACTTCTCCACTGTTGGTAAGATTATAAACTGATACAACTATGGAAATCAATATGGAGATCCCTCAAAAAATTTAAAGTAGATTTTCCACTTGACCCAGCTATTCTGTTCTAGGTATCTTTTCAAAAGAGTGAAAGACATCATACTACAGTGATGTATGCACACTCATGTTTAAAGCAGGTCAATTCATGGTAGCTAAAACTTGGAAACAGTCCCTATGGCCATCAACAGATGAGTGGATAAAAAAATAATGTAGTATTTATACACAATACAGCACTATTCTGGAACAAAGAAGAATAAACTTAAGCCATTTGTAGAAAAATGGATGCACATTTATAGCATAATGTTAAGTAACTCAGACACACAAGCTTAAATATTGCATAGTTTCTCTTACATGAAAAATTCAATATATATATTTATATATAATATATTATGAAATCAAAGACAGGTAATAGGAAAAAAGAGAAAGAACAAAAATGTTATTGTAATCCAGTGCAGATAATGTATCTAAAAGTGTACCTTGGCTTACTACAACTGACTTACATGTTTTATATGTTCTTTGGCCTATTAATCTTGTTTTCAAGCTGTATATATGATAATTACATTCATAAGGTCTTACAAAATAAATACATAAATCTTATGCTGGCAAAATAAAAACAGGGCAGAGGGAATAAGGAAAAAGAAGGGAATCGAAATGTGATATGTCTATGTACCATTTCCCAACACTGAATGTAATCATTATGTATTGCAAGTATGTACTAATTAAAGTAAAAAAATAAAACAAAAAACAAATATTAGAAGGGATCATACATCATGAGTAAGTAGCATTTATCCCAAGCACGCAAAGAGGGTTTAACATATACAAATCAATAAAGGTAATACGCCTCATAAACAGAAGCAAGGATAAAAAGCCTATGAGCATAAAAATATATGCAGAAAATCTTTTGACAAATTCAATACCAATTTATTTATTTATTTATTTATTTATTATTTTTTATATGTGGGTACTGGGAGTTGAACTCAGGACCTCACGCTTGCCAGGCAGGCACTTATGCCACTGAGCTATATCACTGGCCCTCAATACCAATTTATGATAAGCACCATGAAGAACATAGGCATAGCAGGACATTACCTGAGTCCAATAAAAGCCATTTATGACTGGCCTACTGCATTAAGTGGGGAGAAGCTAAAAGTTTTCCCTCTAAAATCAAAGACAAGACAAGAATATTTACCATTACTACTGTCATTCAATATAGTACACAAAACTTTAGCCAGAGCAATCAGGCAAGAGAAAAAAAGTAAAAAGGATATGTATAGGAAAAGAAAAAGTCAAATAATCATCCTTTGCACATGACATGATCCTTTATACAGAAAAGCCAATAATTCCACCAAAAGACTTCTAGAATTACTAACCAAATTCAGCAAGGCAGTAGGATACAAAATCAAAACACAAAACTCATTAGCATTTCTGTAAACCAATAATGAACACACAGAGAAAGAAGTTAGGAAAACAATACCATTCTCAATAGCATTAAGAAAAGTGAAATACTTAGGAATTAACCTAAGCAATGAAGTTAAAGAACTCTACAGCGAAAACTATAGAACACTGAAAAAGGGGTTCAACAAAGACATCAGAAAATGGAAAGACATCACCTGTCCCTGGATAGGCAGAACAAATATTGCTAAAGTTGCTATCTTCTCAAAACTGATGTACAAAATTAAATGCAATCCCAATTTAAACAATAGCATCCTTATTGGTATAACAATAGCATCTCTCACATTAACAGGAAAAACAATTCTAAAATTCATATGGGACAAGAAGGAACTCAGAAGAGCAGACACAATTCTGGCCAACAAGAGCAAAGCAGGAGGCATCCCAATCCCAGATTTCAAGTTATATTACAAAACAACAGTGATAAAAACTGCATGGTACTTGTAGAAAACAAAGACATGTGTATCAGTGCAACAGAATAGAGGATGCAGAAACTACCAAAAACACATTCCAATCTCTGATCTTTTAACAAAAGGGCCCAAAACATACGTTGTAGGAAAGACAGCCTCCTTAGAAAATGGTGTTGGGAAAAATGGCTATTCCCACGCACGTGATTGAAGCTATATCATATAGTTCACCATGTACCAAACTAAAATCAATATGGTTCAAAGATGTAAATATTAAAACAGAAACACTTAACCTGCTGGAAAATAAGGTAGATAATACTGTTGAAGACATCAGAGTAGGCAAGGACTTTCTGAACAGAATCCCAACTGGATAAGAAATAACAACAAGATTCAACAAATGGGATTATATCAAATGAAAAAGTTATCGCATAGAAAAGGAACCAAATAGCAAAGTAAGGAGACAACCTACAAAATGGGAGATTATTTTTGCCAGCTACACCTTGGTCAGAGGACTAGTATCTCGAATATGTAAACAACTGAAAAAGTGGTCCCCAAAATTGGCAACTGAAATGAATAGACATTTTGCAAAAGAAATACGAATAGCTCATAAATACATTAAAAATGTTCAATGTCCTTGGCAGTTAGAAAAATTCAACAGCACTGAAATTCCATCTCACTCCAGAAAGAATGTCTATCATCAAAAAGTCAAATAATAACAAATGTTGTCAAAGCTTTGGGGAAAAGGGATCTTCCAAATTGTTGGTGGGAGTGGAAACTAGTACAATCATTATAAAAAAGTGCAGAGCATCCTCAAAAAACTAAAAATAGAAGTTCCTTTAGAGCCAGCTATTCCCCTCATAGGTATCTTCCAGAAAGAGTTAAAAACATCATATCACAGTGATCTATGCATACCAATGTTTATCACACCACAAATAATAATGGCCTAATCTTGGAAGTAGCCATTATGTCCATTAGCAGATAAATTGATAAAGAAAATGTGGTATTTATACACAATGGAGTACTGCTTTGCTACAAAAAAGGGATGGACTCGAACCATTTGTGGGAAAACAGATGCACCTTGAAACCATAATATTAAATAAAATAAATTAGACACACAAGGTTAAATACTATATGATTTCTCTCATATGAGGAAATCAAAGTATAAATAAAGAACAAAATAAAGGACAGAAAATGAGGGCTTTACACACAACGGAGTACTACTCTGCCACAAAGTAGATAAATTGGTTCATTTGTAAGAAAATGGATACTCCTTGATACCAAACTATTAATTGAATTAAATTAGATACATGAGCTTTCCTATTGCATGATTTCTCTTGTATGAGAAATCAAAAGTATAAATATATTAAAAAGCAAAACAAAAGGCAGATAATAGGAAATAAAGAAATAGAACTTTTGCAAAAGGGAAAGAGACAAAGACAGAAAGATGAGTGGAGAGAGATAAAAATTAATGTTATATACATGTACAAACTCCTTACAATGAATGTATTTATTATTTACTGAAAACATGTACTAATAAAAATTATTACCCTCAATTCTTTTAATTTTGTTTAATATATTTGTGAATTAACACTTCTGAAAAAGAACAAAAAGCTGTGCTTTATAAGACAAATACAAAACAATAGTGTTTCAATTTGTAGTTCATGTTTCCAACTGTTAATTAAATGCTTAACTCAAGTAAGAAACAAAAGCAAATTTGTAATCTATGTATTTTGGATATACATTTAGAAAATTAATGATAAAATTTTTATGGCACCTAGTATGTGTTGGAGAGTATTTTATTAATATCATTTTTATACATTTAAGATTTACCATAAACATATAAGGTTATTATTTCAATTTTATACTTATTATCATCCCAGTTTTTCAAATGAAGAAAATAAGCAGCAGATTTAGCACTGTAACATCAGCTAAAAGCACCAAAATATGTCCTAAAAAGGAACAAACATTTTAACCCATGTTTATATACACTGAATTTTAAAAGAATTTTTATATTAAATGTTTAATCAGAAAAATGGCTATACAGGAAAATTTATAATTACTGAAAATGATATATGGTAATTTACCATCCACCCCCCAAATTGAAATGCCTTTGAAAGAATAAAAACAATATTTCTATAGTAAAATAAGAAAGATATAATAGTTATAAGCATAAAAGCATTTTTAAACTCATATATAACAACATACAATAAAGTGCACAAATATTACATTTTTAAAAATATGTGAATGAGGCGTTTTGGTGCATGCCTGTAATTCCAGCACTCGGGAGGCTGAGGCAGGAGAATCACTGCAAGTTCAAGGCCAGCCTGGGCTACAAAGTGAATTCAAGGCTAACCTGAACTGCATAGTGAGACCCTGTTCCAAAAAGACAAAAACAAACAAACAAACAAACAATCAAAAAAAAAAGTGACCATGCATCCAATACCCTACTCAAGTTATAGGGTATTAGCATCTGTGTAATAAATTTTATGGTCTTTTCTCAGTTTACTGCCTCCAGGACAACGGGCATCCTCTAATCTATTTGCAATCCTTGTAGTGGAGTTTTGTCTATTTTTAGACGTTATATAAATAGAACGTGACTCTGTGGTCTTTTGCATATGTGTCTTTTTGTTCTACAAGATGTTTTAAAAATGTTTCTGTATGTTTGTGAGTCAGTACATTGTTCCTTTCAATTGCTCAGAAGTATAATTTGTATGAAAAGAGTATAATTGTTTATTCACTCTGGTTGTGGACATTTGGATTGCTTCCAGATTTATGCCATTGAAAATACAAATGTCATGACCATTGCTGTACAAATCATTTAGGGAACATATGTTTTCCTTTCTTTCGTGAAAGTTCCTGAGTGAAGCTGTTCGACTAGGACTTGTTTGTGTTTAACTGTCTTTCATGTCTGCACACTATTTTATAAAATGGCTGTAGAATTTTGCATTTCAGTAGGGAGGTATGAAAGCTGTACATGTTTTTTATCCCATCTATTGGTCTCTTTACACTTTACATATCCTCTTGCATGGGCAATTGGATCTCATTCTGATTCTAGCTACATTTCCAAATATCTAAATATATAGGTCTTTTACTGAGTTCATGATGATTGATGTATCATTTTCTGTATATGTAGTATTTGAGAAACTTCTGTTTTGAAATTGGGTAGTGTACACTTATTATTGAAAGACAGTCTTAGTTGAGATATGTGCACAGTATTTTAACATGAATTACATTGTATAATGAGAGGCTTTACATGTCTCCTGTCAAATTAAATGAATTTCTTTCTACTCCTAGTTTTCTCAGCATTTTTAACATAAACAAGGATTGGAAATTGTCAAATGCTTTTTTCTGTGTCTATTGAGATACCTTTCTTCCCTTTATTCTAGCTGTGGGTTGATTGAAATTATTCATTTTTTAATATAAAACAAATCTTAATCTCACTTAGTTAAGATGATCAATGATTTTGATATCTTGGTGAGTTCAATATATTCTGGAGGATGTTTGTGTGTATTTTTATGAATATTGCTGCTTTATTATTTTCTGAAAAGTACTTGTCAATATCTGGCAGTAGGTATATAGTGACTGATAATAAATTGGTAAAGTGTTCTTTCTCATTTTTTAAATAAAGAGAATAATTTCTTTATTAAATATTTAAAATAATCTAGTGGAAATAGCTTGTCCTTTTTCATGCTTGCAATCATTTATAAGTATCATTTAAATTTCTTTAGTAGATATAAAAATATTGTTTTATCTTTTTGTATTGCTTTTCTAACTTCTGTTTTTCAAGACCTTTTTTACATTTACATGGCTTAATTTGTTGGCATAAATTCATTCACAATTTTTTCTTCCTGGGCTTGTAATATCTAAAAGATCTGAGATGTTCTCTCTTTCATTCTTGATACTATCAATCTGTGTCTTTGTTCTTTTGTTTTGCACCAGTCTTCAAAGACTTTATCAAATTTCTTCATCTTTTCAAAGGATTACCTTGTGAATGTTATTATTCTATTACTTGTTTTCTATTCCACTAATTTCTTTCTTATATTCATTAATTTCCTTACCTTCAATTAATTTGCATTTTTTTCATTGCTGGATAAGTAGATGTATTAATTATTAATTTTAACATATTATCTTTAATATAATACCTAAAGCTATATAATTTCTCCTTGTTACTGTGTTAGCTATATCTCCTACATTTGACATTTTGTCATTCAACTCTAACCCTCCACAATTTTCTTTTTGATTACCTTGATCCAGATTAGTGAGAGATGACTTCTTTAAATTTGCAAACATTTGGTGATTTGTAAAATTATTTAATATTCATAAATAATTTAACTCTATTGAGTCAGAAGGCAGTCTTCAAAAATAATCATCTTTTTAAATTTATTACAACTTGCTTTATGCCTGCCTCCCACATATTGTCTGTATTATGATGAATGATACCTATAGTCTTGAAAAGCATGTTTACTCTTCTTCTAAGTTTGTTATTCTTTACATACCTAATAAATTGAATGGCCTATTTTAGTCTAATCTCCTGTGTTCTTTCTACTCCTTTTAATTATTTCTTTGTTCACTCATCGTTGAAAGAGAAAGGTGCAGTTTTTTGTTTCTTTGTATGTCTTTTATTGTTTTTTAGTTTTGCCAAAACACTGATTTATCCGTTTCTTTCTTTACTTTGCAATATTTATTTCATGTAGTTTTGAAACTATTATAAAGCATATAAATATTTAATATTGTTAGATAAATTGACATATTTCTCATTATTAAATGTCTCTCTGTATCTCTGATAATATTCCTTGTGACAAAGTCTATTTTCTCTGACATTAATAAAATACCCTGTCCTTGTAATTAGTAATTAAATGATCTATCTTTGTCTAAATTTTCATTTCAATCTATTTATTTCTCTACAATTACAAAGTTTTAAGCAGCATCAATTTGAGTCTTATTTTTACAAATATTTATATACTCTGCTTTTTAATTGAACTTTTAAGGATCTCAAAATAATGTATTTACATTACAGCACTATCCATCTATCCATCTTTTATGTTTTACTATCAAACATTTTACTCTTTATTATATACAAAAACACATTTTTATTTAAAATTGTCTAAGGAAAATTAGTAAAATTATTATTTCACTTTTATATATATATTAATATCTTAATATGTCCACGTTTTCTAACAGTATTTCACTTCATTCCAAAATACCTTATTTTTTTATTTCCTGTAATACAAGAATACTGGCAATGAATTGTCTCACCATTAAAAATATTCAAATATATGTAATATTTCACTTTCAATTTCAAGGCTATTTCTCTGAATGACTCTAGGATTGCAGGATTGTTTTCTACTGTTTTATTTTGTTACTGTGCTGTTTCATTTTGCATTTGACAGTTTTTCTTTCTGTCTGAATTGTTTCTACTATAAACTCTAGTCACTTCTAGAATTTTCTTTTGCATTTTTCATAAAATTTTGAATGCATGTTCACAGTTTTTTTCATTGTCATTATTTTTCCATCATATACTTCAGTCTGATTAAGGTCATTGTAGTTCTGTTGTTTTTTAATGTTTATCTATGTATGCTTCCCTTTGTAGCTTCTATGAAGTACGTTCAAATTCATATGTTCTGTTGGCCTATGTTCATCCTACTGTGGGTCATATTTAATGCTATTATATTTTCAGATTTTTAATTTTCAAGTTGTCAGATCTACATTTCTATTGTTTTGTGTCTATGTTTTCCACTAAATTCGGAGATTAAAAATTGTACCACAGTAATGTGTGCATACCCATGTATATACCAGTGCGATTCATAATAGGTAAATGCTGAAAACACTATTTCCATCAATAGATAAACGGATAAATAAAATGTGGTATTTATACACAATGGAGGACTATTCTTCCATAAAAAAGGATAAACCTGAGTCATTTGTAAGAAAATAGAGGGCCGGTGAGATGGCTCAGCAGTGTACGCGCTTGCCTGGCAAGCACGAGGGCCCGAGTTCGACTCCCGGAATCCACATACGAAAAAGGGGCCGGTGATATCGCTCAGCGGCACGGGTGCCTGTTGGCGCGCGAGGTCCTGAGGTCGACCCCCCGGTACCCACAAAAAAAAAAAAGAAAAAAGAAAATAAATGTATCTTGAGACAATAATGTTAAGTGAAGCTTAAATAGCATATAGTTTTTCTTATATGAAAAGCTAAACATATATGACAAATAATAGGAAAAAATTGAGAAAAAACGGTTTTGTAATTCAGCGTGGACAATGTATCTAAAACTGTACCTTGACTTAGTGCTATTGTCTTACATATTTTATATGTTCTTTGGCCTATTAGTCTGGTTTTCAATCTGTACATCTGGTAATTAACTTCCTAAATTCTTCTCTGTCTGTCCTCATCCTTAACAGGAAGTGGAAGTCTCTCTTATTTTTCTCTTCGATTTTCTTGTATTTAATAGGAAGACATACACTATCCTACAGTTAGTATACAGAACATTGAATTTTCCCTTTGACTTATCATATTTTCAAATATCACAATGAATTTTCATTTAAAAAACAAATTATTTTCAGTTTTTATCCATCTGTCAATATGAAATGTATTAATATTGAATTGTCTTTTGATTCCAACCTTTTTTAAGTGACATGAGGAGGTTTATTAGAGATAGAGATGTATGACAAGCTCAAGAATGGAGCTCCGGTGTTAAGAGAAATGAGGCCCACAGTTTTGAGAGATATATAAACTAGACTCGCTGATTGAAATAAGTATACAATATTTCAAATACTGTTTTTGCAGTATTAAATATTAAAATACATTAATTTGGTATGTCAAACTTTGCTCCCGCTATATTTTCTTACAAGATAGTTCCAGAGGAAATTTCAGATAATATTTTTGGATAACAAATGGTAAATTTTACATTTTTAGGAGTTGTTTTAACTTTATTTCAGATCAATTATTTTACTTATAAATTGCATTCTTATTAAGGCATTTGCATATTTTAACAATTACGGATTTTTCAGCCAGATTTTTGCTGGTTAAAATGGAAAACACAGAAAATCAAAACAAAGAATTTATAAAGTTCTTATGATATTTGATAATTATACTACTAATTTCTTTTAGTTCATTGATAAGAATGGTTTGTACTTATATTGTTTGATCAATTTTGCATGCCTGTATCTTGTAATCTGAGCAACTACTCTGAGGAAAACAATATGCAATATATTAAACACGGTTGATTTCCCATTATATTGTTCTGAAATTCTGTATCGTTTCTATTGTTTTTTTCTCTTAAAAAAAAAAGAAAAAGAGTGAAAAAGAAGTGTTCTAAAGCCCCATGTGTTAAAGGCTTGGTCCCCAGCTTCTTCTACATTTTCCTATAGGATGGTTCCAGAAGTTTCAGATATTTTTGATAACAAATGGTGAATTTTCCATTTTTAGGAGTTGATTGAACTTTATTCCTGATTAATTAATTGACATATTAATTGTACTTTTTTTAAAGGATTTATGTATTTTAACAATTGCGTGCTTTTGAGCCAGGTTTTTGCTGGTTAAAATGGCAAGCACAGAAGATCAAAAACAAAATATGTGCAAAATTTTCATAAAGAACCATAATTTCACAAAATGTTATGATTTTTATGTTTTATAGTTATTGTTTTATAAAGAGTTTTCGCACTGTTACTTTTTTATCAAGTAAACTTTCTATGCTCTGATAGAAAAAATAGCAAAAAGGTCATGTTATCCCTGGATATAACAGCTGAGGAAGCCGGGCGCTCGGACCACGAAGAACAAACACGGTTAAACGTGACTGAGTGGAGACGCGGAAGCACTGAGGGCTGCGGTGCCCTCTTGCAGCCACTGTGACAACCAACCAGACTGCCTATGGTGAGCCTTCTTGTCAGAAAAAGAATAAAAGACTTTTTACAATTTAAATAAGCTGCTAAGTCGATTTCTTAACCGATATAAATAATTTTAAAATACCAATGAATTATACATTCAAATAAGGAAAAATCTCCTATTTATTTACTATAAAATTTGAATTTATCTTGATGGATCAGTGAATTGCTTAATGCTTTTTCACTCTTGAGCCCACATTGTAAATTAAAATTTTGTCAACTTTGAAGAATAATCCATTTAATACTGTGATGTGAATTTCAACTAATAGTCAGATCTCTTTACCTATCTTACTTAAAGGCCTAATGTTTACGCCCCTGCTGACTATCCAGAATAACCTGTTCTTCCCATGAGGGTAAAATGGCTGGATTGCATTTAATATATTTCACTTTATGAGGGAAATGATGCCCTTAAAACATTGCCTCAAATGTTTGGCTTGGAAAAAGAGAGAAAAAATACTTCAGAATGACTTTTGAATTACTAACAGGTAGAAAGCTTAGAAGCTGTCATTCCTGGAGTTACAATAAGAAAAAACTGGCTTATTTGCAAATCAATTACTTTTTTGGACCTATTAGAAAACTGAAATTACAGGACAAGAATCATCATAGCATTGGGAGAAACAGACAAATCAGAAATAAGCAATCATGATCTACTTCCTAGAACAGAAGTTGGGAAAGCCATGAATTTGTGGAAAGGTTTAAGTGGTGACTTTGACTAATTGCTGAAGACAAAGTGTGAACTGGAATGAGGAACAAAGCCCTGAGGGCAATTTTGGAGGTACCCTCAAACTTTCATAGATCTGCCCTCTGGGAACCCCACTGTGTTCTAATGGTAATAAGGGGCAAAGTTTATTTCAGGGCTCTGGTTGAGGCAGAGGAAAGGTAGCACTTTAATAATAAAACTTACCTTCCTGGGAAAAAGACATTGCCAGACCTTGCTTAACAGCTGGGAGTAGGAAATTTCCTCCATTACACTTCTTTTATTCCCTAAAGGTTGTGGGGCATGGTGGGGATAATGTTTTCTACTGGAGACGTGTATGTAAAAGTCAGTACTTAAGAACATAGGGCCACTAAAAGACTGAGAGTCAATCATAACTTTCTAGAACCTTCTCTCTAACTCACACATTAAACCTAAGTCACAAGAGTCCAACATAATAAGGGCGTTATAGCCAAAGAGCTACAAGGAGGAGACATTCCTTGAGAAAGAGTACTTAGAAGATCCCAAAATTAAGAAAGGAGACAAACACAAAGACACTGAAGAAATATGAAGCTTCTGGAATCTAAAGCTATAGCAAATATTAAACGCAGCCCAACTACAAGCCAGATTAGCACATAGTGTCACATTAAAAGTCTGTTTATCTCAATAGCTGTTACTGATACAGTATGTCTCGCTTTTACCAACGATGACAAAAAAATCACTAGGCAAGGCAAAAGCAAGAAAAAACAGTCTTAAGAGACAATATGATCATCAAAATAAGACTCAATTATGATACAGATATTAGAATTGTTAATCAAGGATTTTAACCCACAAGAGCAGGATAATAAAATGTTAAGGGCTCTGGTGGAAATAGTAGACAATATGAAAACACAGATTGCTAATATAAGCAGAAAACTCAAACAAGAGGAAGTATTATTAATTAGAATTAATTCAATGTAACAAGAATAACAAATACTTTTTTGGGGTTCAATAGTAGACTACAGTTGGGGAAAATCAGTGAGGTATATGATAAGTCAAAAGAAATATTTTGAGCTTAAAAAAGAAAAAAGAAGAAATGAAAGCAAAATCAAACAAACAAAACCAGAAAAGAACACTGAAAAACCATGAGAGAATTTCTGTGACACATAGGTAATTAGAATACAAGAAGGAAAAGAGAAAGAGAGAGCAAGGGAGAATGAAGAGCAGCATCTGAGAGTCAAGAAATATTAAACAAAATTATATTGACCAAGCCGTGGACTCAGAAAGTTCAGAGAATATCCAAGGTTATGACCATCAAAAACACAACTAGATATAGCATATTCTATCAGAGGTAAACTAAGGATAAAGAGAAGATATTGAGAGAAGTGAGAGGAAAGATAAATTACCTGTAGAAGAATAGGAATAAAGATTTTAGCTTACTTTTGGTAAGTAGCCACACACATAGGAAGAGAGTGGAGTGAAATAATTAGTGGTTATATCAATATGCAACTAGACACTTTATAAAAGATTTTATATAAAAAGATTTTATTCTTTCAACATTTAAAGTATTAAAGGAATAAAATCATCAACTTAGAATTTAATAACTAGCAAAGCAATCCTTCACAAGCAAAGAAAAATGCCCAGAGAACCAAAAATTAGAGGAATTCATTGCTAGAAAATTGCCCTGCTCATGTCTTAAAAGAGGTGCTTCACAGAGAAGGAAAATGATAAAAGATCAGTAACTTGAATCTACGTGTTGAAAGCAAATGTGTTGGAGAAGGAATGGATGAGGGTAAAACAAAAATGACTTTTTCTAGCTTAATTTTCTATTTGTTTAAAGTATTAATAGCAAGAATATATTGTGTGATTATATTATATAATGAATAAAATGAATGATAGCAATGTTCTAAAACCTAGGGAGAAAGAATTAGGAATATACCATTAAATTATGTGCACTATGTGTCAAGTGATATAGGGTTATTTGAAGACAAGCATAGATATACTAAAAAGACATACTGGAAACTTTAGAGAAACCATTAGAATAGTTCTTTGTTTTGTTTTTTAATGTGGGTACTGGGAGTCGAACTCAGGACCTTACACTTGCCAGGCAGGCGCTTACATTGCTGAACCATCTCACCGGCCCTAGAATAGTTTTTCAAAGTAGCATAATTCCTGTGATAGAATTGATAAGATTTAGTGATGTCTTAGATATAGCATTGAAAACCCTATCCATAAGGGAAAAATGATAAAAATTTCATTTCTGTGATGAGATCTTATCAAGACAATGAATAGATAAGCCTGGGAGAAAATATCTGAAAAGTTCATATCTGATAAAATACTTGTATTCAAAGTATCTAAAGAGGGCCAGGGATACAGCTCAGTGGTGCAGTGCCTGCCTGGTAAGCATGAGGTTCTGAGTTCGATTCCTGGTACAAAAAAAAAAAATATATATATATATAATTCTCAAAACTCAGTAAGTAGAAAGCAACCCAATTTAAAAATGGGCAGTGGGCTTCGGCAGACACTTTATCAAAAGGAACATACTAATGGCATCTAGCATATGAAAAAACAGACTCAATAGAATTTTTCATAGAGTAAATGCAAACTGCAACAATTTTGAGATACCAGGACGTACCAATTAGTTTAAATCCATAAACTGACATTACCAAATTCTAGCAAGAATACAGAGTAAAAGCCTTCGTCCTTGCTAGTAGGAATTAAAATGGCATTGCCACATTGGAATACAGCTTCCAAGGTTCTGAAAAATCTACACAGCCTTACCATACTCTCCAGCAACCATGGTTCCAGGTATTTATCCAAATGGCTTGATATTTTATATCAGATTAAAACCTACACATGAACGCTCTTAATCTCTTTAAACTGAAACCTAGATGATTCTGGATAAATGAAGTGATCAACTGTAGTATACTGGGTATGAAAAGAAATGAAACTGCTAAAAGAAATAGATAAATATTGAATACTGACAGCTATGGGAAAGAAGTCAGTCAGGAAGCCCTACAAATGTTATGACTCAAGTGTGTGGTATTGTGGAAAAATGAAGCTAAATTTAACGAAAACTGCCAGTGTTTTCAGAGGTCAGGAGAGAGGGAGGAGGGTTGAATGTATGAAACACTGGGCTCATTCCAAGGAAAGTGCAACTGTTCTGTGTAGTAGTGTAATCATCATTAAATGACTGTGGCTACCACATACACAGAGTTATAAAGCTTGAAGTGAATCTTAATTTATGCAGCATTTTAAAACTATCATTTAGGAAGTTGGAGGATTACAAGATGGAATGTAGATTATGACAAAAAAATGTAACTTTTTAAATTAATGAAAAGATCCATGGAAGTGGGGGAGGTGTGCTTAACTATGTAAATTTGAATATGGATGGAGACTAACATAAAAGGTAAAAGGAACTGTGGGTGCATGCACATAATTCTCCAGTTAACAAAGTTGTTTTCCCTGGGAATATGAGTTAGCAATTTTAATACTGCTGATATATTTATACTGCAAATGAACAAATACAGAAATGGATAGTACATAGAAAAAACTAATTTCTCATTTTTTGAGTGGAAGTTTACAGACAATCTGGAAAGGCTAGCATGAGCCATGTAGTAATGTATGCAAGTTAGAGATATCAGTATGAACTTCTGTTTAGATTAATATACATGTATATTTTCATATATAGAAATATTTACAGATATGTGTATATACATGGACTAGTTTATGTACATATATTTCCTTGCTGAGCAAGGGTAATAAATTATCAGATTTTGCCAGAGTACTGTAGGTCACCAATGAAATAACTTTTGTTCAAATGACATCGCATGTAAATATTCTATTAAATAAATTACAATGAATACTAACTAAAGATTTTCTTTAAGTAAAGTTTCCTTTGCTGAGAAGTCTATATGCAGGGTTACATTCCTTGCATAAATTTGATGAGATTTCTCTTTTTTTTCTTTTTATTTTTTTAGAAGAAATACTTCATTCAAATATGGAAACAAATATGATCTACTTGGATCCTCGTTGTTTCCAAAGTAGCTGAAGTGAAATGGACATGTGTTGTATAACATGTGATCATATATCATTAATGTTAAAGATGTATGTGGAAGCCACAGGTGGTGGCATATACTGTTATCCCAGTTCTCTGGAAGGTTGAGCCAGGGAGATTTCAAGTTCTAGCCTAGTCTGAGCAACAAAGCAATTTAGTGAGACCCTGTCTTAAAATATAAAGAAAGAAAAGAAGATGGAAAGAAAAAAAGAAAGAAAGAAAGAAAGAAAGAAAGAAAGAAAGAAAGAAAGAAAGAAAGAAAGAAAGAAAGAAAGAAAGAAAGAAAGAAGAAAGAAAGAAGAAAGAAAAGAAAGAAGAAAATAGGCTGGAGATGTAGCTCAGGGTGAAGGTCTGTGTGTGAGGGGACTGAGACAAATCCTTGTCAGTTCCTAGGTTTTAGTCAGCCTAGTGCACAAAACAATGAATAATTACTCACCATTGATAAATAAAAAGTAATCTCTCTTTCAGAATAAAAATCGGTTAACTAAATATGCAAGTTTGTTTTATCAAGTGCCTCTACTGAAAAAAAATTAATTCCTAATACAACAAGGTAGGGCTCAGAGTCCTATCCTACACTGATAAAGGTTGTATCTCAGGCTAGGTTACCCAGTTAGAGCCTAAAATACTGATAGAGAGAGTGAGGCAGAGCAAGGCTCAGCGTAGAAAGTTCTCTCTTAGTCTACTCACCATGTGCAAAGTAGGAGCATATATCAAGCTCACAGCTTAAAAGCTAGCGTGCCACAAGAAAAAGTCACAGCCGTGCCATACACAAATAGATTAAATATAGCAAATCTTCCCAACAGGAGAAGAAGAAATATCAAGTATGGCTAAAATTTAGGAATATATTTTTATTATTATTATTACAGATAAAGATAAAGTGAATAGAGTATCTTAAGCACATTACAAACTTTTCATTTGAGAAGTAATTCTTCACCTGGGGTGTGAGGTAGATGTCTCTCCCCATTCAGAAAATACTAAGATGAAGAAATAGTTTCTTCCAGCTCTCAGTACTTTGTGTCTTAACTGCAAAGCCTATAGTCTACTAAATGGTTATTTTGTTTGAAGGAGGAAAATACAGACTAATCCACACCCACTTTCCAGTTGACACTTCTATGCATAATCTCCTAGGTCCTGTGTGGTCTACACTCAGGATTGCTATAAGAGGTTCTGAGAAAGCTAGATCCACACAAAGGCCACCTTGTCATGTAGGGCAAACATGAGTCTCCTACTTAATTTTCCTGATGAAGTAAAAATACTGCTGCCCTTGTTTACTTGAGTAGTTAATTTAGTATGGAATATGTCTAGTGAAATAACTTCCATCCTCTGTGGGAAATTAACACTTATAACCACTTATTTTCTGTTATTTCTTCATATCTCAGGTTCTTCCGGTTCTGACCTGGGACTGTGATGCACTTCTATCTTGAAGGATACTGGGCTTTCCTTTTCTCCAGATATTTGCAAATGAGTAATCATCCGCAAAGCTTTTCGCCTGAAGGTAATTGGTGAAGGATCAGTAAATTGTGCCCAGAGACGTCCAGTGAAGAGCAGTACTTTCAGCGAACCTCAAAATCTTTCCTGACCTCAGCTTTTGGATATTTCAGTTCTTCAGGATCTTGGTCCATTCTGATGACAATGAGGTTATCTGGCTTGTCTCTCCCTGGAGCAGGGGAACATGTTTTCTCTGTTTTTTCCACACAAATTTCAAAAGGATTTCTCACCAATTTTGGAGTAGTTCTCTTCTTTTCACATTTTTGGAACACTTTGAGAATTGATGTTACTACTTTAAGACTGTGGCAAAATTCAGCAGTGAAGTCTTCATTCAGTTTAAGGCTTTTCTTTATTGGGCAACTTACTATTCCTGACTCAATGCCCATATTTGTTATTGGTCTGCTCTAGTTTTCTGTAGCTTCACTGTCCAGTTTTGGTTGATTATATGTGTCCAGAAATGGAAATATTACTTCTAGTAATATTTTTCAGTTTGTTACTATATACTCATGACAATAGTGATCTGTAGTGATCTTTCATATTTCTGTAGTGTCAGTTGTAATAGCTTCCTTTTTATCTGTGATTGTGTTCGTTTGAGGGTTCTCTCTACTTTTCTTTTTTTTTTTTTTTTTGTGGGTACCAGGGGGTCGACCTCAGGACCTCACGTGCCAACAGGCGCCCGTGCCGCTGAGCGATATCACCGGCCCCTTTTTCGTATGTGGGATCCGGGAGTCGAACTTGGGCCTTTGCGCTTGCAAGGCAGGCGCTTATGCCGCTGAGCCATCTCACCGGCCCCTCTCTACTTTTCTTACTTAATCTAGTAAAATGTTTACCAATCATTTTAGCCTTTCAAAAAATCCCACCCTTCCTTTTGCTGACATTTTTAGGGTATCCATTTCATTTATTTCTGCTCTTTCTTACTTCTTTTATTCTATTGATTTTAATATTGGTTTGTTCTGCTTTCCTAGTTATTTGAATTCTACTGTTAAGTCATTTATTTAAGAATTTTCTATTTTTATGATATAGAAACTTACTGCTATAAAATTCCCTCTGAGTGCTGCTTTCATGGTATCTCATAGGTCTTGATTTTTGGTGCCTCTATTTTTATTCATTTTAAGAAATTTTCGAATTTCCCTTTTGATTTCTTCATTGACCCACTGGTCATTCAAGAGCATGTTTTTTAATTTCCATGTATTTGTACAATTTCCAAAGTTCTTCCTGCTACTAATATGAATTAACACCTTCTCTGTAGCCTAAAATATGGTCTATTGGGAAGATTGTTCCGTGTGCTGACGAGAAGATTATACATAGTCCGCATCTCGGGAATGAACGTTCTGTAAGTACCTGTTAGTTCCATTTTTTCCACAGTATAATTTAATTTCTATGTTTCTTTCTTCATTCTTTGGTGTACATAATCTATTCATTGATAAAAGTGTGGTACTATATTGAAGTTACCAACATTTTTTTTTTTTTTTTTTTTTTTTTTTGATACCGGGAATCAACCTCAGGACCTCGCGCTTGCCAGGCAGGTGCTGCGCCACTGAGCTATCTCCCTGGCCCACCAACTGTTATTGTTATCTGTCTCATCCTTTGAATCTAACAATATTTGCTCTGGTATTGGTTGCGTGTATATTTATCATTGTTGCTTACCTGTGATGACTTATTCCATTTATGGTGAACTGCTTTTTTTTTACAGTTTTGGAAATGCTAACTACCTTAATTTGGTTATTACACATTATATACATGTGTGATATTTTATGTGTAATTATACTGCGCCCCATAAATGTACACAATTTTTAAAATAATAACTTCTACTTTTCCGATGAAAAAATTTTAACCGAATATTCCAATTTTTTTACTATAGTGTGTGTTTATCTTATTCTCTTGCTTATGTAAGTCTAATAGTACTTAGTCTTTCAGAATGCTTCAATCCCTTTTTATTTCTCTACATGTTCGAGCTTATCTTTTCCTACATATTTTATGTTATTATAGTCTTACAAAGTGAAATATTTGGAACTAGTGAATTCTGAATCTATGTAAGTAGGCATGTATATCATCCTTGAACTGTGGATAATATTCCTTTTCCCGTTCATACATATCAAATCTCAGATTTAAACTTTCTCTTAAAGAATAAATAAAGAACAAAATACAAGTTAACTAATAGGAAGTATGGAGATAGATTTTTTTCAAATGGGAAGTGGGTAGAGAGATGGCGGAAAGGGGGAAAGGAGGATAGAAAGGGATTGAAAAAAGCAATTAAGATGTATTGTGTACATGTACCAACTCCACTCAAAGAAGTTAAACATTATGCTTTGCAAACATGTACTAATAAAAGAGAATATATTTTCTTCAATCTCATTGTCTATATTTATTTGCTGAGATTTTTAGTTGATTATTTTCTAAAACAGCATAAAGCATCCTTTAAAATTTTTTGTGTATCTTCATGTCTCTTACATAGAGACATGAAATTTTTGATACTGAAACATGATGTTATCATATATATATATATATATATTCAGAACTTTATTTTCCTATTTCAATCTCAGAAAATATACTTATCTTCCCTTTCAAAAAATTTATACATTCTTTCTAGCTGATTAGGAATAAAAGATACATCAGTCTATAATTATTATACAACAGGAAGATTTCTGAAATATTTCTATATCTATACTATATCTGTCAGGGTTTATGAACTAAACCAACTGATACCCTATTTATTTGGCATGGAAAGGGAGAATATTAAACTAAGGGTCTAAGAGAATATCAATATATCCCACTGTTAAGTATTTCCTTCCTTGGTCCAAAGTACAATTATAAATGAGATCAATGCATCAAATTTATGGTTGCTTACTGAGGGAGAGAGAGAGAGAGAGAGAGAGAGAGAGAGAGAGAGAGAGAGAAGGAAATGGCATAAATCTACAATCATTTCAAATGCAAATCCAGTTTCTGAGATGGGATGGTTAATCTTGGCAATTGAAAACTGACAGTTCCACTAATAAACTAGTTTATCAGGGAAATGCATATGTCCATTTATTTTAGCTTCATGGCATTAAATATAGCAAGCATCTGGCTTTTATTTTTCTAATACGGTATACTCAGCTATTATGTGACTATACTTTGTTTTGAACATAGATGTTCCTTTAGATGGGAAAAGCATATAGTTCATACTGAAGTGGTAATTTTATTTCTCATAGTTTTTGCCATAAACAAATAACCTAACATTCAGATTGTTTATCACTGTTATTGGTTAAATTGTGTCCCCCCCATACAGATACGTTGATATCCTAACCATTGTACATATAAAAATCACTTATTCAGAAATTGGGTCTTTGATGTAACCAACCTAAGACGAGTTCATTTTGGACTGGAGCCCTAATGGAGTGACTAGATTCTTTATGAGCAAAGAACATTTGAACACAGATACAGAGGGACACAGGGCGAAGAATATCATGTGATGACCAGCAGCTATTGGAGCAAGGTATCCAGAAATGATGGAATATCAAGGGTTGCAGATGACAACCAGAAAAGATTCACATGGGACAGACTTTTTCCTCAGAGCTGTTGAGAGGGAAAATACCCTGACAACAGCTTCACTGCAGACTTCAAGCTTCAGGAACAGAGAGACAATACGCTTTCGTTATATTAAGCCATTCATACAGTGCTACTTGTTACAGCAGCCTTAGAGAGTTAATACAATCATAAAAGGAAATCACATCTCTCCCTATGGCCTGCAAGTTTATTTCTTTTTAAAATAGTGAGGTTTTATAATTATTAAAAATATTAAAGGTAGGAAAAGAAGTATCCTGGGCAGAGTGCAGAGCAAGCCAATGAAAGCCACACATGCCGCCTGCAAATATAAACGTGATGTTTTCCGAGTTTTTTCTTTCCTTTAAGATCTAGTTTAATTTTTTATATAATACAATAAATGTTTTTATTAATACTTTTCTTTGACTTTTTGTAAAACATTATTGAAACTCTTTATTCTAATTGACTACTTCCAATGAAAGAATTTGATATTTTTTTAATAGTCATTACTGACTGCTGCTCTGATACATCTATTGTCTAGGGTGTAGTGTGGATAACTTGACATCCTAAGTCTTGTTGAGGTGGAAATTAATTGTTTACCTTCCACCTGTGCTTGTTTCTCAGCACAATAGGGAATAAGTCTGTGTGTGAGTGTGTGTGTGTGTTGTAGAAGCCGCTATGGGAGAAATGTTGAGATATATTTTATTTCAATTCCTCAGCTGCTAACTAAATAAAAGTGTTTGTTGTTTACATAAAAATAATGAAATATATTATCAATAAAAAGCTAAAGGGGCAAGGTGAATCAATCTAATGGGAGAATCTAAATCCTTCCAGGGATCCTCTAAGTCTATAAAAAGAGTACCAGTTGATAGGTAACAGCAGGGGATTAAAGACTGAAGCAGTTTACTGCAGGCTATGAATGACCTGATCCCTTCATCCATCTGTCTTTTTATATGAGAATGTTATGCTAATTAGCTGCGTAAATTGTTTCCTGATGACATTAATTTTGTGCCTTTTTGTTATTCTAGGCTTTGACTTTCACTGTGATAAAAATATACTAAGGGACATTTCCAATTTAGTTGGTTCTGATCCTGATAAATTGCAACGCAGAAGCAATGTTGTGCGGAAATATGCATAAATAGCAAACCTAATCAATCCTGAGGATAGACATAGAGGACTTTGACTTTCTATATAATCACTCCCTTTAGCTTCTAAGGCATTACATTAACACACTTGAAATGCTGAAACATAATTCAAGAAGAACTTTTAGCAAATGCAATTTTCATTGCCCCATTTTCTTTGGAGAAAATCAAGACTTGAATATTAACATTGAGGAAGTAATGGAAGAGATAGTTGTGATGTGAAATCTTATTAGTAAACAAGAGCTGCATCTGAAAAAATATTGTCATTAAAAGCTATGTAGTAGTTAATTGAGTTTGATATGAAATTTAGTGCTGGAAAGTTAATGACTAATGCAGCTATTTCACAGAGCTTGGTTACTGCAGGCTCCATAATGATCTCCTTTTGCTTCTGAGCAACAATGAAATTAACCTCTCTTTTGTCCTGCAGGTGTTGTGTTCTGATAATGCATATCCTTTACAAGTTTGGGTAAATTATTTGCTTTGCATTTAAATTAGCCCTATAGCTGAATCAATATTAGAATAATGAAAATGTAGAGAATATTTTTATTCTAAGAAAACAAAGGTTGATAGCAAAAATATCAAAATCCTGCTTATAACTTCAGAAAGGTGGATTAAAAATTATAATCGATGCTCAAAAAAGGAAGACATAAAATATGTGTGTGTGTGCAAGTGCACACATATGTGCACGAAGGAGAAGGAAGAATAAAGTAAAATATAATTTTATTATGGTTAAATTAGGGAGAAAATAATTGGCAATCAACATGTTTTTTTTGTTTTCCAATATGAAAATATTAAGGTAGTAATTATTTAACAATTCTTGAATGACATCTTTTGATTCCACGTTACTGGTTATTTACCATTAAACTCTAATTTCAAAATATGACACATTATAGCTGTATAATGAAGACTCAGATTTCACTTAGAGGCAATAAATTAATAGCTATGTCTTACTAGCAATCATAATTTTCCTTTTTTCTTTTGCACTGGTATCAGGAAGTTAGGTCCCGACACTACAAAGAACCTCTGAAGCTCCTGGCTTCTGGTGTCTTCATGGAAAGAATTCAGACAAGACTCTGACAATCTCACAGAATATCAGCAGACTTTACTGTAAAGTAGAAGAGCAAAGGGCAAGTGAACCCTCAGTGTAAAATGGCAGACAAGGGCCTAGATAGCAGTTGTTCCAGAGTAGGACTCAGGCTACCTTTGTATGATTAAATGGGCCCTTACAGAGTATCATTCCTTCCCTGTGAGCTATGTCACTGTTTTTTTATAAGGCTAAGTTGGGTGGCTTTGATCTACTTCAAAAAGAGAAAGGCGCTTGACTTCTCTTTTAGGTGGAATGCTTCTGCTGAGACCTTGCAGGCTTTTCCAAGGCCTTGCCCAGGTCTGGAATTGGTGGGGGCCAGGGACCTTATCAACCTGCTCAGAGAAGCATGTGTCATTTTGGGCCATAGCTTGAGATCATAATCATGTTTGGATTTTTATCTATAGCTAATGATTAAGAAAATAAAAAAAGAAAGAATAAAACTTACATTTCCCTCACTTCTC
Organism: Erethizon dorsatum; assembly: GCA_028451465.1. Lineage (NCBI taxonomy): Eukaryota > Metazoa > Chordata > Mammalia > Rodentia > Erethizontidae > Erethizon > Erethizon dorsatum. Next base: position 32,628,270 of record CM051823.1, read on the forward strand.
CTGTAGCTCCCAGTCTCTGGCCTATTAATGTCTAGCTTCCTGTCTAACAGCACCACCAGAAATTTATTTCTTTGCATTTTTCTCTAGATTTTTTCTTTCTTTGGTATTACTTTTCTTTAAAAATAAGAGTTTGTGTAAATAGTTTATAATTGTGACTATTCTTTGAAATGATAGCTAAAAACAAATTATTTTGATTTTACTCAAAATTCAAAGACGAATTCATCAGTGACCTATTACTACAGTATGATTGGTAATGTGCCATACTATCTCAGATGAATGAATGTTTGTGGATAGGAAGAAGAAGATGAGCATTTTCTCTGGTTATGTACAGGTAAAAGAATATGGGTAGCAATGAATTTTGATCAAAAACATACTGGTGGTATTTGGATGGTAAAATAAGAATAAATGCTATTTATGATCCCTTAGCAAAGGGATGAATTTGGCTCTTTATGATTGTTTCTGTTTAACCATTTATATAAATAATCCTGTTATATTCAACCCAAAATATACATTATTCTTGTACCTTACAACCAAGCTTTTGGTATAGCTATGGTGTTGCTGTTTATTACCCACTGGAGTCAATGTTCAGCTTTGTTTCTAAATGCCAAAAACAAAGTATATTCTAAAGTATAATAGTAATTATTAATAATTTATATAGTGCCCAACCCCACAGCAGAATCAGGAATGCTATAGACAATAACAAGCACACATTAAACCAACTGGGCACTGTGCCCAGAAAATCAGCCAAGTGCACACAATAGGCAAGAAAATAGTTCGAATGTGTGTGAGGAGAAATATGAAAAAGAAAACAATGCATGAAAGATTTCTAAGCTGAACAACCAGGGAGTCAAGGGATATCTGAACTTCTCTGGGAAAGAAAAATATTTTGAAGTCATATCTACTGGGTCTACTAATTGTCTTACAAAGTTTGATAGATATAAACTCCATCAGAAGAGGTGGAAAGAAGTTGAATATATTGCACCTATAAAGAGTTTAGGTATGTAATCTACCAAGTGACAAGTTCCAGAGCTGCTAAGTACTATATAGATTTATAGCATTTTTCTTTGATAGGTATGTCTTTATTTTTTTATTTTTTTTAATATGCGGGTACTAGGAGTCAAACTCAGTACCTTGCTCTTGCCATGCAGGCGCTTATACCGCTGAGCTATATCACCGGCCCATAGGTATGTCTTAAACTAAACTTTTTTTTCCTTGTTAGCATTTATTGTGATTATATAGATGTAGTGGCATCTGATTATGACAAAGGGCACATGGAGTCTCACCTGTGTATTTTCTTGCTTGCCTTTCTTGGGTCAGATTTCTGCTAGCGAACTAAAGTGGGAAAATGCCTCCACAAATTGAAGTAACCTATGGAAGTTTGCTTACTGAAGTGTTTCCTGAGGCTTCATTTACAGGGGCTTTCACATTTGGTAGTTTTGAAGAACAATAGAAATCACAAATGGATAAATACATGCATATTCATATATATTTTTGAGATATATATATATTTCTAACAGATAAGTGCCTTAAATTGCCTGAGAGCTGCATAATTTTCTTACAAAGTATTTATTATGAAACATTAAGAAGGTACAGTAGTAGAAACCTCCCTGAAACTGTCAAAAGGACAATTGGGAAAGCTTGCCACTAGCTATTGCTATTATATCCACATGAGGAGAAGAATAAATGGAAAAAGTTTACAAATGAGAATAAAATTTAACATTGTAATTTAATTTACTTAGGAATAATTGGTAATAATTTAATTTCTACTTGGCAGAAATAACACTTGGTATAGTTTCAAGAACTTGCTATATATTTTAGACCTCAATTTGTATCCAAGTATATTAATAATAGAAATATATGGAAGAATCAGATAAATGAATTACTGATTTGGAAAATGAGTATTCTTTTTATTCCTGAAGTGATAATACCCAGTGAGTAGAGAAATGCATATTATTGAACTGAAACCTAGATTTCAGGGAGAATATACTCAAAGAAAGGAATATTTACACCAAAAATTATTTTTACTCCATGACACTTTTATCTGAAATTAATGACATTAAAACATTCATTCAACTTAATGAATACCATTAAAAGAAAATTATATTATTGTCAAGCATCTAATAGACAGTGACTCTTCTGACTTCTTTCATTATGAAAATCTTATAGTCACAAATTTTTAGGTATTAAATTATAAAATACCCAACTAGTTACAGTATAAGTAAGTATGTTTTAAAAATACCATATATGTTTCAGAGGAGGAGGGGTAAAAAGGCTGGAGGTAAATATCTCACTGGGTAGATGGTATTTTCACTGTCTAAATATTTTCTTCCTAAACTAACTTTTTTAATTGGGTAGCTATACTTTTATTGACTAAATGTTGATATGTTTGGATAGTTCTCCATAAGTAAAGGAAATTACAGAACTATTGCTTCTGAAGGACATGATAGAAAATAGAGTATTTTTTTTATTTACATGTAGCTTATTAAAAGGCCAGTCTCTTTCTTCTTAAAATACGTACTTTGAACAGCAAAATTTAACATTGTTTCTTTAAGACACGTTAATATCCTAGTAGATATATATGGATTTAGTCATGATTAAGGTTGATGGAGTCAAAGACATTTTTAAAAATTTTAATTCTTTTATCAAGTAACTTGAGACTTACTGGACTTCTTTCTCCAACAATTTTGTTGCCAATTGTTTAGGGCCAAGCATTCACAACACAGATAGTGAAGTTCTTAGGATTATTATTGTAAATTCTGTGAAATAAAAGTCTTTATATGACACAATTTGGAAAGCATAAAGTAATTTCCATGTAAACTTTTATAAAGCTAATAGTGTTTTCAGGATTACATATGTTGATTAGCTATGTTCACCGATTTCTAATCATTACCAAATTTTTACATCCATTCATTCAACAAACATTGAGTGAATACCAGTTTTGTCCCAGGAATCAAGGATGAATATAATTCTAAACTTTAGCAACCCTAGGGTTAGAAATGAAATGAAGAACAGAAACAAGGTACTTCATGTGTTTTTACTACTAAGAACATGGAAGTGAAAAAACACTAGAAGGACATCTAACCAAATCTTGAAAAGAAAAACTTTTTTTTTTTTTAAATAACAACTAATCTGGGATCTAAATGACAAGTAAAATTATCCAGAAATGCAAAATGGACATTCTTGGCTGTCTAAATAGCTTGTTCAAGTGCTAAGAAACAGATGATTAAACTGTTTGTTAATACATAATGTTGATCTTATTTAACATTTTAAACTTACATCATGCAGTGTACCATACTTCAGGTAATAAATTTCATATATTTAACTCTATTTCTGTAAGGTTTTGAGAGAGATCATTTGAATAAAAATAAGGTTCACAGTGTTCATATGTGTTTAGGCAAAACATGTGTCTTCTAAAAATGTAGCATTTTCTGTCTGATTTCTCTTTAATAAGGTAGTATACAATTTATATCTGTAGGTGGTTTTAATTATAAACATTACTTTCCAAAATTATGTGACCAAATTATATATATATATATATATATATATATATATATATATATATAAATTTCCAAATCCAAGTCCTTTGCAGTAGAGATTACAGAAATGGTAGGAGAAGAAATTGCAAATTTTGATAGAGAATTATAGTGAGTACAATGGTGTTTGTACCAAAGATGTCAGCTCAGAACTTCAGAATTTGATGTTATTTGGAATAAAGATCTCTGCAGATGTAATTAAGGTAAAGAGATAAGGGGGCATGTATCTTGGATTAGCGTGAATACTAAATTCAATGATGAGGGTCCTCAACATTGAAAGTATAGAGAAACACAGAACAAAAATGCCATGTTGAGGGCCAGTGATATCTCTCAGCAGTACAAGCGCCTGCCTGGCAATCGCAAGGTCCTGAGTTTGGTTCCTGGTACCCACATTAAAAAAAAAAAATTGTCATGTTGAGACAGAGTCGGAGTTTGGACAGATGTGTCTGTTAACTGAGGAGAAGGGAGACTAGCTGCCAGCATGCACAGGTTCTTTCTTAGGGACTCTAGCTGGACCCAGCACTTCTGGCCTCCTGAACAGTGAGAGAATGAAATTTCTATTGCTTTAAGTCACCAACTTGTGCTAATTTCTTATGACACTCTCAGGAATCCAATATAAAAATATAGAAAAAGTTGTATTTCAACAAATTTTAACCTTAACATGTATTATTACCAGAGTCCCCAGTGAATCATCCTACCCCTTGAATTCATGTCCTTGTATTGCCTTCTCAAACTGCATATAAATTAGCTTCTTGAATCCCTTGAACCAAGCAAATGCAGTAGCAATACATTATCAAGTTCCTGTCCTAGGCCTGAGGAGGCTGTGTAATTTTTGCTTACTCTGTCTTTTATCCCGAGCCACATGCGGATTCATCTAGATTATCTTTCTTGAAGATTAGAAAGGCTGCAATGAAAAAATTCAGGAAAAATAAAAGACCAGGAAGAGAGAGGAAGTGTTAGTCAGCCCTCAGGTATTCCAGCCCGATAGTCCCACATGGATCCTCCAGCCTCAGTGGAGGTGACTGGTAAATACAGACAAATATGCAAATCTGGCAGAACCTATCTGCAGAAGAGATGAGACACACAGCCACATCTGGTGCAGACTGCAGATCCAGGAGCAGGTCACTGTTTGTTGCTTGGTTCAAACTGCTATTTTTTTTTTTTTTTGACTGGTTTGTTATGCAGCAATTCAAATCCGTAACCCTCTAGTGCTATCTATATTATTTTTAAAACTAGGATAGACAAAAAAAACAAATTCATGTATATAAAAGCAGTTGTTATGCTATAGCAAAGTTTTTTTTTTTTTAACCAATAATGAATTTTGACCAACCTTCTAAATCTTTTTTTTAATTCCTATCTTCCATGAGGTTTAAATAGTTGTGAAAAATTCAAACCACCTATAAGTGAATACAGACTGCAGTGTTCAGGAACACATGAAAGTTATACTAAAATTCTCCAGAAGTATAGACAAAATACAAAGAGCTGGGTAAGATTTTTAGCATATTCTAGGTTCAGCTTTTACAGGAAATGAGTAATTGACAATGCAATTTTTAGGATTTATTTTAAAGGACTATCCCACAGGTCCAGTTTATACTAAGAAGACCTCTTATTTTACACGTTATCTTCCTATACATAACTGTAAACGACTGATGTTCATAATTAAACTCCATGATCTGAAATGTCATCTGAATATTACAGTTACATTTTGATGAGTTGTGATTTCAAGCATTTAGCTATTATTGATTTTTTTTAAAAATATTGTAATCCATAAAAGATGGGTAGATAACTGTCAGGGCATCGGATACCTGGTTTTAAGACATTACTCAACATAATCTGTTCAGGGATACAAGAGACAACTAACTTTTACGAAGAATGAATTCCTATTAAAATTTATTCAGGGCCGGTGAGATGGCTCAGCAGTGTAAGAGCCTGCCTGGCAAGCACGAGGGCCTGAGTTCGACTCCCGGAACCCACGTACGAAAAAAGGGCCGGTGATATCGCTCAGCGGCACGGGCGCCTGCTGGTGCGTGAGGTCCTGAGGTTGACCCCCGGTACCCACAAAAAAAAAATTTATTCAAATCTCTCTTTTTCTCCCTCACACAGAGGCACATATGTATATTTTTATGTGCCTGCCTTTAGAATCTGAAAGAATGTTAGAGTAAAAGTAAAACACAGTATTATATCAGAATTCTTGTAGCATATAATCTAACAGGGAAATTAAGCTAGGTCAGTAATTTAGTCTTGGCCATTTGAATAATATTTCCTCATTTCTGACCTCGTCTCCATATCCAACAACCACTCATTTATGGACATATGAATTGTATATTACATGGAGAGAAGAGAGAAAATAATCTATATTTTATTTAAAATGTAGAATAGCGCTGGATAGATGGGTGTTATATTGATGTTTTCAATACATTTCTTTATAGTGTTTTTGTTGTTCCATTATTGCTACTTTGGTTTTTCATTTTCTTCTCTGTGAATTTAGTTTTATTTTTCATCATCTCCTCTTTCTTCTCTTCCTTCTCTTCTCCTTTGTTTTTATTATAAAATATAAGCATTCAGAAAAACCATATAGATATTTTCACATATCTCTAGGAAACTGTATCTAACTTAATGTTGCATCCCTTCTCCCTTTTCTCCTTCATCGTCTATTTTATTTTTAATAAATACAAGAGCTTTGATTTTTACTCTCATTTTGCCAATGATTTTTAAAGATAAAGATCGATTTTAGTAATATTTGTCCTAAGACAAACACAGCAAAGAATCTTGCAAACTAAATTTATTGCATATAAAGTAAGTAAACATTTCTAATAAAATCATGCTGCAATTGTTTTTCCTTCAGCTCCTGTACATTTTTATCTGACACAGTGTCTGCTATTTCTGAGTTCAGTGTCCTGCAGCAAGCATTGCCAGCAATAGAGAATACTTTCAATTAGTAGTTCTCTACTTCTCTGGTCGCTAAGCAACTGACCTATGGTGAGGAATACATAATGATCCACATAGATACCTTACAGTGATGATAGTGTAGGCTTCGCTAGTTTTATTTGTTCTTTTGTGTTGATACCACAATGCACATCTGAATACATGGTAATAGTTCACACTGGTTCTCTACAACAAACTTAAAGGTTAAAATATGCTCTAGACAAAGGTAGGAATAAACATGACTGTAAATAGCACATTTGCTGTCTTATGTCATTTTATCATTTATAAGAAAGGCATGAAATTGGGTTGAGATTTTAATAGAAGTTATATATACTAATCAGCAGTGAAGACAAAATTTGGTATGAAGCACAGTTGGTTAGAGGACCAGAGAGAAGACTGGCACAAAATAGGGAAAGATGCAAATAAAATGAAAATTACAAATGAAAACCATATCTGAGACATACATGACTGTTCAGTACATGTCTTTATATCTGTTAAAGAAGAAAAATAAACATTATCTAAAATCAGCAGAAAAGATTTAACAATTGACCCTTGTGTTCTTTTCATTCTCTTCTTCTCACTATATTTTTATTGGGTTTTATTACCATATGCATCAACAATAAATCTACTCAATGGAAAGGAGAGATTGTATCTCTTCTTAATCAGTAGAGCTGCTTAAGAAGACTTTTTTCTCCACATCTTTTCTATGTGCTGTGTGCAACTTATACATTGTGCTTTACAAGCTGCCTTTGCACAGTGGAATAATTTTCCTTTATGCAATGTAGAGCTTCTGATATACTATGAAACAATGAAGCGTGAATTACTGTTTGAAATTTATGTCCTTTTAATGTACATGCAAATATTAGTAGCACAAGTACTGCAAGGTGTAATGAAAAAGGGAACACTAATATATATTCAGAAATCCTCGATATTTACTGTAAAACAACAGATAACAAAAATTTCACATTATGCAACATAAACATTTCAGATTCAAATAGAACTTTTACTGTTTTTTGATGATGCCATTCTTTATATATTAAATTTTTCTACAATTAGTGCAAGTAATTGTAAACCACACTAGTACATCTGTTAAAAAAAAGCTTGTACATACACATCATACCTTAATCACATTATCAGTAGAGTCTAACTTTTCAGCTTAGTGTTTATCTATACAAAGACACTCTATTTGATAATGTGTGATATAAGCCCACACACAAACACACACACACATGCACACAGACCATAGAGGTCTGGCTCTCTATCAGGACCTGGAAAGTATTAGAGAAATGTGAGTGGAAATCTAGGACTTTCTTCCCTACCAAGAGGTGAGAGTGTGTCACTCCACCAGGGTAATGTTGAAGGATACCTACTAAAGTGCTGGAACTTTCACCATTGTCCAGTGTGACAAAGTCTAAGTCCTCCTGACATTTGCTGTCCTTTCAGTGGGGGCCATAAGACCACAAAGGGACCAGAAACATGAAGCCCCTGACCCCAGTTCCCAAAGATGGCTGAATGAGGAACTTGATGGTCACTCCCACAGAGCAGTAACAAGACAGCCCATATTTTCATCCTCTGCAGTATCAGAGAAAGTCTACAAAGATTAAAAAAATATAGAGAAAGAAATCTGAATTGCCCCAAATATAGTAAATTTTCTCTGTCTAATAAGATTTAAGATATCATCTTGAATGAGAAGATAACACAAGCCTCCACAGAAATGGTAGCAACATTAGTTTTATCTGACAAGGATTTTAAAGACATCATCATATAAAAAAGGTTTAGTGATAAATTCCAAATATGTTGGGAACAAATAGAAAGCTTTACCAATAAATGGAAGATGCCAAGAGCAAATAACAAAGTTTAGCATTAAAATATATTACAGTATTTGAAACATAAAACCTTGAAAAACTCAAGAGCAGAATGGAGATAACAGAGGAAAGAACAAATTAACTTGAAAATAAGAGTACAAATTCACAAATCTAAAAGCAGAGAGAAAATAAATCAAAAAAGAAATAAAAACCAAGCCAAACCAAACCAAAAACAGACCTGCAGGGAATTGTGGGACTATAAGAAAAATAATCTAATGTTCAAGTCATCATGGGACTATAAGAAAAATAATCTAATGTTCAAGTCATCAGAGTCCCATAAAATAGGGGAAAGAAGGCAAGTCTGAAACCCAACATGGGGGCCGGTGAGATGGCTCAGCGGCGTAAGCGCCTGCCTGGCAAGCGCGAGGTCCTGAGTTAGACTCCTGGTACTCACATAAAGGAAAAAAAGGGCCAGTGATATCGCTCAGCGGCACGGGCGTCTGCTGGCGCGTGAGGTCCTGAGGTCGACCCCCAGTACCCACACACACAAAAAATAATAAAATAAAATAAAATAAAACCCAACATGGACGATGTATCTAAAATGTACCCTAACTTAGTACAATTTTCTTATGTGCTTTATTTGTTTTTTGACCCATTAGTCTGATTGTCAATATGTACATATGATAATTAATTTTATAAGAACTTACAAAGTAAATAAATGAATCTGATGCTGACAAAATTAAAGGGGGGTTGATGGAAAGAGGACAAAAAGAATTGAGGTGTGTTATGTACATTTATCAGTTCTCTATAATGAATGTAATCATTATGCACTGCAAAACTGTAGTAATAAAATTTAAAAATTGAAAAGAAAGTGAAAAGAAAAAATGTACTTGAAGGTGTAATGATGCAAACGTTTTCAAGTTTAGCAAAGGACATTAACCTATTGAGTCAAGAAATATGCAACTCTAAAACAGGATGAAACGAAATCTAGACCAAAAAATGGTTATACAATTTTAGAAAACCTGAGTAGAGTAAAAGTTCTTAAAAGCAGTGAGTAAAATAACCCTTTACCTATAGGAGTAAAACAGTTTGAATGACAAATACCTCTCATCTGAAACCATGGAGGCCAGAAGGAAACTGCACATTTTTCAAGTATTAGGGTAACTGTCACTCCAGAATTCTGCATCAGACAAAATGTCTTTCAGGAATGAAAGGGAAATAAAGAAATTCTCAGATGAAAGAAAACTAAGAATTTGTTACCAGCAGTCCTACTCTAAAGAATATCTAAGAGAAGCTCCTGAAACAGAAATAAAATGAAAAAATTATGTCTTAAATCATCAGAAAGAAGGAAAGAACAACAGAAAAGGGAAAAAACATGGGTAAATGAAATGGATTTTTTCCTTCTCTTGAGCTTTCTAAATTGTTTGACATGTGAAGCAAAAACTAGCATACTGTCTTATGTAGTTCTCAATATTTATATAAAAAGCTTTTAAAAAATATAAATAGGGTTGAAGAGCCATTGAGGAAAGTAAGGGTTTTACACTGCTCTAGAATTGGTCAGTACTTTGGCAGAGGTAGCAGTTACAGGAGTCTTCATAAGTAATACAATGACACATGTTTTATCAATGTCAGTTTCCTAATTTTGATATTGCAAAAAAGATATAATTCTAAAAAATTGGGGGAAGCGTATGAGGGACCTCTCTGTATGGTATTTGCAACTTTCTATAAACCTGTAATTTTTTCTCATGATTGACAGTTAAAAACACTTAGTAGAAATAAAGTCAATAAGATAATAGTTTCATTTATGGGGAAGAATGGTAGAAAATAATTAGATAAGTAACTGAAATCACACATGAAAATGATATTTGTAATTAAGTAAATGCTGACAGAATCTAGCACATACCATAAAGTTTATGTTAGAGACTTTAGAAAGACAAAGTCACCTTTTTAATAAGTTTTATATTCATAGTACCAAGGAAACTGAGAGTTCCCAATCTCCAAAGTTATTCTAATTTAAGAATATAGTTAAATATTCTCTTTAGCCAAAGTCATTGAATTTTTTGAGTGGTTATTTTTAGTCACTGATCTGGGAAAAATAAAATATAAAGAAGGGCTGGTGAGCTGGTTCAGCAGCATAAGCACCTGCCTGGCAAGCATGAGGTCCTGAGTTCAACTCCCAGTACCCACATACAAAAGAAAAAAGGGCCAGTGATATCTCTCAGTGGCACAAGCACCTGCTGGAAAGCACGAGGTCCTGAGTTCAACCCCTGGTACCCACACAAAAAAATAAATAAATAAAAATTAAAGAAAGAAAGAAAAATAAAGGTGTAGGAAGAGGAAAATTAACATACAATTTTAAAAGTTTTCTCAAAAAGACAGGGTTTCAAATGGACAAGTTTTAACTGAACTCTGCCATGAATTTTAATTCTTCCTATACTACTAATTGCTCTTTTGTACAGTGAATTCACTCTATGGACATGTTATGATTTGGATCTGAAATTTCTCCTTCAGATCTTGTGCTAAAAGTTTACTTGCAGCCTGTGGTACTATCAGGGAGTATGATATCCTTAGTAGGTAGAACCTTGTTGGATGAAATAAACACATGGGCACAGGCCCTTGAAAAGTATCTTGGGACACCTTACCCTCCCTCTTTCTCTGCTTCCTGGCAGCCATGAGGGGAGCAGCTTTGTACAACCATGTATTCTTTCCCATGATGCTCTGCCTCACTAAAGACCCAGAAGTAATGGAGCCAAGTGATCATAGATGAAAACCTCTAACACTGAGCAAAAATAAATCTTTCAATATGAAAGATATCTACATATCTACAATATGAAAATATCTACATTTGGATCAAACTGTTAAATAAAAATCGATCTATTTCGGTTGTCCTTTTCGTGTGGACCTGCTTATTGTCCTATGCTGCTAAATAAAAGAGCCAAGAAGCATATTCATATGTAATAGAGAATAATTATTTTATTTAAAGTTCATTAGCTATTGCTTACTGAGTCATGAAGGATTAAACAATTAGGTTAAAAATTGAAATTAAATTGACATAAATTAAAAGTAAAACAAACTCAGAAAAAAGCGGGAAATTAAAAAATTCAACATTGTTTGAAAAGATGCTATTGTAATAGATATGGATGTTAACTAACATAATAAATAGTTGCTAAAAGACAAAAATGGACGTTATTTTTATGAATAGACCAGTATAAAAAGATTTTGTCAGTGCAAGAAAACTCTTTAGGTTCAATGTGAGAATTTACAGATACCATTTTCATTTGAGTGGTGAGAGTTTCTTGCATAGCACTTTGCGTGTAATTTAAAAGCAGGTTATTACTGCTTGTAGCCAGTATAAAACCCTTTTTCATTTTTTTCCTTCCTTCTAGAGTGACTTTTAAAATCAAAATTCAATCAAGCTGCATCTGAGGAGATACTGCTATATTAAACATATAAATGTTAAAGGCAAAATAAATATAGCCTGGATTTCAGTAAATCAGAAATGGTCATAAAAACAGAGAATGAAAAATAGTGTAAAAGGAGCTACAGTCTAATCATTTATGTTATATTAAATAAAATTCTTGATTCAAAAAAAATGTAATGACTAAGTCATTTTCACCTTCTCTAAATATGGTTCAATTTTATTAAACAGGGGCAATAGTACATGAATAAAGTTGAACAATAGCAGGGATTGCTAAATTCAATAAATTTCTAGAATAAACTTCCATTGCATGAAACACATTATTGATTTACATTACTTTATGTTTACATTTAGAATTGTCTGAGACATTTGTTCTTCATATTATGAGTATTTTCCTAGTTTTTGTTTCATTTGGCAGTGAAGGCAAAGGAAGCTATTTATAAATAGTAATAAGTCCATGTGTCTTGTTCTAAACAAATTTTGATAAGTCACAAGAATCTAATGTTCTGAAAACTGAATTTCCTCCAACCTGAGTTTTCTTACTAGCAAAGAGAAAAGATCTCTACTAATGTTATTGGATGTAACAAGAAACTATATACTTGACTATTGAAGGAAAATATAAAAAGTGTTTCTTGGGCCGGTGAGATGGCTCAGCGGCTTAAGCGCCTGCCTGGCAAGCGCGAGGGCCCGAGTTCGACTCCTGGAACCCACATACGAAAAAGGGGCCAGTGATATCGCTCAGAGGCACGGGCGCCTGCTGGCGCGCGAGGTCCTGAGGTCGACCCCCCGGTACCCACAAAAAAATAAATAAATAAATAAATAAAAATAAAAATAAAAAATAAAGTGTTTCTTAAAACATTAAAGTTAACATGAAAAAAAAAAGGTAACTACCTGTTGCTATTTCTTACATTTGTGGGAGTTGGGAAAGTACTGTAAACTTAGGCTCACTTATGCTTAAATAGTTAAAACACATAAATATAAAGCTAAACATGTTAATTAAAGGATGTTGGGAATGGCTGAATAGTTGTACACAGACAGCATCATAGAAACTTGGAAGGACAGATTAAAATTCAAATTCTTGGACTATCTGGAGTTCTGTGCTGAATTGTGAGGTTGGGAAGGTAGGATCTAGTGTATAGCCATCTTCAGTCCCTTCTTACCCAATTTCCATCTTGCAAGATTAGGGGTTTTATGCACCTTCAGGAAAATGTTATAAACTACATCTCCTCATGGATACATCCCAATGACTTATGGTTGCACCCATAGTACACCCTCAAAAAGACAGATGTGGTAAAGATGCTTAAAGAGTCCTTGAAATCATACGTAAGGCTTTTCATTTTATTTCTCCTACAGAAGATTCTACAGTTTCGAGCACTGGCACATTGGACTGGCATATTGGCATGCCTTTGTGTCACGTGAGATACCTCCTTGCTTCATGGATTCCTTCAATTTATTCCCATCATGGGTTGAAGGTGAACTGGTTTGCTTTAAGGGGTGATCCTTGGTGAGCTCTGCTTCTCCAGAGTTGAAGTTTAGCGCTGCAGCTATCCCAGCACACAGTCCATATTTATCCCAGAGAGATAAATTATGAGGATAGTCTTAAGACACTTTACATTAATATTTTAAAATCAAAGTTCAATAAAAAATGGAAGGAGACATCAACACCTAGTAACTTATTTTGAAGCTAGAAAGAAAACACTCCATATGCTATAGAATTTGTATATATGTAGTCGTATACTGAACACTCCATGTGATTTAAAACAATAGGAAATAGATCTTTTGCCTGCCTTTGACTTACTATCCACGCGTGAATACAAGAAACATAAACACAAAAAAGACAACTTGCAGAAAAATGTCATGCAACACATACTGGGAATCTATTTGGGAGTAACTGGCCATTGTGGATTGTGGTCATCAAAAAAAAAAAAAAAAATGGAGGAAGCGATAAAGGAAATTGAATTTCGAGTTCTGGTGGAAAGGTTAATATGGATAATGGGGCTCAAAACTTCAGAGATAAAGAAATAATGTAAGAAAATGTAAGGGGCAATAATAGGTATGTGAGGGAGCTTTCAAATGGTCATTGATGGCTCAACAAAGTAAGAATGAGATTACCCACCAAGCAAAAAGAAAGTAGGATAATTGGCAGCTTAAAGTAGTTAGGCAAAGATAGGCACAGTCGCTGATGGATGTCAGATAATCAGTAAGTCAAGTCTAAGCAATCTACTTTATGTATTTGTTCAATCACTCGTTTATCAATTTAGTAAGTAATTTAGTCAAGGTTTTAAAGTCCTTTCTTCTTGTGTTGGGTAACATAGGAATTTCTTGATTTATTTTATGTAATTATGCTTTCTTGGCATTGCTATTTTATGTAATTATTTTTTCTTCCATTGCTATTGATACTCTCCCTCCTATTCAGATTGCTCTGATGTATTTGTTCTAGGCCTTTGATTATATATGCATTTTTGAAAGTATGTAAAGTTTTGTGATCTTTTTGGAATTTTTGTGTAATATTTATCTTTCTTTATTTGACACTACATTATTGATATTTATCTTTGTTCTGATGTGTATCTCTACCTCATTTTTTAATACTCCACTACATCTTTATGAGGAATTCTAAATCTATTTATATAAATATATTTTTTCACAATGATGAAATCTTTGATTCTTTCCAACTCCTTGTAATGGTAAATAAGTCTTCAATGAATATCATATCTTTTAACATATTTAGGAGCATTTTGCATGTAGATCAGGTATAGGACTGCTGGTTAATTTCACTAAGTATTTTGAGATTTCTCCCAGTAGCTGTGCCAATCTGAACTTTAATCATCAGTACGTATGTACTCTGCTTTCTTGAAATATTTTCTGATATTTTCTACCATCTGAACTTTTCCTGTCACTAATTAGCTCTCAAATTTAACCTTTCTGCTTTTTGCATTATATATTAAATCCTTTGTTTCAACAGATATGGTTTTAATAATAAATTTGTATTTTATGTTTGCTAACTTTTTCTTTGGGTTTCAAATATTCTCCTCTATGTATTTGAGAATATTTGGCATCTGTATTTTGAATTCTAGCTACTTTTGGCACACTAACCTGCTTGTCTATTGTATGTTGACTTTATTTTAAAGTACTTAACAAACTCTGATTTTTTTTTTTTTTTATGGTCTGGTGAGATTTATTAAGCTGGAAGGATGAAGGAAGCATAGCACTAAGACCAGGCCCAAGCTTGAAATCCTCATCCTGATTTCAAGATGAATGACACCTTGAGGAATAGCTGGATTATACCACTTCCTTTGGCTTCCTCCCCATGATCTTTCCATTTTACAACACCATGTGTACATATATTCTGGGTATTGTTATACCCAGAGAGAGTGGTCTCCCTCAGTTTTAGTCACCAGCCTAACTCTGACTGCGTGGAGTTGCAAGGTTAGAAGTGAATGTCTAGGGTCATATGGTCTTTCTACACTTGTCATTTCTCCCATTTATCAAGATGGAGCAGCATCTCCCATTTATCCATGGAGCAGCATCCTCCATGGAAAACTGCAAAATTGCTTTAAAGGACTTGACAATGGTCTCTTTTTAACTCTGATCCACTGGCACGGAAGCATTAGTGGGGATTCACATCTTTGTGTCTTTAATGTTTTCCCAACACATAGAGTAATACCCTGCATATTGTAGGCACTTTAAACATTGAGTGAACAGAAAAAAAAAAAAATGAATGCAAGGAAAAAAACCTAAAAACTCCTTCCCCAAAGTGTATTGGTATTCTTAGGGCTCATTTTTTCTCTTTTTCTTCTGCTGTCATTTCTCCTCCACTCACAAACCCGACTAGAGTGTGTAACTCCAATGGGTTCTCATGTCTTTCAGGATTAGAGGCATCAGACTTTCTCTTATTTCCCTAAAATGTTCAGGGCTGTATTTATAGAAAAAAAATCCATATAATGTTAGATCTCTGTCTTATTAAAGTTTAGTTTACTTAACTTTAAATTTTCTTACTATCCAACTTTCTCATGTCTATTTTCTATTTAAATATGCCCCACTTGTGCCAATTTCTTTGAATGATTTTACAACTAGGAGAATCTGATCAGTCATTGACTAATGCAAGGTCTATATTTGACTCAGGATGAATCACTGATGAATGAAATCCCCAGTTCATCCTTATGGAATATCACACAGCTACTGATAAAGAGCAAGCAAATGGAAGTTTCCATATCCTAATTTTTCATTCCACATAGTGGAGTTTCCAAGTTATTGTCTATAATAATATGGACATAGTATTTCTGAACAGTGAAATGAAATAATTATACCAAAAAGTGAGAGCATGCATGAGGGGAATAAAAAGGATAGATGAAAAAACTTGCAGATTCTTTGTTTTGCTCTTAATCAGTATGTATTCCAGGGAGCATATTTTTTTTTCTGAGGTTCAGTGTTCATAGAAACAAAATGGGACAGAAACGGCTCCTCTGTCTGGCTCTGAGAATACAAGAATAAAAGGTCATGAATGATTATTAAGTATTTAAAAATTGTAAAATGCTATGGATATAAATACAAGAGGAATGTTTGATCCCTTTTGTATCCATTTTTATATATCCTGTGGGTGTCAGATGTTTGTCATTTTTCTGCTACTTGCTATTTTCCCATTAAAATTCTCATATAAATGCTTCTACAAAAACTGTTATATGGCCCCAAATGATGATTTTATCTGTTCAGATTCTTGATTTTTATAAGTCTATTGTAAATTTTTGTAAAGAAAAATAATAACATTCTCACTTATATTTTGTATATATCATGATAATTAAATATTTGGATAAGTAAAATAAGGCTACTTTTTTGTTGCTCTTTAAAATTACTTTGCTTTTCTTCAAATCTATTAATTTTTCCCAAATAGAAAGAAACCATTTTCCAGGGAAGTACATTTGGTGTAGAAAATTCTGGCATTCCAATCCATGCATCCCATCATTATTCACCTCATGTTTTAGAAAATTTATTCTAAATTACGCATACAAAATGGGTTGATTTTGTAATTTTATTTTTATTCTCTAACTCGCAGAAAAAAAGTAAGTAAAAAAAAACAGAAAAGAAAATTGTACTCAAGATGTCTAGACATCTAAGTCTCAGATTTATGACTCAAGACATCTAAAGTCTCAGATTTATGTGAAATCTTCTGTTTGGTAGAGGATATAAAGTAGAAAAAGGAATATTGAATTTCTGACAAAGACTTACTCAGTGCTTTGTCTACCAATGAAGTAAGGATACATTTATTTTTTCCCTGTGCTTTCTCCAGTAAAACTAGTATATTATAAGCTTACTATACAAATGATTAAAAAAAATACTTGCCATTTGTTTTCTATTAATTCTTTTTCTCCCGAGGTTACTGCCCTACACAAAGCCATTTTAACCTCCTCATGTCTTTGGCAGTAGGAACATCCTGACATAACTCCAATTCTAATTCTGATGTGTTGGAAGAATACAAAACACATTTACCTAAAAATTCTAAAGCATATTAATGAAATCGTAAGGACATCTTGCATAAGATAAGTCCTTATTAATTTTACCTTGGTTAACATGTTTCAGTGTGGCTATGTGATTAAGATTTCACTCTGCAGGCTGTAGCCGTAGCAGCTGCAGCTGCCAGGAAAACCACAAAATATTTTAAAAGCTACAGCAAACAGTGAGGCTGCCCCTATTCATTGTTCACTCATCTTTTATATCTTGGCTTGTTGTGGTTTTCTTTCTTGCCCTAAGCATATAGTGAAATATCATGATCACAGTCATCAGCCCTGGATGGAATCCTGGAGAATGAAGGACAATCCATCCTAGCATTGATTTTCAGGGCATTTTGCTCTGGATGAGCAGCAATAGAGGGTTTTCATTCATTTGTCTTTGGTAGTTGTCTGCTGTGCACACTCAGGGCAGCCAGCACAGATCTCTGTTTATATTCGGAGCTTGATTAGCAGCAATAACCTGTAACAGTAAGCATCTGTAGCAAAGGTATTTACACAGATTATTAGCAGGGCAAACACTGTTTGATCTATTAGTTTCCTGTCTGCCTTGATTTTCTCAGGTCCATTCAAGGATAAATAACAGCAAAAAGCCCCAAGAGGGGCATTGCTAGGGCTGGGGACATTATGGGCACCTATAGGTGTCTCAGTCCTATGATTACAAGACAGTACTATTGCGAAGAGAATGAATTAAACTACCAATCTGAAAATCAGAATGTGTATGTTGGTGTAAGAGGGCTTTCCTTTTTAATGCCCTGTTGATTTCAGTTTGTTCTAGGTTTGTAATATAAACAAACTCACAATACTCAAGTAAGATTTGTTCTTTGTCTCCTTTCATCAGGACTGCAATTTTCTTACCGTAGTTTGCCATGTAGAGGTCATAACATGTGAACCCGTGCTGAAAAGCCACAGAAGTAGGGGAAATCTGGAGCAAGAGGGCACGCTGGACTTAGCGGCCTGCCTGAACTCTATTGCAAATATTACAGAATCAGTAGCTTTCAAAATGCTGACAGAGAGATAGTAAGAGGTCAGCACACGGTGCACCTGCATGAGCATCTGGGGACCAAAGCTTTAGAATTACAATTAACTATGAGCTGGTATATTGGCCACAATTGAAATGCAACTGTTCATTTAGTTTTCTTTTCGTTTTTTTGACATGTGCCCAAGTCAATGGTGAGTAGTTCCTTCTTTAATGTAAAAAGTATATATTTTAAAGATTCAGAAGTAGTCAAGCTCTGGTATGTTTTAATAAGCATTTTATCATATGTAAGAGCACGCCAAAGTCTTGCAGTCTTGCTCCCTCTCTCTCGCTTTGTTTGCTTATCTCTCAGCTGAGAATCACAAGGCCATCTACCATTGTAATCTTTACCTTTAGCCTTAAGAAGTGTGAGAACTTTCTAGACAGTGACATTGCATAGATTTTCCCATACTTAGGGAAATTGCAGGCCAGAGAAATGTTAATTCATCAATTTCAGAAATGTTTACTGTGCAGCCTGTTTGCTGGGTAGGAAGGAAAAATCTGACAGATGTGTTACCTGTTCTGCTAAACCCATTTTGGAAAAGAAAATGAAAGTTTGAATACAATGTGCACTCATTTTATTTTATATTCCAAGATATATTTTTTGTTTCTATATCCCTTCCTACCAAGCAAATGAGAGGATCCATTTTTAAGTAATTGTTAAATTTTGGGAGCAGATGAACTTACCATGCTATATTTTGACTTCCTTTCTGTGTGGAAGATACCTCATATGCAACACCAATTCTAAATAAGGTTATTCATTTTGTCTGGATGGATTTTAGTTTTCAGCAAAATAAATTCATTTGTACCATGACCTCAATTCTTTTAGACTTTATAGTTTAAGTTCAAGACAAAAGATAATGTTTCTAAAAGTGTTTTCTATTTGCATAATGACTTATAATAAAAAATGGACATTTCTAGCTGCAGTAAAGCAAGATATCTAGGTATATGTTGAATGAATGAGAAACAGGACAGAAAAATGAAAGAATAAAGGGAAGGTAAATTGAAATTTGTTATACAGTTCTTGATGAAAATTAGAAATTTAATATTTGGATTAGAAAAATAAGCAAAGACTAGTAAAGACATATACATGAATTAAAGTTTATAATGCCTACTTTATTTGCATAAAGTGTTAGGGTATAAATATATAAGAACCTAAATAAAGTAGGTAGAATCATTACAAACACTGTCTTTTACCATAAATGTCAAACAAATTACGATTGCTGGGAAATATTTAAAACCAGCACACTAAAAGCATGGATGCTCTATTTTGAATTTTAAGTTAGGTATGAGGGCATCAAATTTGATGTTGAAGAATGTACTTCTATCAGAGAAAAATGACATTGCATCAGGTTATGTTTAAATTTTTGTGGGATATTTTCTCATAATTTTCTCTTGTCACTGTAGGAAGATATTAAAATATGCATTCAGTAACAGTACAATCAAATAGAAAATCTTATTTCAGTAGAATTTTTATTGAACCATATTGAAAGTTTATGTGTGTATCACAACACATGTTCTCATTATAAGTGCATAACTAGATGTCATTTTATCAAGTAAATACCACCTTGGTAATCAGCATATGGATTAAGAGACAGAACATGAAAACTTCATAATACTTGCTTTTCATAACTATTCTCTTTTACCTCCACTCTTACTACTGAAGATAATAATCAATCTGAATTTTAACACTATAGACTCAGTTTGCCTGTTTGTACATGTATACATGTGTGTGTGCGTGTGGGTATCTCTTATTTTGTTCATAATTTTAAGCTTGTAAAGAAGTTGTCCAATTGGTAGAAGGAACTTCCATTTACCCTTTTATTCAGATGTATTCTTTATTATGTTTGACATATCAGTAGCTCTCTCTCTTCCCTTTATGAATCAGTAGTGAGGAAGTGGCCACTGCCATCACATTCTTTTTTTGTAAATACTCCACTACACATTCCCAAGGAACCAGAACAAACTGTCATGTAATGAACTTCTATTTTATTATCAAAATGCAATTATCGAAATCAGAAGATTTTGGAATATAACTTAGTATATTTTATTTTAAAGTATACCAGGCAATATTGCTAATGGGTAAAGCATAGACATATACCTGAATGAGTGTATCAGGACCACTCTTTCTTAGAGTAAGTTATCCACATATTCTCAGGCAGAAAAGAGTAAACTCAAGACATTGTGAGTGGCAAATTCATCTTTTAACCTGAGCAGCAGCCGCCAGAAAAATAGCACCTTGCTTAAAGGAATCATTGGGGCTCTATATTTCAACAATTTTAGAATTGATGGCAAATAGAGTCTTTTATTATTCCTTCATTTTCCTTAATAGACTTACTCTAGAGTTTGCCAAAAATTCTATTGAAAGTTAGATTGTTCCATTTTCTATTCAGCTGTCAGTTGGTTCCTTTGACGTAGCTACTGTTGATATTATATTTTTTTCTTAATGTATAAAAACGGAATGACTTATCCTTTCATTTTAAGTCTTCTTTTTACTCATTAAGTTAGAATTTTTGAGAAAGCGATTCGTGGCATAATGCACTGCACGCAATACTTGGAAAAATAAAAATGTATAGAAACCATCCTTTCTCTTAAGGATCTTCTAACACAGAAATAGAAAGACAGTTATATTTTAAGAAGAACATGTTATGTATATAAGTGGGTTCAAGTACACTTGGGATTTTGATAAGACCAAAACATTTGTACTTCAGGGATTTGAGAAGGCTTTTTGAAAGAATTGGCATTTGAGATGGGTTGTTAAACATATCTAGGGTCTTTAAAGGTGAAGATAGATAGCAGAAGAATACATTAAAAGAGAGTATTTTGTGCAATGCTACAAAAGCAAAAAATATTAGGTGAATTTGAATTACTGAACAGTCTTATGAAAAAGTGGTTCAGCATGAGAAAAAAGATATACTATGGAAAAATGTGAAGAGCTATAAATTATTGACTAAGGAGTTTGGATATTTCTCAAAATGCATAGGGGAAAATTAACAATATTTTTTTTTAAATAGGTGATACATTTACCTCACTCAAAATTATAGAAATTTTCCAGTCTTTATTCCATATCTGCCCAGGTTCCATCCCTTATCATAAGTGCTGCTCTTGATGTTTTAATTTTCAAGCATATATGAAAAACAACATAATATATTGTATTCTTTTATTTTGCAAGCAAAATATATGTTACTTCTGCACATTGCTTTATCCATTAATCATATATCTTGAAGAGTTTTCCACGTTAATATGTGCAGAAAATTTGCATTACCTTTTACAGCTACAGAATATTTCATCAAAGGGATGCATCATCATTTATAACAGCTTTTATGGTTTTGTTTTTACTAGAATTTTGTTAATGTTTTTGCAATGATTATAGTTATATGCAAGTCATTTCATATTCCAGTAATTCTTTAGGATTACTTACCTAAAGTATAATACATTGGAAGTGCATCTATGTATTTTTTCATTTTAACAGATATTGCCAAGTTACCATAAACAGATGTGTGCCAAGTTATACTCAAACCATGGAGGCACATTGATTGGAGCACTTGCCTCTCTATATGTATGCAGAAGCTTGTATTATCAGATGATATGTCATTCTGATCAGTGGAAGAATATTAATACAGTTTTAATTGCATTTCCTTATTATCAATGAACTTGAACATCCTCTTGTGTATTTAAAAGTCATTTCAACTTACTTTTGTATAAAACTTTATTATGCAGGCCTATTTTTCTTTTGGATTGTGAGGTGTTTTGCTCATATATATCTATGAACACTTCATTTCTTTTGTAATTGTTGATTTCTTCTACCAATATTTTGTATTTTTAATTTAATTTTATTGTTGTATTTTAGATATACATAATGATCACATTCGTCTTTTATTCCCAATCCGCTCACTTCAATCCACCTTCCCCTCCTTATTTACAATTTCATATATTAAAGAAATTCTATAGAAGAAACAATTAGTATTTCTCAACCAATCATTTATTTTTCCCTCTATTTTTAGTATTCTCTTTCCAGTAAATTTTATTTTTAATATACTTATACATATCTATCTATAATTTTTATGTTTTCTGAACTTTCAATCACAGAGCATCTATACTGTGATGTTATAAAGCTAATGTTACATGAGTTCTTCTATAAACATTGTGGTTTAATTTTCTACATTAATGTTTTAATTCAATTACCACAGATCTTATTTTAGGCAGTAGTAAGTGTGGACTGGCTGATCTTATTATTCCAAACAAAGAAACTCATTTTTCCTTAGTGATTTGAGTTTTATTATGTATCTTTTAAGTAGCTGAATGAGCGTGACTTAGAAAAGGACTAAGAAATAACCTGAAAAATGGTGATGGCACTGATTAGAAAACAAGTATGATTTACAGTTATTTTGGTAGGAAAACTCATACCATTTTTCTTATGGTTGGGTGTTGAAGAAAGGTTAAGAAGGAATATATACTGACTGTGAAATTTTAAGTCTGAGACATAAAAATAAGATCATCTTTAGACTTGCAAAATTTTGGCTGAAAGATAAAACAAGTAGGTTCTCCGAAAAATTAAGGTATCTATGAACATTCTCTTCTGCTCATACTTAAACATTTATTGCTCTTCTCCATTAGTTACATTCACTTACGATTTAGCTCCTTTATTTTAACTTAAATCCATTCCTTTTAGCTGCAAGTAAAACAAAGTCTACCTCAGTGATGAAAAAAGTCTATATCAAGAAGAGAATAAGTAGAAAAATTATTGGGTCTAGATGATTAACTGTTTAGAGAGTTTTATCAAAGTACCATATTCTTTCTTCTTCTACTGCAGTCCACCTATCAGCTTCAAGCTACATCTGGTATTTCTTGCAATGTACAATGAGTATTAAGAGCAGTGAGTACTAGACTATTTTGTATACAAATCCAGTAAATAAATTGGGAGGATTGTTTCTCCTTTACAAATAAATGATTTTTTCCCTTCTATATGATTGAGACTCTTGGAGCTCTGTACTTATTCCTAGATAATGACTGGAGAAATCCATGTACCTACTAATGTATTTCTAGTTTTTGTGAAACAACCATGAGCAATAAAGTATTACCAAGATTGTTTTAGAGTCATTAAGTCTCAAGTATAGAACTCTGAAATAAGGCCAGCTTTTCTTAAATCACAGAGACTATGTATGAATAGAGTCAGTATCTGAGTGAAATAGGCCTCCTATTTCAAAATGTAAAATGTATGTGGTTTGGGCAACCAGTAGTGTTCAGTACACACTGATTTTGTGAGAAATCTATTGGGGGCATTCATTGCATGGTCCACTTCATATTTATGGCTGATTCATTTTCCTTTTCCTTAAAATTTTATCTGTGTTTATTAGTTTTATGGCCCTAATTTCTTTGTTTCTACCATGGCAATCATCTGGGTCCTAGTTAGCAATCTTCTATTATGGATGGACCATAAATGTCGTCCAAATGCCTGTGTGTTCAAGCATTGGTCCTCAGTGCAGCTGTATTCAGACATGGGTCTTTGAGATGTCATTGGATCATCAGGACTCAGTCTCATGCTTAAATTAACCCAGTTATAAATTCAAAAGTAGTGGGCTATGAGGAAGTGATAGAAACTTTGGAAGGTGGCTTAGCTGGGGGAGTTAATAAGTAACCCTAATGAGTACATTTTGTGTTAAGCTCTCTTTCTTTCTGTATCTCTGTCTCCCTCTCTGTCTGTCTCTATGTCTCTCTGTCTGTGTCTCTGTCTCTGTCTGTCTCGCTTTCTCTCTCTCTTTCTCTCTCTTTCTCTCTGTCTCTCTCTCTCTCTTTCTTGTTCTCTCAATGTTTAGAGGTGAGAAACTTTGCTCTACCACATCCTCCCTATCCCGGTGTCCTGCCTCACCATAGTGCCAGAAACAATGGAGTCAAGTGATCATGGATTTAATCCTCTGAATCCTTAAGTCAAAACAAATCATTCCTGCTTTAAATTGCTTTTCTAAGGTATTTTATCAAAGTGATGGAAAGCTGACTAATACATCATATTTATTCTAAAAATTTAAATAGCTAATAAAATGTATTTCTTTTAAATGTAAAAATGACTGAGGAAACTAAAGGCTTGGACACAGTCTACAAGTAAAAAGGGTTACTGTGTTAACCTACATCTGTAGGATGTCTCATATTTCCTTAGAAATACTGCTAAATCCAAAGCTATATTGAAATGATGAATACTTTTATGACAAGAGAATTACTGTTAGGCACGTATTTGTTTTTAGAGAAAGAGATAGTTCATTATGCGCAAGTGAATTTTATACTTTTACTGCACCTAAATTCAGGCTTACAAATGAAGTGTACGGCATCACCTCAGAATTCTTTGGAATCAAAGTCTTTCTATTCTCTAAGATAGCCTTTTTGATGATTTAGTTTATCTCTGCTCCAAATTCATCACTTCTGAGTTGTTCTTTTGAAGCCCCTCTGTGCTACGGGCTGTTGAGGCATTTTGATTTGCTTTCTTTGCACATAACTGATAAAAATAAAACTAAGTTTTCCAATAAAACCTAAATATTTTGTTGAGAAATTTAAAAAGGGATGAGAAGTATCCCTTTGCTCTCCAGATTCTATTGAACCAAAGGATGCCCAGGAAATTAAAAGTCATATTCATGTTTTTCTGAACTAAATTTTAGGACCTCCAAATCCTTATGATGAAGTTTTAACACCCAATGTGATTGTATTTTGAGATATGACATTTAAAGTGGGTAATTAAGATTAAATGACCAGGGCCAATGAGATAGCTCAGCGGCATAAGCTCCTGCCTGGCAAGCGCGAGGTCCTGAGTTCGACTCCCGGAACCCACACGAAGGATAAAAAGGGCTGGTGATACTGCTCAACAGCACAAGTGCTTGCTGGCAAGCATGAGGTCCTGAGGTCAACTCCTGGTACCCACATTGAAAAAAAAAAAAAAAAAAGATTAAATGAGCATAACCTTGGGACTCAAGTCCAATACAAGAGAAAGAGATGCCAGTGATGTACATGCACCAAGAGGACACGGCAGGAAGCTGGCCATGCACCAGCCTAGGAAAGAGGTCTTCAGACAACGATGACAAAACTTGAAAGCTTTCAACGATATAAACAGCCCGCTGCAGCATATGTGCTATAGGTTTACCACCACTGTCCTAGGAGAATGTAAATGTCCTAACATCTTGATCTTGGATTTGCAGTTTCCAGACATACGAGAAAATGTTTCTATTAAGCCCTCTTTGCCTTGGCAGCCTTGGTTGACTAAATACACTGAAATACATGCTAATGCCAGATATCCTGGCAAAGAAGTTAATGGTCTAGTCTTTATCTGGGGGAAGGTTTCAGCAGGACATACTTGACTGTCTAGTATTCTTCACATAAAACAAATGGAAGTTATGGTGATATGTGCAA
The DNA here is from genome assembly GCA_028451465.1 of Erethizon dorsatum. Lineage (NCBI taxonomy): Eukaryota > Metazoa > Chordata > Mammalia > Rodentia > Erethizontidae > Erethizon > Erethizon dorsatum. Next base: position 32,653,862 of record CM051823.1, read on the forward strand.
AGTTTGCTGGAATATATCATGCATATTATATGTCTATTTAAGTATAACATGGAGAAATTGTATGACTATGACTGATACTCTTTCCCTTTTGTGGAAGTGATACGCCAGGACCTATCCAAATCAGTAAGGAAATGCCCAGAGTCTTGTATCTTTGTGTTTCTCTTTGAGCCTTGACATACCAGTCTTCTATGTCCTCTAAATTATTAATAAATCACTGATTAATTTTAATCTGATTTAACATTGTGATCCTTTGTATTATCTCAATGATCAAATGTAGGAATATTTTCATGTAGAATATCTAAAATATTATATGTATATATGAGAGAGATTCATAGATGAGTGTGTTAAAATTTATCTTTTACAGTTATTTAGAGAAGAAAGCATACCCACTCTTAACTGATGATGAAACGTAGAACAATTACTATTCCACATGTTCAAGGCATTAAATGAGTCTAAATGCATGAATCACACAAAGCGACTATTATTCAATAGTGCAGATCAACATCACTTGTAGTAGTAAGCACTGAAAGAGAAATACTTGATTTTATGGCAGGAACTATGAAGATGAGTATGGTATAAACTACCAGTTGAGATACACTATCTTCAGTTTAATTCAGCAAATAATTTTGGTGCTGGGAATGAGCCTGAGAAATCATATTTAAACAGTCTTTTACTTCAGGTGCTTCTGATTACATACATTAGAAAAACAAAATTACTTAAGCATAAAATATATTTCAAGTGGCTCCCAAATATCACACAGTAATATATCACAAAGCCTCACCACTCTAAAAGTCAAAATGACCTACATAATATCTTAATGTAACCACTTCCTGTCGTAATTTTAAAATATTTCTTATTCTCTTGTCCTAATTCAACAAAGAGGATAGACTCATTCTCAATAATCCAATCCCCCTGTTTACTTGGAAAATGTATTCTGTGCCAGTAAATTTAATATATGTATATATAATCTCCAAGCCTCAATATTTATGGGGGATTTGTTCCAAAACCCTCGTGCTCACCAAAATCCAGAGATGCTCAAGTCCCTTATACAAAAGGTATAGTATTTGCATATAACCTATACACATTCTCCTGCATAATTTAAATTACCTCTACATAATTATACTACTGGCACAATGTAAACACTATATAAATGTTTGTTATAGTCTATCATTTAGGAAATAATCACAAGAAAGAAAATCTGTACATATTCAGTTTTCCCTGGAAATAATATCATTTTAGAATTCTTAAAATGAATTGTAATGAGAGGAAAAAGATTTGTTTATGCAGCTAATGTGCACACAAAATTGACCACATTGATGATCTTTATAGTTCTAAATTTCTGTCTTTAAAATGAAAGTATTTGATTTGTCATACTTCTTGAAATGTCTTGTTTCATTGATAATCTTTGAGGCTGTACCTGATATTTAGTCCTAATGTGCTGTCTGGAAATAGCAGCAGGTTAAAATTATAATGTGTGATCATGAAGATTGTAGGTGTTTAAGTGTCTTAATGTACAGAATTGCTTTTCCATTGCCGTACAGTAAATAATATTTGTTTTTCAAAATAGATAGGCATAGAACTATTTTTGCAATAAAAGGCATAGCACAGGAATCCTGTACATCAATGTGATTGCTTTTGTTTGAATGATACAGGCCTTATGACAAAATTTTTTTTTCCTCAAGAATGCTATCATTTGATAAATGGAATAAAACAATTGCACAGGTAATTGCCAGTAGGAAGAAGTAAATGTCCTCAGTGACTGGTTTAGTAGAGAGACAAGATGGGTCTAAGCAAATACTAGAATGTTAATAAAACACAGGTCACGGGTAGTGGTGATAGGGATAAAATGGTGGAGCATGTTCAGAAGAGATCCATGAAGGGAATAAACCTATATCCCTGCGACCTTTTGATTCCTGATAACATATTGTATTTGAATTTCTTTTCTTAAGTGGTGTGTCGTTAACCTTCCCTTTAAAATAGTCACTCTAAAACCTTCTTTAAAGTCTTGGATTTTGTCAGTCGCAGCATATGATAACAGAATCATATGTCCTGTGAACAACTGTATGCAAAATTTTCAAAATAAGACCCTAAGGAAAGAGATTATCTGGAATGTAATAAACAAAGGATTTCTTTCTTTTTTTCTTCTATCTTCTCTTATTTCACGAAGATTGTCTCTTCTGCTTTAAAAGTATAGGAAATAGTCTAAATCCTAATGTGACAGGATCAGATGCAATCCCTAAATATTATATTTGCTTAATGATAAATACTCCTTACCTTTCAGGAGATTTGGACAATTCAGTTTGTCCTGTAGCCTTGGGGTAGTTAGGAAAGTTAGGCACAGTATTTTAATGCTCATTTCTCCTTTTTTGCTGTTAGCTCTCATTAATCCCTAATGCCTGGAACTGCATGAATTTCTTCTACAAAGGAAACCCACAGGTCGTTTTTATTTGGAGCATTTTTTTATATGCACCACAATATATTCCGTTATGTATTACCTCGTCTGAATGCAAAACTGTTTTATATGCAGATTTAAGGTAATGAGCACTCAAGTTTAAAAAATGGCTCTGGTATCCTGTAGCTTCTCAATAATAATATACTCTTACATTCCAACAGAGAAGGATGGATTATGGGTTTTTCAATTTGCATCAGGCATATTAATTGCAGAGTAGGGCTTCCACATAAAATATCAATGTACTGGAACAAACTGTTAATGTACCAGAATATGAACACTTGCATTCATTTCTGGAGCTTTAAAAGGAACCATCCTTTTTTTCTTTTTTTTCATTTTCTGTACCTCTAGAGATAGTATAGTATAGATTTTTAGTCAGTTAATGAGAACTATGTAACTACTGTTTCTCCAAAATTTTCTAATTAGATTAAGTGCAGTAGGGCTTTTTTTAGTAGTTTCTGGCGGGGAACAATACAACAAGCCATTAGGGATAGAAAATAATTTAGAGGGTGTGGAAGAAACTTATTTTAGAGTTGCTTTAAGAAACATGACATGGAAGATCAACTTTATGTTGTAGTTGGAGGCAGAGCACACACGATTTTTATTTGCATTATATTTCTTAACTGTGAAGAGAATACCTAAACTAGTAAAACTGTAATTGAAAGTTTTGTTAGTAATTTTCAGCCTAGGTTTTGCACTGTAGGTTTAATTGTAGAAAACTGTGTGTTATGGTTTTTTATTTCATGAATTACTTGAGTTATAAATACTTTTATAAGTATAAACTTGTGAATATCATTTTACAAAGTGAATAGTAATAAACAATGAATAAATATACCCCTGGGTTTTAATTTGTCTTATGGGTTTGGTAACTAACGTGAATTACAGGTTGAGTGGACTAGCATACAGATTTAATGTTTTAAAATAGTTCTCTGTATTTATCAATTTGGACATTTCCTATGTTGAAAAAGAGAAAATAGCACAAAGGTTTAGATTTAAGAACAGATACATGTTTTTCCTAAAACTTGTACGTAATATGCAAATCTTATATAATCTGCAAATATTCATCAAATTCCCATTGCTGTATACTAAATTGTCACTTCTTTCACGCTGATAATTCATTCCATATTCTTTGTGCTTCTTAATGAAATTTGTGATTTTATTATCCTCAAACAACAATAAAATGAGGACCTATGTTTTAAAGCCATTCTGAAAAAGACAATATTTGTGTTTTCATGCCACAACTGTAAGCAAGAAATTATTTCTCTAGGGAAAGAAAAAATACTACCCACATAATCCATGAAGAGACTTGATTCATTTTGTGTCTGAAGCAATCGTTGGAATGTTACAACCTGAAATGAGTTTCCTTTTCAATCTTCAGGTGAAAAAGTGAGAATGTCCTGTTCTTTGTATGAATGTAAACTTTTTATCTTGTTTGCCTCCTTCTAAAGAAACGGTTTGTGTGTATGTGGGTGTGTGTGCATGTGTGTGAGTGTGTGTGTGTGTTTCATTGGTAGTTTGACTTCATAATGCTACCATAAAGCTAAGTGTGTCATGGATCAAAATTGAAGGCAAGATAGACTTTTCTTAATATTAAAACATAATCGTAAATGTAATTTTGATACTGGTTTAAAGAAATTGCCTGGGGCAATTTTTTTTTTTTTCTTTTTTGCTGTAGCATGCTGGCTGGAAAACAGGCATAGATATATGTTCAGTGAAGAAAACAGGGTAAACCACTATAAACTCTACATGCTGGGTGCTAACATTTTGAGAAATACTGAAAGTGTGTTATGCTATTTTTGTATTACATTTGGTGGTTGTATTTTAAACTCAAGGAATGTGATTTCAGTAAGAAGGCCAAATAAAAGGTTGCAACTGTTTTATTTATGGACCATTCTTTCAACTGAACACCTTTTATTTCCAAATGTGTTTCCCTCTTGTTTGAAAAGCAGCATAGCCCAAGATGAAGCCTGTTTTATCTGCCTGTTTTTTTTTGCACACGTTGATAGGAAATAGGTTCAGGTACCTCAGTCTAAAAGCTTTTACTTAATTCCATCAACTGAAAAGCTATCACATTTTCTGATTTTTTTCTTTCTTGGTAAACATCAGATCCAGAAGTTCACTGTTTATGAAGACTAGTATGAATTGCTACATACTTCAGTAAGTTACTATATAGTGATTTAAATTTTCTGAAAGTATACTATTTAATAAGAATTGCTCGTGGATTATAAAAATAATTTTTAGTGCTGTTTATCAAATGCACCTCTCCCTCCTAATGCATTTACCTTCTGCTTCCTTGCATAAGAATGAAATAAAAATTAATCTCATTTCAAGGAGATGTTAACTGCATTCACAAATCTTCAAATTTAGGAATCTTCCTTTTAAGCATCACCTGGTGACACAACCACAGTTTCAGCACATCTGATTTTAGGTTGCAGATTGTACTGTTGTTATTTTTTTATTTTTACGTTCTTGTGAAGAGGGAGATTTCAGCTCTCAAACTTTGTTGGTAAATTACATTGATGAATGCATTCTGACAGGATGCTTTACTGAAATGAAAAGGACTCATGTGAGAGGGTGGGAATAACTATTCTAAGAGCTTTTTCATGGTTCTCGTTGCCAGGGAAACCACTGCTTTGTCTGTACGTGTTTGGAATGGCTGCCTCATTAGAACCCAGGCTCCCAGACACTCACTTTGTGATATTGATGGCGTGAAAGGGATGAACCTATTTTAGTTGATTAACTTCAAATTAAGAAAAATAGGATATTTAAAAGACAGATTTTTAAAAAGCTAAGCATATAGAATTATGGGGAACCTGTGAAATTAATATTGATTAGGCCTATTCAGCCAATTGTGTGATAGAAAAACATTTTTATTTTTTTCAAATTCCCTTTGCCTATATACATATTTATGGGGGAGTAAGCAAATAGAATTTTACGTTAGTGCCATCAAATAAACTTAGGTGTGAGAGAGCGTAATATTTGCACAAATATGCAGATGTTTCTTTTATTAATTCCTTTTTATTTGCAGTGACTATAAATCATAATGTTACAGTTACAATATTATCAATGCATACTAAATTTATTGACTCAGAGACATGAGAAGTAGTACCTAGGATGAAAACCAAGGTGAAGTAGCTTTCATTCTTGCAAACAAAAGAGATGTTAACCTCAGAAATTTTTAAATGCTAAAAATATAGGAGTATGCTTATGAACCAGTGTTAAAAAAGGGGTAGACATAATTCATATCATTGCTTTAATTTTTTTTTTTTTTGTGGGTCCCGGGAGTCAAACTCAGGCCCTTGCGCTTGTCAGGCAGGCGCTTACGCTGCTGAGCCATCTCACCGGCACCGCTTTAAATTTAAAATATATTTACATATATTTTTAAAAGACAGCAAATAGACATGAAAATATTTCATATTCAAAGAAGCACATATCAATTCCCACTATAATACTATTTGTTTTCCTTTTTTTTTTTTTAATATGCGGGTACTGAGAGTCAAACTCAGGACCTCACTCTTGCCAGGCAGGCGCTTATGCTGCTGAGCTATATCACCGGCCCTTTGTTTTCCTTTTTATTATAAGCCAAATATCATTTGGAATCTCGTTGGCAATAAAATTTTATTCTTGACTTACAACAAAGAAATGAAGTAGATTTGTAATTTCTTTTCTTCCAAATAACCACAATTTTATAAATTTCTTTGTATAAAGGTACACTCAAAGAACTAGACTATTAAATATTATTATTTATACTAAGGTTAAAAATATACAAAAATCCAAAGGATGATAACTAGATCTTTTAGAAAAAGTTAATAGCATTGAAATAAATTAGCTTCAATCAAGTTGGATACGTCCATTTTATATCTGTAGTACAATCAGGAAGAGAACCCTCAAATTGACATTCTGGGTTTCACATGCCTAGTTGTAGAGAGACATACACTGTGCAAAAATTATTAAACTTAAATTTTATTAAATATTTAAGAAATTTTATTAAGGAATAATTCACAAAGGTAGAATTCACAAAACTATGGGTTTTTTTTTTTTTTTTGGTATGTGGGTATCAGGAGTCGAACTCAGGACCTCACATTTGCCAGGCAGGTGCTTATGCCACTGAGCTACATCACTGGCCCAACACAAGACTGTTTTTAATAGAGGTGGAAGGAGAAGAAAGTCAGAGCTGGAGTGAAGGTTTAACTGGACCCAAGGCCCGTTGAGTAATAGTATGGAAACTGCAGTTCATCAAGACCAAAACTACTACAACAATGGGTCTCAGTTTGCTTATGCATAAGCATCATCTGGGGAGATTTAAAAATACTAATGCCTGAGATCTAGCCTCAGGGGTTCTTATTCAACTGAAATGGATTTATGGTATTAAAAAATTGTTCCCTTGGTGATTATACTATAAAAAAGCAGTTGAGAATCTTGATGCTGGAACTCACTTATTGGCTTTTTAACTGTCTGAACATCAGAGACGCCTTGAATATTTTTAAGATCCCAATATCCAAGAAGAGCCCCCAAATCAATTCAATCAACATTTTTTTTTTTTTTATGTGGGTACCGGGAGTCGACCTCAGGACCTTGCGCTTGCCGGGCAAGCGCTTGTGACGCTGAGCTATCTCACCAGTCCTAAATCAACATTTTAAAAAGTGGATTTCAGGAATTTTAAATAACCCCTGGTGAGTCATATAGGAGTCAGGGCTGAAAATCATGATACCAAAGGAAAAGTAATTCCTCTGTAGACCTAGCATTGGAAAACCACAATGAATATGAAGTAGATCTGGAGTGCCAATCCAGATACACTTATTAAGTACTTGAATACAGATCTGATTCCACAGAACAAAAGTTCAGATATAATGGGGGCAACAGAAATATACATTTATAATCATGGAATATTGCAGGAAGAGAGAATCAGCATGGTGATTAAAAAACAAAAAAAAAAAAAAAGGAGGGGGGAAAGGAGCCAAATGTAGACGCTTACAGAGTACTGTCATTTGATAGCAGGAAAAGAGGAAAAAAATCAGAGTGGAAAGTAGAAGGAAACCTAGGAAGGGACTTGGCAAGAAAAATGCCATAGCAAAGAGAGACTTTAAAGAAAGTAGAGTGATCATTTTTGACAGAGGCTTAGTAAAAAATCAATATAAAACTTAAAGTAGTAAACTTTAGTTGGAAATCAAGTAGATATTGATGCTCTTCATAAGAATACTTTTAGAGGAAGAGTAGAAGAGAAAATATTTGGAGGAAATGAACAATGGTTGTAAGAACTGGTAGAACAGTGGTTTTAAAAAAAAAATCCAGTTACATATTAGAATTAAAGGGAATTTGTAAATCGCAATGGTTATGCTTCACCCTTTGGGATTGAGTACGACCATGTTCCAAAATCTCCTCCAAATAATTTTAATGTACAGACAGATTTGAAAAAACATTGTAAAGAACATTCTTATCAGAAACTTGAAATAAATTAATAAGAGAGAGATACAGGACAATTCCTTCTCAGAAGTGAAAGCTGCCAGAATTAACAATAGGAAATAAAATATGAGACGATAACAAAAAATATGAGAAAGGCAATATTGTCTGAAGAGTGTCTAATACTTGAGATTAGAATCCAGTTTATGAATGGAATGGAAGTAAGAAATCAAGGTCACTAGTAGAGAAATCCCTTTAGAAAGACAATGCAGAACAACTCATCCTCTTTAGGAATAAAATGTGAAATTGAGTACAATTAAATTTTCTTTCTTTTCTCTTTTATTTGTTATATAAGATTAAAACAGGAAGACGAAGTCTAATAGTTGCGATGCCCACTATGATAATATGCATAGTAATGGTAATGTGAGGGATTTGAATAAATTGATAAAAAATCGGAATGACTTATGTGGGGAATGAAAAAGATAACTGATCAAGATAAATTTTCAGTTAGTACGTATTGATCAGATGAAGTTTAGAGTGTCAAAATTTGCATGAATGTTTGGTTTTCTCTCACAGCATTCTGGTGTCAGAATTCAGTAGAACAAATGAGAATGGGCAGAGTAATTCCATACCTATCATCAGAGAAGATATAAAAATATTGAGTGCTAACATGGATTTTTACTTTAAATGTTTGATAATATGAATGGATGAAAGAGAAAGTATGGGGAAGAAGAGAATGTGAATAACAAGAGTTTGTGATATCAAATCCTCCAATAGAATCATAGTTTCATGCAGTGAATTGAACAGGTCTTCTGGAAAGTCCAGATGATGGGGAGAAGCTGTGGCGGGCTAGATTGATCCTTTTAAGTTTGGGGAAAACCTGAAAGAATAAAAAAGTTCTTATTTCCTCATGGATTGACAATAACCCAAAGTAACTTAGATTATAATAATGAAAATGCTTTATTCAAATATGTATTTTTTTCTGGTGAGAGGTTAGAAATCTAGATTAGATAGGAGAGACTGATATTTCATGAGATATTAGAATATTAAATTCACATTATGTGGAAATATAGACATTTTTATGAAACATAGATTTAAAACAAAATTCAGAATTAGGAAAACTAACTAGAATTTCATTTAATTAAGCATAAAGTTGGGCAAAAATGACTTGGGTAAAAAATGAAAGTGGTTAAGAAGAGAATTTAAAGTGGTTGTGTCTGAACACAATAATAGACTATTTTAGAGTGAAGAATAAATAGCAAAAGATGATTTTAAAATATTTAACTTGAAAATGGGCAGATAATGTATAATAGGTGACATTATAAAATAGTTGAAAGAAAATGATTTTGGGTAGAAAGAAATCACAACATTATACTTTTGAAATCATTACCTGGTCATCGACATGAAAATTGAGAGTCAGTAAACTTATCAATGTGGCATTGCAATTTACAAGGTGTGATAAAACAAATACAGTAAATGGTTACGTTTTTTTAAAATTACAGTACAGTACATATGGACATTAGCCCCCCTCAAAAATACTCCCCTCACATCAAACAAATTTATCTCATCATCCATGACACTATCTGAAGCAGTTCTGAAGTCCTCGTTCATGAGCGCCTTTGGTTTTATTGTCCTGCCTGCCTCAATGTGCAGAATCAATTTAAAACAACTTTCATTGTCATTGTGACTTTGAGGAAGAGCCAGAAGTTGCAGGGTGCAAGATCTGGTGAATAAGGTTAATGAGAACACACTATAATATTTTACAAACCTGCCTTTCCTTTGGATGGCACTCAGTAGCAATATTCACCGTATTTTTTTTTAATCACACTATGCAAAGACACTCATAAAAGAGAACTTCCAGAACTGCTTCAGAAAATGGCAAGGATGATGGGAAAACTGCATCCTAATTGAGGACGAGGGTATTTTGAGGGGGTGAATGGCCATGTGTCTTTTAATTTAATAAATTTTTAGAAATTTAAACATTCACTGCATATTTTGATCATACCTCATATGGCAATGCGAGGACTTGACATATGGATTTAAGTGTCAACCATACAGAAGTAGACTTTTAAATATTAAAGGTAAGTGAGGTGGGTGAGATATCTGAAAGAGTATTTTAAATGACAGTAAGAAATCCAAAAAAAATCCAGAAGACAGCAACAAACGGACAGGAAGCATGCTCTACCGAGAGAGCATAGTCTCTGAAATCAGACTGAATCGTGTTATTTTTTCAGAACTTAGACCTGGACACTCCTTTTAAATGATGAACTTCATTGTATTCATATTATGAATTAGAGATAATGCTATGTGCTTCACAAAATTGTTGTGTGTGTGCGTATAGAGATATAGAAGGGATATACATTGTTACTCAATAAATATTTTTATTTATGGTGGATTATTAGTGTAATCTGAACTGAAAACTAAGTCTTCATAGTCAGAGGATAATAAGGCATAAGAAAAATTCAGGACTTCAGAATCCACGAGGAGATTTTTTGTTTGTTTGTTTTTCTGAGACAGGGTCTCACTATGTAGTCAAGCTGTCTTTGAACTCACTATGTAATCCGGCCTGGACTTGAACTCGCTGCAGTCTTCTTACCTCAGCCTCCCAAGTAAGTGCTGGCATTAGAAGTGTGCACCTCCACGTCCGGCATGAGAAGATAATTCCAAAATCAATAATTGGTCAAAAATCACTAAGAAAAATTATTTCTAGAGGAGAAATTGATAAATCTATGTATTACGATTACAACAGGCTGTATCCAATTAGTTACTTTACCAAAAGAAAAAATAAAGTATCTCTATGCCTTTATATTATTCATCTTATTAATGTATAAGAAAAAAAATGAAGAAAATGTATTCCAGATTTTAAAGACATATTTTTAATTAGAAATTCAAATGTTGATAGGAAAAGTGACAGATGAGAAAAATAAGACATGAAACAGTGCCAAGTAGATTACCACTAGGGAAGGCTTCCCTTGACTGCACACACCAGGATTTCTTCTCACCAGCAACTGCTACTGGATTTACATATCAATATCTCCTGTTTCTTCTGTGTACAAATGTATCTGAATATGTTTATTACCTTTTTACAAGAGTAGACTGTGGGGGAGCACATTCCTTACCTTTTCCCTCTCTTTTCGTCTCTCTCCTCCTCTCTCCTTTCCTGATCTCTTTCTGTGTTTATCTGCAGTTTGGGATCATTCCCATGAGCACGTATTGACATTTTTTTTTTTTTTTTTTGTGGGTACCGGGGGGACGACCTCAGGACCTCGCGCACCAACAGGCACCCGTGCCGCTGAGCGATATCACCGGCCCCTTTTTCGTATGTGGGTTCCGGGAGTCGAACTCGGGCCTTCGTGCTTGCAAGGCAGGCGCTTAAGCCACTGAGCCGTCTCACCGGCCCGACATTTTTTTTCTCCTTTTCTTCTTTCTTTTCCCCTCCTCCTCCTTCAAGTTACATAATAATTTCTTCTGTAATATGTCAATATTTGCTCAGCTAATTCCTTACTGATGACCGTTTAAGATTATATAATTTTTGTAAATCCTCTTTACAATTAATTGAGTTGCATGACTAACAATAAATTTTTATATTCTACATGGAACTGTAAACAAAATGAATTTTCTTTATCTGTGCTACCGGCTTACAGCAAAATATACTCTAGAATTATAAGGGTATTGCAGGGTTTTTGCCTGTTAATCTCCCATGCAAAATGAGAAGGATTTTTGAAGTTTGTACATACTGAAACTTTCAAAATTACATTATAATTGAGAAATGTTATTAGGAGACTTATTGGGAATTTCCTAAGGGGACTGGTAGTGAGAAAACCTGATATATAAGACCCCTCTGGCTGACTAAATGACATTTGTCTCTTTGGCATAGCAAGACACTTTGACCAATGCCATGCGTACAGTGAGTATGCCTGCCATGTCTCACCGGGATGCAAACATGCACCAGTATAATAAAGCAAATGAAAAAGACCCTGTAGAGTAGGCAGCCTGGGTTGTTTTTCAAGTGTTAGTCCCTATCTGCGAGTAATGTAATTTCCTTATTTTTGTCTCAATTTTTAGAGATCTTAAATGTAAGAAAAAAAATTGCATAATTTGTTGTCTTTTGTGAGTTGAGACATATTGTAATCATAGGATTAGCAGAAAAAGATTTGGATTTGTGTATCTTATTGCTAGCCCCCCAAATATTTATAATTAGTTGATTATAGTCTTAGCTTTCCACTTTCACAAGAACTGATTATTATTATTATTTTTTGCAAGGGGTGGTAATTCCAAACTAGATTTAAATGGAAAGAAGCTAAAGATAAATCAATCCATGGAAATTCTCAGCCGGAGTATTCCATTTGTACAAGTACAAAATTTTTTGCAATTATTAGTAAATTGAAATGTATTTATTTCTAGCTGTGTTTGTAAACTTGCATAATTTTAAAAGTAGCCACTTCCTACATCTTTGTTATGTTTGTATACAGGTATTCCTCCAAAGCCTCATGCATTTATAGGTGGGGCTTTGGGATGTGGCTGGATCATGGGTGTGTGATACTGGTTTAGTCTACTGATAAGATTAGCATAATTCTGGGTGTGGATGATGATGGGTTTACAGAAAAGGGAAGACCCACTCTGGGTGTGGGTGGCATCAACCAATAGACTTGTAGCATGGATAGAATAAAAAGGAAAAGAAGAAGGAAGTCTCTCTGCTTCTTGCCTGCCATGCCATGAACTGAGTCTCCTATACCATGCCCCTTTGCCATGGCGCCCTGCTTTTAAGCTAGCTGACAATGGACTGAAACTTCTGCAAACTGTGAACCAAAAGTAAACCTTTCCTCCTTTAACTTATGAGGGTATTTTGTCCCAGCAATGACAAGGTATCTAAGACAGTCCTCATTTTCCTTACAAAAACAGTGTTTACTGGGATTAAATCTCTTCCTGGATTCCACTTCTGACTATTGATGGGGTGAAAATTATGTTCCCCTCTATTCAAATGGAGATTGTAATTGAGTGACTATTCTGTAGACCAAATCTCAGAAAGCACCTATCACTTTTAAATAATATATATATATAATATATATATATATATAATATATTATTTTTTTTTTTTTTTTTTTTTATTATGTGGGTACCGGGAGTTGAACGCAGGACCTCGCACTTGCCAGGCAGGTGCTTGTGCCTCTGAGCCATCTCACCAGCCCTAAATAATATATTTTTAAAAGGACATGAGGTGTGTGGACAGTTTTGTTTGTGGGTGTGTCAGTACAGAATATGGGACAGATAGATAAAACGTAGAAAATCTTATACATATATACATGATTTTCAAATAATTAAGAATGAAATCTGTATTTCATGTAAATACATGACTAATTTAAAAAATATATTTTTTATTTTCATATCTGATCTGATCATTTCTACCTTGCTTTGGCTTTTTTCAGGAGATCTACCAAAAACTGAAAATATGTAAAACTACATTTGAATGTTTATTTTTATAATAATCTTGGAATTTTATTCAATTTGTATATTTCTTAGTAGTGCTTATATTAAATCTGTATTTTTTTCAACATGGAATAAATTGGTAATGATACCAATCATTATGTTATTATCAATCTTGTAATATAAATACATTTTACAATATCCAAATATCTACTCCAAAAATAATAAGTGCTATAGTCAAGCTATAAAATATCCTGCAAACCCTAGAAATTGGCATAGGCTTATATGCATAGACATGAAGATGGTATTTATAGTTAAATTGTTTCATTGAGGGAAATTCTTTCTATGTGTGTAAATAAAGTTATGTACCTGCAGGGTTGTAGCATTATGTAACTATAGGAGGTATGTAATTCATTGGTGCTATTATATATGCATTATAGATAATTTTGCATACAAATATACAGTGAATAGAAATGATTCGTATTTTCAAATGTATTTAAGTTTATACATACATGGAAAAAAGTTTAAGAGTAAATGTTGCAAAGTATAAACAGTGGAAACTTGTATTACGTAGATTGGTAAAATGGGTACTGGGAAGTTTAATTTTCATTTTCATTTCATTTTATACACTTTTGTATTGTCTCAATTTAACATTTTAATTTGCATGAGTGGTACAGTGTGTTTCTTAAAAATATATTTGTAGTTGGGATCCTAGGTTATGGATTGCACATACATTTTTCTCATGTCATTTGTCTTTAACCATGTTTCTTTGCTGACTTCACAAAAAATACCACAATCCTGCCACTTAAAGAAAGTAATATTGGTTGATTTCTTGATAATAACCATTCTTTCTGGAGTGAGATGGAATCTCAGTGTCATTTTAAGTTGCGGCTCTTGAATGACCAGTGTATTTGAACATTTTTATATATATATATATTTGTTGTTTGCACTTCATCTGAGAAGTGTCTATTCATTTCAAATGACCATATTTGGATTGGATCTTTAAATTTGGGGGTCTGATTCTTTTGAGTTCTTTATGTATTATAGATAGTAGTCCTTTGTCTGAGGAACAGCTGGCAAAAAATTTTTCTGCTCTGTGGGTTGTCTTTTCACTATGTTGGTGATTTATCTTGCTGTACAAAAGCTTTTAAACAAGATGAAAGCCCGGTTCTTGATTCTTTGTGATATTTCCTGCGTGATTGGGGTTTTGTTCATGAAGTCTTTGTCTACACTTATGTCTTCAATATTTCTACCTATTTTATCTTCCAGCAGATTTAGTGTTTCTGTTTTATTATTTACATCTTTAATCCATCTTTAATCCATTTGGATCCATTAAATCCATTTAATCCATTTCTATTTTAATTTAGTGCATAGTGAGTGATAAGGATTTAGTTTTGATCTTCAGCATGCAGGAAGCCAGGTTTTCCAGCTCCATTTATTAAAGAGGCTATGCTGTGGGGGAAAAAGGAACCATTCTCCACTGTTGGTGGGCGTGTAGTCTGGTGCAACCACTGTGGAAATCAGTGTGGCAATTCCAAGCTTTGAAATGTGATAGTATTATTTAACTTTTCTGTCTCCCAATGAAACTTGATGCCTTCAATAATCAGTTTCCACCTCTGCAATGTTGCACAAGGATAATCTTTACTTCGCACTACTAAAATACTAGCCTACTCAGGCATTCACCTTAGAAGTTGGTTTTCCTGCCTCTAATTTCTGATTGTTGGCGTCACTTGTGCACATTGTCATAATGTAATCATCTTAGAACATAGGTCAAATTGTGCTGCTATCCTTAACATATATGTGTGTACCAGCCACAGAACAAGTTCTAATTTCTAGGCATACCATCTAAAACCCTTCATGTTCTGGCACCAGAATTCATTTTTAGCATCACTTTAAACTTCATTCTTTCGATCACCACACCCCATAATTTAATAGTTCTAACCCCTTTTGCTTTTTACTTATCTCATTATTATCATACTTCAATGTCCTGCAAGTATCCCTAATTTTAGGAAAACATTTATTTCACCTGAGAATGGAATGAAGAACTCCTTCTCTTCCAGGACATTTAACTTAACCTATATTACAGGTCTTATTTCATCTACATTTATCTTTTGTTGTCTTTAACTAAAAAGCTACACTTCCCTAAATAATTTGTTTCTTGAAATCAGGACCTACTTTCAATGGGTCTGTAAATTCTCAGTGTTCCTAACAAATAAATTTGATGGATTTGTTTGCCTTGGTTTTGGCCAAATATACTTAGAATTTATCCTTACCCTTGTGAAGAAACAGTATGGATAAATTGTTAAATATGGATACCAATGTAGGAAAATAAATGTCACCTTTGTTCCATTTTAAAATAGGTACAAGTCATATCTTTGTTTCAATAGTATTGGTAATATTATATTCCACATTATATGTAGATTTGCATCTTTGTCTTTTTTGAACGTGTGAAGCTACATTTTCCATTATGGTAACACATATGGTTATTTATACTTATATTTGAATTATTTAAAATTCAATGGAAGTAAAAGAAAATCACTTCCTAAGTTACACTGGCCATATTTCAAGGTCTCAATGTCTTATTGCGTAGAAATCATCACAGAATTTTCTATTTGACTGCACTGCTTTAACGTTTTAACTCAAAATATAAATTATTCCTGTGCTGAATTTGTGACATCCTAATACATCAATGCCATTCTATACTTTAAAATTGATTATTAGAATTATTTTTATACAAATTATAGTTTTCTGTAATACTAACTTGCTAGGGAAGTGAAATAGGGGTAAATATTATCATTTTTTTTCAACTCTTCAAAATATACTGTCTTGAAAATAGCCAATTATATATGCATCTTTATATGCCTTAATCACTTAGATGTCTGTACCAACTACAGCTACTTTTGGAAGACAGTGTCAAGAATTAATTATATATAATTATGAAGTACATATTGTTAAACAAAATCCACTTCCCTATGAAAGCAGATCTGACCATTCTGCATATCTGGCGGGTCTATCTGAGGAAACAATGTCCAAGAAAGACAAATTGAGTTTGTAGAAGGCTCACAAGAAAAAATAATCTGTTTGTTAACATCTTTAGTGGGGAAAAATCCCATTTTTATATTAAGTTCACACATGATGACATATATTTAAACCTTTCCTTTGTGACATTTATTTCAATTTCATCAATCATTCAAGGCTCTCTTTGAAATTTTTACTTCCTATTTTTTCCACTATGGTTATGAAATCTTCAAGTATAGAATGTAAAGACAAAAAGAAATTCCTCTACATAGGTATTTGATATGGTATTTTGGATCCTCAGTATTTATTTGATCATCTAACATAGAAACCGGACCTTTGAAATCCTATGGAAAAATGACGACTTTGCTGACTGTATTTAAGACCTACACCTGGAACTTTCTGTCATTTTTGTTAACTAGAGGAGCTATAAATTTAATTTTGAAAAGACTCACCTCTGATGTTTTGATGGTGAGTTACTGTGTTATAGTAATTTCATTCTTTCTCTATTATGAGAAGATTCCTTTATAATAGTGTGAACTAAAATAAAAAAGGATCAACTTGTTCTTATTTAAAATATAATAAGTTTTACCAACTGACCTTCAGGACTCCTCAGAGGAAAGGAAGCTTTCATTTTCATACTTTCCTGATAGAGGACACTGCAAATGTCATCAATGAAGTATGTATATATCTCCGTATTTGATACAAGTAAAGCCATTGTCATAGAAACCTATCGAATAAGTATTGCTAGTTTTTTCTGAAGTAGTACCATTAGCTTCTTTCATATGTGGAGGTAAAACAAAAATAAGGAAAAAATACCTTCAAAAATTTAACCCGTCCAAGCAGTAGCTTCCCCAAGGAACGTTTGTAAATATTCATCATATGAATTAATTTTTGCTGATCATATTTACCAAGTTCCTCACTGCAATGTTCTTTTTAACATGCAAATAATTTGTTTAGCACAATGCATGAAATATGAAGTACATATAAACTGTTGTTCTCAAATCATTTTAAAAAGTATGCACTCATTTAATATACACATATTAACACTAATTATAGCACAAAAGTTGAAAAACATTGCCTTTTTCTTTTCTGCCGTATGAATCTCTCATGTCAAATTTGATTGCATGACTATTTGTACGCACTAGGATTCTATATAATTACAAAACAATTTTTATTAGGAAACCAAAGGAGCAAAGATTCTCTGTCATTCTGAACCTCTTTCACTTTTCTATCATTTTCTTTTCACATGCATTCTTGAGTTTGTAAGTTTTCATAATGTGAAACCTCAAAAGATTTCTGTGGGCTAAGTATAAAGATTATTATTTTTTTTTTGTGGGTACCGGGGTGTCGACCTCAGGACCTCGCGCGCCAGCAGGCGCCCGTGCTGCTGAGTGATATCACCGGCCCCTTTTTTGTATGTGGGTTCCGGGAGTCGAACTTGGGCCCTCACGCTTGCCGGGCAGGCGCTTAAGCCGCTGAGCCATCTCACCGGCCCAGTATAAAGATTATTATGTTAAGATTGCTAAACAAATGTATTCAAGTGCATTTTCAAGACTGAATTTTGATTAAGCAAGCTCCGTGTTTACCTTTGCCTTGTTCATATGAAAATAGTTATAAGATTTTTCTGAAAATAACATCATTGAGATTAAAATGTTGACAGTATCACAAAACACAGCTCATAATGAGTAAAGGAAGCCAACTAATCTAGTTCACTCTTCTCATAAAAGGTAATGGCGACACTTTTAAGCCAGTACATCTATTCATTGTAATAAAACCATTCCTGAAAGTGACTTTGTCCAGAGTAAATGGCTACTATGATATATTTCTGAGGTAGGTTGTGGTAGATCACTAGAGAATGTGACCATCTTACATCTTACTAAAAAATTTTGGTTTTTTCACCTACCTTTTTCCAAACTGAAACAGTTTTCCGCTGGCTACCTAAAGCTTAGCCTCTGATTCAGTGTAACTAACTGCTCTAAAAGCCAAAAAACAGAAAAAGGATGCAGAGGAAATACATAAAAGTTGTTTTTCTGTTTTTGTAGAGAAACAAGTTAAATAATTGCATTAAAATAGTAAAGAAGGTGACTTGCCATTAAATTATGAAGAGAGGGTTATTGATTAAAAGTGAAGATTATGAAAACAAAAGAGCATGTATTTAGCAGAAATGTGTTGTTTCTTTTGGGAGAAATAGCTTTAAAATATATTGGATTATAATAACTTCGAAATGTATTTATTTTGTTATTTGTATAACCCAAATGAAGCTGAGTCACTGAAGTGCAAAACAATTGGAGGATTATTTGTAACAAAACTCTGCAAAATATTTTTCTCATTTGGGTCACAAACATGATGTAGACTAAAGTTTAACATAAATATACTAAGAATTACATTTTTGTTTACAGTTATATAGGAGAGTTATACATTTTTTATTCTCAAAAATATTTTCTTATATATTGTATAATTACACACACTACCCAAACCGAATGAGAGATAGTAGTAGAACAACTGTAAAGGGAAAACATCTGAAGAGGAAAACACTGAAGTAAAGATCATAGAAATATACCTAGTTGCTGCATTAAATATTTATTTTCTTGCTACTCGCTTAAGACAATGAGACTCTGTATGCCTGCATACTAATTTCACTGCTACATTTTTGTAGTAGATTTAAAAAGAGGCAAGAATAGAAAAATCATTCACAACGTAGAGAATGCTTTTGGTCCAGTTTTGATCATAGATTGATGTTGTTTTCAATATGTCATTCTCAGTATCAGTCGAAGCAGCTGCTAATTACTAGCACAGTACTGATGCGTGGGTCTCAGTATAGGACAAAATAGTTTTGCAAAGGCGATTAAGGACAGCCCTTTCCCTTTCATCTTCTACCAACGTGTATGGGAGAAACCAGCAGAAGGCCATCATCCTATTCCTCAATCACATTTCTATTGTTGCATAAATTATTTGAGGCACAGACCAGTGGCATCTATACACCCACGCTGAAAGTCTATGTCTGACTCACAGTAGTTCCTATCAATAAGTCACAAGTGACCTTTGTGTTGATTTGATTCAAATGCCGATATATTTGAAAAATTTTCTATTTCAAAAAATTCCTCGGGGGCCAGTGAGATAGCTCAGAGGCATAAGCGCCTGCCTGGCAAGTGCGAGGGCCCGAGTTCGACTCCCAGAACCCACATACAAAAAAAAAAGGGCCGGTGATATCGCTCAGTGGCACGGGTGCCTGCTGGTGCGTGAGGTCCTGAGGCCAACCCCCCGGTACCCACCAAAAAAAAAAAAAAAAGCCTCACCAAAGGATACAAATACTAGTCACCTTTGTGTTTAGTTCTATAAAGATTATTGCTGTACTGTTGGACAACTTTCACATGACTTTGTAATTCTAATATATTCCTCATTACCAATGTCAAAGGTTGGTTCAGGTTTGCCTTCTGAAATAATATTGAGTGGATTGGTTCTCTTTTTAAAAATTGAAATAATCCTTTGCCATTGAAGAAAATGAAGTTCTTTGGCTAACTGTGGAGACTTTAGTTTTTGCTACCCATGTAGTTTCCTATCTTGCATTTTCTTTTGACATTTCCTGTGGAAATCTTATGCCAATCTTCAGTTGTTTCAAACTGGTTTTTCTCACCTTAACACTATTAGTGTTTCAGGTAGAATAATTCCTTATCGTCGTGGCTTTCCTGTGAATGATAAAACATTTAGCAGCATTCCTAGCCTCCATCTATAGATTCCAGTAGCATCTCATACACATTTGTGGTAACCAAAAATATTGTCAAGTATCCCCTCAATCAAGGAGTACTCTTCCTTATAACCCTGAGAAAAGCACTCTGTGTGTGTCTAGAAAATTCATGAATCATGATAGTTAGGAGATAATGGCTATGACAGGCATCAATAGCCTCCACAATCGATTTTTTAAAATTTATTTTTATTAATACATGTTCACAATACATAATGACTATATTCATTGTGGGGATTTGGTACATATACATAACACATCTTAATTCTTATTACTTCCTTTTGCATCTCCTTCATCCTCTTATTATTCCACAATCATATATATATATTTTTTTCTACCTTTTAATAGAAGCCTGACTGTGTCTGAGGTGCTATGAAAATGTTGGAAGCACACCACATCCCAATCTCCAGGGCAGTTGGGAGAAGTATTTCATACAGTTCTCGCAAATGAAAAATAATCACAAGGAACTGGATGATGCTTGTGGGAAAATTCTTTAAAGGAAATATAATTACCTAGACTTATATATCCTTTTTTTCTCTATCTTATTTCCTATACTATTGATGCAATGCCAAGTGATATAAGGACGGTTCTATGAGCATGGAGACTAACCAAGACACTAAAAATTCCAGAGTGAGAAGAATGCAGGTATCTTGGCCTTTGATCCTAATTTTGCTCATTCTTGTACCAGCAAGACAGTTACGATGTGGGCAAGAGGGAGTTAATTTGTTTTTAATCCACTAGTTCTGTTTCATGAGCTATAAAGAAATTTAAATTAACATACTCTCATAGTAGTAGCTTTCCTTTAGGGAAAATAATTCAATGTCTGTATTAGAAATATGTCAAGCTTCTCATGTTCAAGCTGTTTTCTCATGTATTTCTTCTCAGTCATCCCATACTTATCATATTGCAAAGACAATGAACAAGGTGCAGTACTCAGACCCAGAGATAAGGATAGAAAAGCAAAAAGATGCTCCCTCAGAGACTTTCTTAGCATTGAGAAAGCAAATTAATGGGGCAGCCAGTGTTTTGTGATAATCATGTGTAAATTAGAAGAATAGGAAAAATATTAGACAAGATGGGAAACAAATTTCATAAGGAAGAGGAAAAACAATAATAAAATGTCAACTTTGAATCACTTAAAATACATGATAGAGGCAGGAATGACTATTTTTGAAAAAATCATAATTTTTTTCTGGACCTCAGTATTGTATATGAGAACATAAAACAAAATCTGAGTTTTAAATTTCAAAAACTGTTGGCTATCCATTCAATTTGTCGTTAGTGGTGCATCATAGATAAACATATTTTCTTCTGCCTAAGTGGATTCAATTTTATTTTAAACTTGATGGTATTTAATATATTTTCACCCCAAAGACCTTGCTGAGAAACCAAATGAGCCGTTTCCAGGGAGGTGCCACGAGGACCGTGAGAGTGCATTCCTACCTTCCTGCCCGTCTTCCCAGCGTCCTGATTACATTCTTTTCATTCCCCCTTTCAGACTGGCTTCATGAGCACTAGACTGTGTCGTTAGATATGACTCATAAGTTGTGGCATAATCATATCAATTCCAGCCTGATGTCTTCTGTCCTCATTTAAATACAAGTTTCTCTTTATTGCCAAGCTATCAAATATGTTTTATTCACTAAGTCTTATAATAAAAGGTGAAGTTATACAATCTGTATTCAGCAGTAAGATTTTTTTTAAGAGAAGGCTTTTAGTTTATAACATTCAAGTTATTGAATGCATTTTTCTAAGCTACTTCTTTATTTTTAAAAAATCTAACAAATATGACACCATAAATAATATATCTGCTTATGATAATAATACAAATAAATACTTTAAAAATCAGATGCTGTTAATCATATCCAGTTGTTTTTATTCCTTAACCAATTTCCCAACCATCATGAGGTTGATCCAGAGAACACAAGTCCTGATGATTCTTTTACTCAGTACTGTCCAGATATCAGCCTCCTGAAGGAAAAGAAAAACTAATCTTTTCAATCCAAACATGTAATATATTTAATATTGTAAACAGAGTATCTTCATGTTCAATAATTTATAATGAAAGATAGTCAAACTGTTTCTCAGAATTTTGTTTCCAGACCTTTTTTACTTTTATTCATTTAAATTCCACCACTTGAGTTTATAATATTACCTGTCCGTTTATTATTAGTATTATTAGTAGTAGTATTTAATTAAAATCACTTCCTCCACTGTAATTTTAATGCTGACATCCAATTTTTCAGGGGTTGTGTGGTGTGCATATAAAGAATACCTCTGTATTTCATGCTATCAGTTAGCACTTTTACTTGCACAAGTGACAAAAGAAAAAAAGAACTGAATCCCAAATTTGTCCAACCTTGCCATATATTAATCTTAAAGTTTTCACTTATGTAGTTTCTACCTTATTGATAGATAAAAGTTTATTTGTAACTATTTTTAAAAGACAAAAGTACAATTAGGTTGTAACATTGTTTGGTTAAAATTCTATACCAACATTTCTCAATGCCATTGATAATGAATCTGTGATATCTTAGACATATCTCAGATATCTTTTTCTACATAACTAAATTGGAACAACTAAGAAAATTAAAATAAATGGAAATTACAGAGCATAGACCTTTTTTCGAGTGAGTGTATATGTCTTTGCAATGTCAGTCAATACATCTTCATTTTTGTCTCCCATGATTCTTTAAGAATGTGTTTAGGAAAGGTGTCTTAATCTACTGGAAAGTTTAGCAGTTTCCATGTCCTTTCTGGTCAATTGTATTTAGTAGATGACAAGTTTACATTGTAAAACAAAATCTCCTTTCAGAAACTATCATATTGATTTCTATATTTTTATTTATGTATACTTTAGAGAATTTTCCTCTTCCTCCTCTCATCCACGAACTTTTGGAAATGGCTCTTGGTTTCTCCCTCTCTGTTTCTCTCTTGCTCTCTCTCTCTTGCATTTTATCTTTCACCTTGCTTACATATTCTCCTTTTAAGCAATTGCTTTTTTGCTTTTACTGACCCCTCCAGGGATGGAAATGTGGAAGCAAATGTGATGAATGCAGAGAGGAATTTCTTGACTGACTGACAGTGAGTGATGCATGTATTCTCCAACTGTTGCTTCTAATTAAACCTCTCATTTTCTAGAAGTCCATTTCACACAGTTGAATACCAATCAATCATTTTAAAATATATAAAGGCTTTAAGCCATCTCTCTTCTACCACCCCTCATGTAGATGACACCTGACCTAGGCTGAAAGTAATCCATTCTTGTTCCTGAAATTGAAACCAAGAGCCACTCAATTTTCAGGTTATCTTTTATTTAAAACAAAAGCAAAAACACACAGAATTTCCCTTTTATCTATAGTTTCTCTCCTAACCTTTCCTGATGCTTTTTATTGGCTCAATATTACACTCCTTCAAATAAAAGGAGACTCAGAGAGAATCCAGAGACACTCGGGGTATGGCCTTGGATTTCCTTGTGTTTGAATCATGCTTTGGTTTGGATAAGAATTTAGTTTATGTCTCAAAGGTCATGTGCTATAAGTTTGTACCCGAAGGTGATGGTGTGGAAGTGGTGGAGTCTTGAAGTGGAGGGAATAAATGGAAGGAGGTTAGGTTCCTGAGGGTACCACCCTCAGAATAGATTAATATAGTCCTCACTTGACCCCTGTTAGCCGGCATGACCTCCAAATCTCTCTCACTTCCTGTCTTCCCTTATGATTCCCTCTCACATTGCGCTCCCACCCTGATGCTCTTCACTCTTCCATGGTGTGATATCACCTTACTGTGATGCAGCCAAAAGGCCCACGTGGGGACGGAGCCGATATCACCACAATGCTCTTGGACCTCCAGAACCAGGAGTTAAACAAACTTCTGTTCTTTTTACATTGCATATATTTTGTTTAACAATAGAAAATGAATTAATATAACCCTAGATCTCCCTTAAAGACAAAGGTGTCTGGGTCTGTGTTGGGGAAATAAGTGGCAGAATGTAAAATCTATATAAGCCGAGGTAATTACAGTACATGAACTTGTCTCATGAGATGTTTTCCAATAGTGTTTACTTATAAAATACAAATTCAAAGATAAAACACCAAACATTTCAAGATAGCAACAGCAAATTCTTGAGCCCCAAGCCTGAGCCTTTGTACTGAGTGTGGAGCCTTATACAACTGTACTGGTTACAAACCTGTCAAGTTATCACCAGTAAGACTCAATTCTAATGCACAGTAGCTCTTTACTGACCCCTCAAAACAGCTCATCATCCTATAGCTTTTGCTTTTATACTTCCTGGAAAGGAATTAAACAACACATTCCTGTGTCCTGCTAAATTCACAGTCTATATCAGGATTTTCAAATATCCCTCCTCACTAGGGATGGCTACTCCCAACCTCAGTGTGAATTTAGCACACTTTTTCCACTTTTCCATATAAAATCCTCAGTTTGTTACACTCAGTTTGTGTAATCCTGGGTAGGCAAAGAAGTATATTTTTCAGAGTCACTATCCCTGTATTATACAAAGAAGAAACTTTCATATAATTGGGAAAGTAAAAGTAACACTGTAATCACCCTTCTCTGAAGGTGGTCATTATCAAGTGCAGTGTGGGTTCCATACAGAAGTCCCTGCCAAGAGTAAGGCTTGTCCTCATTCTGCTCCATTCCATGTACAACTTATTTGCCAACTGCTGAGTTTTTCAAATAATAGGCGCCCCAAGTTCAAGACCAGATCTTTGATGTGAATTCACAGAGATCAAAGCTACCCAGGGGCACAGCCTACCAAAGATCATCTCAAAAATCCCCTCTGCATAATGAGGCATTTTTGATTTGTCATATTGACTTACTAGTAAGTGCACCTCCTCTGTTCCTACAACTTCTTCAGAGTTCCAGTTTCCTAGCTATTTCCACAGCTACACATATCTAATTGCTCTCATGTGTCCCTTATTTCATAACACTCTGTTAATGATGCTTTTCTGCCTGATTCCTGTCTAGTACTTGATACCTGTATTTTGAGTTAGTTAAACTCTTTGCCAATTACAAAATCTACATCTTTAACATGTATTGATATATCTTATGATTTTCATCAACATTTCATTTTTATCATCTGATTATACTAGCACGAATTCTTCCTGCTGTGTCATTGAATTAAGGATAAAGCTAAAATATTGTTTCTCTGCATATCAGTGTAAAAAAGGACTAAAGAAGATCTGTAGAAATATTAAATGCTCAAATTTACAAATCTAATTACGTCAGTTCAACTTCTGGCTTCTTACAAAGAGCTGGTTGCCATTAGAGGTAGTAATTTAATTTGTATTACATTTAATTTATCACATTTGTGCACCATGCCTTTAATTCCCAGAAATGGACACTTCAGGTTTACTATCAGCCTTGGCCATACCTCCTACAATATATGTTGATTTAGTACTTGTAGGGAAAAAATTACTAAAAATTATGTCATTTATGTTCTGATAGTGGTTTAATTTATTTATTTATAAATAAACTGTATAATTCAAAGACATAAAAGAAGGAAAGCAAAAAATAGCAAATGATTTTAGTAATATAAAAATACAGATAACTACGAATCCTGCAGGATTAAGAAATTAATAACCTAAAAGATACTTTGTGCCAAGTATATTTAACAACTTAAAAGAAAAATTTTTTCTTGAAAAATATTACTCCCAAAACTGACACCAGAAAACATGAAAACTAGACTATTCCTGTAACTATTTCTATAAATAATCCGTAAGTATCTTTATGTACATATACACACAAAAATTGTAATTCCAAATGCTTCACTTGAGAAATCTTCAAAATATTTGTAAAGTTAGCCTTACACATATATATTTCCAGATATATAAAGGAAATATTTATTATCAATTTTATGAAACTACCATAATTTTAGTATCAAAATCTCTGGAGGACATTACAAAAACAGACAACTACAGCCCAGTATCTCTTATGAACCTATGGGAAGGGGACATGAGAACTAGGAAAGATGAGAGGGCCAGGAAGAGGAAAGGGAAGTAAAAATGATAAAGATGTTATGTGTCTTGTATTGTGAGTAACTACTTTGAAGATAATACACAGTGTATTGACTATTATTATTTTGTTGTTATTATTATTATTATTATTATTTTTTTAATTTTTGGGTACTTGGAATCAAACTCAGGACCTTGTGCTTGCCAGGCAGACGCTGTGCCACGGAGCTATATCGCTGGCCCAATTTTGTTATTTTTGCTACAAAACTTTGTTTTTTTCTCATAACATAAAAAGTATAAAAAGTGATATGTACGTACTAGTCCCCCATGATGAATGTAATTATTTATCACAAACATACACTAATTTAAAAATTAAAAACTATATTTTACACATACAATCTACTAACACCAAAACAACAGTTGATTTTGCTAGTCATGAATATATTTTAATATTTAAAATTTAAAACTACAATTTATTACTTTCACATTATAAAGAAAAATTATGACTTTCTTCAATATTAAGAAACACTTATGCTCACTTCAGCAGCACATATACTAAAAAAGAAACATCCAATCTACTACACTAAAGAATAGTGCACATCTAATGTACACTAAAAAATAAAATTCAGTGTACACAAATGATATAAACTCTTAGTAAACTAGGACTGGGAAGAAAATGGGCTTAATTTATTGCCAGCTATCTCCAAATTTGCTATAGCAAACATCATTTGTAATGATGAATTATTGGGCATTTTCATCCTGATATTGGAAACAAGAAAGTGATACACATTATCAACTCTGTTCAACATGGTAACAATACAATATAGCTTGTAAAAAAGGCAAACAGGAAAAAGATATACAATTTGAGGGGAAGAAACAAAACAATTTTCACAGAAAAATCTAAACACAGTAAGTATAAAATAAAAGGTTATTTGAGTACATTAACAATGCATGTGACTCTAAGATAATACATGACATTAATTGTATTTCCTCATACTTTCACAAACAAAATTTTTTAAAAAATGATGTCTTAAACAATATCAGAAACATCAACTGTCCAAGATCTAATCTAGTTATCACACAAGACAGAAAATTGTTGGAATTATAATATAAATTTTCTGGAAATGTTTGGAGGGAAATATCTTGGTATGGATTTCATAAGTATTCTGAGTTGCTATCATTTCATGTTTTTACTTTGTGCTATCTTTTGAAATATTTAATATGCTATAACCATATAGAAATATTTATGATTTTTGTTCTTTTCTTATATTTATAAGAAGTCAGTAAAATATTAATGAACAATAAATGTTTGTAAGATATTTTATGATGTCATCTGATACCGCTTGACAAACTGTCAATATTTGATTTTATTGACTGAATATTTTCTCTAAAGACAGTTTTAGTAAACATTTTGAGTACTAAACCAATTGAGGCAGAGTGTGCTTAGGAATATTTTAAGAATATTCTCAATGATCAGTAGCATTTTGGTTTGATAAATAATTGCACATCAGAGGCATTTTCCTTCAATGCTTTAATAATATCTCATTATCTTTTTGCAACCTGTTTTCAAGTAAGGCTTGATATAAAGTTTTGGTCCTTTGTAGGTGATCGGCTCTTATTCTTTTATAGCTGTTAGATTTTATCCTGGCTTAACCTAATTGGCATATAAACAGAAGGCACATTTTTTGAAGAGCACACAGGATATTTTACACAATAAAATGACTATCTGCTGGCCATATAGGAAGTCTCAGTAAATTTCAAGTTATTTAAATCATTCAGGTTATGTCTTCTGACCAAAATACCCAAGGGAAAATATCATATTTTGTCTGCTTCAAACTCTGTAGGGTACAGGTGTACCATTTCTGTTATTTTTAATAAATATCAGACAGTATTA
Source organism: Erethizon dorsatum (assembly GCA_028451465.1). Taxonomy (NCBI): domain Eukaryota; kingdom Metazoa; phylum Chordata; class Mammalia; order Rodentia; family Erethizontidae; genus Erethizon; species Erethizon dorsatum. The sequence continues at coordinate 32,681,761 of CM051823.1, forward strand.
AATTGCTGTAGCTCTTCCTTTCTTCCTGCCTTGCTCAATAACCCATATAGTTTTTCTTTTGTTTGTTATTTGTTTTGTTGTTTGATTTTTGGTGTGGGCCTATTGCTTCCTCATATTTTTTTTTTTTTTTTTTTTTTTTGTGGGTACCGGGGGGACGACCTCAGGACCTCGCGCGCCAACAGGCACCCGTGCCGCTGAGCGATATCACCGGCCCCTTTTTCGTATGTGGGATCCGGGAGTCGAACTCGGGCCTTCGCGCTTGCAAGGCAGGCGCTTAAGCCGCTGAGCCGTCTCACCGGCCCAGCTTCCTCATATTTTAAAGTCTACTTGATTCTAAAGTATTAATTGATACTGAGCTACAGTAGCTAATTTGTAATAGTTAAATCCATCTTTCCTCCCTTCTCCAGTTTTAGTAAGTTAAGTATTTTTAAAGGTTATGTCATTAGCTGCATTTCATCTAGCTGTAGTTTTATTAACTATGACCTAGAGAATAGTGAGAAAAAGACTAAACAGAAGAGTAAAATTTGCAATTCAGGAATCAAATACCAAGGTTTTTAAAGCTGGCTATAGAAATGTAGAAAAGCAGGACACTCAATCACGCCAATGCTAATTCTTTCTAATTTAGACACCAAATATGTGAAAGTTATAACTGGATGAATAGATAAGAGAAAATCAAGGGAATGTTGATGTGAATTGATGTTTGATCCTGGATCTCTAAACAAGGAGAATATAATTCACAAGAGTGGGAAATTGTATTAGTGTTTTCAGAGATCAAACCAACAGGAAGTTTATGGGTGGATGGATAGACAGACAGACAGTGAGACAGACAGATAGATGATAGATGATAGTGAGGGTATTTATTAGGAGAAGTAGCTCATGTGATTATAAAGGCTAAGTTGTTGCCCAACAGGACCCCTGCAAGCTGGAAAAGCAAGGCATTCCCAGTTTGAAGGCTTTGGAACCAGAGAAGTCCACTTACAATGGAGTCCCAGGCTCAGGCCTCAGAACTAGGTGAAGGTGGGAGTCAGTGGCGCTGCTGGTGCAAATCTTGGAGTACAAAGATGGGACATCCTGGCATTCTGATGGCAGGAGAGGAGAGGAAAAGTGTCATTGCCGAGACAGAGAGAGAGAGAGGGAGAGGGAGCGAGACAGAGACAGAGAGAGAGACAGGGAGAGAAAGAATTTGCTATGCCTCTGCTCTTTTGTTCCATTCGGGTTTTCAGCATGCCAGACAGTGCCCACCACTTTGAACACAGATTTTCTCCACTCTCACTATCAACTCATATGCCAGTCTCCTCCAGAAACACCCACACAGAAAGCATATTTACCACCTATCTAATCCAGAGGAAATGGCAATAAAATGAAGCATCACAGAAAATGAAGAGAAGGTGCAACTTGAGTGGGGGAAATGAATTTACTATGGAGAGAAAAAGACTGAGTTGTAAAGAACGTATTCCAGACTTAGCATGGTGTGTGATAAGATGAGCCAGTGAAGAGAAGATAAAACTTCAATAAAATAAGAACAAAACTGGAAGTCTCTGATATCACAGAAGATAATGAAAGAATTTAGAGTTGACTATAGTAAATACACAGTTACTTCTGAACATAGAGAAAAGCTTTTTTGATATTGAAATGACTTTATTTTCTAGTTTATTTTAATATCTCTAACTGAAGAACTGTAAGTTGGACCAATTGTTATATATTAGAAAATACTTTTCTAATGTTTTTCTGCATTTCAATCTAGGTGAGATGGCTACCATAATTTTTAACTAACCTATTATTTTCTGTATACATAGGCAGATGGTTTTTACTGTCAAAGTCAAATTTATTTTCAGTGAGTTCTACATAGTTCATCTAGTACTTACTTTGGGGTATCCACATGTAATAGATAACCTTATTTAAGCTAGAATCTACTCACAGGTGTTTTTTTTGTCCTTACTTTTATATCAGATTTTTGAAGGAAATTATACACCAAGAAATAAAATTGGATAGATGTAAAAAGAAAACAATGTATTAATATTTAAAATGGACTTCAACAAGGTATCTTAAAGATTATTTTCTGAAACAATAGAATTAAATGACACTAAACTTTTCGAGGTATCTCCAAGGCTGAGTTCTTATGTGTAGGCATTGAAAAAATGTTAACTTCAGATTTTTATATAAAATCAGTTCCTTGTGGTTGTAAAATTGAAATTGCCATTCATCAGACTGTCCACTTGGGGTGACAGCTGCCAGAAGACACTATTCGATCTTCCCATGTGGACCCTTTTGTCCTCAAAGCCAACACCAAAATGCTGTACCCTTCTCATGATGCCCATCATTCTGACTTTCCTTGCTGTGAGTCAGAGAAAATTTCTCTTTTAAGGAGTTCATTTGATTAGGTTAGGGCCAACTGTATGAACTTCCTGTCTTAAGGTCCACTGACTTTTTTGTATAATTATATTGGCAAAATTCGTTTTATATGTAATACAATTTAATCATGAGAATAACAGAAGGGACAAAGGCCATGAAATCCAGGTGAGAATTCTGTCTACCAAATTATTGCATTCCATTTTGAAGTTATGAAAAACTTTCTGAATTCATGAAAGGTAAACTTCCTCTCTATATATGACAGAGGAAGAGAAAAAAATCTATTATGAAAAGACATAACTATGTCTGTTAATATAATTAACAATAGGCAATCACAATATACTAATAGTTCTTAAAATGCAAGTAAATGAATAATAATTACAGAAGCCTTAGTAAAATAATATGAGTTGAATACATTATTTTTAAAGATAGTTGGGGAGCCGAGGGTATTGTTTGGTAGTAGAGCATTTGCCTACCATGCACAAGGCCCTAAATTTAATTCCCAGTACCACCAAAAAACAAAAAAAAATCACCCATTTTTAAAGATATTTTCAGAACAAATATAATCTTGAAAAATTTTCCTCATGCAAAACTGTATCACTGATTCTTATCAAATGCATCCCTGAATAAGATAAAAATGAAAGTACAATCAAGTAAATAATATGGGCAAAGTGGAAGTATAAATGATTGCCTGATGCCAGGAAAGCTGCCCTCACTCGGCAGGCCTTTGTCCCCACACTTCCCTTATCCTCAATCCCTCTAGTTACGTATGGATAAGGATTCAGCCATGGATCTGCTTGTAATTGTGTTCTAGCACTTAAAGCATTAGTAGGACCAGATTCTATTTTTGAAATGCAATTCTATCTTTTGAAGCAATTTCCTCTGTTGCACACATTTAAATCATCCCTGCAAAGATATGAGTGGAATAAGTTCCTTGCTTATTCTCTAAGACAAAATTCAGAATATATATTTAATAAACACATTGTGATTATAGAGGACCCTTCATATTTGTTCCTATATTCTCTGGGTTCATTGTTACCGTTGGTATTTCAGAGAGATGCTGACCTGTTCAAACTAATAATTATTGAAAAGAAATAAAGGAAGTAAATAACTGGTGGTTACCTTTAGTAATAAAGAAAAAGAGTAAAGTTCTCTATTTGAATAATACTTAATGCTAAAAATTGATCATAATCCTAAACTGTACAGGTCTGAATACTTAAACCTTTATATAGTGAATTTTTGTTCCTTTTGGGCCTAGGTTTTACAAAATAGCACTGAAAACTGAGATAAATCAATACTTACATTAGGTCAGCAGCAACAACCACTTCTGTGGCACACACTTTTACTATTCTATTTGAAAAACATTACAGTTTCCACTAGGGAAGAATTTACGTAACAAAAAAGTATTTCAGTTCTATCTGAATATGAATAAAAAAACTTAGTAAAGAATAGGTACCATGAAAAATCTCAAAGAAACTAGTTTTTCCTTTCCTTTCATTCTTGTTTTCTACTAGCTGATTTATTTGTTTCTCTTTCACTACCTATCCATCTGTTGGTTGATTATAGAAATTCTCCACATGCATTTCCATTACTCAAATTGTTATAGAGCAATCTCATTAACATTCTTTTGGAACTCATTCTTCTCATCCTGAATTCTTTTCTGAAGCCTGTACTTAAATAGCTGTTTGTTCTTGTTAGGATTCTGGGGACAAATGACATAACAGGGAAAAATATTGAAAAATACAGCTCTTTTCCTGTGTTGGATGCTCTATCGTGTTCAGCTGAGATAACCAGCATCTTTTAAGTGGTCTAGAATGTTACCCCCTTGGATGAAAACAATGGTGGTGTTTAGAAATGTAAGTGTCATGAAGGGAAAAAGTCTCAGTTAATGTAGAAAAGAATTTTTTTTTTATCAGCTGCTCTGCAAACGTCCTGAGCCCTCATGGCCCACTATTTCTTGGATTGATTCTGTCTGTGTCATTGTAATATGTAATGCTCATTATCAGCGTCATTTTGTGTGTTCTAATCCCTACATTGTTTGGAAGAAATATGGCCTAGAATAATGCAGACATTTACTGTAGCTTGGATCTACAGTGTATTCCAAAGACCCATGTGTTAAAGGTTTGACTGCTCGCCTGTGAGCTCTTGGGAGCTGGTAGAATCTTTAGAAGGCAGAGCCTCATGGAAGGAAGTTAGGTTACAGAAAAAGAGCTGAAATGTAGCTCAGTGGAACATTCCTGGACTCAATCCCTAGTACTGTAAATAAATACATACATACATACACATATGCTTATTTAGTGAATAAAAAAGGTATATAATATACTATTGTATAGATTCAAGGAATACCAATTAGGATACTAAGCATGAACTGAACATAATTTTTCATTCATTAGAATACTGACTTAATCATTTATCCAATTGTATGTATGCTATAATGTTATTGAAAAATATCTCTTCTTTGCACCTCAACCTATGAAATGAGATCTTGTATTTGAAGTACCATCAGCCTCCGTATCTACATAGATAGGCTGTATATACGTATATATATATGACAAATATATGACATATATTTGTTTTCATATATGTATTATTTTCTTCTCCTTTCCCTCTCTCTTCTCCATTCACATATTTTTTTTCAGATAGCATTTTGAAATCAGTGTTTGTATCTTTCTAAACAATAAACTAATTCCTATGTATATGGTCTGAAGTAACAGATAACCTTGAAAGAAGGGAAATTACATTTATATGTCCAAAGCATGCTTTCCCTCAAATCCAAATTACCTCCTACACAGGAGAGAGAACGAGATGAAAACACATTTTAAGTCAGGCTGTTAATGTTTTGGCAGCACACTTACATCAGAAGTCTAGCTTAGAACACTTTGTTAACTTTTATTTTTTAAATCAAAACTGTTAATGAACCATAATTTTTCAGAATACACAATACACACAACCTTTTTAAGGTAAATAAATGATATTTTAATTTGGGGGAGACTTGCTTTTCTTGTACTGATAATTAAACGATGTTGCAACCATCGAAGCAAGTAACAGATTCTTTTAATGATTATCTCATATAGGTAGCAAATTTCTATTTGCTGCTCTAATAGAAAAACAAAGGATAAGATTGAATCAGTGTATGTGTGTGTGTGTGTGTGTGTTTTAATGTAATATTCAAATTCATTAAACTTCCTTGTTTTTTTCTGAATGCTACCTGAACTTTCAGAATTTATGATAGTAGGAAAATCAAATTTGGTTCTTATTGTATATTTTTCACATTATCTATACATTTAGCAAAATGTAAAATAGATTGGGATCACCATAAACATTTTTTTCATATGTAAAAATTTAAGGAATTGCTTCAAATCAAGAAATCTAGTTGTAGCATTCCTCAATGAATATCCCCCAGTCTTGAGTCCAGTATGATGGGTGAAATTCAGGGCAATTTGACAAAGAAATTCAATCTATATAATAGACTTTCTCTTTCTAGCTTGGACTTCTGGCTAATCATACTTAATAGACTGAATGAAAAATTGTTCAAAGTAAATATCATCTTGTATTTAGATAGTATGGGTAGCATACCTTCTCTTTTTGAACATAAGTTGGTTTAATAAATGAAAAAATCAAAATATTCATAATAGTACATATTTAAATTATAAAATTTTCTTTCCAGTAACTCATTATTTTGATGTTGTAAGTAGTATACAAATTTTTAAATTTTATCTAAATTGAACAAAAATGACTAAGCCAGTTTATTTATCTTTTGTGTGGGTACCGGGGGTCGACCTCAGGACCACGCGCTCCAGCAGGCGCCTGTGCTGCTGAGTGATATCACCGCCCCTTTTTTCTTGTGTGAGTTCAGGGAGTCGAACTCGGGCCCTAGCACTTATCAGGCAGGCGCTTACACCACTGAGCCATCTCACCGGCCCCTAAGCCAGTTTTTAATCTTTTTATTTTTGGTTCATGTTCAAAAATTCATTATTACGGGCCGGTGAGATGGCTCAGCGGCGTAAGCGCCTGCCTTGCAAGCGCGAGGACCCGAGTTCGACTCCCGGAACCCACATACGAAAAAGGGGCCGGTGATATCGCTCAGTGGCACGGGTGCCTGTTGGCGCGCGAGGTCCTGGGGTCGTCCCCCTGGTACCCACAAAAAAAAAAAAAAAAAAAAAAAAAAAAAAATTCATTATTACCATTTAAATTGTACATTCATATAGGGTACAATATAAAGGTATAATGATTTTGGTTCACTTTTTACCCGGGTATTAATAGAGATAATATGGAAGAAAAGGTCCTATTAATTGTAGGTTGCTGCAGAGGTATAGAACAAAAACATTTTTCTCAAGAAAGATCTCATGGCTTAAAATAGACATGAGTTAATAAATTTATATGGACTTCTTGGTAAGCAGAGAAGCACAGTGTTTCTAAATAATTAGTTCCACAGTAAATTAAGTAGCTAATTTTCTTAACAAGAACGAATAAGTGCAAACCATGAACTGGAAATTGAGAAGAATAAAAGACCTTAAGATCGGGTTCTGTGCCCCAGCACCTATGAGTTTCTCCCTTTTTAAAAGATACTTAGTTAAGCATATACACTTAATAATCATTTTCATCAACAGCTTTTACCTGTCAATAAAGGTCTTACTTCTTATTTCTATTACATCGTGTCTTAATCTATCTATGCTGCTGTAACAAAATACCTTGAACTAGTAATTTACAACGAACAAGCAACCATATCTCAGAGTTTTGGAAATCTTGAAAAAAGACCAGAAGATTTGATGCTCCTAACAGGGTGTCTTCCTGCGGTTTTCACATGATGGAGGGGGAAGGGACAGATACTGCTCCTTCACCAGGCAGAAGGCATGGAAAAGCCAGGCTGTTCCCTGAAACCACTTTTATAAGGTCATTTAATTCCATTAGCGACTTTCCAAAAGACTTTAACTTTTAATACTACCTACCCATTTGGGGTTTAAGGTCATACATTCAGATAATGGAGGGACACATATATAGCAGCTATAGTACATGTATTCCATTGGTTCATCCTTTCAAGGAGAGGATAAGGTGAGTGTTTTATGAAAGTGTGAATGAGACACTACATACAGACATACAGTAGATTCAGGATGCAGTTGCCCTTTTTAAACGATACATGAGAGATCCCTTCGTTCTTTATTATTCCTTTTTATTTACATAAAATGATTCTAATCCCCACTGTAGTATTTAGGCATGGGGTTTTCTAGAATTGATGAAGTGAGGATGGAAGAGCCCACAGGAGTGGTATTATGTCTTTCTTCATGAAAGGGACCTCAGAGAGCTCATTTGCGCTTCTGGCCTGAATGTGAGGACGCGGTGAGAAGTTTGCCACCTGTGAACCAGTGAGCAGGCTCTCAGCAAACTCCGTCTGCTGTTTCCATGATCTTTGAAGTCCCAGGCTGCAGCACTGCGAGAGATAAAGTCCTGCTTATTAGATTTACCCAGTTTATAGTATTTTAGAGCAGAACCTGAAACAGATGAAGACACAAGTATTCCCAGTGTCTCTCATACTTTACGACATTGCTGCTATTCTTTTTATTCACTTATGTACTGTTTTTGTCCAGAATATTTTACCATATTACTTTAAACAAAATGTTTAGATCAATTAAGAATAAGAAAATCAGAAAATTTATGACCTTCATTTATTCCATCTGTGATACTCTTCCTTTCTTTTTTAGATCTATTTTCTGACCCACACAAATTTCCTTCTCCCAGGAGAATAGTTTCTACATTTTTTGTAACACAAGTCTACAGGCCATAAACTTTCTCAGGTTTTTTTTGTTTGTTGGAGAAGTCTTTATTTCTTATTTTCTATTAATGGATAATTTTAGTGGGTATAGAGATTTACATGTGAGTACATGTTCTACTTGAAACAAGTAAAATATTTCACACTACTCTCTTGCTGTCATGGTTTCTGATAAAAAATATTCTATAATTATGATCTTTATTTATCAATAGGAAAAATATGTTGTTTACCTCTATATCCTTGCAACCTTTCAAGATGTCTCTTTGTCTTTGAATTTTGTGCACTTTCAATCAAATACCGAAGTGTATCAATCTATTTAATCTATACCAAAGTGTAGAATTTTGGTATTTATCTCCCTTCATATTTCCTCAGCTTCTTGGTTTTATATTTGGTGTTTGCCATTAATTTTTAAAAATTCTTAGTCATTACCACTTTAAATACTTCCTTTGTTATGCTTCTTTTTTTATTTTCTGGCATTCCAACAGGCTCACTAATTTTTTACTAAAAGAAATTATATAACATAAAACTAGTAGAATAAGAAAAATAAAGAGTCATAGTGGAACGGTTTAAATATGATTTGACTCATTAAAGAAAACAATAAATTTGCATAATGATGGTTTACAGTTAGTATCCAATTTAAAATTCCTCAAATTAAGTCAGGGATATTTCATTTTTCTATAATGGCTGTGCAGTAAAAGTAAATTAAGTTTGAATTTGAATAGTTCAAAAAGGAAAAGCAAAGCTAATTTGCATTGCTACATTACTTTACTACCTTCACTTCCTTATCCTATACATGTATAAAGATATTATAGATTTGTAGTGCTTACCATAAACCCTAGGATTCAATATATATTCAATGAATGCTTGGTCTGCCTTTCCTGTAATCTAAATGTTGGTCTAAGGTTAAGGTTGTTATCTAATTTGTTGAGTACATCAAGGAACGAAAGCTGATTGTAGTACATTATTATGTCATAGGCAGCAAAGTATATCATTTCAAAAAGTTGACATTAAATTCTCTGTAAAAATTGTAAAAATAGATTTATTTTAAGATTAGAAACCAATATCAGAATTGCAGTCCTAGCTTCTGATTTGTTTTCATGGTATTAATAAAGAACAAGAAAAGTATTCCATAGAAAAAAAATCTTACATGTGTGTGTTACTAGAGTTTTATTCATAATTGCCAAACTTGGAAGCAACCAAAATGTCCTTTCATAGATGAACAGACAGACAAACTATTCTGTATCTATTTAATAGAATGCTTATCAGAAATAAAAATAATTAAGCTAACTAGTCATGATAAGACATATTTGAAACTTCAGTAAGTATTTTTTAGGTGGAAACAGAAAGTCCAAAAAGTCTGAGTATTGTATTATTTTAACCATAATACATCCTGCAAAAGAAAAAATCCTGTGGAGGCTGCTAACTGGCCAATGGTTGGGCATGGGGGTGGTGAATAGGTAAACTTTGGTGATTTTTTTTTTTTTTTTTTTTTTTTTTGGTCTGGTTGACCTAAATGTGATGGTACAGTGTGGAAGTTACCCAAAAGATTGTATTGCGTTTCATCTCTCATTTGAAGTCCCGTAGTTTTTCTTTTTTTTTTTTTTTTTTTTTTTTTTTTTTTTTTTTTTGGTGGGTACCGGGGGGACGACCTCAGGACCTCGCGCGCCAACAGGCACCCGTGCCGCTGAGCGATATCACCGGCCCCTTTTTCGTATGTGGGTTCCGGGAGTCGAACTCGGGCCTTCGCGCTTGCAAGGCAGGCGCTTAAGCCGCTGAGCCGTCTCACCGGCCCAGTTTTTCTTTTATAAGATTGAGTGCACCAACCTTTGGTGAATAGACATTTACAATTATTATCTCTTTGTGTTGAATTATCCCCTTTTCCAGTGTGTAGTGGTTATCATATCAGTGTCTCTTCTGGTCAGTTTTGGCTCCACGTCAGCTTTGTCTGAAAACAAGACAGGTACTCCTGCTCGTTTGGGGCTGCAGTTGAATGGAGTACTGTTTTTCATGTTCTAACTTTTGGTCTACGTGTTTCCTTATGGAAAAGGTGAGTCTCTTGCAGGGAATACATAGTTACATTTTCTTCTTTTATCTCATCTGTCAACCTATGTCTTTTGATTAGGGAGATAAGATCATTCACATTGAGAGTTATATTTCTCACTCTCTCTTTTTATTTTTTTGGTGGGTACTGGGGGTGAAACTCAGGACCTCGTGCACCAGCAGGCCTCCCTGCCGCTGAGCGATATCACCGACCCTTTTTTCGTATGTGGGTTCCAGGAGTCGAACTCGGGCCCTCGCGCTTGCCAGGCAGGTGCTTATGCCGCTGAGCCATCTCACCGGACCAAGAGAGTTATATTTCTTACAAATTTAGTATCTGAAGTCCAAGCAGGATAGAAAGGATAGAGAATAAATTATAGGCATAGTAGAAGCTATTCGGTTAGTTATTTGCTATTTTTACCATTGTAAGAGGATGTTTCAGGGACAATTTTTAAGATATTTTCCTTAAATTGTTTTTTTAGGATATTTTCCTTGAATCAGCTTAATGCTTTGCACATGAAAAGCAGAAGGTCCCTTGCACAAAAGTGACACAGTGTCAACTTCATTTAACTGTGTCCATAGCAACTTTTTATGGGTGACTTCAAGAAATAAGGGGTCCTAAATAAAACTTCAAATTATAGAAGACTAGCAGTATATTGAATAAGAAAAATATTTTAATCTACTTAAAGTGGTTTAATTTATTATTTAGCATCTATTTAGAAAAGGTTTATTAACAATATAAATTTAGATTGGTTTGCAATATATTTTTATTTGAGAGACTGTGATATAATTTCCACTTAATATGTATGAAACTAGGTTATGCCGGGCTTGGTGGCAAATGCCTGCAATCCCAGCACTTGGGAAGCTGAGGCAGGAGGATCGCTCTAAATTAGAGGCCATCCTGGGCTACATAAGTGAGACTGTCTCAAAAAAAAGAAAAAAAGAAAAGAACTAAAAGAAACTGTTTTACATCCTCTCACTTATTAGGTTAACTTAGGAGAGTAGCATTGGTTATATTTACTTACTTGAAATATTTTGAGAGGATCACCATTTAGCCAAGGACTAAACCATGACTAAAAATGACTAAAAATTCAATATGCTTGATGTTGTGGTTTTTGAAAACAAAAACAAATATAGGACATGGTCTCTGTCCTCAAGGAAATCATGCCCTTCTTGGCCTCTAGATTGTAATTTAAGAATATCTGTAATATACACCAGTATGAAACAAGTACTAAACTAGTTGTCAGTATTATCTGAAAAATTTAAGTCAGTTCTTAGAAAAAATTAGAAATTTTAAATTCTGCACTGGGAAATCAAAACTGAGTTCTTAAATAAAATAGAATTTGATTTTAATACTAATGGATGAATAGGATTTTTCCTTTACAAAGGAATGAAGGACTTCACAGTCTAAGAGATTAACATAACCAAAAGTACAAGCATAGAAGTGGTACTTTCATCAAAAAAAAGATAAATTTTTAACCATAAAAGTTTTGAATTTTGATAGGAAGACAGCTGAGAAAGAGGACTAGTGTTCTGTTTGTTGATGTATTTCTTTACTTGAATGAGAATTTAATACAAGTGAGAAGGAAATAAGCTTGCTGGAGCAAGGTAGAAAGATAATAAAGAAAACCTTCTTAGGTCCCTTTATAACTAGAAACCAAAATGGACTAAGAGAAAAAAAAATACAGGCAACAATCTATGAAAGAAAGGTTTGAAACAAGTATTTGTAGTGGCCCAACTTTTTAAAAGGATTTACTTTTGACGTTGTGTCGCAGAAAGGGTAAAATCCCAACAGGACTGAGTGCTGCTTGAGAACAGATATTATAACAAGGCAGAAGAATTGATCAATAAAGAGGAAATTTGTTTGAGATTGTGCACCGACAGTTTTTTTTTTTTTTTACCATTTTCTTTCTTTCCATTGCAATATTAGTCAGATTTTCCATCTCCGAGACAAAATACCTGATACCTGCAATATAAGGAGGAAAGGCTTTTTGGTTTCAGAGGATTTTGTCCACAGTCAGCTGGATCTAAGGCAGAAATGTCATGGCAGAGCCAGGCATGGGGACGTGTGTGTAATCCTAGTACTATGGGAAGCTGAGGCAGGATAATACCAAATTTGAGCCCAGCTTGGGCAACTAAGCAACTTAGCAAGGCGCTCTCAGAAGAAAAAAATGTAAAAAGGGCTGAGGATGTAGTTCAGTGCAAAGGCACTGATTTCAATCCCCAACACCAAATCAAACAAACAATCAAATAATAAAGGCGCAGTTGAACGGTCTGGTGAAGGAAACTTGCTAAACCATAGCAACCAGAAAGCAGAGAGAAGAAAAGAGCCAAGAATAAGAATATACCCATCCAGGTTATATCCGTAGTCATATACCTCTTCCAACCAGGCCCAACCACCTAAGAGCACATTCCGCTATGAACCAATCCATGGGTTATTTCGCTGATGAGTATAGCGCAGCCCATGAACCAATCAGCTTTCAAAACTCTTACCTCTAAACACATAAGACTTTGGGGAAGTATTTTATATTTAAACATAACAATTACCCATAAAATACTAAGTGGCATTCCATAAACTCAGTTTGTAGTTCAAATTTTTTATGCCAGATTCCCTAAAATCCTTAAATATACCAGTTGAGATGAAGAATGAGGCACGTTTTTCATTTCTTGCATGAAAGTGGGAAGACTGAATGCAGGGCTTGCTCACTCTGTAAGTTATGCATATCTTTTTTTTTTTTTTTTTTTTTTTTTTGGTACCGGGAATTGAACTCATGTCCTCGCAATTGCCAGGCAGGTGCTGTGCCGCTGAGCTATATCCCCGGCCCGTAGTTTTGAAAAACTATACACTTTGTCATCTACATGAATGCTGTTTTATGATGGTAACTGGTATCCTTCAGCCACAGAACACTCATACATCAAAGATGGATTAACAGAGAGAGAAAACAGGGAGACTAGTAAAATTAAGTGAATATGCTGTGTAAAAATGGAGAACTCTTGGAAAGAAGATTTACTTTAGAAAACAAAAGAAATTTTTCCTGCTAAAATAAAAAATTTGATTGTTTTCATAGCCTCCAGTGCACTATTTTTCCTAGCTTCTTTTTTTGTTTATTTGTTTGTTTCAAGCCTACCCTGTAGTCTAACTACTTTGACATGACAGAATTTTCTGCCATGAAATAATCCTTCCAGTATTGGAGGCTTTGACTCAATTTCCTCCCTGTGTGGAATGCTCTTTCCTTCTTACTAACTGAATAAATTCCTACTAACTTTCTTCATGCCTTGGCTGAAAAGTTTAAGTCTCTTCTCATATACACTTTAAATGCCCCTGTGTTTTTCTTCAGACTTTGTAATTATATATATGTGTGCATATTATTATTTCAATAATATCAATTCCTGTTAAAGTAGTACCTACACTATAATATTAATTCCTGTTAAGGTAGTACCTACACTAGAGCACATTTTATGCAGTGATCATATTCAGTGAAAAATCTTTAGAAAAAGCACAGAATATCTAACTAAATTTACATCGCAATTAAAGGGATTTAGTGAGAAGATGGTTACTGTGGTAGAGAGAAAACTAAAAACCAGTGTAAAAGCAATTAGTATTTCTGGAAGAAATAGGAAAATGTTAGTACAGAAAAAAACATTTTTAAAGACTTAAACATTCCTGAAATAAAGCATACTTGATACATGAGATAAAAATTATTACATATATAAGACACAAACAGAACATAATAAGTAAGAAATATCTAATAAATGTATGACCTATATGCATTCATAGAAGAATTCTACAGGAAGTCAAATTGGCTGTGGAATTGGAGTTTAAAGAAGAAAAAAAACCAGAGATTATATATTACTGAGAAAAATGATACTTATATTTTATGAAATATATTCTCAAAATATCTATGAATTATGAAAATATAGCATGCATACATTATGATTGAAAAATTATTTTGAATAAATAACCTAACCAACTACCTCATCAATTAAATCAAGAAATTATAGCAGGATAATTTTCCTTTGAAAACCATGATGGAGGCCTGCAGTGAAGCTCAGTAGAATAGTTGCATGAGTGAGCTGCTGAGGTCAATCCCAAGTACTAGGGAAAAAAAATAAAAAGAAAATCCTGATGGTACTTATTAAGTTTTATTGACTTCCCACCACAGTTCTTTCTACCAATTTTGTGTTTCTTCCATCATCTATGAACAAGCTATAGTTTTTTTGGCAGAATTTTCTCTAAGAATATATTCTACCTCAAGTTGAACCACATAAAATTGACACTTTTTAGATAAAAGTGTTTAAATATAGATAATTTCATGAGACTCAGTCTCATAGTAAGAAGAATTTAGTTACAATGATGCTGAAATAATTATATCTCTATCTGTCTTATTCATTAGGTCAGATTTTTAAAATATGTTTTTGTTAAGTCAATTTTGATGTGCTATCTTTCCATGAAATCCATGTTTTTCTCTTAATGAGGTTTCCTAGCAAGCTCCTTTATTTTTCAGACCTAAAACTAAATAAATAAATAAACTTGCCAGAGTAGAATAATTAGGTTAACCTTTTTCTGCTCAAAAGTTCACTTGTAAAAGTCATTGTGATTTATAATAACTTCAGTGTACCCTCTCAGTGTTTAACAATTAAATCTGTTTTTGCTCTTTTAGTCTTAACTTTGAATTGAAATTTAATATTTTTTATTATATAAAGAAAGTTTTTTGTGTGGAATAAATCTTTTCCACATATATAATAATTCAATCATCTGAAAGTAAATATTCTTGACATAAACACTCCCATTATTTATTATTTTATTTACAAATATGTATGATGAGGGAAAAGCCATAGCTTGCTTACCCCAACAACTTGCTGTTAACAATAGATGGGGGGCGCGGTGAGATGCCTCAGCGGCCTAAGCGCCTGCCTGGCAAGCCTGAGGGCTCGAGTTCGACTCCTGGAACCCACATATGAAAAAAGGGCCGGTGATATTGCTCAGTGGCAGAGGCGCCTGCTGGCGCGCAAGGTCCTGAGGTCAACCCCCGGTACCCATAAAAAAAAAAAAAAAAAATAGATCTGTTTGAACTAGGGCATTCTGGGAATATGGTGGCATGGTACATGTTCCCTATCCTCCAATTCCAACCACAACCTACTTGAATATTAGGTAGGCTCTGCTACAACAGGAAAGCACTTTGAGGTGGTCATACTTCTATGAATTTTTGGAGGGCTCCCTCTGAATATTCTTGGATAAATAAATCAATAGAAAACAACGGCAGAAGTAGGAACAGTAGATGTCAGGAAGATCTAAGCAGTTAAACATATGAATACTTAAGTCCAAAGAGAACAATCAGGAGAATGCTGAACAGATGGGCTTTGTCAACTACGTGTTTGGGATAACGTGGCACACTGACAATAAAAGATGATGTTTCCAGTTATCACACGCAGTAATTTAAGCCTCAACCCACAGAAACACAGAGCCTCTAGCTTTGCCTTTAACAAAACGGAAACTTCTGACTTCACTGATATTTAAGAAAGATTTGAAATTCAAAAAGCCACAAAACAACAAAAACTGAGCAATGACCTTCCTGGTGGCAAAATGGAAAGTACAAAATAAAAATATTAATATCTTCAGAAAAAATAAATATCTCACTCCAATAATACCATATGTATCATGGGAGAAAAAAAGACTTCTGAGACTATTTAGAAACTGGAAAACATTATCATTCATGTATTTTAGGAAAGAGTTCACACATAATATTGGAGAAATTGAAACAGAGATATCAGTAAGGGGAAAGAAATAGCAGGAAAATATTAGTGAAAAGGTAACCTTAATAATTATTTTATGGATAAGGATAGTTTCTTAATGAAACTTTCTTAATAATATCGATTCTAAAGAAGGTCCTTGAATCAGAAGGGCCATGAGGGAAATATTATCATATATAAATGATCAGGACAGAAAAATTTAGCAAATGACAGTTTAGGGGTAGCAAGTTAAGTAAGTCATTTCTAAATGCAGTATGGAAAATGGGGAAGAAAGGTAGGTGGATAAGTGAAGGGAAAATAAAATAATACTGAAAGTCATGTCCTGGTCTTGAGTGAAAATATAAATTAAAAAGTTATATTTCAGGAGAAATTCACTTTGGTGATGAAATGCCTATCCATTTAAAATAAATAATATTCATATCTTATTAGTGGAGTACATGAAAGGATAATCACTACTTAAAGGAACAAAAAATTGGAGTAGGTACTAAAAAGTGGAAGAGGCAAACATGTCAGCTACCTCAGCCTAACAAGTTACAGACAAAGAAAAAAGAAAAACAATTTAAAACAATTAGCATATAGAGCGTAAAGGAGAGAGAATAAAATGAAACAGATGATAACAACAAATATACTAGAACAAACATGAAATTTTGCAATATTATGATTATTGGGAATACAATTAAAGTAAAACAAAATACGCAAGGAGTAGCTAGGAAAAGCAAATTGAAATATATCAAGGTATCATTAACCATATTAAGTAAAGTATGGTTTAATATAAGCAGAATGAAACTAGAGAAGTCATAAAAACATGTAATGATAAGGAGCGAAATTGTTGAGAAACATTCATTATTAATTTCTCTATATAAAAAGCTGACCATAATAAAGACAAACAAGTATAAATGTGGAAGAAACAAAAATAAAATGATATTGTAATATTAGATTACATATATTTTAAAAAATAGTCTGGCAAATACTACTACTAACAAAGAAAAATATTACAATAACAGATAAGAATATTATAGCTGAATAAAGAACTGCATACCTCAAATAAAGAAATATTTTAGTGAAACACAAAACATACAAAAATAAATCATGTGCTTCACAATATCAGAATTTTAACATGTTAAATAGTATAGATCTTAAAGTCAATTTATCATAGACCAATATAATTGAAGGTAAATATTTAGAGCTCACTCGAAATGCTCAACTATTCATATATCCAGAATACTTTTAGACCAAATAATATAGTGAAAAGTTACCAAAAGTTTAGAATGCAATGAAGACCAAACACTTAAATATCAAAATCTATTTGAGATGACAAAAATACTGTAGGATAATATGAGGCTTTAAAACTTTTGCTTGCAAATGAACATTTGTAAACTTGGCCAACATCATTTTGCATCAGAAAAATACAAGTTAAAATTCCAATGAGGTAATACTATATGCCAGTAATGGTGACTCATTTAGAAATCGAGTGCCAAACTGCAACCCCAACTTCACTTATTTATTGTAATGTGCCAACACTGCAATTAAACCTGAACACTGAGGTTTTAGTTGAGAAAAAATAGCTGTACATTTACATCTTTTGTCTTAAAAGAAAAACACAATAACACTCACAGGTCCGCCACCACTGATATATATCAACCAAAATTGGCTAAATTCAAAAAAGATTGAAAATAGGAGGTATTGACAAGGATATGGAAGAATTCAGTGCTTCACACATTGATGGTGGTAATGTAAAATTGGAATAATAACTCTCAAAATACTGCTTGGCAGTATCTAATAAAATAAAGATATGTCCCCAGTGACTGCAATTTTCCTGAGTATGTAATGGAGAGAAATAGTACATAAGTCTTTTAAAAGATGTGCGCAAGAATGTTTTACAGCTGTATCAGCAATAACCCAAAATTGAAATATCATAGATGTCCATCAATAGAAGAATGGGTTAGGTTGTGAAATATCCAAAACAAAATATCTAACAATAAAGCAGAAAATAATACATACTAGTATAAAGACAGCCTACATGAGTCTTGCAGATGTTATGATGGGCAAAAGAAGCCAGGCACATTTTATGATAAGATACCATTTATATGAAATGTGAAAACAGGTTAAACCGAACTACAGTAACAAATATTTGAATAGTGTTTAATTCTGTGCTGTGGGGTCTTAAATAGAACAGGTTAGCTATGTTTTCTGTTTTTATTTTTGTGGTGATTATACATACATATATGAGCACGCTCCTCACACAACAGAAAAACTTAAGGGTGAAACAAGATTTGTATTATTTTTTTCATATATGTTAACACCTCATATGTATGAAAAGGAAATATTAGAATTAAACATCATTGACAAAAATTATAGGAACTATTTAAAAAAGCACAACTCGTAAGTGAAAATTAAATACTGAAATAAAATAGGTGTATACATTTAGAAATTGTAAATAATGTCTGAGCTGATTATGAATAAAACATGACATAATAATTTTGCTAATACAATCACATAGAATAGGCATAAGATGATGTAAAAACAAATATTATGATAAGAGAATATAAATAACCACAATGTGAAAGTCTATGGCTACACTCCTGAAAATCAGGCAGAAGTGGACATATTCTAGGCCAAACCAACCTAAGAAAAATAATGAGATTTTGAAAAGTTAGTAAGACCAGTTATTGAAAATTTCCGGAAGTAGTTGTTGAGTTCTGTGTGGTCGACATTACTTTAACACTGGCTGTAAAATAATATATAAAACAAAGAACTTGGGCAGGTGATATAACTCAGCTGCATAAGCGCCTGCCTGGCAAGCGTGAGGTCCTGAGTTCGACTCCCAGTACCCGAATAAAAAAAACAAAAACAAACAAAACAAAAAAACAAAGAATTTGTGGCAAAATTTACACTCTGTGAGAAAAGGTGAATGGTATCTATATTTATGTTGCAGAAGGTGATATTTCTATGAAGAAACATGAAGAGAGGTAAATGATCAAGAACAGGTGGGTGGTCAAGAAATTGTCTCTCGGCCGGTGAGATGGCTCAACAGCGTAAGTGCCTGCCTGGCAAGTGAGAGGGCCCGAGTTCGACTTCCGGAATCCACATACGAAAAAAGGGCCGGTGATATCGCTCAGCAGCACGGGCGCCTGCTGGCGTGCGAGGTCCTGAGGTCGACCCCTGGTACCCACAAAAAAAAAAAAAAAAGAAATTGTCTCTGAAAACATGAATAATCTCCTGATTTGGAGGCATGCTTGACGTATTTGGGAAATGGCAAGGAGTCAAGGCAACTTTAATTTAGAAAAGAAAAAAAAGCAGGAGATTGAGAGGAGGGTCAGTGAAATAGTGAGAGCCAACATCAAGGTTTTAAGAGTCATAGTAAAGAATGGATTTTATTATGAATGTGACGGGAGCTACTGCAAGTCTATGGGTAGAGAAATCTTATGATACACTTTATATTTTTACATGGTTGCACATCTGTGTTTAAGAGAATATATAGACCACTGGGGGGAGAAATAGAGTAAACTCAGTTACAGATTTTTCCTATGACAAGTATCTCAGGAAGAAAAATAAAACTATGCCAAATTACATTGGTTGAGAAATGAAATTGTGCCAAATTATATTGGTTGCTAATAGTGCTTCTTGCCAGATATTTGCTACCCAGTACCAATTGTTCTTTTATACATAGAGTCCTAAATATTTGGGAAAATACATTCCATTTAGCCTAAAATTACGTTTTCCCCAGTACTTTGTATCTACATATGGAAACTGGCTATATCCTGGCCATTTGGATGTAAAAATGAGCACAAAGCTTTTTGCTTATGAAATGTATATGTGACATCAGACCTGGAACCATGCTGGACCACGAAATGATCTTAGATATTAAAGCCCACGCAAAGCAGAGCAAAGATAAAGGAAGAATTCCTGCCACCCCGGAAAACGGCAGCAGCCCTGGTCTACTTACATATAGCTTCTCATTGAAGAAAAAGATAGATTTCTCTATTTTATTTCAGCTATGGTTATTTTAGATTATTCTCCCTTATTGCTGAATATAATCCTAATTGATATAATGTAGCAAATCAATTAAAGTTTAGCCAGAGAAAAATCTCTCCCAATACACATGAGCTAACTATGTACATGAGGCTATGAGTATAGATGTTTTTGTCAAAGATTTTGTGAGAAAATATAAAACAACTGACTTTGATGCAACCAATATCCACGTGTCCATCATAACCAGCAACTTTCACGTTGCTCTTTCATATCCACAGTGCTCCACCTCTAGCTTCCACAGGCACAGTAGGCTATGACAAACACTAATCTGTAAACTGTCTTCTATTTCTACAATATTGTTATGTAAAATGTTGTGAAAAGAGAGTCATAAAATAAAAAAACTTTTATTCATAATTACAAATGTTTATTTTAAAAAGAATTTTCATTTGTTAATAATATTTGACGAAGCGAACTGAATTTCTAGGGTCTCATTAAGACTTCCCAAAAGCACTTATAATTTCCTACCTAGCAATTCTAGCTACTAGCCAACCAGATTTTCTCTCAGCATGCTACAACGAAAAGAAAATATACATTTTTACTGTAATTAGCATATATTTGATATTCAAAAAATGCTTTAAGCATCAGATCACTTGTTTTGGTTTATTTTTAAATATTTGAATATACTGAGCCACTGATTTCCATGGAAACACAGTGAAAAAAGAATTAGAACACACTAGTTTATTTCATTTTGACCAATTTTCTAATTTTATGAGTTAAATATAGGGTTTAGTGAGCCAGCATTTAATTTCATGGCTTGCAGGAATTTATGGTTTTAAAAAATAAGAAAGTGTGTTCAAAAATTATAAATAAATAGATTGTCTCGATGCCAATCTTGTGATAATCCTGAACATGATTTTTAAATTTTGTAATTACAAATAAAAATACCTATTTATTAATATGAATATGGAGAATATAAGAATTAAAGGACCTTATAAATCATTTGGACAGAAATATGTAGTAAATGACTTCTACCTTCTTAGCTTAATAACTATTTCTTATTTTACCATTTTATAAATTATCTTTCACCTATTTGAAATAGTTCATAGAATAATTTGAAAATTCTTAATATTTGTTTGTTTTTGTAGTACTGGAGATTGAACCCAGGGGCTTATGCATGTTGCTCTATTACTGAGTTAAACCCACAGCCCAAAACCCTTATTCTCTATTTTTAGCTATGTAAGATACTTCGTTTTTACACTAACTTTTAAATTTGCGTGAAAAAAATAATAAAGAAGTGCTTTCTGATTGCAGGAAAAAAATGGCCAGGATGCCCATAAGTCACTGGGAAATTTACTTAAAAAGCTGTCAGCTAGAGATGGTAACACATGACTATAATCCCAGCACTCCAAGAGGCTGAGGCAGAAGGATCACAAATTCAAGCCCAGTCTGGGCAATTTAGTGATTTAGTGACACCCTGTATCAAAATTTTAAAAAATACTGATAAACCACTTCTATCACCAACACGTGACTGGGGAAGTAGCTCACTACAAAGCCCTTGTTTCAATCCCCAGTACCATAGAATAAAATAAAATAAAATAAAATATCATTGCTTAATCCTGTCAAACTTGAACTACAGCAAAACTCTGTAAGGCTTCAGAAAAACAAGTTGTTCTTAGGTAAAGACCTACAAAATTTTAGCGTATAATGGAACAGAAAGAATTATCCTTGTAAAGTTCCTGAACTTCAAGGAAATGGAAAAAGGAGATCTACAAATATCTAGGCAGAAAAATGTCACCTCCCAGGAGAACAGTATAGCTGTAAGTATTCATGGTTCTCAACATCTCAACATCACAAACCTGAAAGCAACAAATCAAATTTGACAGGTACTAGTATTTGTTGGGAAAAGGGCACATGTGTATGATTTTTTATTTAATTAATTTTATTTTTTTCAGAGGAAAATAGAAAATATTTCAAAACTCAAATATGTAGTCATATAAGGAAGTTTTTGAAGGCAAAATTTTGCCAGGTGAAAGATAAACTATGTCGCTCACATGTGGGGAGGCCATTTAAAGAAAACTCTGATGTTTTATTCTCTCAAATAATAACTTAGAGCCTGCCAAAACTTGCTATTTATTGTTATACACAATTATTAGCATTATATTTTCCTTAATGTTAAGATAGAAAACGTGAAAATGGAGTATACCATTCTCAAGTAATTATATTTAGACTTAGGTATAAAAAGTAGGTGAAATATGCTAGTTCCTTCAGTTTTGACAGTAAGATTCAAAATCTTAGCTGGAACATCTGGTTGGCTCATTCAAGCCACATAGCCCGTGGTCTAAACTCCCATATCCATCCCTCTATCCCTTGACCCCCAATCAAATAGCACATGGCAGCACCCTGAGATGCTGATACCTACATTATACCATGCCGTACTCATGACTGGCACCATACGCTGACTTCCGCTGCACAGAGAATGAAGTGTGACTCCTTACCAGAGATTCCGAACCCCGTCATCCTGCACCTTCATACCTCGTCAACTTCAGCTGACACCGTTCTCTCCGTTGTTTGCTGACCTCCAGTTGTATTTTGTGGACTACATTTTCCACCTCGAAGGTCTCTCTAAGATCTATTGTTTTGGGAGACTCTGCCATTAACTCACTGATTTCTTCTCATCCTTCCATTGTCAGCTAAAATTTCACCTGATCAGAGAGGTTTTATTTGATCACAAAATCTAAAACAGTTTGCCATGCTTCATTCTATAGAAGCCCCTGTTTTTCAATCCTAGTATTAATGTTTGTATTTGTTAGCTTTTCCCTATAAAATTACAATCCTTTCATTTCATTACTATTTAGTTTGGAATTTTAGTTTAAATTGTAAATAGTCATGCATGTTTGTAGTTGGCTATGTCACATAAATGAATATTGCTATGGAAACATAGAAAGGCTTTCATTTTTGTATCTTACTGATCTGGATAGTGAGTGTTTATCTGCAGCATCATTTCTACATTCATCTTTTCTGCCTCATTGCATTAAGAGCTTGTACTTTGAAATTCATATTTGGGATTATAAAACATAGGATAAATTTTATAACTATTACCTTCATACTCAAAGAAAAAATCTTACCAATCATCATATTTCTAGCTGTATTCTACATTTAAAATTAAAGATACATAAATATTATAAAATATATCTTAAACTATGTTAAAAAGCCATGATGATGACTGAATAGCTAAGATGCACATTAATAAATACTTCTTCAAAATGAGTGAACCTCAAGAATAATCTTAATGACAAGTGGGTGATGGTGTCTAACACTTTTGAAAATGAGTGGATTCAAAAGTTTTCAGTAATAAAATGATATTAATATATAAAATTGTAATTAATGTTAATGGCTATCACTAATGGTGAGATTATGTTATTTAAAATGATTTTGACTTCCATTATATGTTTGCTATATTTTAGAATGACAATTTGCTATTTATGTAATGATTTTTAGTAATTTAACCATTCATTCAAAAATACTTATCAAGAAACTAATATATACCCCAGATCTCTTCTCTGTTCTTGGATATATAAATGAATAATAGAAAAAAGAAGATTCTTTGCTCTTGTGGAGTTCATATTTAAGGAAAGGAGAGAGCCAATCCTCAATACACATAAGTAAGTCATATTTAAATAATTAATAGTGCTATGGAAGAAAAAAAATAAACAGAATAACATAAGACAGCCCACGAATGTCTATGGAAATAGGTGGTTACAATTTAATGGGGTTGTCAAGGTAGGCTCCAAGGAGAAATGACATTTGAATTAATTCTGTGAGAGAGGGAGAGGGTAAAGGAGAAGGAAGGAGAGAGAGAGACGGAAAGAGAGAGAGAGAGACCATATATATACTTTCAAAGGAAGAGCCTGCCAGGTAGAGAGAGCAGTCATTACAGTAGCTCTAACCTGCCTAACATATTTGAAGAGCAATATAAAGAGGCTAGAGTGAACAGCAAAAAGAGAGCTGGAGAAGAGAAAGTGAGAGATGAAGGCATCTGAGTTGTTTAAACTGACTTTGTATGGCTTCCTACTCTGCTATAAGTATATATCACACTGATGTTGACACACGTATATGCACGCATGCATATGTATGTGTGTGTGTGTGTGTGAGTGTGTGTTTGTATATAGAAAACAAACTAATCTAGAAGAATTTTTTTCTGTCCTGGCTGTCCTCACATTCCCATGCTTACGTTGCTCCTCTCACAGTGAAGCGAGCCCATAATGAAATGCAAATGTTTTAATGTGGACACACTCTGGATTGAAGTCTAAATTCATCATGAAGGACAAATACACAAGGAATTAGACTTTCTCAGCAATTTCCTTATATCTAACATTTAGAAAATCATGCTACCTCTGTATGATCTTGTTCTGAGCATGAAACTAGATGTTATTTAGCACAGAGAAATTTCATTTTCCCTCTTAGTAAGTACTAACATTTTAGCTATTTTAATACTATTACTGCTATCACTGTCACTTTTTCCTGTCACTTTTTCACTACTATCCCTCTACTAACCCATTGTTTGCAACCACACTCTATCTACAACACGTAAAGTGGAATAGATGCTAATTCTACACTACATTTATTTCTCTTTTGATTTTATCTAAATTTGAATTGTGTTTACGCCTTACTGCATCCACAGATGCCATTTATTTGATTTTCCAATATACTTTCTCTCACCTTGAAAATCCTATAGCACTAGATATCTATACCATTAATTTGGCTCTGGTCAATTGCTAACATCTATTGCTACTTCTATTTTATAGTTTATAGCCTGCTTCCCCAAATGTTTTAACCTCCTTAAAGACAGAGAGACTACTTTTAAAGAGTTATTATAAAAATGTCATATATGGTAGGCACTCCATCAATTTTGTTGATTTAATGTGTGAGGAAATAGATAATACATCCCTTTTATTGCAAAACAGAGTAAAGTTTTCAGTTATGGATTGGATCACTTTGCTAATAAAAGAACTACTGGCAGGATATTTAAAATATGGTATGTTTAAAAAATGTACTGGAAAATAAAGTACTACAATTTTGTGCATTACTTCTTTGGCCTGGAGAGAGAGGTGGTAGTTAAGCTGTTGGGGGTGATATAAAACTTTTAAAAACCTGCTGGAAAACTGGAGAAAACAAAGTGGGAAACAGGACTGGCATGGCAGGAACATAGGTCTAGTTGCCAGAATTATTGTAAAGTAATGAAAGCCTTTCCACCAACCTCATTTAGATCACTAACACCTGTCCCAGCTGCCGAGGAAGCTCTGTGTTGACGGTTGGCATGCCTGACATCCAGCTGCTGCTGTGATTACATTATTTACCTCTGTTTGCTTTATTATAGTTTGCCAGTGCACATCAAATCCTGAAGCAGTCTCCATATTAATAATCTAGATTAAAAGATTGAGTAAAAGGTCGTGTGTTTTCCCTAAATAATGCTTAAAATTCATTTGGCCTTGTAGTGTGGGAACCCGAACACTGGTGCAAGGACTAGTTTATCCTGTACTTAGATTTGGATTGGAATTGTGGAGGAATTCAATCTTTCATAGAAATGAGGCTAAAATTCTTAGAGATATAAGAATATAGTACTGTATTAGAATATTTATTCTCAGGGGTTAACTACAGAATGGCTTGTAAAATATAATCATCCTAAGAGCTTTATTTTAAAATCTCTGATAAAAACCATTATAGACATAGTATCATGTGTGCTTATTTTGAAAGCTCTAGTTTTAGACTATTTTGAAAAATTACATATATCTCAGGAATATAATGTGTCAATTAGTTAATCAATATAATTTAAAATGGAAATTAAAACTTTCCAATGCAACACTATTGTGGGACCACTTAAAACACTAAAATGTTGCCATATTTGTAAACTAATGATGTAGTAAATGCTTTAGAAAACTGACAACTATTTTATCAGAAAACATTGATGAAGCTTTAATTTTTTTTCTCCCTAAAGAGAATTATCAATCAATGTATTGAATGACTCACATAGGCTAGTTAGTTATGCCTTCTGATGTCAACCGTGCTGTAAAGTTTGCTAATTGTGACATGCTGGATGGTTTAGTTGGAAGCATAAGGACCCTGGTATTTCAGTACTTGAGATGAAATAGGCCCAGCCTATTTATCTCTGCTGTAGATGTGTATGCAAAAGGCATAGATGGTTTACTTAGATTTAAAAATTTATTGGTGGAAATTTGCTTCCTGTGTATTGGTTTAATGGATATGCATTTTATGATAGCATATGAAATAGCATAAACTATCAAGGGATGGGACTATATAATACCTCAGTAAAACAGAAATGATGATACTAGTAACTAATTGTGCATGTTGTGTACATACTATGAGATAATGTATTTAAATATTATGCTTAATTGCTTAATGAATATCAGTAATTATTGTGAAGATTAAATGAACATGTGAACTGTGGCTCCTAGCGTATTATTTCATCAACTTGTATTTAGGTTTGAAATAGCTCATTCTTTACAGATTCCTTGAACAAAAGTTAAGACAAAATGCTCTAAACAACAGGCACAGGAAGGTGAGATCAACTTATAATTGAAAGTCAAAAAAAAAAAATGTAATATTCAGCATCACTGGAAAGAGATTCAGGACTCTCTGGTTTATGTAAATTCCAAAAGGTTTACACTGTGTAGAATAATTATATGAATGTGAGGAATATATAATAGAATAACTATTTGATTAATCTATTTCTTCTTCAGGAAAATATGACAGGATATTAACATGCAGAATCTGAATATCAGATTTTTGTCAGTGAGAAAGAATATACTATATGTCATCATGTTAGCACTTCTAAATATTTAAAAGCTACAAACTAGGGCCAGTGAGATAGCTCAGTGGCATAAGCATCTACCCGGCAAGCGCGAGGTCTTGAGTTCAACTCCCAGTACCCACATAAAGGAAAACAAGGGCCAGTGATATCACTCAGTGGCACAAGTGCTTGCTGGCAAGCATGAGGTCCTGAGGTCGACTCCTGGTACCCACACAAAATAAAAAATAAAAGCTACTAACTTTATTTTCTCTTAGTAAATGTTTTTTAAAATAGTTTGAAAATTAGCTATAGACAACTTGAGCAATATGTGTCTTATTTTTGAATAATGCATTGCATTATGTAGATGTGTATGCAAAATAGAAGAATGGGTTACTTAGATTTAAAAATACATTGGTGAAAATTTGTTTTCTATTTACCGGTTTCATGCATATGCATTTTATTATAGCATATGAAATTGATTGAAAACTAAAAGTGAGCCATAGAAAAAGAAAATCTGTCAAATTGGATGAAGGAAATCATATGGAAATGAAATGAATTGAAATTATATTTACTATTACTTTTGTGTAGAAAATTGGAGAGAAGAATGTTAGGAAGATTGAAATCAGGGATCTAGAATATGCAAAGTATTAACGGAAGCTAGATATGCTCTACTGCTGGACTGTAGAATATCTAAAATACAGCTCAGAAATTTATAGGAAATAAATTTTATGGGGGGAGTGAAAAACACTTTGATGATTATAGATATAGGCCCATACTTTTAATTTTAGTTCATACAAAAATGAATGTCACATAAAAGCTGAATGGCATATGAAAAAAAAGTCTCAAAATAAAGAGATGTTACTTTCTAGTGTTATCTGACATCACAACTGCTTTCAGTATAAAATTGTATATGTACTTTAAACTCTTAAACACACATACTGTAACAAAAACAAACAACTCACAAATACTAAGATGGAGTGTGCATGGTGACCCCATTTTGCACCAACAGTATAAAATGAAAAGTATTTTTGTACAAGTAGAAATGTTCAAGATTAAGCAAATACAGAATTACTGTATTATGTAAACAACAGGATCATTTTATGGGAGAGGGTATATTTGGTAGAACTAAGACAACGATAATGGCTGCAGTAATCTAAGCACTAAATTTGAAAGGCGAGTTAACAGTTTGAATTCCCTGGACACATAAAGAGAACAATGCATGCAATGTGAGAAGTAATTCTAGCATAATCACAGGGCAGTGTATAGACCTGGACTCACTAAGTTAAAAAGACCTTGGAAAACTTGAAGAAGGTTTAAGGACAAGCAATAAACATGATTAATAGCTTGGAAAATAGAATCTCAGAGGAAAGGTTAAGGGAACTAATATTATTTAAGTTGGAAAATAGGTTGGGGAAACAAGTTGGTTTTCAATTACATGAAGGATTATTACATAGAAGGTGCTGATCGGTGCTCTAATGCCACAGAGGGCAGAACAAGAATAAGTGAGCTTGAAATGTTGTATAAAGCATTTAGGTTGGCTAAAAGAAAGAACTTCCATCAGGGCTACAAGGCATTAAAATGGAAAGTACTTAATTTCTTCTCATGCAGACCTTTCAAAAGACACTTGAAACTCATTTGTCTAGGAAAGGAAATAGGAGGCCCAGCTTAAAAAGTGGAGAGGCTAGAGACACACTTACAATTTTTATAAAAGATTGTCTTTCCTATTTTCCCACTCCTCTAAATTGTGATTGTATCTATCCTGGATTTGGTGTGGGGTATTGGACAGGGTGTGCTGACAAATGAAAATCTTTGAAATACAGCTTAAATATCCATGTGTCCTTGTTTAATATAGCAACTTTAAGAAACACTGTCAGTCTAAAACTACTTAGTGTAGTTGTTTAAGCAATTTTAGCTTGTTTACTAATTCAGCTACATGAGATTACTACCAGCTAATTGCATTTTTGTTTCTTGATTTACCATCTCCTTTTCAATATATTTTTATTCTTTTAGAAATGAATCAAACCAATTGAATATTCTTTCATATGGTAATAAAAATAATATATTTTCTTCTGCAAGATTTTATTTACTTAGAAAAATGGGCTATTCTCTGAACACCTGCACACTTAATTCTCTTAGAGTTAAATTATACAAGAATTCCATACCACTGATTTCCAAGGCTTGTGCTAACAAAGATAAATGAAAGCAGGGATTTCAATAAAATTTTGCAAACAATTCTGTTAGAGCTTGTTAAATACACACAAGATATGAGCTCTAACTCCTTTCATTTATGTGTCAATGTTATGAAAATCACTAACAGAAAGTATGGACTATTGCATTTAGGCTGTACGCAAATAGATAAAAATGAAAACTAACAGGAAGATTTTAACTATTTCTTTCATGACAATATTTATTTTTCCTTTGGAAAATATTTTTTTCTTTAAAATTTATGAGTAAATGAACATTTCTGCAAAATCCAAACAGCATACATTGTATTACAAAAAACATTTTTATTTTAAATTATATCTTTTGGTTTATATTTTGGAAATATTTTATAGCCATTAGTAAATAATTCTTTACAATGCCAACAAAAATGAAGGTGAGTAACAGTTATCATTTTCTCTTCTAACAAAAACAAGGAGTTATGAGGAAATGAATTACTAAGCTTACACAACAATTACAAGCCAACGAAAAGATAGAATTGTAATTTTAATACAACAAATTTTTCTATTTTGATTATACAAAAACATAGATCAAATAAATAAGCAGGGAATAGTATTTGAGTAAGCCATCTTAAATGATTTTTCACTGTATAATTATATTGAACTTTTTCATACCCCCTCAATCCTCACTCTTACAATTTAGGATTTTCTACAACCCAAATTCCTGAGCCCTTTTACAGATCATAAGTTTCTGTTCAGCATCTATACTAATTTAGAATGAAAGCTATACAGTGGAAATTGGATTTGTGTCACAACAGTTTCATACTTTTATACCTCCTACAACATCTCCATTAAATCTACTGCCTTATTATTATGTTTATTTACTCATTATATGTCCTTCTCCTAGACTTAGGGTGCAACCAGTAACTTGGACTTCTACAAACTATAGAAAATCATCATAATATTTTCCATATTTGTATCTGCTCCTTTTATTAGGTTTGCCAACATTTTAATTTTTATTTTTATTAGTACATGTCTGTAGTTCAAAATAATTACATTCATTGTGAGAAGTTGGTACGTGGACATAAAATTTTTTTTCATCTCTGTCCCCTCACCTCTTTCCATCTCTTGTTCCACCATTTTTTTTTTACAAAAGATCTATCTTCCTGTTTCCTATTATCTTTTATTTTGTTTTTTGATTTATTTATAATTTGAGTTTCTCATATAAGAGAAACCATGCCACATTTAAGCTTATGTGTCTATTTCATTTAACATTATGGTCTCCAGGTGCACCCATTTTCCCACAAATGACTTAAATTTATCCTTCTTTATGGCAGAGTAGTACCCCATAATGTATAATAGTTCATTTTCTTTATCCATTTACCTCCTGATGGACACATAAGCCATTTTCAAGATTTAATTATTATATATTGTGCTGCTATTCTTGTGATGCCTCTCACCTAAGATTTCCTGAGTGTTTGGAATTTTTTTGAAATAATTACTAATTGCTCCTAAAAGTTTTGTGACAGGGTTCCCCCATAGTCAGAGACTATCTCAGTATGATGTCAGAGCAACAAAGACAACACTTTACTTGCATGATCTTGAATGAACCTAAGCTGGAATGTCTTTGGACACTCTATATTGGACTGCCTGGCAATACACCTTGCAACTTATTTAATGCCTATAGTTAAATTTGTAGCTTCTACCTTGGAAGTCAACCTTATTGTCTTTGCCTTATTTCTCATGAGAGGATAGCTATATATTGCTGACTTCTCAAGGAGTCATAGAAGAATCCAGGAAGGATGTGCAACATATTAACATCATCGGATGATTACTCAACAACAACAAAAAAGTTAGGAAATTGTTGATGTTTATTTCAAAGCACACTTGATAAAATACTCAAATTCCTTATATTTATTTTATTATTTCTTGAATTCCTTAAATTCAGTTTTATCACAAAAAAAGTGATCATACTGAAAAGAATAATCTTTATTAATAGTATGAATCTAGTTTCCTAAGAAATTTTTTCTGACATAATAGAAAAGATGTGATGAAACAGATTTGGTAATTCACTTCAAATTTGTCAATAGCAAAAATTATATTAATTACTGCTGAACAAGATCACTAGGGGTCCATATCTGAAAATCTAATTATAAGTAAAAAGCCAGTAGGTAAAGTACAGTCTACCTTTAACATTGCTCCTCTTGTATGATAAGCATTTTTTACACAGGATTTAATTTCATATCAAGGACGAAAGAAAAATGGCAGAGACCAGTGACAAACATCGTGCAACTGTTCTCAGTCGACGTTTTCTGAAGAGATGAAGTCCATGTTTGAAGTAATAAAACTCATGGGTATTCGAAAATGCCAGAAAGCTGCGATTTTCCTTTGTGTTTCTTCAGCTGTAAATATAACACTTTTGTATAAATTTCTTAACCCTTCTACAAAAAGTTTCTTTTAATAGTAAGTAAGACTGATTATAACTTTTACTTTAAAAAACATGATTATCATGTTGTACACTCAAAAATTTTCTGGGAAAAGTACCAATCTCTTCATTCAGAGACATCGTAATATCGTTACTTTTTTTCCCTGTTTTTGACATTGACAAAGTTTCCTTATTTACTACTGAGCCAGACTTGATCATACATCAGGTTGATATTTCCTCCCACATTTCATGGTCTGGCTTAGTAGCCTAGTTAACACAACAAAATGCATGTTTTAATAGCTTTCTCATTTTTTCAGTTCTGCCTTTGAGGATAATTAGCCAGGAATTTGATTCTTTATATATTGATATCGACCCATTTCTTTGTAAGCTATGATAAATACTGTACCATTTAATGCTAAAATACCTCACATGTGAACAACATAAAAACTTATGTGTGCACATTTTGTCCCATGGTGCTGATAGCCTGATGTGACTGTCCTTGAATGTTTTGAATTTCGAATATTTGATGAGTTTACAGGTTTGGCTTTGTTTACAAGTGCTTGCTTTAAAAGGAAAGCATCTGAGATGACTGTTAGTGTCTAACAAAAGTAAAAGGTTTGACACTGTCATTTGTATCAGTTACCCATGTCTTATAAGATACACCTCTGACTTCTTTCCTCTTCAGTTTATGTAAACCGATTTAGATGTTTTAGTTCATCAAGGACAAAAATTATATGCTTTAATCTGTATGTCCCCTCTGCTTAAGGTAATACCTAGTAGTATTTGAAATCTTGCTTTAACTGTGTGACTACATGAATTGTTAGAAAAACACTAAGAAGTTATTTTCTATATATTATGTTATGAATTTTAAAGATAAAGAAAATAGGATATAGATATATGAATTAATTTGCACAATGTTACAAATGTGCCCACCCATAGCTACTATGCAATAGTGAGATAGTATGATATACTTACACATAAAATTATATGCTACTTACATTTGAAATTAAATTCACGTACATATACACAGAGTTGCATATGCTTGCAAATATATTTAGTAGGTGGTAAAAAATCTTACTTGCTACCTGTTGAATGGTATATTCTCTATGATAGTCTTTTAACAGGCAATCCCACCACTATAACTTAGAGAAATAATTAAGTCCCTGACTTTGTAACTGCACGGAATCACTTTGCAGTTATATAGACAACATAGAACAGAATCCAATTTGCAGTAATTTTTTTAACAGGGAATTTTTCTGACTACAGTAGTATTTATGGTGACAGTAGCAATTTATAATATCCGAATGTCAAGTAAAATCAACTACCAGGTTATACTAAGAATTTTTATAAATTATGAATTATAATGCATATTTTGACCTAGCTTTGCTTTTCATAGGTCGTTCAATGGTTTTTACAAATGCAATATTTCCGGAGATAATTGATGTATCGACGTGTTGCTGGGCCTTTACTCCAGTATTATTCCAAGACTACTTTACTTAATGCAATATCAATCATCAATTACTTAGACTGAAATTCATTCATATGAAATATGAGAACCATCACCATAACATAGGAACTGTATTGACAAACAAGGGACGTAAGGCAGTATAATCATTTTCAAGGTTGTTCTGGAAGTCAGTGAAAACACATCTGTATTTTCATCATTGGATTATCATAATTGTCACTATGTAATTATGGTGAGGAAGGCTGACATGACAATTAGCTACATTTGAATAAAGTGAACTAAATGGATTAAAGTTTATTAAAGTTTATAAGAATAAACAATAAAAGAAAAAGATGTGATATATAGATAGTGTCAAAGTCAGAAATGAGTAAGAGGATTAAAACCCACAGAGAAGCATAAGGAATGCTTATGCATTAGAAAGCATTGAGGAAAAAGGAAAGATGTGGCTGCTTGTTAGGACCCGTTAATCTCAACTTTAAGAGAAGGAAAGACCCCTCTGTGACTTAATGTTTCATTTTCCATAAGTTAAAAATATTAGAGTTAAGGGACCACTTCCTCAAAAAGAGGGCACTATAACAGTGCAGGTAGGGCCGGTGAGATGGCTCAGCGGCTTAAGCGCCTGCCCGGCAAGCGCAAGGGCCCGAGTTTGACTCCTGGATCCCACATACGAAAAAGGGGCCGGTGATATCGCTCAGTGGCACGGGCGCCTGCTGGCGCGCGAGGTCCTGAGGTCGACCCCCCGGTACCCACAAAAAAAAAAAAAACAGTGCAGGTAAAGAACACATATCTGCTAAAGTAATAGGGAAATTGCATCAAATATTAGTCAGCTTAAGATGGAGAAGATAGTAAAACTGTTTATCAAATCAGAAACTTTCTTCACAACACAGAAAGGGTGAGTGTGTGACACAGGAAAAAAATGAGAGAGTAACTGTAACTTAGAACTCTATCACTCTTTCAAGTTTTGTATGCATTTTTGGTAGCAAAATTATGTGCCGCTTTCTGTAACATTTTTATTTGTAAATGTTTCCGGTAAAATTTTGTTCAAAACGGATGATGGCTCTGAAAACATTTATGGTTGTATTGATTTCATAAGTATATATTATATCTACTGTATGTCAATAAATATTCCAGATATAAAAAAATAAAATTCACCAAATCTGAGGGGCTTTAGTCATTTTAGAAAATTGTGCAACTATCAAAACAATCTATTCTTTGAATTTTCTATCACTCCCAAAAGTTCTTCTGATCCGATTTGTAGTAAGTCACTTCTCTTATTCCTATACCACTAGGTAACTTGTCATCTTTAGATATCTATAAATTTGCCTTTTCTGGGTATTTCGTATAAATGAAATACACTGTATTTTTTTGTTTGTATGTTTCTGGCTTCTTTCACTTAGCAAAATGTCTTCAAATTTCACCCATATTTTAGCATTCATCAATTGTTTGCTATTTTATTTTACTTCTAGTATATATGCTGCCAAAATGAGCACTTCATTTTACTTGTGAATCATATTCTTTCCAATTTTTGTCATATACCATATTTTGTATATCCACTCACCAATGGATAGGAATTTGGATTGCTATTATGAATACTGTCATGCATTTTTCTTGTGGGCATATATTTTCATTTTCTAGCTTAACTCTGGTTTTGGTGATTCCTTCACCAAGCCTTCTAGGCCAGTGTTTAATATCTAGGGGTTCTAATGTTGATTTTGACTTACTGCGCATGGGAACTTAGGGAAACGGTGCTGGTGGGCAGTGTGCATGGACTGGAGATTGTCCTGAAGGCTAAATTGTACATCCTTAAGTTAGGTAAACCCACTCTTTTATATAAGTAGTCAAGGAAGGACTTGTAGATGTGAAGGATAAAGTAAAGAAATGATTGACAGAAATTATTCTTACTACTTGTGTTTTAGATTCAAGGTTTCCTATAATGATCATATTATCCTCATGGTACTGGCTACTTTCCACTTTAAACATTGTAAAACTAATAATTTCGATTGCTAAAAATTTGTTAAAGATAACATAGCTAATTAATGACAAAATTGGAGCCTATTAAGAAATAAACATTCTAGAATAAATGTGTCACCTAGAAATAATTGAGATGAGTATCCTCACATAAAAAGTCCCCACATTTAATGAACAATTAACAGAAAAAAGAAAGGAAAGTACAGAAAATAAAATATGATATTATGTAAAACTGCTACAGATGAAATGGATATAATAAGTAGGGAAATAAGTTAAAATCCTTGCTGGATAGTTTAATATCGGAAACTTTAATAAAGGGTAATGATTTCCTGAACCCACAAAAAAAGAAAGATTTGTAAAACAGAAGAAACTGCAGGGAGAGCACAGCAAGTTATGAAGGAAGGATCGTTTTCAGATGTGGAAAAGCAAGGTGCGCAGTGTATTAGATTTTATTTTATTGCGACGAACCTGATGATTACTTATTATATGAGACTTATAAAACACACAATCTCAGTTGAAACTCTAAGAGCAAGATTACCTAAACACAGATTCTTTAGACTGACATTTTTTAAGACAGTCTGTACTGTTCCAATTACCAAGCAAAATGAATGCTAGCGATGTCACAGTGTAGAGATTTTACCAAAGATGTCTTTAAAAGCTACTGATGAGGGACCGGTGAGATGGCTCAACGGGATAAGTGCCTGCCTGGCAAGCGCAAGGGCCCAAGTTAGACTCCCAGAACCCACATATGAAGGAAAAAAGGACCGGTGATCTCACTCAGCGGCACAGGCACCTGCTGGTGCGCGAGGTCCTGAGGTCGACCCCTGGTACCCACACACACACACACAAAAAGCTACTGATGAATAAATAGATAAATGAAGATGATAGATAGGTAGATAGGTAGATGATAGATAGATAGAATAGACAGATTTTACATAATACATGTAGAATAAATATTTGGAGCAACAGAAAGTAGGGGGAAAAATAGAACTTGTTTTCTCTAACAAAGGCTTCCTAAACCTGACTGGATCTATTACACATGAGAAAGAGAGAAGAAAATGGCGGGAGCCTAGTGGGGATAGGGCCAGAGTGTTGCAATTGCACTTACAAAGTTTATTAGCATCTTAATATACATTTTGAAAAATATGTTTTAATAAAACATGAATTACAAAATTATTCAAAAAAATGATTTTTTTTTCTATATGCTGGCACAGTTATTATGTGTAGTGGTAGATGATTTATAGTTAATTATAGGAATAAGGAATACAGACTTTGGAATGAGAGGGCCCTGAATTTGGAATTGTGATCTCTGCAACTTGGAGAAAGTCAGCTAACTTCTCTGAGCTCCGATCAGTCTTCTACGCCTGAAGATAATAATATGTGACTCAAGAAATAATGGCAGATGAAATTAGCTCCCCAGGTAAGCTGCTCAGCACATTACTAACCCTGCTGCACATCTGTTAGGAAAAAGAAAGTATGGTGTTTGAAAACCTCTCTTTGCCAGGTTTCCTTGTGGAGAATTCAGGACGAGAAACACCTCTGCACTATTTTCTCCTCCCCCAACCTAGGAAAGGTTGAGCGAAGAAATGGAGCTTCTTTGTCTCTGCATCTTCTAGATTCTGAATCACCCTGCCTGTAAGGAAAAAAAATGCACAGTGGGTCTGATTGGCCTTATGTATTAAGATTAATGCTGACTCTTCTGTCTTATATCTCAGTTGGCTCTTGGACTTCAGTGAGGAAGAGGATGCTATGACTTTGTAAAGCCCAAGTTGTGATTGCTATCGCTCTGTTACCTACAATAAGCAATGCACATCAACTCCGATGAGCCAGGTTCAGAAGTGCTTATTGTGGCTGCCTTTTAAAAAAACAGGTAGCTGTTTAAATAACTTTCATACTAACGTTTATTAATTAAAATGTTTAAAAAAGTATTTAAGTGATCATAGGAAAATAATAAAATTATACCACATGACAATTTTTTAAAATTATCATCAGGAATATTATCCCAGAAACAGTATTATTTGAATAAATCAGAGCTATGTAACAATAATAGATATCTTGGGGTGACAATGACAAGAGTATGAGTTATTTATATGACACTGTTTGACAGTGATGGTTAACTCAATTAGATGTGGGTGATAATAAAGCCAAGGTCACAAATTTAATTTCCACATGGGCCAGTATATTGTAACTGGGAAAACTCTATTCGCTCTTCACATGCTGCACCCCTAACCCCAATCTGTTATTCCTCAATTATGGGCCATTAATTGTTGCAACATCCCACTGATAGAGGGTCATCTGTGTCTCCCGTGTAAATGATGGACAGCATGTCTGTGAGGCAGGCAACACAGAACCACTGAAGCCTATTAATAATAGGAAATTCACTAATAACCTATAGTTCACTTTCAGAAAAAAGTTTCTGATTTTTCAGGGGAAAATAACTACAAATATTTATCACAACTTGTTGGTAATCAACTTAAATCTCCTTCTGGAAAAAAATGA
Organism: Erethizon dorsatum; assembly: GCA_028451465.1. Taxonomy (NCBI): domain Eukaryota; kingdom Metazoa; phylum Chordata; class Mammalia; order Rodentia; family Erethizontidae; genus Erethizon; species Erethizon dorsatum. The sequence goes on from CM051823.1 coordinate 32,718,961, forward strand.
GGCAAATGGAAGCTGCATAAATCTAGCATGCCATTTAATTTTTTGCATTTATATTCAGCACACATTTATATGATAGAATACTTTCTGCAGAGGAGAATCTTTCCAAACATGATAATTTTTAGTTTGTTGATTATTGATTGTATCTGTGCTCCTTTGTATTAGTTCTAAATACTATTGAGAAATTATAATGTACCCCAATGTTATACAGTAATAAATTTAATTTGCCATCATATATATATATATATGTATATTTATCACGCATCTTGTCATCTACACAAGGGTATTTGTCTTCCTCATCCACTAATGAGAGAACTCACTTCCAAGTTCTAGTAAAGAATTGATTCAATGTAATATAATAAAAGGTCTTCTAGACCAAGACTCTTACAGTTTGAATAAAGGAAAGCAAAGACTTCTAAGCACTAACTTCCATTATATCATTAGAGTATATTGTTTTCTCACTGAGGAATTCTCTGAATCACACCCCCCCACCATAAGTTTCTGTATTTTTGTTTTGAGACAGGGTCTAACTAGGTAGTTGAGGCTGGACTTGAAGTCACTATGTACCCAAACTGGCCTCTAACTCACAGGGAACCTCTTACCTCAGCCTCCCAAATGCTGGGATTACAGGCATGAATCACCACACCCAGCAGAAAATTTCTTTAAAGATTTTAACAAAAATTAATTAAACCCTAGTTAATTTAGGTTAAAAATGTTTCATGTATGTGAATAAGTTTTAGAAAATGTGTCTGCAGGAGATATGTAGAAGCACCTATCTTCTTTTAATATATTTCGAGAAGCAGTCACCAGAAGAAAGAGAATACTGTGTGTATGTCTTGGGGGATGGTGATACATCACAACAATTCACATGCCTCATTTAAATTTGAGGCATTGTATAATATCAAAATATTTACAAGAATACTAAAATTTGACAGTCTGTGCTAAAGGATTTGACATCTTAATGGAATATAGAATAAATAATGGAAAGAGAAAGAGAGAGAGGGAGAGAGGGAGAGAGATGGATAGAGGGAGAGGGAGGGGAAGAGAGAAAGAGAGAGAGAGAGAGAGAGAGAGACTGACTGAGAGACTACTGGAAAGCTGATATAAGTGTAACTATTTAACAAACACGAGTTGCGTAGGAGCTTTGATGAAAAGCAAGGAATCAATGATGATTTTGGTTTCTGGCCTTAACAACTGAGTGAATTTTTTGTCATTGACTGATGATAGGAATCTTCAAATGAAGTACGTTGAATTTATCTGTTGAGATAAGAATCGATACAGAGAATCACTTGGCATTTCATTTTAAACCTTACAAAATTGCCCTGAGCAGCTGCCATAAAGAAATATTATCTGATTTCACACCAAAATTAATGAATTTTGAAATTTTAGAATTCAAATTTCCTCTCACATCTTTCTCTTTTCATAAATACTCGTTGCTTTCAATTTCAGTCTAGCAACTTCTTTTTTTTTTTTTTTTTTTTTTTTTTTGTGGGTACCGGGGAGTTGACCCCAGGACCTTGTGCGCCAACAGGCACCTGTGCCGCTGAGCGATATCACAGGCCCCTTTTTTGTATGTGGGTTCCGGGAGTCGAACTCGGGCCCTGGCGCTTGCCGGGCAGGTGCTTAAGCCGCTGAGCCATCTCACCAGCCCTAGCAACTTCTTTATTATAAGCCTCAACCTCTGCATCATCCACGTTGCCTCTCCTAACTGCAAAACTGAGAGATCTCTCAGTGCTCCAGCTTCATATGACATCAGGAATCTCTCTCTCCTACTGGATTCAACAATATCTAGCCTTTTGCTAATGTGCTTTACCCCTGCTGGCTTCCTGAAATGGCAATATCCAGGTGGACTCTAGACCTCACATACTAAAAATATTATAGTCTCTCTCAGGTGGGGTCTTTAAATAAATACATGGAACTCAGTCCACTTCCTATCTTGGATTAGCTTGAACTCTTATAAGGAGAGAAAAGGTATTTTGCTTATACGTTTATACACCTTTGGATCTATAAGTTACTGTGTTCTAGACTTCCATAGCTAACACACTCTATACTCTACTTAAATATATCCTATGCATACTATCCATTTTTTCAGCACCCCCTTGAAGAGTATTCTCCATAACTGAACATGCTACTCCAATGGCAACTTTACCAATGAATAAAACAACAGTACTATAATTTTCTTTATTCTAAAGATTGTATTCCTACTAACACAACCTAAATGCAAATTGTAACTTTCAGTGCCACCATCACTATATATTACACCCTCCGAGGACCACACATTTCAGATATTTAATCAGTATGTCACTCAAAATGTTAGTATCACAGTTTTAAAAAAAGACATAACTGAATAGAACATTCTAGAGGTCATTATATATTTCCCTCATGTTGATAGTAATACAGATTTTAATCAAGAAGATGATTTAGACATCTTTTTCAATGAGAATACAGGACAACATCACTTTTGCTTGATGCAAAACCATTGTTTATCTTTGTGGAAATAGATAATATATTTGGCTCCAAAATAAAATAAAATAAAATGAAAATAATTGTCTGTGTTTACAGTCAAAAGTGGATTGTACTTTTCAGCTGTTAATCTATCTCTAAAGTGTTATAGACCTTACTACTAAATACTGTCTCAGAAACAAAATAAAAAACAAAACAAAAAGGAACCAACCAACAGACAAAACAGGTTTTATTTTTTCATAGAACAAATGGGATGTTTAACTATATTTAATTAGTTCTTTGCTGAAGTAGTAAGACATTAGTGAGGAGAATATCAGTAGTTTAAACAGAATGGATCTAAAGTAAATTCCCTATTTTTAAAAACTATTTTTGGACACCTCTTCAATATGGTATCAGATCTCTGGAAAATAGTATGATTTTTCTACTCTTGTGCTAAAATATGAAATAGGTACTCTCCAGTCCTTGAGCTCTTGGCAAATAAAACAGAAATCAGCATACTATATTATGTTCAATTTCCTTCAATGAAAAGCTGACCAAACTGGTAAAAAGAAATTAGTTCAGCCTACTTCATGAACATGAAATTAAATTTCACAATTCAGCAGGGCATGGTGGCACATGCCTGCAATCCCAGCACTTGGGAGGCTGAGGCAGGAGGATTGCTGTGGGTTAGAGGCCAGTCTGGGTTACATAGTGAGTTCATGGCCAGCCTGAAATATCTAGCAAGACCCTGTCCCAAAAAGCAAAAGAAAAAAAAAATAAATTTCACAATTCAGGAAATACTTAACAACTCACATAGTAGGAAATTATTCTGTTTTTTAGAAGCAAGTGATTGATTTGATGAACTAAGTCAATCCATGATCTAATGTTGCGGTATTCTGACTTATTAGGTGACATGTGAAGAACTGTTCAATGTGTTACAGTTAACAACTTAATTCCATTTTGAAATCAGGATTTCCACTGGCAATAATTTATCTTTAAATACTCAGTTATTTTTTAATGAAATATAACTTACTCTTTATTCATTAAAATGGAAAATTATTAATAATTTGCATAAGAGTAGAGATTTTTTTCTTGATTGTGTCCACCAAAGCACCAAAACACCAATTCCAGTGCTTGCCATACTGTACATGTTTGATAAATATCTGTGAAATTTGGAGTTGATTATTTGCTTGATCGGTCATGCCTATCTTCTTTCTGTTTTGAGTATGTTAAGCTCTTTCAGGATTCACAGGTTCTCCCGAGTCCTGCTTTCTGTACAGCTGCACTCCGCTCATGGAACACATCTCAGACTGAGCTGCACTTTCTCACTGAGCCCTTCCCTGAGCATAGAAGCAAAGCAGAAACTTTCTATCCTAGTCTTTCGTTAACAGATACTCCATACTTTTCAAAATATATCTCTTTACTACATTGGGTTGAGAGTAAAGATTACATTGGTCTTCCTCACCAACCTCCATTAAACAGAAGAGTGGGGAAAATTTGATATTCAGAATATAATTGGACATTGCATGACTGGCTGCCATGTTTCTGGCACTTTCCTCATTGTGTAATATGTACTGATTAACCACTTGCTCTCATGGAACTGTTCGTTTGAAAGAAAATGACCAAAAAATGTTCCTTCAAAACATTGTAAGGATTAAGAACGAAATGAATATGCTACAGAGATAGAGACTCAAATAGGAGTTAATTTGGATTTTTTTTTTTTTACCTTTAAAGACTTCTGAGCTGGTGACATAAACAAAATCTTAATAGAAAGGTGTCAACCTTATATAAATGTGGGGAAGACCTCTATAGGAAGAAGAAATCTTGTTTTAAGGCCTGACACAGAAAAGGGCAAGGAGAATTTGAGAAATTATAAAAACAGTGGCCTGGAAAGGGGTCAGAACTGTAGGAATAGGCCAAGTAACATGAAGGACTAGAACACAGACTTCAGATCTTACAGTAAGAGCAATGAAAAGAACTAAACACCAATATTAGCTTTTCTTCAAGACCACTGTGTGCCCTGTATGGATCAGGAGGTTAGAAACTACTTCAGCAGTCTGGTAGCTGCTCTAGAAAGAAGGCAGCAGAGATAAAGAGGGGAAGCTAGATTATAGATCCTTTTAGACATAAAAATGACAGGGTATAAAGATTATATCTGGGATAATCATAATGACTATGTTGCCATAAACTTTATCATTTAATTGGTATAGTTTAGTTTTGAAAAGGAAATAAAGAATAATTATATTTGGAAAATAAGTCGTTTTTAAGGAGGGATTTTCACATTTTTCTTCAATAGTGGGTGAAAGGTAATTTTTTTTATTGAAATAGGAAAAATTTAGAGAAGAAAAAGGCAGGAGTTGGGCTAACAAGTACTATTTGGACACTCAGTTCAGAAGATCGGAATGTGCAGAACTGTGGAGACTTGCTTTGGACCTGCTAAATAGCTCAAATTCAACCTGTACTTAAAAAGAACATCAAAGATATGAGCTATTGTTTTATATGCCATTTATTAATTAGCAATTTGTGGAGTGACAGTTTTAGTATATTTCTGCCTGAAATTAATACATTAAGAAACTAGTATTGCTTTCTAGTTGCTTAAAATTAACATTTTAAATTCCAGTAGCTCAATCTCCCAACAGTTTTAAAATGAATCATTTCTCTTTAATTATAAATACCCAGAAATACTTTAAAGAAAATTGGAAACTCAGAGTATATTTTGCTGAGTTGCTCTTGAAAAAATGAGGGGACTGATGGCAAACCTTATTCATACACTAATAACTATTGAAATAGAAAATATTGATGAGTTTTTTATGTAACTTGAATTTAAATGCCTAAAGAGACTTAGAAAATCCCTACATCTATTTACTGAAGATTGAATCTGAAAGTCTATTGCCATCCAATTTCTCAGCTTTATTAGTAGTAAAATATAAAGCCAGGATTACTGACCTAAGTGGATCATCAGATTTAGAAATCCCATACATTATATATCTTTAAGTACAGATTACTAAGCAAGCGACTGTTATTTTGAGTTCAGTCAAGTTTGATAGGGATTTTATGACTGGTCAGAGGCATGAATTACCGAGGTTCATCTTTACAGAGATCTGTTCACTGCAGCCTTAATGTGAAAGTCAGATTGAAAATTCATATCCATAGCAGGAACAGTAAATGGAATTTTCCCCACAGATTAGAAAATGGCATTATTATTCGGAACTGTTTCTATTCAAAAAATTGTTTGATGTAAGGGCTCTGATATGACAAGCCTTATCTATTTATTTTTGCTTTACCTTTCTACATTTTGATCATTGTTTAAATGCACATCTGCTGTCCTGATGGATAAGCTTGCTGCAGACGTGGTACAGCTAATGAAAAGATGATCCAACACTGAAAAGATACATAAAGATTTATGAATCAATAAGAAAGCATGGAATGCTAAGTACAAAAAGAGATAGAAGGCTAATCTGAGACATTTTCATTAAATTTCAATAAGTAAAATGAAGATTTGTATTATTTTTAGAGGAATGTTATTCTAATTGTTTCCATTTTTCTTTTTATATTTAGAATCTCAGTTTTGCTGCATGTTTGAATAGATACATGAGCAGAATAATTTTCCAAAAATGGGCTAAAATTTTTAATGTTTTTTGAAGTTCTATTTAAGAATTAGCTGCATACATGGATGACTTTTTATAAAATGAACATGCCCATGTGTCTGGCATCAACATCAAGCAGCAGCATCACCAGCACTTCCTTGCAGAGAGCCACACAACAAAGGTTAAATGTTTTTGGTTTTTTAACACAATGAGGATGCTTTTATCCTTTGCCTTTGGTTTTCATTTTTCAATACTACAGGCCTCATATTTCCTGATTAAAAAATGCATTGCAAATGTACAACAATCTAAGCAGTATGCTATATGCATAAAGACAAACATATAAAGCAAAGGAACATGATACAGGAAACAGGAAAAATTCAAGCAAATCTACACATACATAGTTAACTAGTTGGACAAGGCCACTAATCTACAGAAGCAGAGAAACAATAGTTTTTCTCACCAAATGATGTTTGGACAATCAAATATCCACGTGCAAAATAATAAAATTGAATCTTTATCATATATCATGCACAAAAATCAACTCAAATGAAATAAAGTTAAATGTAAGATAAGAAACTATGAAACACATTGAGGAAGACATAATAGAAAAGCTTTGGCACAGGCAACAAAAACAAATATACACAGGTGAAACTTTAACAATCTGAAAAGTCTCTGCCCAGCAAAGAAGATAATCAAAAAGTAAAAAGGCAATTTAAAAATGGTAAGCAAAACACAAATGTCTGAAAAAGGTTAATCACCAAAGTATATAAGGAACTCCCACAACTCAATAGCAAAATAACTAATAATATGATTTAAACATACACAACTTGGACAGATATTTCTCAAAGAAGATGCATAAATGAGCAACAGATAAATGAAAAAATTTTGAACATCACTAATAATTGAAGAAATGCAAATGAAAGCCTCAAACTCATGGCAGTCCTCCCACCTCAGCCTCCCAAGTGCTGGTATTACAGGTGTCTGCCACCACACCTGGCGAGATTGTCACTATTATAAAACAGCGTTGGTGATAATTTAGGTAAATCATGTCCCTTGCACACTCTTAGTGGAAATGTAAATTGCTATAGGCACTACAGTGACAATTTGATTATTGTAACTTTTGCCAAGTTTGATACCTCCTCTTGCTTTAATTTTTTCTCATACAGCAATGATGTCTGATGATTCTTTTCATACCAACTCTGTAGGCAGAGACAGAGGTGCTCAGCAAACGCTCCATCCAGTCTTTCTCACTCCTTAGCCCATTGCTATTAAGTAAATGATGTTGATTTTTCTGTCTTTAGGAAAAATATTGTTTCCTTGAACTTTTTAGTATCTATTTCATTTACTTATTCTTTTATCTTTATTGTAAGCTTCCTTGTATTTATTTCAAGTTAAACTTGTTCTTGTATTTTTAATCCCTTCACGGGCAATTAAGATTGTTTCTTTGAGATGTTTTCCCTTATATGATGTAAGTAATGATTGTTACAAACTTCTCTCTTAGAGCTGCTTTTGCTGTTTTTGGATATTTTGATATGCCGTATTTCCATTCTCATTTGTCTTAAGACTTTAAAATTTTACTTTCAATATATTTATTAAACTATTACTTCTTCCAGAGTGTTTTCTTAATTTCCATGTATTTATGAAGGTTCAAAATTTCCTCATATTATTATTTCTGGTTTTAGGCTACCATGATCAGAAAAGTTTCTTATATGTTTTCAACCTTCTTAAATTTGTTAAGACTTGTTTTATAGACCAACATTTGATCTATACAGGAGAATGTTCCATGTGCAGTTGAGAAGAATGTGGCCTCTAGAGTTTTTAGACTGAACATTCTATAAATGTCTACTAGGAGCGTTTGGTCTAGCATGTAGTTTGAATCCAGCATTTCATTTTCTTTCTCGATGATCTGTCAAGTGCTTACAGTGAGAATTGAAATCTCATGATCATTTTATTAAAATCAATCTCCCCCTTAGATCTACTAGTGTTCTCTTCATGTATTTGAATACTCCAATATTGGATGTATATAAATATTTATAATTGTTATATCCTCCTGCTGAACTAACCCTTTTATCATTATATATGGAAGTTCCTGAAAAAACTAAAAATAGAATTGCCATATGATTCAGCAATTTGACTACTGACTGTAAACCTAAAAAGAACTGAAATCAGTCTGCCAAAAAGTTCTCTATAGTCCTACATACTGTGTCATTCACAATATCTAAGATATTGAGTGAGCCTGTGTTCATCAATGAATGGATTTTTAAAATATAGCCTTTGTATACAGCAGGCTATTTTGCAGCCTTTCAACACCAGAGAAATCTTATTATTATTATTTTTTTCTTTATGTGGGTACCGGGAACCGAACTTAGGACCTCGCACTTGCCAGGCAGGCGCTTATGCTGCTGAGCTATATCACCGGTCCCAACACCAGAGAAATTATATAATTTGCAATAAAATAGATGCAAATAGAGGATATTACATTTTGAAACAGAGGCAAATACTGTATGATCTCACTTCTGCATGGAGTCTGAAGAAGGATAATTCATAAAAATAGGGAATAAAATGGTAGACAGCTAACAATGGATGAGGAGAGGAAAAGGAAAAAGGGAGACATTGCTCAATTGTACAAAGGTATAGAAATTATCTGTAGCGTTTTATTGCACATTAAGGTTACTATCCTGTATAATAATCTATTTTTAATATAAAAATACTTAGAAGAAAGAATTTTGCAGGTTTCAAGAAGAAATGTGGAGATTATATGCTAATAACCTTTATTTCACTGTTAGAAAATGCAGCCATGTATTGAAATGTCAGATCATGCTCCATATTTTTGTGCAACTATGTATTTGAAAGCAATTAATAAAGAATAAAATTAGATTCCTACTCCACATATAAAACCCAACCAAATTTATCATAGACATAATGCTAGAGATAAAGTTGTAAAACTCTAGAAGAAATGAGTCTTTTGACCTACCTAGCAAATTATTTTTCAGACATGACATCATAAGTTACAGAAGAAAAATTCTACAAATAAGACTTCATTAAAATTAAACTTCATGCTTCAAAAGACACCATTGAGAAACAGAATCTATTGAATGAGAAGAAAAAATTTCTAGGTCACATATCTGACAAAGAGACTTGTATCCAGTATAAATAATTCTTACAATTCAATATAAAGAGAAAAATACTAAAATTTGATAATAAGCAGAAGCTTCAAATAGACAAACAAGATGTACAAATGTCCTATAACCACATGAAATAACACTAAACATAATTATTCATTGGGGACATGCAAAGCAAGATTGCAAATGATATGTACCAGGATGGTTAAATTTATTTTCTTTTTTCTGTTTTTTTTTTTTGTTGTTGTTGTTTTTTTGTGGGTACCAGGCGTCGAACTCAGGACCTCGTGCACCAGCAGGCGTCTGTGCCACTGAGCGATATCACTGGCCCTTTTTTTGTATGTGGGTATTGGGAGTCGAACTCAGGACCTCATGCTTGCCAGGCAGGCGCTTATGCCACTGAGCTATCTCACTGGCCCCAAATTTATTTTCAAAAACCAAAAAATTACACATTTTCATGAGATTGCTGAGAAATGAGAGCCCTCATCTATTGCTGATAGGATTCCAACATGGGGCCGCATCTTTTGGAAAACACTTCACAGTTGTTTCAAAATTAAACATAGATATAATTTTGCTATTCCATTATTAGGTATATACTCAAATTATATTCAATTATGTTTTATAGGCATTTATTATATTTATTAGGCATATACTCAAATTATATTTATAATGCAACTGAAAAATGTGTACTGATTTGTTCATAACAGCATTATTAAAAACTGAAAAGTGGAGAAGATGAACACCGGACAGACAGAAAAACAAATTATAATAGAAATAAAAAATTAAATTTTGATGATGTTAAAACATGGACAAATCTTGAAAGCATTATGGTAAGTGAAAGAAGCCAGTCACAAAATATTGTACTGTGCCATTCATATGAAATGCTCAGAATAGGCAACTTCATCCAGACAAACCCATGGAATCAAAGAAAAAAAATGTGGGCGGTGAGATGGCTCAGCGGCTTAAGCGCCTGCCCGGCAAGCGCGAGGGCCCGAGTTCGACTCCCGGAACCCACATACGAAAAAGGGGCCGGTGATATCGCTCAGCGGCATGGGCGCCTGCTGGCGTGCGAGGTCCTGAGGTCGACCGCCGGTACCCACAAAAAAAGAAAAAAAAGAAAAAAAAGAAAAAAAAGAAAAAAAAGAAAAAAATGTGTGAAGTATCAAAGTAAAAACAGCCAACTGGCAAAAACAGGTATACATAAAATAAATAATCAGACTAATGTATATAATTTTAAAATTGTGTTACACTGCTAATATGAAGTGAGAGAATGAGTAGTGTAAAATTTATAAAATGTATTTGTTTGAACTTTCGTGGTCATTTTCAGAAATTACTGTAAAAAACTTAAGGAACTGTTTGACCTAGTAAATCAATTATAGCCATTTAGCGTAAAAACAACTATGAATTCTTAGGTAAACATTCATAGTTTTGGTTACTATTCATAGTATCAAAACAAAATATTACCAAATTAAAAACTGAAGGTGCTGTCAAAAATACAGGCAGCTTGTTGAAAAATTATGATTCTGTCTTATAGTGGAATAACATTTAGATTTTTGAAACAGTACTGCATAAGAATATTTATTGCTGAAAGATATTATGCTGAATTGTAGACAAAGAGCAGCTTCAAATGGTGACTATATATCATGGTTATATTTGCATACATGCACATTAGTACAGAAGCATAAATTCACAGTGAAAATGAGACGGAGACATCTGAAAATACATGCACATAGCAAATCTAATGCCTTATATTCACTTAACAGATCACAGTTTGCATGTTTTTAAATAAAAAATTGTGCATTTACTCCGATAAATATGTCAATACTCTAGTTAATTGTTTAAAATTATTTTTATATAAGAAGTCTTGCATATATCCTGGATATTATGTGTTTTGGTGCACCCAAAACATTGTATAGTTGTAATTTATATCCCCTCTAGAAGAGGAGGACTTATGGAAAGCAGAATACATTTAGGTAAGTACTTTGCTGTACAAAGGTAAAAAATATTTTATGAGATTGTGACAGTTTTGTGGCCAAATGGCACAAATGATTATCACCTCAACAATCATTTACAAAACCAAATTGAAAAGTAGTGCTTTAAAATTTCTTAAAATAATATACATAGGCACATAAAGAATGTGCTGTAAATGTAATTGATGGCACCTTATTTTATGGACTATATTATGAGAAGTGAGGAATTTTGTAGTTTGTAAGTCATTTGAGCTATATTAATAATGGTTTTAAGTGCTCTCTCTCTAGTGTTTTTTTAAGTATAAAATATAACTTATCTATGATGCCTAAAATTTGAGCAAAATGTATATTCATGGTACAAGTCTCTTTTGTCATAGTCTGTATATTGCTTATTATTTTTTTTATTTTCTCATGAGAATTATGTAAATTTAATAGGTAAAGAAATGCATTTTCAGCAGAAAATATTTAATGTCATTTGAGGAGATAGCAGCCTATTTGGAAATAGCTAAGAGTGAACATAAAGAAACATAAAAATTACAACAGTATGTTAATGTCTGTAGTGAATAAAAATATAGTAATGTATTACATTGAAATGGTATCCATATAAATGGGGGAATATTTTTTTTTACCACTTTGCCTTGCACTTCTTTTTTTTTAAATAATGGACATATAGCATGGGAATATAGACAAATTAACATGGGTTTTAAAATCAGACAGACAGGAGTTTACTTCCCCTCACCTCTGATGGGTTTTAATATCTTTGGAAATTTCCTTAACCACTATCAGTTGATCCCATCATCTATAAAATCCAAAACTATAACATATATCTCTCTGAACTACCCAAAAAATTGAATGAACAATTAAATGGATGTTATGTAAAAACATGTAGCATATCAATAGCTATGTTTTTCCATCAAAGAAGAGAGAAGAAACATGTTGCAAAAATACAATCTGTTCTGCTATAAGCCTTGTTTCAGAAATAGGAATTTATTCCAATGCAATTGATACTTGGTAACATTTTGAGCATGAAGTGAATTTCGAGCTTGTTTTTCCAGGTTCTAACCAAGAGAAATAGTAGATGAAAGGGGAAAACTGCACTCAGTTGAAATTAGCTGCACAAAAAGCACATCTCTCAGCAAGAAGGCGCCGTGTGTGTGTGTGTGTGTGCGCGCACGTGCATATGTATGGGAAAAGCCATGCTTATCCACATCTACCTTTATGACATTATGTCTGATTTCAGAAAACTTTCCACTCTCCGTTTATCAATAACTCGCAAGCTGCAACCTCTTCCTGTGGGCATTTCCACAAGCAAATCTCAGGTGTTTTTCAAACTAAAGAGTCTTACTGACTGCAGTACTTGTGCATTTCTTAACCATGCATTCATCTTGTTATTTATATGACACTGATGAAATTTGTGATCACTTTATCCCTATCCCGTTTCCCCCATAAGGTATGTAATATATATTGTGCTATTTTGCATAGTACAATGACTTTTAAAATGGGTATGTTATGAAATAATAGAACTGACTATAATAACTCGTAGCCTCTACACAAAATCAACATGCTCACCATTTTCCCAGTTTCTTCTATGTTATAACTTATTTTTATTGAGTAGATATATTATGAAGTCCTGAATGTTTCATGTTTATGGAAGTAGAAATTAACTTATGTATGTATTGCCTTGAATAATCCACACACTTGTAAATAACAAGACTCCTAATTTTTACAGAATATAATACTAAATTATTTTTAAAGTTGAACTCACAGAAACATCTCCAATAAAGACATATGTATCCTGGCATGATGATGCAGACTTGTAATCCCAGGACTCCAGGAGGTTAAGACAGGAGAATCACAAGGTGGAGCTCAGCCTGGGAAACTTAGTGACAGCCAGATTCTGTCTCAAAATAAAAAAAAAATGAAAGGGGCCAGTGGTGGGTGGGGCTCAGTACAAAGATTATGGGTGCAATCCCTAGTACTAGTTAAAAAATCAATAAATTAAAATTAAATATATATCTATGCTGGCTAAACTTCCTGATTCCAAAACAGGTAACAGATAGTACAGTAGATGTACTAATGGACTGCCAGATTCCTCATCAGGAAAGGACTAGCTGCCCAACTACAAGGAAGATGGTCAGTAAACAGCTTTTTAATGCCAACAACTGAGTCAGCCACAGCTGCAGATAACTCAACAGAAACCACAGCCTTTCCAAAACAGCTGTTATTCTTGAATACCTGCAGTGGGGAGTATGACTTCCTGGCCACTTTGGTCTAATTTGAGGCAATCAGTTGTTCAATGAATGCTATAAAACTTACTGAAGGAATAGTTGGAACCATTCTGGCGTCTGACTTCTTACTCTACTACATTCTGATTCTTACCTTCTATTCACAAGCATTAATCACCGATTAAAAATAAATGACCCTTTCCACTCAATCTCAGTGTGTCTAATCTTGGAGAATCCAACCTACAACAGATGGCATTTCTTCAAGAGCAACTTTTCCTTTGAAAGCATTTTTTTAACTATCTTAATAAGTAGTATTATGTAGCAGATCATTTTCAAAATAAGGTAGGTTAATAGTACTTCAGAAACATACTTTTCATTTGTTTTCAATAAATACATACTCGAGTTTTCAGTATGATTTAGACATGTAATAACTGGCTTATAATGTTGAAAACTTTGTCAGTAATTTTTACATTTTCCTGTTTTTTGTTGTCAGTAATATCGAAACCCAAAGTGAGTTTGATATGGATCATAAAACTTTTGAATAAAATCAGTTTTGTGAATCTACCCCTACTCTTAAATACAAGACCAAGTAAAGAATCCTAGTTGATCTGAGAATTGTTTTAAGCAGGAAGTAGAATGATGGCTTGAAAAGTGCTTGACGCTATGTCTATGTATTAGGAAGAATTTATATCACACACAAAAAAGGTACATTTGTTAGGAGTTATGTGAAATCTTTTGGTTGTATTCTGAGCAAAATAGGAAATGTTTTCCCCGCAACTAAAAATGTCTGCAGATGAGAATTTCCATACTGTTTTCAAGCAAGCCTGATTCCTGATAGAAAATTTCCTATAGAAGGTAACTATTTTCTTATTGCTACGCTTTCTTTAGAATGAGTTTCTCTTTTATCATTTGTCTTCTAAGAGAGACAGACAAGTAAATCATCAATAAGTATTGTGATATACACTTTCTACTGGGTAGTGAAGAAAAACAGTGGAAAGCTTATGTCGCTAGTATATTGAATAAATACAAAGCAATGACTGTAATCAAAATGAAATTGGATTTTCTTCTGCTATCTCATCAAATTGTATTCAGTAGAGGTAATCTTACCCTGCCATTAGATCTGAGTTCTGGCAAGCCCATACGTTTACCGTTCTCTCTTAGGTAATAGACAATGTACTGTCACATTAAATCAGAAAGTCTCAATTCTAAATATATAATGACTGGCCTCATATAATAATTAAAACTCAATGTTTCGCCAAGCATTACCTATTTTCCCTACTGTACTTGGGCATCTTTAGCTAAAGTGCATTATGGGTGAAGGGCATGTACTTTGCTTTTTCTATTTCTTGCCTTCTTTCTTCCAGTTTGCTAAGCCCTCAAGTGCTTGCATTTGGAAAACAGGGAGAGGAACAGCGAAGGTTAATGTCCCATTTGAACTAAAAGATTTTTGAGATAATTTTGCCCTTTCTGAGGATTGTAGGTATTTAAATATAGAATTGTATTTCCCATGGAGAGCTTTTCTGAAGTCTACAAATGTCCCTACTGAGCTTGTATCATTTGCAATTTCGAGTCCAGGCATCTCAAATCCATAAACTTTCTATCATGATCTCTTTATCAATCTCGGTAGCACTATTGGAAAAGATTCAAGATAATTCTGCACTCTGTCTCTCCCAAGAGGCTCACCATCTACTCTGTGGAAAGTCATCAAGGATGCCTTGATCCTAAAATTCTGCAGGTGGCAATTAATCTTAATCTTATGAAACGTAACTCTGTGGTTCCTCTGTCAAAGCAACTGGTCATCTATTCTCTGCCTAATCTATTTCTTTGGGCAAAAGTCATCTTCCGAGCCAGTGTGCACCCAAGAATCTCATCTGTTTCTCACTGTTTTCTGCTCCACGTGCTATCCCCACATGAACCATGTAAAAGTTTCACAAGGGTACTAGGGCTATAGAGATATAAATATGTAAATAAGAAAAGAACTACAAGAACGTAAGGCTTTAGGGCCATTTCCCTGAGTATTGCTATGTTTTACCTGCAATTTACTCTCCTTCTTCATATTATCTCAAATATGACTGCAGATTTCAGGTTCTGACAGAAGCCCTGCCTGAGGTCACTTAACACTACCCAGCGTTGGGACATAGGACCGAGTGATATGAAAAAAAGAGAAGGCACGCTATGAAAGTTTTTGTAGATTATAGAAATAGTTTTAAAAAAGAGATTTTGAGGTTGCTTTTATTTTTGTGGTTATCGTATAAAATGCTGAAATCGTCACCTGAAGAAATGCAAATCATGAAAACTGGGACAGTTGTGATCAAGGTCAAAAGAGGAAATTCTGCAAATGAACATGCATTTGGGAAAGGAAAACTATATTGATTGCAAAACAGAGATGAGGAAGAATGAAAACATGCTGCAAAATGCCTAGACACAGGCACTTTTTAGGGCACAAAGTTGAGAGCAACTTTGGTATCTATCCTGTTTCCCTTTTAATCTAGGCAGCTACTTTACTCTAGCTGAATACTGTTCAGTACAGCAAAAGACTCCAAACATGATTAAATATTTTTACAGAACCAGAAACCTCATAGTTCAGGTGTTGTTAACATGGCTTAAATGTATTTGCTGGTTTGCAAATTATAGCAAGGTCATAATACCACATTTAGAAATAATTAGATGCATGTTGGAATAATTTGAGCATTGTCTTTCTCACGAACATCTGATCTCAACAGGTCCCTCTGAGGAGAATATATTCCATTCTGGGTCACACCTGCCAAGCCTTCCACATCAAAATCTGTGCACCTGCCTCTGGTCCATCTCCCAGATAGTACATTTTTAACACATCATCTGCCAGGGGGAAAAAGATCACATAACAGAAGCTCGCTTCAAATAAAAGATTTTCTGCTGAGAGATTTGGGAATTACACTGCCAGGATGGCAGATGATATGTAAGCATAAAGCTGAAATCTATTCTTTTATGCCATCAGGTTTGAGACATTTTCATTGCCACTTCAACCCTGCATGCTACCCAAAACTATGTACTTAGCTCATTTAAATAAATAAGACTAAAGTATATTTTTAATTAACAATATTTTTGAAGCAAACACGGAAATGTATGCTGAGAGAATTAGTTAAATATTGAAAAGTTGCTATGCATTTTGTGATCACATATTTTTAAAACTCCTTGATTTCTGTTCTAATAATTTCTATGGATCTAACCCAACATTATTTTCCTACTTGATATAGAGATTTTAGTCATTCATATGAAAGGTTTTTTGAATATCTGCAATGAGCAACTAATCACCTTGATAAAAACATAAACTCTGAATGTTGTAAAGGTACTGATGGATAAAATAACCCATTTGCTTAATTATAAAAAAATATTTTTTTTCCTAGTTTTCGTCAGGACCCTATTGAAGTTCATGGCCAAGACTGAATATTTTTGTATCTTCCAATAACCCTAAAATTAAGTAGTTACTTTATTAAACTTGTCAATATTATCTGTATTTGTTAAATATCTACTATGCTATTTTATATAGCTTTTTTCTGTAATAGTGAACATGTATCCCAAATAACTGAATCAACATTGAAAATTCATTTTAAAATAACCTCATCATTCAAAATTACATTAAAGTTTATTTTAACAACAGGCAATCTTTATTTTTGGTCAACAAAATAGAGTTAATGCTGGAACTATATTTACGTTGGGTGAGTCTAATTCTGCCTTAGATTTTGAATAAGACAATGGAAAAGAGTTCAAAAACTATGCTAGTTGCATAAGAGCTAGTCAGACTCTTAGACTGGAATTCAAAATAAATATGGTACAAACTAGGAACTTCATTCCATTTGTCTTGCTTTATTAATCCCCTTCTACCTAAACTAGGATTTTGCTACTTCTTATCTTATCAAACAGTTGATTTAAGGCAACCAGCAACCTAGAGAAAATAATAGAAGCAAGGAAACCGAATCAATTTCCCAGGTCTCTGTAGGTGTGAATTTGAGGTTGAATCTGATGAAAAGTCAGAGCTCACTGTGTCATTTTTTAAGCATATAGTAAAAAGAAGCTTTAAGGTGGACTTAGGTCTGATATCGACACCTGCAGGGTCTCCTTACAGTACAAAGTAAAAGCCTGCAAAAGCCATGAATAACAAATGACTCAGGCAACTGAGCTCTGAAGCCTGTGGCTACTCCAGCTGGTCTCTGCTCTCAGGATCACTTTGTGGGAGACAATAAAGAAAATGAGGAAAGTTTAGGGGAGACATACTATTTAGAAATTCACAGATCATATCAGATTAGAAGAATTCTCTACTCATAACCCCAATCTTTTCAGGTACTTTTTTAAATGTATCATTCTTAATTGAATGTGTTGATGGATTATTTCCAAACTCATAACTAAGAAACCTAATAATTGCCTGCTGTTTATGCTGAAATTCAGTAAAGAAAAGAATTTCCAAAAATGTTGTTTGTTGTTGTGATAAATTATATTTTATTCTCTGTTTCATTTTTATTTTTTTAAGCACAGAAGCCTATACCTGTGATTCAGCCATTTGCAAGTTAACAGAAGTAGTATACAGTACATATGTAGGTCAAAGTTACTGCGTCCAGAGAGACATAAATTAGGAAGTACCCCTTCTCCCCTTAAACATATCTTAACAAGAAATTCAAAAGTAGAAAATATAATATATTATTATCTTCATGACCAAAAGTGGCAAAATTAGTTGAAAAATACTCTACAACATAACATCTATAGAAATCAATGTTGATGAATTTCTGAATGTGTTACTACAATAAATGTATAAAGGCAGTACTAAGCAGACTGATCTTCCAAACAAAGTTTATAATAGCCTGGAATCTCTCTCACCCTCCCCCGTTTTCTCTCTCTCTCTAGACAGATAGATAGACAATAGATAGACAGATGTGTGTATGTGTGTGTGTGTGTATCATGTTCCACGGATATAAAAGGCCAAAGGACAAATACACAGCTTTTAAATATCAAATTTATATAGTACAAGGCCCTTAAAATATAAATATACATGGTAGGACAGAATAAATGGTGTACTTGTGTATTGCACAGTTGGGAATGCATTTGTCTAAATATTTCATTAGACAGGATCTAGAAGTTATGTTGTGCTCTTGCACAGCAGGGCAACTATAGATAAAAATTATGTACAATCTATTTCAGAAAGCTAGAAGAAAAGACTTTGAGGTTTTTATAATAAACAAATGATAAGTAAGTGCTTGAAAAGATATGTATGTTTTACCTGATTTAAACACTACACAATATATACATGTATCAAGACATCATGTGGTACTGCATTAATAAATACTTTTTTGTTCTTGTAAATGTTCGAAATAAATTTAAATTTTGAAACTAGTTAAAATCATTTCAACTATACACCAAGTTTTATTGGTGTTTTGATGAAAAAATTAACAACCAGGACTATAATGTATAATGTAAAGAAACATGACACATTTCTAAAAAGGAAAATGTAACTTATTTTAAAAATATATCAATACAGGGGCCGGTGAGATGGCTCAGCGGTGTAAGCGCCTGCCTTGCAAGCGTGAGGGCCCGAGTTCGACTCCCGGATCCCACATACGAAAAAGGGGCCGGTGATATTGCTCAGTGACACGGGTGCCTGCTGGCGCGCAAGGTCCTGAGGTCGCCCCCCCGGTACCCACACACACACAAAAAAAAAAAAAAAAAAAAAAAAATATATATATATATATATATATATATATCAATACAGATCATTATATCGAAACAGATTTTTTTCAGTACTATCACTGATAATGATGGTGATGATATATATGACTTCAGACATCATACATTAGTTAAGGTGGCTTTCTATCACTGTATTTTAACTGATTAGTGAGTTTTTTGAAAACCTTGATACTTTAGTGTAAGAAAGTAGTAGGTATTATGTTGCTGTAAAAATATTTCTGTCATCATCTCTATAAGAAGTATCCTTGCGTCTTCTGTTTATTGTATACTCCCTGCATACTCAGTTGCCATTTAAGAGACCTTAACATATCTTAGAATAACTATTAATATTTCATTTTGTCATCTGGAAAATATTTCAATAAAATCACAAACATCCTCATCTGTTTATATTCAGATGTGTTCACATCTAAGTTAA
The DNA here is from genome assembly GCA_028451465.1 of Erethizon dorsatum. Classification (NCBI taxonomy): domain Eukaryota; kingdom Metazoa; phylum Chordata; class Mammalia; order Rodentia; family Erethizontidae; genus Erethizon; species Erethizon dorsatum. Next base: position 32,738,434 of record CM051823.1, read on the forward strand.
TATATCATCTATCAAATAAATTCAGCAAAATACTATTAATAAAGCCAAACAAATTCTTTGTGAAAACAAGTTTTTAAAATTACGTGGTACATTTATTCACTCAAATATTTATCGAGTGCCTATTATTGGTCAGTTTTTCTGGAAGGTAACAATGCTCATAATAATCGGTCTCCACTCTCATAAATTTAGAGTTTCAAACTTTTTAAAAATAGAGTCACAGAATGTTTTATAAAATTAAAAAACAATAAACAAAATACTTCCTTGGCAGTATATCATTGAATGCTTCCCTGAATAAGTGATAGTAAACACAAGAGATTTAAGTATGAAAGAGTTTGAAGGAGGGAGTATGATAGAATGGCATGAGAGAATGGCTTCCCAAAAAGAAATAAAAAGAGCATACACATCACTGTGGGAGAGGTACACAATTTCTCTAATTAAAGAAAGTCAGTATAGCCAGGGCAAAGAGACATCAGATAATTATTACGTATGACGATGGTAAAGGAATAGACCATGCCGTGTCTGATAGACAAAAATAATATTCACCTAATATGGAATATTATTGTTACTCACTGTTTATGTCCAATGTCCACTCAAATTTGTTGCATAAACTTTCTGGTTTGCCAGTGGTTGTGTCAAGGCAGGTTTTGAAAATATTTTGACTATTATACACAATGGCGGGCTGAGCTTTTTATTTTGATATTTATCTTAAATATACTGGGAAGCACTTCATATGGTTTGTTTTTTTTTTTTTTTTTGAGACAAAGTTTCACTACACAGTTTAGGCTGGACTTGAGCTCACTGTATAGTTCAGGCTGGCCTTGAACTTGAGGCAATCATCTTGCCTCAGCCTCCCAAGTGTTGGGATTATAGGCAAGTGTCACTATGCCCGGCAATGATATGATTTTTTTTTTAATCATAGTATTACCATTTGCCTTTCCATTCTTCTTCTAAAAAGCTTCATTTCAGGAATTAGCTCTTTCTACCTGAACTCTGAAAATCAGCACAATTTTATACAACAGAGGCAAATATATAAAATATAAATTGAAGATATTTATTTTCTAAATTTAAATTCAAAGTTTAGATATCAGTAAAGTACTAAAACAAAACATGGTTTATGATTTTATTAGAAGGACATATTTGAAAACCTGTGTAACTAATGTTTTCAATTATTTCTACTTTATATAATTAATTTGGAAAGAAATTCTGATGAATATTATACATCATTCTTACATACAAATTACCCTCTGCAAAAATGCATATAGAGCCACCACCACCACCACATATTTAAGATGTGTATATTTGTACAACATATTTCTCTGAACTTCAACAAAATTAAATGAACTAAAAAATTAGAGAAAGTGAAGTTCAAATATTTTCAAATGTATCTGAGTTACAGAATTCACTATACCACATCACATCTAAAATGTCCTACAAGTCACATCTTTCCTAATCATGAAGTTGTTTTTGTATAAAGGGAATATTTGATTAAATAATATAAGCTAACATTTGACCCCTTAATATGCCCACTTAATATGAAACTTTGCATAAATTTTAAATTAAATCTCATAGAAGCCTTTAGAAGTGTTTTGTTTCCATGTGACCACTGTGGGAACCTAGGCTGGCAAAAGGTTCAGTGACTTATTTTAGGACCTAGCACTGCACAGATAGGGCTAGTACTGGAAAGCAGGCCACCTGACTCTGGGCCCATTCTCTTACCCATGAAGTAAATATAACTTCAGCATTACTTCATTTATCAAGGGTTTTACAAACAACTTCCCTTTGGTGGGATTTTGGTGGGACATAAGAAAAATTGGAAATACCCAGTTTGTAACCCTGTCCTTCCATACAAAATGGCTTATCAGAAGATGAGGAGAGTTTTCTTTTTAAGGGCAATTTAATCTCTGCTATTAATTTTTTTTTTCTAATCAAGAAAGAGATCCCTGTCCAAGGAAAAGCCTTAAAAGAAAGAAAATATTCAGCTTGGGCTTGGATTCAAGCTTGGTGCCCCAAACTGAAGATAAGTGAGAAGAAACTGACCAAGTAAAATGCAAGTGGGTCCTATACCTACTTCTGCTGTCCCTGATCTTGACTTTTCTAGTTAGATTAATGCAGTTCAACTTTCACAGTGATTGCTGAAAGCTGAGAGAAGCATATCCCATACCATCTTCAGACATGCTTCTGAGTCACAAATCAATTTTCTAGGGAAAAAAACATTAAAAAATATAGTATATCATGATTTCAATATTCTATTGCCATTTTTTTCATCTCTGGGATGCATTAACACAAAAGCACTAGGTAAAAAATATAATCCACCATTTAATTCAAGACACATTCATCAATTTCACTAAAAATGAATGACCATCCTCCTCCCTCTCTACCCTTACCTATTCAGTTTTTATACTCAGTGGTACTAGTGTTAGCAGCTACCAGCTTCTTAAAAAGTGCTAAGAAGACATGAGCCTTCAAGTTCTGGAAAAGGTAATTATTATAAACATTAATCCACCAATAAAATTTTCTAACAGTGAATACACCAATGAATTTTTCTAAGACTAGATTTAATATGAATTAGCTTGTGAGAGTGAAAATAGTAAAGCAAAATATTTTCCATGATTATCTATTTTTTAATACTTTATACAAATTGCACGTTTAAAAATTTGTAGGGGATATTTCTTTTATTTCACTTCTTCTGAGTCTGTAGATACTTTCTTATTCTTTATATTTTTTTGTGTGTGTGGGTACTGGGGGTCGACCTCAGGACCTCGCGTGCCAGCAGATGCCCATGCCGCTGAGCGATATCACCGGCCCTTTCTTTGTACGTGGGTTCCGGGAGTCGAACTCGGGCCCTCACGTTTGCCAGGCAGGCGCTTATGCCGCTGAGACATCTCACCAGCCCTATTCTTAATATTTTTTCATTTTCTAGGCCATTTCTCTTTTTATAACCATATTAATTATTTGACTATCACTATTATATTTTTTATATATTGCAGCAAATGTTTAGTCATGAATTTTTAGGTTAAATAATGAAATGACTACAAATAGTATACAGTCTCCATTTCTAAGTTTTCTCACATATTTTTATATTTGGCGTTACCAAATTGTAGATATGTATGTTTTATACTTTCAATGCTATCTTCGATTAAGAGACATCAAAGAAAATATTTTGCATTTTTGTTTGTATTACTTGATTAATTTAAATATGTGGCATTTATTTCTAGGAACTAAAGTCTACGAAGTTTGTCTCCTTACTATAAGATGAGCTAGAATCATTATTTTCCTTAAAGGGTTATGTAAAATAATTAGGTAATGCAAGTGAAATATACACACAACTTGCTAGATTCAATAAACATAAATTGCCATTTTTAAAAATATTTTAAAAGCTTAACCTGACTATATAAAGGAAGATAATTATGAAAGTGTTCATTAAACTCAGAACCCAAGTGAACTTGACCAAATAGACTTGTTTCTCTTAGGATTTTTTTGCTCAATTTTCATGCTAGTAGTTTATAGTCTCCATTAAAATAAAAAACACTTGAATGTGTTAATATCATAAGGATTGTCTTTGAATAATTTGGATAGATATCTATTAAACAATGCATACCATATGCACACATGTGCACTGATGCATACATACACATCCTGGTATATACATGTCACATACACATATCACTACTGTATCTTGAATCAAATTGATTACTTTTTTCTATAGTTACTGGGGTCCAGTGAACAAAGATTGATTTAATAGTTCTTGGGATAGGATTGGGAAAAGTTGGAGTAAGCGATTCTTATTGTTATGATAGTTAAACTCATCTACTCCATCTGAAATTATTCCCTGAATGAACCAAAGCCATGGCCATATGAGCCCTCAAGGAAAATTTGTTTTCCTCTTGGATTTTCTTGCCCATCAGCCATTTAACTAGCTCATGTATCTCACTCTCTGAAACATTTGTTTTTCACAAAGCAGTGACTTTATATATTCTTGATATAATGAACCACAGTGGAGGGTTTGCTTACCAATTATAAGTGAAAATAAATAAATAGAACATATTTAACCATCCTTATTTTTTCCTACTTGAGATGGATCCCAACACCTCATGAGTGATAAATATGTACTTTACCACTGAAATATACTCTAGCCCCAAGGATCTTAGAAGCATTTGCTAAACTCAGTACCTATTTCTGAATAAAAAGAAAACAAATAATAACCACAACAAATTTGTTAAACAAATTCATTAATGCAGAAAAGTATCTTGGCTAGATTCACTCAGGCTATAATTTGGATGTGCACAGACAACAAAAATATTATTATTTTCCTGTATTTTGACCTTTATGTTACACCTTCACCTTATTGTCAGGCAAGAAAAATTAAATACCCATTCTGCTAAAACCGTTTTCAATTCAATTAGATTAGAAATGTTTTCCCATTTCCTTTAAATTCTCTCTATTTTTGATGAAAGAAGTAAAAATTAAGAAATAATATCTGAGGATAAAATTTCAATCTAAAGCAGGCACTTGAATATTCCCAACTTGTCTGAGGCAATAGCTTTTGCCCTCCCTCATTGCTGCTTGCACATCTGCATTTAAGACAAAAATTAGCAGAAGATGTAACTTATGATCTTCTCCTGGAGCGAGTCTGGGTAGGATTGTCTAGCTGACTTGGCAGCCCCCAACACCCCCTGCAGCACTGTAACTATGTCAAAGATCTAGCAGTGACATCTTTGGTCCCAGAAAGGGCAGACTACTTTTTCATCTAAACCCTGTTAGTCTGTCCTTTTACAAGCTCGCAAATGTAGTCTCAGCTAATTCTGGTTCAATACCATCCCTTAAAGAAACTAAAGAGGGCTAAGAAACACGAAGACACCAACTCTTAACACCACCTTTCATCTCACTATGTGCTGTCAAATTTTCCTTGTTTTATCTCCACCCTATTAATCATCCACTTCTCTGTTCTCAGTCATACTCTACAACCTATTTATACCTTCAGTGGCTTTGTAACGTCAAGGGCTGGAAAAGTGTGTGCTTTTTCTCTTTTATCTGTCCAGTGCTGCATGCCTCTACTGCACAACACCGTGCCTCAAGGCGTGATCACCAAAGACGACAGGGTCGGTTTTCTTGATCACTGTATAAGGGAACTCTGTAAACTTGACCCCACTCCTTGATGAACGACTACATTGGTTTTTAAAGAATTAGGAAAATCTTCTTCTAAGAAAATACCCCAGAATTTAATGTTAATATGCTGCTGCATAATTTTATTTTTTAAGGCTATTGTTTTCTTCCTCAATCCTCTAGAAAAATTCCTAATCATCCATTCAGAAAATATTTCCTACTTTCCAAACAGATAATATTTGCACTAACTAGAATAAACAGCTTGTATTCAAAGTGCCAAGGTAAAATACATTTTTAATTATTTTTAATTTTTTTTTTTTGTGGGTACCAGGGGTCGGCCTCAGGACCTCGTGCACCAGCAGGCGCCCGTGCCGCTGAGCGATATCACCAGCCCCTTTTTTGTATGTGGGTTCCGGGAGTCGAACTCGGGCCCTCGTGCTTGCCAGGCGGGCGCTTATGCTGCCTGAGCCATCTCACCGGCCCAGTAATTCTTTTTAAAAGTGTATATCTTTTGCATATAGCTTCTGTCTATAAACTTATACTTTGAAAAATCTATGAGACAGAATCATATATTCGTATTTTTTTCTTAAAAGGTTTTAAATGCATTGTTGACTATAATATAATCTTGAGGCACAGTAAGTCCATCAATCAGAGAATAATTATGGTACGAACATTTATGAGAAAGTACTGTATTATGAAAACCAATGGTGTATATCAATAAGAGCTCAAACTCTGAAGACAAACTGGCTAGATTCAATTGCAACTCTGACATTAATAGTAATATATACTTAAACTTTTGATTCTAAATTTTCTTCTCTGTAAAGTAGCATAAGCACAGTTATCAAAAGCATAGGATTATGGGCATTCAAAAAGTTCATTCACGAAAATATTCCTGGTAGTGCCTGGCACAGTATATAGTCAATAGTTGTTGCCTACTATTTTGCTATTGTTGAATAAATTATGGTAAGCTTATTCTATTGGTGTTAGTATGAAAATATCATCAAGGCATATTGTTAAGTGAAAAAATGCTAGTCATATTAAAGTAAATACAGAATGATACCATCTTGTACAAATACTCTGTTTATTTGAGGAGGTATGTGTATATCATTATGATTATAAAATATATTGAGAAGGAACCAAATGAACAAAAACCAAATTGTTGACCATGGTCTGTTGCTGTGACTGAGTATGTCAATCAGGAAATTGAATTTGGATATTTACATTGTCTCACAATAAAACTTGGTTCCTTTGCCAGAACATAATCATAAATTAGTTGCATTCCTACGATAAATAAATGTAAATTAAAGCACTTATATATGTTTAAGTGCCTTAATAAGGAGGTTTTCATTAAGATTCTGGTGGAAGAAAATCATAATCTAGGTCACTAATGTGCTGGTGTCAAATCTTCTGCAACATGTCTGAATCTCTGCTATGTGAAAAATAAAAATCTATTTACTCAAAAAGAGAGATAGCACATAGCAAAGTGGTCTGTTGCTAAGATTCTAGATAGGATTAATTTAGAAAATATTGAGAAAAATAGCAAAAAAGAGGTTTTATTTACACAGTACGAAATGTAGTTATTCAAGGAGGGTCAGCTGGCATAAAATAGAAGCCCCGAAAAAATAAAAAAAATCAGTTTTCATTTAAATGAAGTTGACAAGCAATTTAGTTTTATTTTCTTTTGAAAAAAGTGTTTCTGAAAATTTCATTTTGATTTAGAGAAGCTCAAATGCCTGCATATTATGAATCATAAAACTGATCTTCAGAAAGAGATGTTTAAAGTTTCTTCAGGTGCTCTTTTGTTGAAATTTTTAATTAATATTAGGTGAAAAATAACATATTAAGGAGATTTCAGGGCCGGTGAGATAGCTCAGCAGCATAAGCGCCTGCCTGGCAATTGCAAGATCCTGAGTTCGACTCCCGGTACCCACGTACAAAAATAAGGCCAGTGATATCGCTGAGGGGCACGGGTGCCTGCTGGCACCCCTGGTACCCCCCAAAAATAAATAAAAATAAAAACATCAATGAGATTTCAAATAATTACTTTCAGCCTTGTTTTTAATATTTTCTTTATGGAAATTTTATTATATATTGGCGAATGGGATTTTTATACAAAGCAGATAGATTGGTTTTAAGAAGAGACACTAAAAATCTCCAATACAGACTATAAATAAAGCAAAATTCTTACTGGTGTTTTAGACTCATCGATTTAGTCTTAATGTCTTTAAGACACTTACGTATATATAAAATACCTTTTGAAATTCATTTGGTGTATATTGTATTTTTATTCTGATTCATTTCAGCCTGGAATTATCAAGCAGGAATAATAAAACATGCTATTTGATTACATCTTTAACTTTTTTTCTGTATACCTGTAGCTCTCCTTTGATGCACACATATATGTGAATATATCATACACATTTTTAATATCTACTGAAAGATAACCTAAAAATATTTCAGTTAAGAAGTACAAAGTGGAACTTGCTCAAATTTCAGTTTATTGCCATTTCAGTAAAAAGAAGTATTTAGAAAATTCTAACTATGAAAGTGTTGTTTATTTAAGACATATTATATTTTGGTTTAGAAATATTCTGTTTCTTTTCCTTATACCTAACATTAATATAATCAATACAAGTTTATCTTCAGTAGTACATTTTAAGAAATACACTGGGTTAACTGAAATTATTAATATCATAATTATTACATGTATAACCCATGCTAGGCTGTCATAACAAAATATTACAATCTGGTTTTCTTAAAGAATAGAAATTTAGTTCCTATGGTGTTTGAGACTGGAAGCCTAACATTAGGTTGCCACCTTGGCTGAATTAAGACACGGGTTTCCTTTCTGGCTTGCTAATGACTTCTTCCGGATATATGCTTGCATGATCTTTAATTGGCATATGTGCAGACAAAGATACAGACCAAGTTCTCTACTGTGTCTTCTTAAAGGGCACTGATCACATTTAAGGTCACCAACCCATGACCAAGTCTCCTGTTAATAATCTCCCCAAAGACTCATCTCCCAATACCATCCCACTACTGAATAGAACTGCAACACACGATTTTAGTGTGGGCCATAAACATTTGGTTAAAATACTACATGTAACTTTTATACTTTTTCAAAATTTTTGCTGTTTTTTTTAAAGCTTAAAATTACTTTTCCAGGGCCGGTGAGATGGCTCAGCGGCATAAGCGCCTGCCTTGCAAGTGCGAGGGCCCGAGTTCGACTCCCGGATCCCACATACGAAAAAGGGGCCCGGTGATATCGCTCAGCGGCACGGGTGCCTGTTGGCGCGCGAGGTCCTGAGGTCGTCCCCCCGGTACCCACAAAAAAAAAAAAAAAAAAAAAAAAAAAAAAAATTACTTTTCCAGGGGCCAGTGAGATAACTCAGCAGCATAAGTGCTTGCCTGGCAAGCACGAGGTGCTGAGTTCAACTCCCAGTGCCCACATAAAGGAAAAAAAGGGCCCCCGTGATAACGCTCAGTGGCACAAGTGCCTGCTGGCAAGCGCGAGGTCCTGAGTTCAACTCCCGGTACCCACAAAAAAAAAAAATACTTTTCCAAAGCCAATAAATTTTGTTCTATGTTTTTCTCTTTAAAATAAAAAAAAATTACTTTTCTGAAACAGTAAAGACAGTAGCTCTTTATCTATGATTTTTTTTTCAAGTTAACCCTTCATTAAAAAAATGGAACTACATTAGACACTTAAGTTTACCTGAACTTTTGCTACTCTATTTACATAACATTTTCCTGGACTAGAACTAGTAAAATCAAAATCAAAATTAAAACTACACAGAGAACCTCTTTCACAGCACATTTTGTTATTTTTATAGTGTTACAATGTGTAAAGAGTAGAATTACACATATTTCTGTATAGAAAGAACTGTTAGTAGATAAAATTTCATTTGCATTTATGATACAGTCTAATAGAAAGTAGGTAGATGTTTTCTAATAAAATTATTATTTGCATTATTACTTCAGTAGAAATTATAAGAAATATTTAATTACTTCTGATTTAATCACTCAATGAAGCTATATATAGATATCAACAATATATGCATGCACATTTGATAGTATGGAACGCAATTACTTTAAATGTTAAAGTTGTATGTGTAGTTGTCTTTCACATATGAGTCTGTTTTACACTATAATTTACTAAATATCCATATATATATGAATGCATATGGAAAAAGTGTAAATGTTAATTTTTCTTCCTCCTTGTGAAAGAGTAATGAGTAAATATAATTATTTTTGCACTAAATTAATTTTAGAAACCTTATAAAATAATTAAAAATATAGTATATTCTATTTCTTGAAATAATATTTTTTCTCCTTTTCTGATTTTACCTTTGCCTAAAACTTTTCATCAGTTCTCCAATTCTCTTTTTCCTTCAAATTTCAGGTAACTTCAATGGCTAATTTTGGTGAAGATATCATACATGATTTTTGTTTTAAAACCAATTCCAATGTTTTTTTGTATTTAAATATATCATAAATGCTTTTTGTTTATACAAGAAGAGTGAGAAGATTTGAAATTCAAAAATAATTTTCTAGCTTAAGCAAAAAATCATTTGCAACATTTCTTTATTCTTCATAGTTATCTGTAAATGGGTATCCATAGACTTCTTTAAGTACCTTTTTAAAAATCTGTGACCATATTTCTGTGTCTTTTTGTGCAGCTGAAGATAGAAAATACTGAATTTTCATATTTAGAATGAAATTCATTAAGCTGAAATGTTACCTTTAAATAGGTTTGAACCAAAAGATCAAATCACATAAATTGCAAACCAAGTTGAAACATTCCAAAGGTAATATGTTGGTACTACTATTGTACTTTAATTTATGACCATGAATATATGTATATGTATATGTGAAATTAAGTTTTTTGAAGAGAACAAAATAAATTGGAAACAAAAACAAATATCAATATTAGATCAGTAAATCTAATATAACTTATTTTTCGTGGTATTTCAGTAGATGAAGCCAATATTCATTTCAGAATTCATCTCAAAAATTTATTTTATTGAAAATAAATTCTAGAAATAAGATGAAGTGATTTTGTTCATCATATAAAACTAGGTCAAATTCTCCTTTCAAAATCTTGTGGGAGTATAATGCCTTTCTAATGTTACTTTACGTTGCCAGTGATTCGTTCTCCAGTGATCAAATCACAGTAGTTAACATTTCCATCTCCCTAAAGGTCGTTTTCTTTCTGTTCTCCATCTTCAAGCTTTTTGCCTTTAGTTCTTTGGAGAATATATAATAAATTGTTTTAAATTATAGCCCCTCTATTGTACTGTATTACACTATAAAATGTTTCTCTTGTTTTGGTATCTGTTATCTGAATTCACTCTATTCTCCCTTTCACTTTTCTTCCTAGGCTCTATTAACCTCTATTCTCCTTTCAATCTCTATGAAATCAGTAGTTTTTGATTCCACATATGAATAAAAGCAATTTGAATTTGTCCTTCTGCAACTTTCACTTAATACATATGTCTTCCAGTTCCATCCATTTTGGCACGAATGGTAGGGTAACATTTTTATGCCTGTTATAAAATAATGTTCCACTGTGTATATATACACATTTTCTACACTCATCATTCTATTGATCTAGATCTTGTTTCATTTCAGATGTTTGCTATTGTAAATAATGCTGCAATGAGCAAGGTAGCACAGATTGCTGATAATGTTCTGATTTTATTTCCTTTTTGCTGTGCTGGACATTGAATTCAGGGCTACTTCATATATGCTACAAAAATCTTTGACCACTAAGATACATCCCCAGCCTCTGAATTTAATTTTACTGATACACTAAAACAACAAAAAATTGTACATATTTATGGAGTGTCATGGGTTGTTTACATCCAAATAAGCACTGTTTAATGAATACATATGAGTAAACGTATCTATCTCCTCAAATGTTTACCATGTTTAAGGTGAAAACATTCAAATTTCTTTCTCCTAGTTTTTTCATGCTGGCAATTTTTCATATACCCTTTCACCATTTAAGAGACTTTGCAGGAAGCTGAGATAAAGGTCTGTGGATATCTACTGGAGGAAATATCCAAGTAGTCCAATGTTCAAGATGTGGTGTGGGTACTGTTGGCTGCCTTTATCCATATCTACAGTGAGAAACAAGAGGAAAGTGTAGATGTGAAAAAGCTACAGTTTCAACAGGTAGGAAGCTCTTGCAATATTGGTACCATGGAGAGCATGTGGCAAAAATAAAATTACCATTAAAAAGAAGCAGATTACATTGAGTCAGAGCAATGCCTTGAGAGCACCTCAGGAATCAGCAAGAGTCTACCCTTCTCAGTCTTAAGGTTACAAAACTGTAGAACTTTAATTTAAAAAGAACCTCAGCATGACCAACTGTTTTAGTGCCAGAGAAGGAAATGTTTCCCAGAATTCAGCAGTCCAGGCACTCAGAGGCTGCTGCAGCTATGATGAAGTTCACATGGCTACTTCTCAATCTTGTGGAAGATGTTGGCATCATCTATACATTGATGGTTGTTCATGCATTCATGTGGAATATGATAGTTATGCGGTCAGGGAATCTTCCACTCAGATATCAGAAGAGTGCCTGACAGGTCAGCCAGTGTGCCCTGAGAGAGGAGTGTCTGAAGCTGTGAAAGTGAAGCTAAAAGTGTAATGGAGATCCCAGGAGATTGGAGAGGCCAAGAACATAGAATATCTGTTGAAGAAACCTGCAGGCATTGAAGAGACTCATCCCAAGAGAGAGGCTATTAAGGCTGCAATCAGCAATGTATATGGATGGGGCTAGCCAACCCATTTGGAGCGCACATCTTGCTAAAACTGGCCCCAGGTGATTGACACTGAGTTATAGGATTTAATGTTTGCCCTGCTGACTTTCAGTCTTGCTTTGGTTTCATTCCTTTCTATCTCCCTATTTATCCCTTTTTTATTTTAAAGTGAAGAAAATAGAATAAATTTTCAAAACAAGATAATAGGAGGGTAACAATGGTTAATACCCTGTGTATTGTTATCTTTCAATTACTTAGAGTACAAGATATTGACATTCAGTTGTCCAAATAATATTAGCACAAACTTTTCTTTTCAATGAACTAAGAGAAATTAGTAGTGTAAGTACCTTAACTACATATATGTTTTTGGTTTTTTTTTTTTTGCTTTTCCCTTCCTTCTTTTCTCCATTCCCCATCCTGGCAGGGGAGATACCATGATCACTATTTACCCCTTTTTGAATGATAATGCTTAACATGTGCCATAATATGCCAACAGTGTTTAATTTTCTTTTTGATTTCTAAAAGGGTTCACATACAATTTGCCTGGAGTATCAGTGGGAACTTAGGAATTGGATATTTCAGCAAGACTTGAAATATTAAAATTTTGATGACTCTTGGAGATGGACTAAATCTATTTTGCTTAATTGGATAAACATGAAACATCTGGGGGTCATGTAAGTAATGATACAGATAAATTTAAAATATCCCCCAAATATTCATGTGTTCAGAGCTGGGGCTTTTGGAGATTAATGCTTCACTGAAGTACTCTACTCATGAGTAAATTAATCCACAACAGTGTAAAAAGCTGAATGTGCTGGTACAGAGTGTTTGGTTGGAAGAGCTACATCACTTGGGGTGTAACCTAGAAGTGTATATCTCCCTCTTTTTTAATTCCTTTCTCTTTTTGCTTCCTGACGGCCATGACACAAGGACCTTTCCTCCACCAAATCCTCCCACTCTGCCTTCCAACTTAAGTCAGCCTGTTGTGGAAGGAAGCCAAATCAGGAGGAAGACTTGTTGCACCGAGGCACTTGGAAGGCAACAGGTTTATTATACCTGCAAGCTGGTGGGAACCAGTTCCAAATCACCAGCCCTGGCTTAGGCTGAAACAGAAACTTATATATCATTTGCAAGCAGGAATTACAGAAGCCAATAGTGAATCAGTTTATAATTGGTTACATAGGCTAGGTCATATGTTGTCAGGCAGACTTGTTCTGGGTAGGTTTAGTTAGAGAGGTTGTTTCTCATAATGCAGGAGAGTCAAGGGAAGGAGTTGGGGCCAAGGAGGTGGGTGAAATTATGCATGTCCTTGACTAGGCTGGCTATCTTGGGTAGACAGTCCTTGGAACAGGTTAGTAAAATAGGATATGTTATAAGTTTGGGAGTGCAGGCAGTGCAGTTGGACGTGTTCAGACAGAGTCAGGCAAACTGTCCCTGAGTTGCAGCTGGGGTGGTCAGTCAAGACTAACTGAGTCTAATGGTCCAACTATGTGGTGGTCTGGGTGAGCATGTCTTGTCCTAGCATGGTATCAGACTGCTAATTTTTTAAATTTCTGTCACAAACCTACTGAGGAGTGAATACTCTAAAAATTGTCAGCCAAATAAATTTTTTTTTCCCTTAAATTGTGGGTGTTGATCCTGTGTCTCAGTAATAGGAAAGTGGCCCAGATACCCCTTTAATTTCTGGGTAGCAAGTATTTTGTCCCAGGTAGGAAAAAGTGACTGATAAAATTGATTTGTTTATTTTGAAGAATCCTTGCATCTATGGGTTGAATGCCACTTGATCATGTTGAATAATTTATTTATTTGCTTCTACTTAGTTTTGTTAGTATTTTCTGGAGAATTTTTACATCTATTTTCATCAAGGTTATTGTCCTATATTTTTCTTTTATTGTTGTGTCCTTGTTTGGCTTAGACATGAGGTTAATTCTGGCTTTGTACAATGAGTTTGGAAGAATTTATTCCTTTTTTTCTTATTGGAATTTCTCCTGGAAAATTGTTACAAGTTCTTCTTTAAATGCTTCATAGAAATCAACAATGAACACTTCTGGTTTGGAGTTTAGTTTGAATAAGAATGTTTTTATTACCAATTGCATTTTTTTCAGGTTTTTTTTTTTAACTCATAGACTTTTTAAAATTTTTATCAAAAATTGTTTTAAGTCAATAATTTCTTTTTTGCCAGATTTTTTATATTTTGTGGACAATATAGAAGTGAAATTTTTTATTTTTTTTTATTAAGTGTATTGGTACAATTTAGACATACATAATGATCACATTTAACATAGGAAACTTATACTTGTACATGATATATTTTAGTTCCTCTTTTTCTTTCTCATTCTCCTCCCCTCCCTTCAACCTCTTTTTACTTCCTTGTTTACAAAATATTTGTTTCCATTTTATCATTTTTTCTCATATATTTCTTTTTCAATCCTTCCTTTCCTGCCGTTCCCCTTTCCTTTTGAACAATTTCTTCCTATTTCACAATATTTATTTTACATTTTGGTTCTTATTTATACTTTCAGTTTCTCACAACAGAAACATTTGATATATACATATGTCCAAGTTCTTTCACTTAAAAGTATGGTCTCAAGGTGAATCATTTTAGTTAGAAATGTCTCAAGTTTATCCTTCTTTATGGCTGTGTAGTACTCCATTGCATAAAAACACCACATCTTTGTCCGTTCATTGGTTGATGGACATTTGGGCAATTTCCAATATTTAGCCGTTACAAACTCTGCTACTATAAACATGGGTGCACATATATCATTGTGGTGTGATGCTTATAATTATTTTGGGAAGATACCAAGAAGGGGAATACCTGGGTTGAATGGAACTTCTAGTTTTAGTTTTTTGAAGAATCTCCATACTTATTGCCACAGTGGTTGACAGTCTACACTCCCACTAACAGTGGAGAAGGGTTCCTTTTTCCCTACAGCCTCACCAGCATTTGTTATTGGTTGATCTCTTGATGGTAGTCATTCTTGCTGGAGTGAGAAGGAATCTCAGTGTTTTTTTAATTTGCATCTCTTGAACGACCAGTTACGTTGAAAATTTTTTCATATATTTGTTTGCCATTTGTACTTCTTCTTTTGAGAAGTTTCTATGCACTTCAGATGCCCATTTATGGACAGGGTCTTTGAATTTGGGGGATCTAATTTTTTTCAATTCTTTATATTTTCCATATATAAGTCCTTTGTCTGAGGAACAACCGTCTAAGATTTTTTCCCTCTCTGTGGGTTATCAGTTTACTCTGTTGGTGATTTCCTTTGCTGTGAAAAAGGTTTTTAATAAGATGATATCCCAGTTGTTGATTTTTGTAGTATTTCCTTTGTCATCAGGTTTTGTTCATGAAGTTTTTGTCTCCATCTATGTCTTCAAGGGTTCTACCTATTCTCTTTTTCAGCAGACTTAGTGTTCCAGTTTTAATATTTAGATCTTTGATTCGTTTTTATTTTAGTTTAGTGCATGGTGATAGATACGAGTCTGGTTTTAGTCTTTGGCATGTGGAAAGCCAGTTTTTGACCATTCAGTATGATGTTGGCTGTGGTTTGTCATAGGTGTCTTTTATCAGATTGAGATAAAGACCATCTATTCCAAATTTCTATAGTTTTTTTTTTAATCAGGAATGTGTGTTGGACTTTGTCAAATGCTTTTTCTGCATCTATTGAAATGATCATATGATTTTTGTCTTTGGATCTGTTAATATGGTGTATCACATTTATTGATATGCATATATTGAAACATCCCTGAATCCCTGGGATGAATTCTGCTTGGTCATGTTGTATAATCTTGATTTACTGCATTCTGTTTGCCAGTATCTTATCGAGAATTTCTGCACTGATGTTCATGAAGCAGACTGCCTTGTAGTTGTCTTTTTTGGTTGGATCCTTCTCCGGCTTTGGTATCAGGGTAATACTTGCTTCCAGGAATGACTTTGGGAGTATTGCTTCCCTTTCAACTTCATTTTAATTTGGCTTAGATCTTCTCTAAATTTACTGTAGAAGTCAGTAGTGAATCCATCAGTATCTGGGCTTTTCTTTGTTGGTACGTTTTTAATTACATTTTCAATTTCATTGACTAATATTGGGTTATTTAGAATTTTCATATATTCTTGATTCAACTTTGGTAATTCATATGCATCTAAGAACCTGTCCATTTATTGTGTTTTCCATCTTATTAGAGTAAAGGTTCTTAAATTGGTGTTGAAGATCTTCTGGATTTCTTAAGGATCTGTTATGATTTCACCCTTTTCATTCCTAATTGCATGAATTTGAGTCTTTTCTTTCCTTTCTTTCATAAGGTTGATTAAGGGTTTGTCAATTTTTTTTTAATCTTTACTAGAACCAACTCTTCAATTCATTTATATTTTGTGTTGTTTTCTTAGTCTCAATTGCATTAACTTCTTCTCTGATATTTATAGTTTCCTCCCTTACACTAGCTTTGGGCTCAACTCGCTCATCTTGTTCTAAAAGTTTGAGGTTCAATATCAGGTTGCTTATTTGAGCTCATTCTGTTTTCCTGATGTGAGAGTTCATTGCTATTAATTTCCCTTTTAGGATTATTTCCAATGAGTCTCATAAGTTCTAGTATGTTGTATCAGCATTATCATTTTATAGTAGGTACATTCTAACTTCTTTAATTTCATCTGTGACCCACTGGTTGCTCAGGAGAGTGTTATTTAATTTCCACGTGTTTATAGAGTTTTTGTGGTTTCTTTTGTCATTGATTTCCAATTTCATTGAACTATGGTCATATAATATGTGTGGGATAATTTAAATATTTTAGAATTTACTTAAGTATGTTCTATGAGCTAGTAGGTTTTCTATTTCTTCAGCAATCTTAATAAGGTTTATTAGTTTAGAAATTTGACCAGTTCCTCTAGATCACCAAATTTGCTAGCATATATTTGCTCATAATAATCTTCCATGATATTTTGTTTTTCTGTGGTGTCAGTTGTGATGTCTTCCTTTTCATCTCTGATTTTATTTATTTGAGTTTTCTTTCTTTTTTCTGGTTGTCTGGTTTGTTTATCTTACAAAGAACTAGCTCTTCATTTCATGGATATTTGTGTTTTATGTTATTCTTTATTTTGGTTATTTCTACTCTGATCTGTATTATATCATTTATTCTAGTAATTTTGAGTTGGTATGCTCTTTCATTGCTTCTTCTTGAGTCTATAGCAAAAGGTCATCTATTTGAGGTCATCTTTCTTATGATTGCTATAAACTCCCTTTCTTTTTCTGCTTTGATCATCTGCCATATGTTTTGATATGTCATGAGTCGGTTTTCATTTTTGTCAATACACTTTTAAAGTTTCTTTTTTATTTCTTTTGTGGTCCATTGGGAGTTTAAAAGTTAGTTGCTTAATTTTCATATTTTTATATAGTTTCCAAAGTATTTCTTGATATGTATTTCTAGTTTTATTGCATTGTCGTTTGAAAAGATATTTGATATGATTGTAGTTTCTAAAAAAATTTGTTGAGACTTATTTTTCTGGTCTGTTACATGATCTTTTTCAGAGGTTTTATTTGCTGTTGGAAATATTATATAACCTATAGTTGTTGGATGTCCTGTTCTGATAATGTCTGATGTACTTATATGTGAAGTGAGTTTCTTGTTAGTAAGACATAGTGGTATCTTCCTAAAATTCATGCAGTTTCTCTATTTTCTTTTGTTGGAGATTCAGTGCACATTCAAAGTAATTATCAACAGCCAAGGTCTTACTGCAAACTTTATAACTTGTTTGCAAGTTTTAATGTAGTACCTTTACTTTTTTCTCATTCCCTCATGTCTTCACTTAGGGTTAATGAATTTCTCTCGTAGTGTGTATGGATTCCTCATTATTATTTTTGCTCTGTCTATTACAGTTTTTTGCCTTTTGGTTATGATGACACTTAAAAAAGTGTTCTTTGTCTATAGAAGTTACTTTGAAATGAAAGCAACTTAAAATGATCATTAAAATGGGAACAGAAAGAAAAAAAGATGCTTCCATTCTAGTCCTCTCCACAGTTTGAAATTTTGATCTATTACATTATATACTTCCATACTGCTTATCTTGATGTATTAATTTGATTATTATTGTATTAATTATTTTGTTTTCTAGGCTTCATACTGAATACATGAATGGTTTATGTAATATACTTACAACATTAGACTGTATTGAATTTGTTCCTACAATTACTTTAACCAGTGATTTTTAGACCTTCTCATGTTTACTTCTTATTCTCTAACCTCACTTTTTTCAGTATGAGGAATCCTGCATTGCATTTCTCTTATCGCAGGTCTGTTAGAGACATTCTCTCAAGTTTTGTTTCAGTAGGAATATATTTATCTCTCATTTCAAAAGCATTGGCAGTTTTTCCCTTTAATACTGTGAAAATTTCATATCACTTTTTCCTGGCCTGTGCAGTTTCTAAGTCTTCTGTTAGGCAAATTGCGGCATTTTATATATAAATAATTATCTTTTGTAATCTTGAGAATTTTCTCTTTATCTTTCACCTTTGAGACAATAGTAGGAAGATATCTTGGGGTAGGTTGATTTAGATCTTACTGAAGACTCTTGACCTCTAAATCCTGATATTTGTACTTTTTCCAGGGTTTTAGTATGCTTTCTGTTATTATTTCTTTGAATAAGTTTTTTTTACCCCTTTTACATTCTCAAGTCTCTCTCAAACCCTAATAACATGAATATTTGCTATTTCAGTAGTATTTTGAACTACCTGTGAGCCCTCTTCACATCTCTTTATTCTTTTTTTTTTCATTTTTCTACTCTCATTTCATGTTTTCAAATAACTTGTCTTCCAAATCACTGATTCTTTCTTCTGTTTGAGTTATCTGCTATTGGTATCCTCTACCAAATTTTAAGTTTTGCTGTCTTTATTTCTCAGGATAAGGATGTCTGTTTCTTTACATTTGCTTTTGTCTCCTCATTAATTTCACTGATAGAATATTGAGTTATTTGTGTGTTTCAAGATCAATGAGTTTTTTTTTAAAGACAGCTATTTTAAATTTGTAAATAGCTTTCTCATACTGATTAGTCTCTAGATACTTTCTGGCACCTTATTTTGACTGTTAGATGAGTTTGCAATTTCCTGAAATCTTTTATTACTCATTGGCATGCAATATAATATGGTGATTGAAAGACTAAGTATTTATTATTGTCTTCTGAACTTGGATTGGTTTGTAACGGTCTTTGTAGGAGTACAAAACAGACAAATTTCTCCATCCTGTTGTCATTTCCACGACTTCTGCACTGGATGTTGCCCAAGCCCATGTTTGCCATGAGTGTACTGCTGGTGTATTATCGCTGGTTTTGTATTAAAAGTTAATCCAAACCCAGGTTTATCCAAAATCCACAGTGGCTGTGCTAATGAGAATGCACCTGGAGGGTACATAGAGAGTGAAATCAGTACATACGAGCCTCTCCCTATGTTCAGGGTAGGTTGAGATGCCTCATTCACAGCTACCAGCTTCTGGTCAGGCACTGTGGTATTCTGCCAGGGTCTGGGTAGAACCATTCCACATGAAAGGGGAAAAAAAAAAACAGGCTCCAGTGCCATGTCTGTTGTCACCAATGTATCCAAGCTGCATCACTTCCTGAGCCCACAGACTGGTAAGGCTAGCATAGCCATGAGAAAAGACAGGCACATACTGATCTTGGCATAGTTTTGTGTAGACTCACAGATCAGGACTGTTGCAACCAGCCACAAATATGCTAACTGAAATAGAAATCCAGTGGATTGGAACAATTGTCTTCCTCGGGCTAGAGTTATTCCAGTCATCTATCAGCAGGCAGGCTGTGTGGGGGACCATTAAGCTCTATTCATTAAATTTTCCAAGCTCAGTGATAAATTTCAGGTCAAAGTTGTGTGCTAATTACCCTCCACAAATGGGGCTTTGCTCTACACTATACTTTCTGAACTTTGGGTACTCATTGTTGAAAGTAGTAGTCCTTAGCCCACATACCCTTATGCTAATCAGGTACATGCCAGAGTCTAACAGCTACAACAGCCTGCAAGGTCTCAGGGACACACCAAATCCCATGGCACAACCAGGGGTGACAGAGTCTGAAATTTGAGCCTATCCAACTGCCTTGTTCCAGGGCAGGTCTAGAGATCCATCCATGAGGAGTGGCCTGAGCATAGCTATTATGCCTATTGGGGAATAGATGTTGGACAAAGTTCCTTGGCCATAACACTAATGTTAAATTATATCACACCTCCACAACCACAGAGACCTGCATAGCTTCAATTAGGTTGTGGGGTCTAGGCTTACTCTCATGTCACAATGACCTAAACTGTAGTTTGTTCCACTAGTGTTGAAGTTTCTTCTGATACTGGAACAGGGCTAGAGGCTTTATATGTGAGCTCTGGCCTGTGTATGAGGCATCTTGTTCTTACTTAATGCTGAATTGCACTGATACATGCCCAGGACTGAGCTCTAACATATAATGGATGCCTTTTATATAAGTTTCCTTTGTTTGCTGTTTCAGGTTTTCTCTTTTTCTGTATCTTCCTATGGTTTATATATAATGTACCACTAATTGGGTCTCTTTAGGTTTATTCTACTCAGAGTTCATTAAGCCTATTAAATTTGCACACCC
Organism: Erethizon dorsatum; assembly: GCA_028451465.1. Lineage (NCBI taxonomy): Eukaryota > Metazoa > Chordata > Mammalia > Rodentia > Erethizontidae > Erethizon > Erethizon dorsatum. Next base: position 32,758,906 of record CM051823.1, read on the forward strand.
ATACTTTGTCCTCAAATGTGCAGCCATTATTTCTTTAAATAATTTATTTTCTATTATTCTTTTCTACTTCTGGGTCCATAAGAATATACTTATTGGTTCACTTAATGGTTTATGGTGAATTCAACTCAGATCTCCAACTCATGTGTAAGAGATTCTGATCATTTTTGCAGCCCTCAGGCAGGCTGAATATTTGCAAATAATTTCCAGTATATTCATTTTGGTTTTTTGGAAGTATCTTGAAATTGTGTTTCTTCTTCCTTTCCATGCCACACTTGGAAGAGAGTGGGACAAGAGTAAAATAATGTGAAATTAACTAACAATTCAAATGTGCATTTTTCTTGATTGGTGTTTGCTTGGTTACTGAAGATCCTTGAGTTGCTTCCAGAATTCTTGTATAGTTATTTTAGCTATTCTGTGATTGCATATCGATGTGTACACATAGAAATAAGACCTTGGAGCTTCTTCTCAGCTTAGTTTCTTAAATATAACCTAAGACATATGGAAACGATATAGTGACTTCTTATCTTTAATCCTTAATATATACTTCATTCTCTAGTTATATTTTTTTTTTTGAATCATAAGAACACTTGAGTAGAGCAGAGGGGTTTCTTAACATATTGACTTCAATGGGAAAATTCAGATTGCCAGCATCTTTCAAACTTTCACAGAAACTCACTCAATAAGAGTGCTTATTCTGTGAATCTGCACATGTATATGACTACAACTTTTTGAATTTTTTAAAAATTAAGTGTTCTTTCACAAGCATAGTGCTTATTGTTTTCTGTTTGGGACTGAAATGACATTTAACTTTGCTCATGTGGAGAGGCCTGATAATTCACTTATATTTATCACACACTCCACAGTCATGAAGATTTAACACAATAGATCAATCTAAGATTTATTTTGTATTTCGTTTGTAATTGCTTCTGTTGGTAGACTGGGGTGATAAAGAATGCACCATTTGCTCACCAGATAAAATAAGTTCTGTTTGGCTTAATTATGTATTATTATAGCTATAAATATCTCCTATTTTTAAAGAGAAATCAAGTAACATATCATTATAAGCCTCTAGTAGTTACAATTTTTTGTTTTTATATAAGTAAACAAGATATTTAAGTAGCAAGAACTATACATAAAATTTTTAATTTATACATTAAACACATATAGAAATTGCAAGCCTTTATAGCACAGTGGTTAAAAGGAAAAGTCTGACACTTGTCTTCCTGACTTTAAATACTATCTGTACTATTTTTCATTCATTAATTGTGGACACATTTACTTAGGTACTCTGTACCTCGTTTCTTCAGCTCCAAAATATAGATGAAAGTAATATTTAGTAAATATTCTTTTAGAATTAAACTACTTAGTACTTAGGAAATATAAAGTATTTGTTGGCATATGATAAGCCTTCAATATATGCTATGCAATCATTCTTTAGATATAGATGTAGACATAAGTATACATAGAGATATAGATAGATATAGATATAAATATAGATATAGATGATGTAGATAAGCATGCACATATATTGGGAAACGTTGAATGTAACAAAAGTGACTGAACTGCCGAAGTTGAAATTCATTCAGCTACAGATTCATACAATTCCTTCATTCAACTTCACAGCCCAGATTTTTCATGTGGACTCTATTTTCAAAACATGATAACCTACAGATACCTGTATTTAAAAACAAAATAAAACAAAACACAAACAAACATAAATATATGCATATCTAATTAGTAACTTAATTGATCATTGAAATGCTGGGTTTACCTACTGGGATAATTTAAGCATTTTTTTCTATAAATAAAATAACTATAATTAAGTTTGCTATAGTTGGTGATATAGTCAGTGATTTGCAAGGAAATAGATTTGATACAGGACACATAGATTTATAGGAGTATCTTATGATATTCACCCAAAAGGTCAAATGCAATAAAGTGCAAGAGATCTATCTGCACCCTAGAGACCCAAAGAATCCAGAAAGGGCCTCGATCCCATGGCAATGTTCCATGGGAGTCCAGCAGAAGGCTTAGAGCCCATGGCAATGTCTTATGAAAGTCCGTATCAAGGATCTGCACCAGAAAGACCCAAAGGCCAGTGACGGAAGCTAGAAAGTTTGGGCCAGCAGGGTGAAGGACCTGTGCCAGAAGGCTGAAGCATCTGCACTGGAACCAGAAAGCAATGCTCAGGGAGAAGATCAGAGCTCCACCGAAGAGAATATCAGCCATCCTGGAACAGTGAGGGCCTGAGCTCCTCTGACAATGAGAACAGCTGAGTTCATATCAGAAAAACCAACAAAAACAAAGCTTCTCCTGGGAAATCAGCATCATACAATCCCCCCATTCTCCTTTTATGCAGCGATCTTCAGGTGGGTCTTCTGTGCTCAGAACCATGCTGACTCAATTCAGCTGGGTGTTCCTACTTAAACTGACCATCAGTTAATCCACTACAATCCACCCCTGTTCAACTTGATAACCAGACACATTTCTTTAAACGATAGTGTCCAGTGGCAGATTTGTATAAAGTTAATATGTCTTGATCTATTCAGATTTACATTAATATAACAATTACATATACACAATTACTATCACGCTCATTTCCACACCACAAAGAAATATTCAAAGATTTCTCAAAATTCAAGTTTAAAAACATGATGTCTTGACTAAATAACCTGATTACAAACAGGTATCTAAAAACTACAAATGTACATACTTTACAATAACTCCTTTCTGTCTCTCTCTTTATTCTAAAATCTTATTTTATTAACAATCTATTCTCTTAAAATCTTAACAATTTGTTTACAGAGTGCAATACACCAATACAGTGCATCAACATGAAAAAAATATGGCTTCAAGTTTTAAAACTCCTTTAGTTTCCATTTATGTATTTGATTTAGCAATATTTAAAAACCAATATTGTATACATCATTTTACTACATTGAAATTATCATAAAAGCTATTACAATCACAATCCTTGCTTTCTATTAACTTTAAGAACAGGGCACAGTAACCCAACAGGGCATGGCAACACTTAAGAGATGCCTCCAAGATATCTCCTGCATTCCAAATATATTATTCCCTTCTGGTAAAAGGCCTCAGTTCATTTTTCCATTGTCTTGTTCCTTTTCAACAACCACATTTTCCTCTGTTTCATCCTTGCACTCCATGGCTCCCTGGGAGCCTCCCCTCTGGTCAAATGTTTTACATCACCCTGCTTGCTCTTAGCTTTTAATTTCCAGCATAGATCAAGCCAAAAGCCCTCAACAGTAACCATGCCACCATGCCAACACTAGACTGCATTGAAATTTTTCTGCCATCCAGGCAATATCTCTAAACACAGGATAATTTCAGATCAACTTCCTACTAAAGCACAACATATACTGCCTGAGATCCATCACCCAATGGAATCCTTCTCAACAGAAGCCTCCTGAATTTCATCCTAACTGGTGCATTTCCATTAGTACTCTCATTTTCCAGGCTCTGACCAGGGTATCCCATACAGTTTAGAGCATTTCAGGTCTGCCTCTTCAGCCTATCTGTCAAAACCCTTCCAAATTAATTCCAAAGCCTCTTAAACCACATGGCCAGGTAACATCACAGCAATGACCCCACTTCTGATACCAATTTTTTATAATGTGGTTTGCAAGGGAATAGATTTGATATAGGACACATAAATTTATAGGAGTATCTTATAATATTCACCCCAAAAGTCAAATACAGGAGAGTGCAAGAGATCTGTCTGTGTGCTAGAGACCTGAGGAATCAAGCCAAGGGCCTGGATCCCATGGCAATGTCCCTCAGAAGTCCAGTGGAAGACCTAGAGCCCAAAGCAATGCTCTCCATGAGTGCAGCCAGAGACCTAGAGCCCATGGCAATGTTAATGCACTACAGTAGGAAAATATACAGTTTTAAGAGTGAAATTGGTAAAATTATTAATTTTGCCAAGAAAATAAGCATAATCTAGGACTGTCCAAGAAAATTTGGACAATAAAGTTTGGATCCAGAAAGAATATGGATGAAATATATATAAAAATGCATGTAGTACAAAGAATCACTGTGCTACAAGTGAACTCTAGCTTTAATTTCATTAAATTGACCAGCCCTACATATCTATTTAGCAAATGGGTGAAGTAATGAATGAAGTAATTAGTGAATAATGACTTAAAACATTCTTATTGAATGTAAAAGCATCTGACACTTCCATCCCTCAAAAAAGTCTAGTGACAAATAAATCATGGAACATCAAATAATATATAATTTATTAAATAGTGAGGGGTAAATATAAAAATATGCACTATTAGAAAACTATCAGCTGAAATATATCAAAATAATATTAAATAAAGACAAAAGACTATAATCACAATAAATATGGTCAAATTGTAAAATGTAAAAGCATTGTTACTTATGTGATGTGCATATAGAATAAAGCATTGTTGATAAAATAAAATGGTGGGAAAAAGTATTGTGCAATCTGCCAAAAGAAAAAGAAAACCTACAACTAACATACTGAATGAAAAGAAATATAAATAAACAAACAAAAAATGGTGACTGCATTTTACTCTATTATTAGGTACATTTTGATAAAACTTTTCTCAACATTTTTTAACCATAATCCTGAAAGACTTATTTGCAACAATTGGGCAAGGAAAAGAAACAGTGGACCCAAGTTAAAAAGTGTATAGTAAAATTTCTCTGTTAATGGACTACATGATTTTTTTTTTATGTGGGTACTAGGAGTCAAACTCAGGACCTCGCACTTGCCAGCAGGTACTTGTGCCACTGAGCGATACCACTGGCCATTTTTTTTCCTTTATGTGGGTATCGGGAGTCAAACTCAGGACCTTGCGCTTGCCAGTCAGGTGCTTATGCCACTGAGCCATCTCACCAGCCCAACTACATGATCTTCTATGTAGGAAACACTTAAAAGTCTGTAGAAATATCACTTAGAGCTAACAAATAAATTCAGCAAATTTGTAAAGTGAAAATCAACACATAAGTCATTATTTCCCATATACTAACATTTGAAGAATAAGAAAAGGAATTTTTACAAAAATTTTATTTACAATACTCCTAAAAGGTTAAATATTTATGATAAGTTTAAACATGGAGGCAAAAGACTACAAGACTACATAAAACACTTCTCTGAAAAACATTACTTCAGGAAATGAACAAGAAAGAGTTAAACAAAAACAGTGCTGAAAGAAATTAAAGAATACAAAGAGAAATAGAAAAACACATAGTATTTAAGATGCCAATGCTACCCAAAATCATTGTACAGACTTAATGTATGATTTATTAAATGAAGCCTCCACTAGCATTTTTTGCAAAAATATATATAATATATAAAATATGTACAATATATACAATCTTGCAAAAAAAAAACAAATTTCAATCTTCCCTTTTATTTTTTAATGTGGGTACCGGGGGTTGAACTCAGGACCTCATGCTTGCCAGGCATGCGCTTATGCTGCTGAGCTATCTCACCGGCCCAATCTTCCCACTTCCACTTCTTACAAAATTATAGTAATCAAAACAGTATGTTTCTGTCATAAATACATAAATAGAAACCCATGGGTTAAATAGAGAGCATTAAATAAACCTTTACTTCTATAATCAAATAATGTTCAATAAAGATTACAAGATGGGACAGTCTCTTTGACAAATAATATTCAGAAAACTGAATATGCATATGTAAAAGAATGAAGTGAAACCCTTACCCTACCCTCACCCTACACTAAATGCAGAAATTCACTGAAATAACAATAAAAGACCTTATTGTTAGATCTAAAGCTGTCACACTTTTAATAGAAAAAAAGAGCAAAGCTTTATGACATTGGATTTAGTAGATTGTCCAGATAAGATACCCAAGACAAAAATTAATAAAAGTAAAAACAGACAAATAAAACTATGACAAAATTTAAAATATCTGTACATTAAAGGACAAAACAGCATAAAAAAAGACTTCACAGAAGGAGAGAAAATATTTGTTATATGTTTAATAAATGTTTAATATCTATATATAAATAACCCTTACAAATCAACAACAACAAAAAAAAACCACAAACATAATTAAAAATACATAAAGCACTTAAATGGACTTTTTTCTAAAGAAGATATACAAATGTCCAGTAAGTATATGAAAAAATGGCTAATGGGCATTACTGATATGTAAATTAAAACTGAAATGAGGTACCTCCTCATACACATTATAAATCTTAGCAAAAAAACAAAGTAATAGTGTCAATGAGGATATGGAGAAATAAACAACCTTGTGTGCTGTTTGTAGGAATGCAAAATGATAAAGACATTGTGGAAAACAGTACAGGGTTATATCAAAAATTAAAAATAGAATTAGCATATAATTCAGCAGTTCTTCCTAAGTGTATATCTAAAATAAACAAAAGCAGAATCTGAAAGAGATAGTTGCTTACATTAATAGCAGCAATATTCAGAATACCCAATAAGTAGAATCAACCAAAGTGTCCATTGATAGATAACTGGATAAATAAAATAGGGTTTGGTGTGTGTATGTTTGTGTATATACAATTTAGCCTTGAAATAAAGTAAATTCTGACACATGCTAGAATTGGAATGAAATTTGAGAATATTATGGTAAATACAATACCCCATTCAGAAGAGGCAATATATGACTCTCTTTTTGTTCATTATTATTTTGATGTGACTCAGCATTACTCATATACTCATCATTGTAGAAATTTTGGAGTTTTAATTATGTTTTTAAGATCATTTAACTAATATATATAAACATATTAATGGGGTACCATGCAATGTTATGATAAATATATATAGTATAATATTTAAATTACATTAATCATATCTATTTCCTTATACATCTATTCTTGTTTTTTGATGAGAACATCCAAAATCCTTTCTTCTAGCTTAATGAAATGTGCAGTACTCTTTTGTGAACTATATTCACTCTAAAATACAACAGCACAGGAGCATATCCTTCTCTTATCTAACTATCACTTAGAACCTGTTAATTAACCTTTCCCTTTTCTCTCCCCCAACACACTCCCCGGCCTCTGGTAAACACCATTCTACACTCAAAATGATCAACGTGTGAGTGAAATCATGTATTGTTTTCTATCATTGACTTAATTCACTGAGCATAATTATCTCCATCCGGATCCATCCATGTTGCAAAAGAAAGTATTTCATTAGTTTATGGCTAAATAATATTCCATGCTATATATGTGCCATATTTTCTTTACCTACTCATACTGATGGGTGCTAAGGTTCTTTCCATTTATTAGCTATAATATTCCATGGTATATATGTGCCATATTTTCTTTACCTGTTTATACGGGTGGACACTAAGATTCTTTTCATTTCTTAGCTATTTGATTGTACTGCAATAAACATGGAGTGCATATATCTCTTTAAGAAACTCTTTTTTTTTTTTGGATATACACTCAGTAGTGGGTTTACTGGATCATATGGTAGTTTGCATTGTATTTTCTGAGAAAAAACTCATACTGCTTTTTGTAATGACTATGCCAATTTGCATTCCAATGTCAGTACACAAAGATTCCTATTTCTTCACCAGCATTTTAGACTTTTTATTAATGACCATTCTTACCAGGTAAGGTGAGAAATGAGTGATGTTTTGACTTTTTTTTTTCCTGATAATTAAGGATATTAGGGATTTTATCCTGTCCTGGATGGGTATCTGAGTATCTTCTTTTGAGAAGAGTCTATTTAGGTCCATTGTCCATGTTTTATTTTTGTTTTGTTTTGTGTCTTGTTTTGTGTTTTGCTTTGTTTTGAGAAAAGGTCTTGCTATCTATTCCAGACTGGTCTTGAATTAATTAGTTAGCCTAAGCTGATGTCAAACTCTCAGTGATCCTCCTGCTTCAGCCTCCCAGGTGCTGGGATTACAGCCGAGTGTTACCACACTCAGCTAATCCAGTGCCATATTTTAAATTGGGTTGTTTTCTTGATATTGTGTCTTTGAAATTCCTTATATATTCTGGATATCAACCTTTTGCCAAATGCATAGTATGCAAATATTTTCTCCAACTCTGTAGGTTACCAGGTATTGAGAGCACATATTAAAATCCCTAGAATATATATGTATCTGTGTTTATCATTTTATATGTTTAATTCATGCTGACAGTATAGAAGAAATGCAAATATAGAGGAATAAACATGAATAAATCTCTGTGTAATGTAATATATAGTATTATTTTCTTAAGGCTCCTAGGTTGCCCCATCTCATCTTCACTACAATGAAATCAGGACATCTGCTGATTAAGGGAATTGCTTTAAATTTGCTGGAACAAATACCACCTTGTAACATTAATTTTAGAATGATTCTTTTTTTCCATTTAGCACATCTAGTTCTAAGTTAAATGATGAATCTGTGATCTGTGAAGAAACTAAGGTAGATAAAGAATTATATTCTGTACTAAATTGAAAAGTTTCATTCCCTATTTTCAGAATTTAAAGGACAGGGCAAATTCATATTACTCTTTGTGCTGACATATGTTCTCAAGAAATGACATACTTTTTGCCCTCAAATACAGCAGATGAATCTGATTCATTAAAAATGTTGTTATGAAAGAACTTGAGATGATGCAGATTAATTTCCAACCATTTAGTGCTTTAGAAACTTTAAGACATTTATTATTGCCATGTTTATGTGCTGTGCCATTCAGCAAAATGATGGCAACATTTTATCTCAAGCACTTAGAGAAGAATGCATTTTAAAAAATACATTTATTGGACATTTTACTGAAAATACAGGGTTGTAATAATGCATACAACAGCATTATCATAAATAGCAGCTATAATAAACAACAGTTACAAAGATTTTATGGAAAATAGCCAAAAAACAGCCTACTCTCTGTCTAGGATATGCACTCAAAAATTGATTCAGAGTTGCTCTTCTCTTATAGAGAATGAAGTTTTGTACTGAACAAAAACTATTAATGAAAATTTCTCATTATGACTTTTGTAACATAGTCATATATACTTTACCACTTTAATTTTGTAAGTCATATGTAATTTGAAGCAAAAAAGTTATTACCTAAAACAAATCTAGTTTTCCCTTTTAATTCCTTAAACTGTTTATGTACAAAAATGTTCAAGGTCTTAAAAAAATTGAGATAATTACATGAATTTGTTAATTTGAGTAGGTAATAGTGGATGACACTAACATAACGGAATTAAGATGGAATTTTTGACCTGAAATAGGTCATATAATATAATGTTATAAATAATACAAATAATTTCAGACAGGCAATTTTTAATTGTTTTCTTAAATAAAGAGGCCAAGTAAAAATCTGTAAGTTACCAAATACTAATTTACAGTCTTTATTTCTTATAAAATCATAAAATCATCAAGAGACACTAACCTCATTTGTAAAAGCATAATCAAACAAGCTAGAAATATTTTAGCCTGAAAAAGATTCATACTTCACAGCTCCCGTGAGATTTACAGCACATAAAATAGACTTTTATGACCGTAGATGAGATTGTTCTTCAGTCTTGGACATATCTGCTTTTTTTTACAATCATTAAGAGTTATTGAGTTAATTGCTCATTATATAGTTTAATCTATGTTCTAACTTTTGAACTACTTTCAGGAAGAGCTGAAGAGCTCTACCAAAACTTTGAAAGTGTGTTCAATATGACCTCGGGTGTAAAAGTAGTTGACGTTCAGAGCGGTCATGCTGATTTGAATAAGTTATTGTTCAGTTTCACACTTTGCAAATATCTTTTCCCAACACGGTGTAAGTGCAGACTGTCTTTGCTTCTGTGTTTTTTTCAAAATGTCTAATTTAAATGAGATCCAGCATTTTAATTCTTTTTCTTTATGTAAAGTGTTTTTGTATACTTTTAATAAGCCTTCCTACATCCTAAGTTAGGAATACATTCTCATATAGACATAAGTGGAAAATACCAGAATATATTTTGATATAAAATTTAGGAATATATTTACGTATACATATAAAAGAAAAATAAAGCATAGGGATCAATAACTTACTCCAATTGATTTTCTGTATAGGCTTATGTGTGGGATGAATTTAAGCTTCACTGAGGAATAGTCATCATATGATTCTAATAATAAATATATAAAAGGAATTGGTGCACTAATATTAAATTACAGCATACCTCGAAAAAAACAGCCGAATGCTAGGCCTACCTCTGTATTCTATGGATATATGTCTGATATGTATAATTAGGTAAGAAGAAATGATTGAAATTATACGGTGTAATTTTCAAAAGGCCAAACAGTATGTAACAAACCTATAAAACTGAATTCAAATACTTAAGATAAAAATATAGTTTTTAACAAAAGAAAGACTTTCATTACTTTTTATGGTTTCTAATTCTGTGAAACAGAGGGGCTACTTTATTATGATGTGATTTAGTTGCCAATTTTTCCAAACCTCACTTTTGTAGGTTTTTTTTGTGTGTGTGTGTGGGTACCGGGGGTCAACCTCAGGACCTCGCATGCCAGCAGGCGCCCGTGCTGATGAGCAATATCACTGGCCCCTTTTTCATATGTGGGTTCCAGGAGTCGAACTCAGGACCTCGCGCTTGCCAGGCAGGCACTTACACTGCTGAGCCATCTCACTGGCCCACTTTTGTAGTTTTATCCAAATAATTCCACTGAAATTTTAGAATTCTTCTGTATAACAGGCATCTCAAATTTGCTTGTGGTTCTTCATTGTTGCCTCCAATGTATTTCCCCTCCACTTTTATGCAAAAATTCATTTATTCTTTTGCCTAGTCATTTACAGCTTAAATACATTTAATCGCTCTTTGGGATCACTTACACTTTTTTACTAAAATATTTTCAATCTGTCCCATGACTTTTATTAAATTAAAATTGTATCATATGAAAATAATGTCATTTGCTTTTTTCTGTTATAATCTATCTATCATCTATCTACCTACTTACCAATATATCTGTGTCCTCATTTATCTGTCCTCTTTATGTCACTGTGTATTGGAAACCCAGACTCTGACTGCAGTGTTAACTGAAGCAGTGTTAACAAACATCTTTTTCTCATTTCAAACTGAATAGGAATTTTTGGAAAGTCTCTAAGTACTTTTTTTTATCAAATAAGAAAGTTTTATTTGATTTGATAATAGATTCTTCAATCAATAGATTTGTCAAAAGATTTTTTACCAATTTATAGAAGACATAAATTTTTCTTTATACTTACATGTGATGAATTGCAATGGTTTAATTAATAATGTTAAAAGAACTGTAAAATACTATATTAAGCATATTATATTGAGATTTTAATCTCCTCATATATTATTAGGTTTGGTTTCCTAATATATTATAGTTCATATATTTTTAGGTTTGGTTCAGGATTTTTTTCTCTATGTTCTTGAGGGAGGGCGACTTGTAATTCACCTTATTTTCCTTTGCAGTAGATTACTCTGGTTTTGTTATTCTATGAACATTATTTAAATGATTTTATTTCTTCTTTAACTATGTAGAGAAAAAGTTCTCTTAAAGCCCACCTGTTCAGAAAAATTCCTTTTTGACAATATTTTCAAATATAGCCTCCATTTTCCTTTTAGATATAGTAGCAATTAAATATACTATTCATATTTGTGTCAGTTTTGTAGATTGTGCTTTCAAGAAATTTGGTGTGTTTTTCAAAATGTAGTGGCAAAAAAAAAAAAAAAAGGTTTAAGCTGAAAAATCCAACTCCTCATTAAACATTTCTGTGGTTTTTCAAGATTTACCATAAATAAGGCCAAAGGTTTTATCTGATGGGCCTGCAGGGAAAGCATATCCAGTGCTCCACAGTCTTTCAGAGTTTCAGTGAAGGTTACTGCCCTCTTGTTCAGGCGTAGTATTTCCCATATTTGTATTCCTTCAAGCCTAAGTCTATCTGAGGGTTTGAGCACAGGGTTTAGTGCTTTCGGGGAAGTATATATAATAGATAATACACAATATATTTTGATTTCTACAGTACTATGTGATATATATTATTCCCTTAATATTTATAGATGCTAAAATGATGCTTCTGTTTTGGATTAATGAAATTCTTTTTTAAATTTAGTCTTCATATTGTCTTTCCAGATATAACATTAGTTTTTCAATATCCAACTTTTGGTTTTACATGTTTTCTCTACTGTATATTTGTTTTAATTATCTTATTTTTAACAATTTGCTTGTCATTTTTATCAGTTTGTATTCTGTTTTCCTGTGGGTTTTATTTCTTTTAGGTATAATTTGTTCATCTCTTCATCTCTTAAAATAAATACATAGCTGATTTTAAACATTATTTTCTTTCTTGACATGCACTTTTAAAGCTATGAATTATCTTACTGAATAAATTTAGCTGCACTGCACATGTTTTGTTATTTTATATATATATTACCTTATTGAATGTTTTCATATCTGTATAAAATACTATTTTCTCTGATCCATGAATCCTATCCAATTTATTGATTACTTCTCCAATATTGCCAATTATTAATTTTTCCTTTTTGTATTGTATTGTCATTTAATTTCACTGTAGTCAGGGTTCACAGAATCATTTAACTCTTGTGAATTTTGTTAGAACTATTTTATGGCCTAATGTATGGCTCACGCTAAATTGTCTATGTGTACATTAGAAAAGAATGTGGATTCTGCAGGGCTCTGCATATGTTCATGACCATGGCACGATGCATAACGATTACTCAGAGTCAATGTCCAATCCATACTCCAAGAGGGCCCAGAGGGGCTGCCATTCACTGAGTCCCCTCAGTATGAGAATGTCTCAAGTGACAGCCCTGAACTGAAGCCTTTGTGCCCTTTTACTGATAGCACGAAGAAGCAGGGATCAAACAAAAAAGAAGGGCATCTGGGCAGGGGACAGGGAAGCACAGGGGACAGTCAGGGTGATCTGTTAGATGACTGACCTTGGGACCAATCTAAATGATAAATGGGAATATGTGGAGGGCAAAGGCCAGAACATTCATTCCTTAAGGCAATGCCTTTTGACCCTATTTGGACATGTGGCCCTGTGGGCTATCTTTTAATCTCTAACCATTCATTCTGGGAGGTTTTGGACTTGTGGCTCCAAAAGTCCCTAACCTATGCAAATCCGCCTCATACATACCTCTGGCCAACACCCCACATATTCCCCATTTTTGTTTTATACATGGGTTTGAGAAAGAGGGACAGGGTGAAAGTAGGAGGGCGTATTAAACTTGGTGGAGAAAGGTCATAATGGCTTTAGCATGCAGCATCTGCTGGAATAGTATACCGAGAGCTCTTAGGACTACAAGAAAGAGCAAAAGAGAACTATTCCAATAGCAATAAGAATCTAAATGTGAAGGTTGGGACCAGAGAACCAGCTTTTGGGAGTCAGCCAATAGGCACTATCATTAGGAGATCTAAAGTAGTGTTATGAGCTTCCGTTTGATGCTTATAAAGTTGGGCTTGAAGCCAGCTGTGAAGATCAGTAATTTCTCTCCAGATTTTTACGAAAAGTACCATGGAAAAGATGTCAAGCCTCTCTCCAAGATTTAAAATGATAGAATAGAGTAGAATTGGTACACATGGTAACCAGTATCGCAGCTGAGCCCACTATGTGTCCAAAGAGGTTGTTAATGTTTGTTGAGGCATCGAGTTTTTGTAAAGTTTCCTTGTCAATATAGGCTTAAGAACTCAGAAATATCATCTTGAAAATATCCATACATGGTGTGGGCTGTTCGGATGGCATGAGTTAGGGCAATGGCTGCTGTGGCTGCAGAAGCTTCCAGGGCCATCACTTCTATAATGCCCCGGAACAATTTTTGCCTGATGTTCAAGTGCTGAGGTAATTTGCTCAACAGCAGAGTCTCCCACCCGGTCACATATAAGATTGTTGGGGAGCTAAGCTTTAGCCCCTAGTCTAAGCACTATAATAAAACATTTAAATGAGAAATATTATTATTATTGACACATGGAGTGAGCCACATGGAGTTTGTAGGCAAGGTTACACTGAGAGTCTTAAAAGGTTAAAATCTAAACAGTGAAAATAGTGAGGGCCAAATTGTTCTTAGTGAGGATCAAAATATATAGGCAGGAAATACAGATCATGACATGATCAGAGGTATCATAGCAATCAGTGTGAGCCTACTTATATGCTGATAGCTGCAAAGTTTGACAATGGGAGGAAAGAAAAGAATAAACACCATAAGGCTATTTAAAAGGGATATAAATAGATACCAGAAGAAAGATATGATAAATGTCCAGCAAGCCCAGGATTCCATAAGGGAGGGCTGCTGCTGTAATTAAAATGTAAAATATAATTTCAGGTTGAATTTGACTGCATCACCATCAGATTATGGGATCACTAATATTTTAGGGTTAGATTATAAACAAGATGAACAACAGGGAGATTGGTAGACTGATATGAAGTCCACCCCAAATCTAGGTCATCTTCTATGAGCACCTACAGATGAGAACATATAGGAATATTGGGTTTAGGAAAGTGTCTTCCAGGTACAGAGGAACCTAGGATTCTGGCAGTATTAACAAAAACTTGATTAGGAGCCCCTTAACTACAGTTAGGCCCAATGAAAATACGATTTATATACACTGGTTACTGGAGATGACATCAGTGACTATACATATAGCAGATTCCTCAGCCAAAAAGTATCATTTACAAGGTAGTAAATACCAGCCAATAGAGTATCCAGAGTGATCGTAATTTTTAGCCTTTTTTTAAAGGGCTAAGAACAGGTGGCCAGACTCAGTCAGTATAAGAGGTATTCATGGAGAAGAGCGGAGGCTCAGGCTCTTCCTGGGTGATTATATCAAAGACAGGAGGTATAAGTATATGTGCTCAATATATCATGCCACTTACTTTTGGTATACAGTTAAACAGAAGCAGAATAGAAAGGAATCCTTTTACCTTTGCCATCTTAGAGTTATAGGTGACTTGTGTTACTATTGTCGGGGGGAGGTTTGCTGGGGTGGAAGGGATGCTGGCTTTTTATAGCGTTTTTCAGCCTTTTCAGTGAGCTTTTAATCTCTCCCCAGGTAGGTCCAAGGATTGTGTTGCAGAGGGTAATGGGTTTGTTTTCCTCCTCTTGTTCATCGCTGGGTGGAAGTGCCATCTCCCGCTACTCAGGAATGGGGTTGCTTCTTACCTGGTAATAAAACAGATGCCTACTGGCTCCCCAAGTGAGCAGTTCCATGAGGCCCAACCCTTGTGGGCCAGATAAGATCTTTCATGGAAATAAAATGCTTTTCCCTTGCCATAAAGCCATCTTAGTCACAATATTAAAAATTTAAAGGAAAGTATGTTTTATAAATTGTTCCTATTGATAAAGTGTCTCTTATCATATTCCTCCTTGTTTTGGTTTTAATAATTGAGTTTTAAATGGTAAATCTTTGTCCCAGAGAGTGACAGGGAGATCAAGAGCAAGGGGCTGTACGGTGGCCTTTTGACCCTGATGTGGGCTGACATGGGTTTAAAGGAATTTGTTTTGGGATGGGATTCTACAGCAACCAAGTCTTGCATAGGACGTATCAACAGAGACGTGAATATATCTAAATTTGCTAAAAGATTCAGAGTGAGTTACCTCCATTTGCCAAATTTCATGGGCTTTTAAACCAAGGAATTGACTTCTGCCTGAAGAGTAGATTTTATCAATCATGGTTGTTTTAGAAGTTGCATCTCTGTAGTATGTTAACAGATAACAATTATAAAGTCTTACAGAGAAAACTGGAGATCAAGAGCAGCATAACATTTTAGCATAACAATCATGATGACACTATTATATATATATTTTTTTTAATTTTTATTTTAAAGAGAAAAAAATAGAATGAAATTTCAAAACAACATAATAGGAGGGTAACAGTGGGACGCTTATATTTGAAACACATTTGAATCCTCATTTTAGTATAAAATAACTTCTTAGTTACATTTATCTAATTATAAAATATTAAATAACAGTCAGTTACATTTATCTAATTATAAAATATTAAATAAGGAAATTTTACCTAATTAGTCATCTTTAAACATTTCTTACTACAGTGACATTTAAGTAGAATGCACTTGTTTGCAAATGTACTTTATAGATTATTGACTAAGGTTAATGGTGTCATATACTTGTCTAATTGGTTGATCATAATTTTGACCTGTATCATACCTGCCTTGTGATTTTGTTTTCTAAAATTCCTTTGAGATGTGGGCTCATTGGAAACCTGTTTGGGGACCCCTCCTGCTTCTCAGGAACTATTCCTATTCTCCATTCCTTTTCCCCAATAAATTTTCCTACTCTTAACCTCCATTGTTCCTTAGAATTCATTCTTCAATTTCAGGGAACACAAACTCTGCGTATTTGACATCTAGCAGGTCGGGAGATACATTTGTTTCCACTATATCATTTGGAAGTCCTATATCAACAACAGCATGTTTTTAGATGTGATACAGTTGAGTGGGACAAATGGTCCAGCTTCTTGTTTACAACAATGAAAGAATTGCCAAGCATAGATCTCTTAGTATGTAGTAATTTTATTGAAGATCACAAGGCAGCAGCAAGAACAGGCAGAAGGGCAGAGTGGGTAAAAAGTCTTTCTAACTCAGGCTTCCAGTACTTACAAAACACAGGAACAGACATCTATTGGTCCTAGGTGGCTCCCACTGTCTTTTCTGATGTCAGCAATCTGCATGACTTCCTAAATTTAAGCTTGGATAATCCTTAAGGCGGTCTTGTGTTAATGGTTGGATGGAGAGAAGGGAGGCAGCTCAAGACTTCCCTGTCTTAGGATCGTGGAAGCATGGATGACCGTTAGGCGTGGTGTAATGTGTACAATTCAATAAAGGGAAGGGAGTGACTCAGCTCCTTTGTTTCAAACTGTACTAGATGTTTATCTATATATGTGCCCAAATATATAAGTAATGTCATAAACTAAGATAATAGTTGTTTAGTTAAGCAATCATGAACTGACTATTGAACACATTTTATAGGTTAACATTTAAATACTCTTTGACTCTTAAAAGTTCACCTTTTAGTAACCAAAAGCCTAATGATGAAAACATAAGAAACATATTTTAGTAAAACATAGAACCTTTGCTGTTAAATTTAGTTTTGTAAGTTTAACCAAGAGCATCTCAATATTTTTTGAAAACCATATTGTTTTAGACATAGAAAACTTAATCTTTCAATTATACCCAAAAACAATTACTTTAGCTGACCCATCATAACAGATTAACACTTATTTAAAGCCATATCTATCTATCTATCTATCTATCTATCTATCTATCTATCTATCTATCTATCTATCATCTATCTATCTATATCTATATAAAATCTTTGACTAAGAAAAACTCTTAAATTATGGTACACAGATAACAATGGACATTGTATTTATAAAGCTGGTTTTTTATATTACATTGGTTAACTAAGAACCTGGATGGAAATACGTTACTAACTTTAAAGACATTTTTGCTCTTAGCAACTGATTTAAATTAGCTTACTGTTAAGCCATAGGAAGCATAAGCATTTGAGATAATGTCTTGAGTGTTTATTTATCTACAACCCAACTTAAGTAGAACTTTTGGAGGATAATATATACATGTGTACTTCAATATTAACAAACAGAAACACACATTAACCTAAATAATCCCTTTGTAGTTTCTAAGTTTGTAACTATAAGCAGACTAGTCGAAACCTTTCCTATAGGTCATTAATCTCTTGTAATGAGTCAGAAGGAAAAAATCCTTTTACACCTGTGAAAGCAAAGACTGTTATTAAGAAGGGATTTAGGCTGAGGGTTTATCTTATTGGAATAGACCTTTTTCTGTTTAAAACTGTTCATAAATTCATAAGAATCCCTAGGAATATTTTTAGCTTTATCAATGAACATATCTGTGCTGTAAAAACCAGCCAGTCTATCTCCTGAAGCAGCATTGCTAAAGGGAGAGGGATGTGAAAGGAGTTAATTTCCCGTTCAACCTAAGGGTAGAAAGTCTGATAAATTTGGACTAAACATTTACACTTATTTTTCAAGAGTCTGAGTGTCAAATTCAGACAATTTTTTCGAAAAATACGGTGCAGAGATAAGTGTAAGTCAGTTGGAAGGGGAATACCCACCACCCTGGGGCCTAGCATGCAAAAGCCACAAAAAAGAGAAACACCCTGGTGCACAAAAAACAAATCCTACCCATCGCAAGGGCAGAAAGATAATCGTGACCAAAAGCCTTTTCAAGGTGGATCTCTACTCCTTAGCAAAACATGTCTGCAAAGACAAAAGCTAATGGATTAACTAAAAGCAGATTGCCAAAAAGAAATTTAAATCACTAATCAAAGAACCTGAATAACTGCCTTTTAACTTTCTGAGAACTAGAGAGAGGAGTAAGAAAATTGGAGGACAGATTGGAGATGCTATTTGAAGCATTATAGTTTTGGACTCATATGTGTGTGTGCTTAAGGTTTGGTAAAAAAATACTGATAGGGATTCCTTTTTCCTAATAAAGTTGTCCCAGTTTAGCATAACTTGCTGGCTTTACTTTTGTTGTCTTTAGCTTTTTTTCTTTTTAAATTTCTATTTTCTGTTTCTTTACCTACTTTATTTTTCTTTCACTATTTTAATTTTCTTTTTCTTTTATGTTTCCCTATTTTTTCTTTTCTTTTTTTCTTTTACTTTTTAAAAATTTTTTATTATTTTTTCTTAAACTAGTCCAATTGGCATATGGTATTATAATTTTAGAATCCCCCCCTCTGGGCACTTCTCTTGTTCCCCTAGAGAGTCAGAGGCAGAAGGAGGCTTTCAGAGGGAGTGGAGGGAGGAGGAGGAAGTCATTTTAAAGGAACTTTTTTGCTTGAGTAGATCAAATAGCAACCTTGCAAAGATGCCAGGTAGCAAGGTACTCAGCTTTTACAGGACCTAATGACTGTCTCAATTTTTGGCCCACATGCTTCCACTCCTCCACCTTCAGGCTGTCTTCCAGAGTATACCATGGACATTGTTGTCAAATAACTATGAATAATTTAATAAGTTGAGGTTCAGAAACTGCATCCAGATGTCTTTAAGATGCATTGTAAATGTTGCTTAAATTGCTTTTCCTCTTTGGATAAAGTTTGATTCATGCCATATGAAAGAAAGTAAAAGAGCAAAAATAAGAACAAACAAACTACACCCACTCACTTAGCAACTGAAAAGCTAAAAGACCTCTGGGCTGATAATCTTAACCTTTGACCTTGACCTCACTATTCTGTGGCTACTTTTATTCCCTTAAGGGGATGAAGAATTAGACATGTCCTCCTCCCTTTTCCAGACTTCGTGAGGTTAGTCCTTTGCTTTGAGTTGCACTCAACTCAACTTATACCTCGACATTCCTCACATGGGTCATCACTTGTCACAAATCACACCAAGGATGAAAGAAAGGATTACTTGGAGTCAATGTCCAATCCATACTCAAAGAGGTACCAGAGGGGCTGCCATTAACTGAGACCCCTCAGAATGTCTCCAATGACAGCCCCAAATTGAAGCCTTTGTGCCCTTTTATTGATAGAACCAGGAAGCAGGGATCAAACAAGAAAGAAGGGCATCTGGGCAGGAACTCACATACGGGACAGGGGAAGGACAGCAGAAGGTCAGAGTTGTCTGTTTAATGACTGATCTTGGGACCAATCTAATTGATACATCGGAATATGGGGAGGGACAAAGGCCAGAGCCTTCATTCCATAAGGCAATGTATTTGCTCCTACATGGACTTGTGGCCCAGGAGGTTATCTTTTAATCTTTAGCCATGCATTCCCAGAGGTTTTGGACTTGTGTCTCCAAAGTCCCTTACCTCTGCAATATCTATCTCATACATACCTCTGGACAACACCCCTACATTAACAGTTTAATTTTAAATTATGTTCAAATTTTGTTTATCATCTGTTTACTCTTTCAACAAGACAAGGATGTCAAATTACTCTGTATTTTTCTTTTATCATCACTTGCTTTATACTTTTTATAATTGTGTTATTATACATAAATTGATAACTTATTTTTTATTGACTTGCCAATTACCTGAGAATGTGAATGATATTTTATCATACTGTTTAACTACCAGGCATGAAAATAGAAGTCACTCAATAAATATTTATTTGATTTAGTTGATGAAATTTTAAAAGTTTTTTTATATTATGTTCTATTATGTGTTTTACATTGACCATTTCAGGAAGTATTTTGATGTATGTACTCTAAATATTTATCTTTAATTTAAACATTTACAAAGGAACTCTGAGCAAGTAAAATTGCTTGAGAAAAATGACTAAATTTCTACAAGTGGTAGTATGCTGATAAAAAAAAATTAACTTATAAATTTTAACTTAGAGAAAAATGTTTTCCAAATATGAAATTCCCATGAGTTTTTGATCATGTGGGTATGAGCTAAGACAAGCTACTATATTTGACTTTAAATATGATTACTTTATTACTAAATATCCTGTCATCTTTCAATAACTGCCTGCTAAAGAGATATTAAACAAAATGGGAGAATCAAAGCACACATGAAAGAAAATTAGACACTTGTCATAGATTATAAAACTCAGATATTTCACAAATGATCGAACAGAAAGGATGGATTAGAGTAGATAAGCATTGTCTCATTAATTCCTATTGAAATCTGTCACACATTCATAGAACAGTGAATGTACTTATTTTCTCAACTTATTTCTTGTTAAAATATTTCAATTAACAATATTTTCACTTGGTGTTTCCTAGAAAATCACAGACTGTGAAATCATTGAAACTGAACTTTATGTCAATAAAAGGTAAAAATTTTGAAGTATGATAACATATTTGAATTTTGCTTTAAGAGATTATTACTACTTTAACTTTGGGATTTGAGGTTTTGTTGTTGTTGTTGTTGTTGTTGCTGTTTTATTTTTGATGAGAAGACTGAAGTATGAGAACTGAAGAGACTTGTTTTCAGTGAACCACATAGAAAATAATGGACACTATGAGAGAAAAAATCATTTCTATTTATGCTGTTTATCAAAGGTGTATCTTAGTCATCTTTATAACTGCCATATTAAGCACTATGGGATAAGGGTGGTGCATTTCTCAGTTATTTTTTTGTTTGTTGGGGCACAATACCTGACATCCACAATTTAAGGAGGGAAAGGTTTATTTTGGCTCAAAGTTTGTAGAGGTTTCAGTGCACAGTTGTCTGGCTCTAAGGCAGGGCAACATGGCAAGAGGACATCACAGAGAAGAAACAGTTAGGATATGGGTGGGAGAAGCAGACAGGCATCAGTGGAAGAGGGAAGGAGATAGATCCTTCCAGGCCATGCCCCCAGTGACCCACCTCCTCCCCACATGACACTTAGCTAATGTGACTAATCCACTGGGTGAGCATCACATCTCCATGATCCAATCACTTCCCCAAAGCCTCCACACCCATGAGTGCATGAGGCTCGGAGGGAGTATCCAAAAATAAACCAAAACGCTACACAAGAGAACTGTGTTATGGTCACAAACCAAACCCAGGTAATTATCTACTTGACATAAGTTAAGCTGAAGTTCATAATAAACCATAGAAAGATGAATCATGTTAGTCTCCAAATGATTTCAATCAGGGGCTCAGTACTAACTCAGATACAAAAATATTTGATGACAAGGAGTTTTATTTATGTATAGTGTTCCCTAGGGAAACTTGCTGAAATTTCCTAGAAATACTGCTAAAGACTCCCAAATAGATAAAAACTCATAGAAATTTTTTTTTTGTGTGTGTGTGGGTACTGGGCGTCAACTTCAGGGCTTCGTGAGCCAGCAGGCGCCCGTGCCACTGAGCGATATCATTGGCCCTTTTTTTGTATGTGGGTTCTGGGAGTCAAACTTGGGCCCTCGTGCTTGCCAGGCAGGTGCTTACGCCACTGAGCCATCTCACTGGCCCCAAACTCATAGAAATTTTAAAGGATAATTTAATGTCTACTTCTGGCCAGTGTTGAAAAGATTTTAGTAATTAGGCCAAAGGTGATTTATTTCATTTTATTTTACATTTGTGCATACTATCAATATTTACTTCAAGGCACAAATTCCAAAAAGCAAGAATGAATGGTGCAGTGATTGAACACATAAGTTCTTTACATCAGTGCCATTCATCTTGGATAATATACTGATACATTTTGGGTTAGAGACATGGAAAATCTTATTGGTAATGTATCCTGAGCATTCTAGTTTCACATGTGCTTTTTTTTTGGTTTATCAGAGGAATATCAATAAAAATATGAGAATATGTTTTCCAAATTCCCTTTTCTGTTATTTTTTATAATTAATTAAGTTTATTAGTACATTTTAAGTACACACAGTGACGACATTCTTCATAGGGAATTTGTACCTGTACATGATATATCTTTATTCATTTTTTCCCATTCAACTATCTTCCCTTCAACCCCCTTCCCCTCCTTATTAACAAAAGCTTTGTTTCCATTTTTTCCTTCTCATTTTTTTTTCTCTCCCTTCCTTCTCTTCCCCCTCTGCCCTCTATAGTTCCCCTTCCCTTTTGAACATTTTCTTCCTATGTCACAATATCTAATATACATTTTGGTCTTTATTTGCAATTTCAGTTTCTCACACAAGGTATTCACAAAATGTGTATATGATTTATTTCACTTAAGAATATGGTCTTAAGGTGCATGCATTTAGCTAGAAATGTCTCAAGTTTATCATTTTTTATGGCTGTATAAAAACACCACATCTTCTTTATCCATTCATCAGTTGATGAGCATTGCATCCAAGACTTACCAATTACAAATTGTGCTGCCATAAATATAGGTGTGCATCTATCATTATGGTATGATCCTTTTAATTCTTTCAGGGAGATACCAAGAAGGGGAATACCTGGATTGAACAGAACCTCTAGGTTTAGTTTTTTAGAAATATCCACACTGACCACAGTGGTTGCACCAGTCTAAATTCCCACCAACAGTGGAGAAGTGTTCCTTTTTCTCCACAGCCCTGACATTTTGGTATTGGATGATTTCTTGATAACATCCATTCTTTCTGGAGTGAGATGGAATCTCAGTGTTGTTTTAATTTGCATCTCTCAAAAGACGAGTGATACTGAACATTTTTTCATACATTTATTTGCCATTTCTACTTTTTCATCTGAGAAGTGTCTATTCCCTTCAGTTGCCTGTTTTTGTATTGGGTCTTTAAATGTGAGTTGTCTGATATTTTTTAGTTCTTTATATATTCTAGAGTAGTCCTTTGTCTGAGGAACAACTGGCAAATTTTTTCCCACACTATGAATTGTCTCTCCACTCTGTTGGTGGTTTTTCTTGCTGTGAAAAAATCTTTCAATAAGATGAGGTCCCAGTTATTGATACTTTGTGATAGTTCCTGTGCAACCCTTTTTTAATAAACTCTTTGTCTTTAAGAGTTTTACTTATTCTATCTTCCAGCATTTAGTTTTTCTGTTTTAATATTTAGATCTTTGATCCATTTCAATTTTAGTTTTGTGTACAGTGAAAGATATGGCATGTGGAAAGCCAGGTTTTCCAGCACCATTTATTAAAGAAGCTATCTTCCTTACAGTGAAGGTGTTTGGCTCCTTTATCAAAGAAAAGGTGGCTGAGTGTGTATACAGTAGTTTCTGCATCTTCTAATCTGTTCCACTGATCCTCAGGTCTGTTTTTTTTTTTTTTTTTTTTTTTTTTTTTTAATCACAGTAGCTTTGTAATATAGTTTTAAGTCAAGGATTGTGAAGCCCTGACCTTGCCTTTGTTGCCCAGAACTGTTTTTGCTATTCTAGGTCTCTTCTGGTTCCAAATGAATTTTAGGATTGTTTTTTTCTAATTCTGTGAATTATGCTATTGGAATTTTGATTGAGTGTATTAGAGCTGTGCAACAATTTTGGAAGTATGGCAATTTTCATTACACTGTTTCTTCCTACCCAAGAACAAGGGATATCTTTCCATTTTCTGATATCTCTTCAATCTCCTTTTTCAGAGTACTGTAGTTTTCAATATAGAGGTCTTTTACTTTCTTTCTTAGATTGATTTCTTTTTTTCGGATGCTATTGTAAAAGATGTTGTTTCCCTAATTTCTCTCTCAGTGAGTTTGTTATTTACATACAGGAAGGCTTTTGATTTGAGCACTGACTTTTTATCCAGCTACATACATTACTGAATTTCCTTACTAAATCTGGAAGTCTTCTGGTAGTCAGTCATCCACAAATAAAGAAAATTTAAATTCTTCCTTTCCTATCCTTATTCCTTTTATTTCATTTTTTGGTCTAATTATTCTGGCTAATGTTTCTAGAACTATTGTGAGCTGATCAGGCTGACAAACTCCTAAATGAGTTTAAATAAAAGCAAATGGCTTGGGCTGGTGAGATGGCTCAGCCGTGTAAGCGCCTGCCTGGCAAGCGCGAGGGCCTGAGTTCGACTCCTGGAACCCACATACGAAAAAAGGGCCGGTGATATTGCTCAGTGGCACGGGCGCCTCCTGGCGCATGAGGTCCTGAGGTCGACACCCGGTACCCACACACACACACAAAAAAAGCAAATGGCTTAAATAAAAGAGATAAGTGGTATGATTTTAGGGTTCCAGGAAGATCAAAACCTTCTAATGGAATTTGAGACTCCCTCCAAACTGTGACAAAAACTTCTCTGTGTAGCTCATATTTATTTGTTTTTCAAAGGAAGTGGATACTGAGGGAAGCATGGGAACTGAGCAAAACCATTGGAAGTTAATTCAAAGATTTCTCCAAGCAGTAAATTTTGCCAATTAAGAGAACTGTTTGATCTCTAAGGTTGGTAGGTTTATTGCTCTGTAATAGGGGTTGTCCGCAGCCCATGTCATAGCTGCCTCAGCTGCGGTGTTATCTTAACCTCAGAGCTGCGCTCGCTTTGGCAGCGCATATACTACCTTGACCTCAGAGCACTATGAATATGCTCTGTTCCAACACAGACAGAGATCCTCGTCTTCAGCAACTTAACCCTGTACCGCCCAGTCTCCAACAAAGAACTCTATTGAATAAAGAGTGGTGACAGTGGACATCTTTGTCTTATTCTTAATTTTAGAGTGAAAGCTTTCAGTTTTTGTCCATTTGGTATGATGTTGGCTGTTGGTTTGTCACAGATGGCTTTTATCAGATTGACATACAGACCATGTATTCCAATTTTCTGTAGGTTTCTTTTTTTTTTTTAAACATGAATGGGTGTTAGACTTTGTCAAATGATTTTTCTGCATCTATTGAGATGATCATATGATTTTTGTCCTTGGCTCTGTTAATATGGTGTATTAAATTTATTGATTTTCATGTGTTAAACCATCTCTGCATCTCTGGGATGAATCCTACTAGGTCACGGAGTATAATCTTCTTGATGATTTGCTGCATTCTTTTTGCTAGCATCTTACTAAGGATTTTTGCATCTATCTTCATTAGGGATATTGGCCTGTAGTTCACTTTTTGGTTGGGTCATTCTTTGGTTTTGGTATCAGGATAATGCTTTCTTCCAGGAATGAATTTGGGAGTATTGCTTCTCTTTGAATTTCATTAATGAGTTTGAGAAATAGCAGCATTAGATCTTCTCTAAATTTCTTGTAGAATTCAGCAGTGAATCCATCATGGCCTGGGATTTCTTTGTTAGTAAGTTTTTAATTACATCTTTGATTTCCTTGACTGATATTGGTTTATTTAGAATTTTTATTTCTTCTTCATTCAGCTTTGGTACTTCATATGTAGCTAGGAATCTGTCCATTTCTTCTGTGTTTTCCATCTTATTAGAGTGAAGTTTCTTGAAGCACATGTTGATGATCTTCCGGATTTCTCAGGGCCTGTTTGATATCACACTTTTCATTCTTTTTTTTTTTTTGGTGGGTACCAGGGGTCGACCTCAGGACCTCGCATGCCAGCAGGCACCCGTGCCACTGAGCAATATCACCAGTCCTTTTTTCGTATGTGGGTTCCAGGAGTCGAACTCGGGCCCTCGCGCTTGCCAGGCAGATGCTTACACTGCTGAGCCACCTCATCAGCCCACACTTTTCATTCTCAGTTGCATGGATTTGAGGCTTTTCTTTCCTTTTTTTTGAATAAGTTATGCTAAGGGTTTGTCAATACTTTTTAATGTTTCAAAGAGCCAACTATAATTTATTGATTCTCTATATTGTTTTCTTAGTCTCCATTGCATTAATTTCTGCTCTAATTTTTATAATTTCCTCCCTCATACAAGCTTTGGAGTTCACTTGTGCTTCTTTTTCTAGAAGCTTGAGGTTCAACATTAGTTTGTTTATTTGAGCTAGCTCTGTTTTCCTGATATGGATATTCACTGCTATAAACTTTCCTCATAGGACTGCTTTCACTGTGTCCCATTAGTTCTGGTATGTTGTATTGGTATTGTCATTTAATTGTAGAAACTGTCTAATTTCTTCTTTAATTTCATCTGTGAATCACTGGTTGCTTGGAGGGTGTTATTTAATTTCCAGGTGTTTGTGAAAGTTTTGTGGGTTTTTTTGTCACTGATTTCAAATTTCATTGCACTATGGTCTGAAAATATGCATGGGATAATTTCAATTCCTTTGCATTTACTTAAGCATGTTCTATGAGGTACTTTGTGGTCTATTTTGGAGATGTCCCATGTGTAGCTGAGAAGAATGAGTATTATGATGTAGGGTGGAACACTGTAGACATATACTCAGTCCATTCATTCAAAAGTTTGGTTCGGGGCTGGTGAGATGGCTCAGCAGCACAAGTGCTTGCCTGGCAAGCGTGAGGTCCTGAGTTCAACTCCCAGTACCCACATTAAAAAAAAAAAAAAAAAGTTTGGTTCAGTTCTAATATTTCATTGTACAGTTTTGTCTAGTTGATCTGTCTATTTGTGACAGTGGAGTATTGAGGTCCCTCATTACAATTGTATTAGTGCTTATTTAATTTTTTATGTCTGTTAATATTTGTTTTATATAGTTGGGTGCACTGGCATTTGGTACATTTATATTTATGATTGTTATCACTTGCTCTTGGATTGTTCCCTTTACAAGGATGTAGTGAACTTCTTTGTCTCTCTTAATTAATCTTGGCTTGAAAATCACTTTGTCTGTAAATAGAATAGCTACCCATGCTTTTCTCTGGGTTTCTGTCACATTGAGCATTATTTTCCATCCTCTGATTTTCAGTTTATGAATCTCTTTTTGAATTAAATGTGTTTCTTTTATGCAAAATATGGTTGGATCTTGCTTCTTGCTCCATTCTGCCAGTCTGTTTCTTTTGATTGATGAATTGAGACCATTAACATTGATGGTTATAACTGATATGCATTTACTTATCCTTGTCATGTTATTTTCCTGTTGTTGGCTTTCTTTTATTCCCTTCTGTTTAATTGTTTGCCTTGCTTGGTAGATACATTCTGTTCAGGTGCATGCAGCTGTAATCCTTATCTTTTCTAGAATATCCTTCAGAACATTTTGGAGTAATGGTTTGGTATTCCTGAATTTCCTCTGGTGTTCTTTGTCATGGAAGTTTCTTATTTCTCCATCAATTTTGAAAGACAGTTTTGCAGGACACATTAATCTGGGTTAGAGGCTGTTTTCTTTTAGAGCTTGAAATATTCCACTCCAAGCTCTCCTTGACTTGAGGGTTTGTGTTGAGAAGTCAGCTGTTATTTTATGGGCTTTCCTTTGTAGGTGATTTGTTTTTTCATCTAACAACTTCTAATATCCTGTTCTTGTGTTGAGTTTCTGGAATCTTCACTATTATATGCCTTGCTGTAGGTTTTTGTTTGTTTGTTTGCTTGTTTGTTTGATCATAGCTAATTGGAGTTTTATATGCCTCACTTATCTGTATGTCAAATACTTTTTCCCTGCTTGGGAAGTTTTCTGCTGTTCTGTGAACATTTTTTTAAATGTCATTTGAGCTATCTCCTGCTTTTTCATTGACTCTGATAAATCTTATATTGTTCTTCTTTGCCTCATCTAGCAGCTGCTGGATGGATTTCTCATGGTCCCTTAGTATTTTTAAGAAACTTCCTTTTTATGTTCACAGACCACATTTCTGTCTTCTATATCTGAATTTCTGTCCTAATATTGGCTCATTCTGCTGGGTATACTTTCAGTGGAATTTTTTATCTCCTGGATATCTGTTTGAATCTGTTTCATGGATTCCATTGCTTTCCTATGTTGGTTGTTCATGGTTTCCACCTTTTCCCCAAACTCTTCTATTTTTTTTTTATTCTTATCTGCTTTAGAATCACTAAGCATGTCTTTCATTATGGTCACCATTTCTGTAGTTATATGAGAAATTATTTCTTTTTTTTTTTTTGTGGGTACCGGGGGGTCGACCTCAGGACCTCACGTGCCAACAGGCACCTGTGCCGCTGAGCAATATCACTGGCCCCTTTTTCGTATGTTGGCTCCGGGAGTTGAACTCTGGCCCTCGCGCTTGCAAGGCAGGTGCTTACACTGCTGAGCCATCTCACCGGCCCGAGAAATTATTTCTGATTTGATTTTTTTTCTAGAGCCTCATTCATCTGCTTTGTTACTTGCACAGTTACCACTTCAGAGAGTCCAGGTGGATGACTTTTAGATTGTTCCACCTTATTGCCCCCTGGGCTTGCTTTTGGCGAGCTGGAAGTCTTGGGTTACATCTTGCTTAGGTGTCTTACATTTTCTTTATTTTTTTAGTTTAATTCCTGGGTTGATGCTTGTGAATTTCCTATGGTGAATAGCTTCATTGCTAGTATTTAGAACCCTTAAGAAATGACCACTTTTCAAAGGTGTCTTCCAGGTGTAGCTGGCTGTTGGGTTTTGAGTCTATTGCAAGATACTACCTCTTCAATTTACTGGGGATATGAACTTGCTGCCTACCTGGCCCAGCCCCTGGTTCTTTGGCAATGGCCTATAATAATTTTTATGACCCATAGGCAATCACAGTCTTGGTATACCAGGAAGGGCAATTGTTTAGAACAATTATGTCCCCATGGTCTAAAGTGGTACAATCAGCAACAACAATAGCATCAATCACAACCTAGAAAATGACAAACAGAGGTAACTATTAATTCACCACCTTTAACCACATGAACTAGATCTGTGATTATATATCAAAATCTTAAATGAACCAGAAAATTGTATGCAGGAAATGAGCACTCAGTATGCCAATTATACCCTCAGGGGAGAAAATTTAAAAGGGGTTAGAGGAAAACTAGAGAAACAGAAGAAGAGAAAGATATTAGAAGCAAGGCTGGAGGACAAAGGAACATCATGCAAACTTTGAGAAACTGGTGAAGAAGACAGGAAAGAAGGAAAATATAAAAATAAGAACAAAACAACAATAAAAATCTAGAAACCATGTTTAAACAATATAAAAACAAGAACAAACAAGAAAAGAAAAAGAGAGAGGAAAAAAAACAGAAAATAGGAAAAAATAATGTCTACTTCCAGGTGTGTCTCTGCTGTTACTGGTAGACAATGTGAACAGACAGAATCCAGATCCTAGTTGATTAATCCCAGCCAGCCAACCAGGGTAGGAGATAATGTGAGCGAGCCTGCATCTTTAGTTTCACTGAAGTTCAGTCTGGTTTCTGGCTGGGAGAATGGAATCAGATTTCTTCAGCCTGCAGCAATCCATGTGCATAATGCTTGTTTGAACTTGGCTCCCTGACACTGCCACTGGGAGTCACTAGATGGAGCTGGCATGCAGCTGCTCTTAATTCTGAGCTCAGGTGGCCCCTCCCCAAGATGGCTATTTGCCAATCACTCTCTCCTGAGGAATGTCTGAACACAAATAACTCACCAGCCACGGCAGTCTGCTGCATCCACTGCCTCACTCCACTGACGCATTTCTCTGTGGAGGCCTCTGGGGTTGCAAGTAGTCACCATGAGTCTGTAGGTTCAAGATGCCCTTCCCACACAGTGATTCTGGTCTCAGGAATTAAGTGCCACCTGCCACCTCTTTCTTCTTCATTGAAGTCTCTTTCTTTGCTCTCCCAGTGGGCTTCAATTCTTGCTTCAGATCCTTCCTGGGTCCTGGGAATCCACTTACCTCTCTCTTCTTTTTCTCATGTTGCTACATTCCAGTGTCTGTACACCAAACCTTAGAAAAAGCTCTTTTTCTGTTGATCTCCACCCTGCCATCTTCCTGGAACTGTTGGTGTTTTTTGAGAAATGAGGCAAGAATGCACAGCAGCATCACTTAGAAAGTGGTGTGAATTACATCAGAAATAACTTCAAAATAGTGTAACAAATTTTATTGGGGGGCTAATATGCATAATTGTATGGGAAAGAGTAGAATTGATAATATAGTATGACGTAGATTTAATGATATTTCACTGGAAAAGCACCAATAGTCAAGAAGAAACAACCAACAGAATGAAAAGAACCTACAGAATGGGAATTTTATTTTGCCTTCAATTTATCAGACAAAAGACTTATATCTAAAATATACAAAGAACTAAAAAAAATTAACTCCCCTCCAAAATAAAAGACACAATCAAAAAATGGGCAAAAGAAATGAATAGACACTTCACAGAAGGAGTACAAATGACCAATAAATACATAAAGAAATGCTCAACATCACTGGCTGTTAGAGAAACACAAATTAAAACAACCATGATATTCCATCTTACCCTAGAAAGAATTGTCATCCTCACAAAATCAAATAGTAGCAAATCCTGGAGAGGCAACAGAGAAAAAGAAAACCTTCCCTTCTGGGGGGGGGATTTAAACTAGTACATTATGGAAATCAGTATGGCGATTCCTAACAAAAGTATAATAAGAAATTCCATTTGACCCAGATATTTCCCTTCTAGGTGTTTTCCTGAAAGAGTTAAATACATCATATTATAGATATACATGCATACCCATGTTTATAGTAACAAAACTCACAGCTAAATCTCAGACTTGGCACATATGACTATCAACAGACAAATGGGTACAGAAAAGGGGGTTTTGGCAAAAGTATAAGCAAATAAACACTGCTACCTTTGTTTGTGACATTATAAATTAGCATTATTTTGCAAGAGAATATGGTAAATGGAACAGAGTTTAAAGTTCACATAATTTGTTTCAATCTTCTCTCTCAAGATTTAATTTAAAATATAGTTGCAAAATCACTCCAAATTGTGGAAAAGGAAGCTCACTATAACCCTATATTTTAGCATCAAATTTCCAATTTCCAGCAAATTGGAAAATACAGATATCTATAACTAGTTGCCTACAAAATATCATACAACAGTTTAAAAGTTGAGGTATACATGTATTTCATGGCATCTTTGGAGGATATATGAGTAAGAGACATAGTTCCAAAGAATAAATATCATAAAAGTAAATAGCATTATTAGTGGCAAAAATAAATCTATAAGTTGAGCATTATCACCAGGCAGGTCAAACACTGTTCCCCATAATTAAAAATACCCATGTCATACTGAAGGTCTCACTTCTCATGGTAGAGGACAGAGCTGCCTAAAACTCACTGCAGTAAGTCCCTGAGTTGCAAATTTTCATAGGTGTACTGTACAAGACTTGTTTTGTTAGATTAGGAACGTATCAAATTTAAAATTGTTTTCCTGGAACGGAACTTGTTCATAAACCAGGAACTCACGTACGTGGAGGAGCAGAATTAAAATGAGCTGAGAATAGAGTACTTGCAGAAGAGGAAGAAGATGAGACATATTTGGACATTTTCCTCTCGATGTTAGCAATATGATAATTCATTCTTTCCTCAGGGAGAAGAAAGTAAGATGGCAGAAAAAAACAGTAAGTTACATTCTTAAATATACTCCTTAGGGGAATGAGTGGAAGTTTCTTACTCCACGTGCAATAGTTCGAAATAACAAGAGGAATAAAGACATTTCTTCTAATGGGAAGCACAATGGGAAGCAGTGTTACCTGCCAAGCCTCTTTACACAAATTGAATGCATATTTCTCATAAGAGTGGACTCTGGACTCATAAATGAAATCCAACTTTTATGTAAGAAATGAAAAAGATGTGCTATCTTAAAGAATACTAATGCTTCCTCCATAAAAGTAATTACTTATTTAAGGGGTAAGTTTATCCATAAAAACATTGCGAAAGCAGTAGTTTATCTTCAGACTTTTTACCTTGTAGACTCCTCTTCTAGTCTTCTTTCCTGCTTCCAGACACTGCGATGTTTATATCCTATGCACCTTACCATTCTGCCTGCAGTTGGCCAGTGTCCTTAAGAATCCTAGGTTTTATCTCATAGCACATAACCTGGAGTTAGTATCTTAATTTATTATATAGTCTAGAAAATCTAATGGGGATAGTAAAGTAAATAGGGTTTGTAAAGCTCTACTTTTCATTTCTTTTCCTTAGTTTTATAGATGTTCTTGAGCAAGTTACTTAACAACCATTAGCTCATTTTTACATGAATACAATGCAAATGTATAAAATTACCAAAGTTTTTGTTGTAAAAATTCATGTAAGAGTGGACATTTGTTTAAATTATAATTTTTAAGCTGAAACAGAAGTAATAAGAAATTTTTCTAATGGTAGCTGTCAAAACTCAGTAATCCGTTAAATGATTTATATTTAGGAAAATTTTCTTCCTAGTCTTCTTCAATTGTTAGCCTGGGTTATAAGGAAATCTCCAAATATCTTCTGAACTCTAATGTATAGTCTATATAGCCAGATATATTTATGTCATATATGCATATATGACATTAGAGCTAATCATGCAGTAATCAGAAGATCACAGAGTGAACTGGACACACTCTTAATTTTAAGGGCCAATTCTAAATTATTTTAAAACTTTATTTAGTTTTTTGTTTATTTTGTTTTGGCAGAAAAAAAACTAATTGAAAAACTATATAAAAATCACTTGTTTTATAAAGTCAAAAATATATTAATGACTAAGCATAATTTAAGAGAAATGTCCTAAAGCTATTAAACCAATTCAATTACTTAGGATGGGGTAAAAGTGATGCATAGAAAGTTTAATGTAGTTACAAACTAATTGGCCAAATATCAATTAATAAGAGATTTCTCTTCTGTAAGTACAGCACAGAGTTCCAAATTAAAATTTATCATGCTGGTCTAGGGAGTATAACAAATATATAAAATACTGGCAAAGATTATTTTTAAACATGTAGTTATACTTGATGACAGATTTTGAATGGAAGGAGAGAAAAATCAGGAATAAAAATCTTCTTCCCACTTGTTCTTTTTCGTATATATGACACACACACATAGACACACACACACACACACGTGCTTCAAATTCCACAGAATGACGATTTACTTATCTGTAGTACAACCTGCCAGCTCGCTTCGGCAGCGCATATACTAAAATTGTAATATAACCTGCTATCCAAGGGGGAGAATATCTAGTGACTTCTTTCTATAGCTAACAAAAAAGAAAAAAAAGCCCCTCCCTCCAATGTTTGTCATTTAAGTCCCAACTGTGCTGTAGCCTTTAACTGTGTAAGACAGCAAGACAGCACATTTTGTAGATTAAACCAATAAACTCGCAAACATAAAAGAAACAAATCTCATAATTGCGAATTTCAATTAAAGGAAGGGGGATCAAAGCAAACATTCTGCTTGAAATTACACAGCTGCTATCTATACAAAATGAGAAAAACGTCTACAGCCAGCCATAATTTTACCGAGAGAAAAAAACCATGCGACAAACCCTGCAGTAGGACAGATTGTCTACGCTCCTCACGTCCCAATCAGTAATACAGAAATATTGAGTAATAAATTCCCTGCCTCTCTCAATCTGAAAAGCTCCCACCATCTGTGAAAGACAATTTGTAACAGCCTCAATATTAAGATTCAGTAAACAGACAATCACTCCCATTGTGCCAAGCAGAGGCTACATTTGGAGAAAAGCATAAAGCAAAACAATTAGTAACACCAAGACCCCTCTATTACAAATTATCCAGTCACCAAAACAACTAGTTTCAATTGCAGAGCTCCCCTTCAACTGGAGAGGAAGGCAGGAGACTGTGCGTATTTGGCTACCTCTGTGGTCTGTATGTAGGCTTCATCCTAATGTCTTGAATTATTATTGATGGCTCAGGCAGTTCTGCTCTGTTGGTGAACCAATAATGTCAAGGCAGTACCTGCAAGATTAATTATAGGAGAGAATGGGCTGAGGTTTCCTGGGACTGAGGCATTAATATAGACCTAGCATTAGTTTCAGAGGTTTCGAAAGACAGCTGAACAAACGCCTCAATGTGATTCACGCTACATCCTGGTAGCTACATCTTAGCAACGCTTGGAAGGTCACAATTGTTTTTAACTATGAGGTACAAAGCATTAGGTATAGTTAAAGGAACAAAACAAGTCTGAAAAAAAAATTGACAATTCCTCCTGAGCTAGAAATTCAACTCAAGCTTTACAAACAACATAGATGATACTATTTCACTACAGAGGAAAGTTGGCACCACTTTTTCAATTGCTTGTCCTTGAAACATGTCGAATGTGTACTACTCATTTAGTGTAATTTTTAGTTCTTTGAGTAAGTTGACAGTTCTGGGTTTTCCTAGAACAGTTCCCACTCACACCTGGTCTCCTGGTGTGATTATTAAAACCAGACATGTATACTACATTGAA
The DNA here is from genome assembly GCA_028451465.1 of Erethizon dorsatum. Lineage (NCBI taxonomy): Eukaryota > Metazoa > Chordata > Mammalia > Rodentia > Erethizontidae > Erethizon > Erethizon dorsatum. Next base: position 32,793,399 of record CM051823.1, read on the forward strand.
TGAGTTATGTGATCACTCCCTGTATGGAATATATAGACAGAAACATTTTAACTCTGGCTAAAGCCATCTTTCATGTGAATATTTTATTTGCATATACATATATATGTGTGTGTGTATTTGTACATTTTCATATATAGAAATTAAATTTATAAAGAGAAGGTAAATTGTAAAGGTAAATCGAATGAAGAAAGTGTGGTTTTAATGTCAGAAAAATTCAACCCAAGTCTTACACTTACTTCTGCCAAATTCTAAGTTGAATAACATAAAATTACATCATATATGTATCTGTATATAGGTATACACACAGACATGAAATTAGCTAACATTTATTTAGGTGTTATTCTGTGTCTATAACTCATCTAAGGACTTCCCATATATTAATTATTTGAATATTTAAAATGCACGTTTAGTTTGTACATATTTTATTAATATTTTCATGAGAGAAAAATGAGGTAGACAGGTAAGTTTTATGTCCATGTTTACACAGTAAGAAATTGCAGTGTTCAGCTTCAAATCCAAAATGCTGGCCTCAGCATCTTGTCTTTAACCAGTTAAAATGCTCTCTTGTAGTGTGTGTGTGTGTGTGTGTGTGTGCGTGTGTGTGTGTGTGTACTTTGCACATGCATTGCAGTGCATTATGTACCATTCTCACTAGTCTAAAACATCTGAAGCATAGTAGACAAACCTATAGCCATGGTAACAAAACTGTGATGGCCAGGGGCTTATAACTGTGTACTGCTGAATTTATCATTGTAATGGGGAGGCTATTTTACATTCTAATATAGATTATCCAAAAGTAATTTATTTTACCTGTAAGCTAATGATATTCTATGCTTTCTTTCTATTTTCCCTCAAGCAGCAATCATAGCAAAAGTGAAAAAGAGGTCCAAGATAGATTTGATATATTGTCTTAAAATTTCAAAACTGGAGTGTATGATGGTTAGAAGTGAGTTATCAGGTATCTCCACAAAAGTAAAGACAAATGACTTTGTTAGTCTTAAATAGACTGGGAGGAACAGTTTGTTTGTGAAAGAATTTTAATTCCAAGTAACTGGACCACATTCATGTGTATATATAGATCGCCTATTACCTGAACTGCAAATGGAAATGTGTTACTAGAAAATTTAGAATTAAAAAGGGTTTACAGTCTACTTTCACTACGGAAGTGTATGCAGGTTAGGAGATTGTAATACTGTTACTTTTGTGTGTGGCACAAGGAATACAGAAGAATGGTTACCATGCTTTCTGCTAACAGGAGAACCTGAGAACCAAGGGGCTCCCTGTGCATGATACTCTGCCCACAGTATCTTACTTCACACTTAAAATAGTAAAGTAAACAAAATTTCCAAAGGATATCTAGGTCTTCTAACATCCCACATTTCTACCAGCCTATGGGGGATTTGCATGTTAAAACTGTCCTTTTAAAAATTGTTTTGCATCTAAAACACAGTTACAAATATTAATTATGTGTCAGGCACAGTTCTATGCTGGGCTAGATGCTTGGATACTAAGATGAATGAGGCAGACTTTGCCCTCTTAGTATGTGGGCAAGATAAGTACTTAATATATATATAAATACACAGTGTAGATTTTCTCTCTCTCTTTCTCTTCCCCCCTCCCCCAGTTTCTCTCACCCTCTCCCTCCCTTTTTCTTTTGGCAAGTAATAACAGTGGTTCTGCTCTTTTTTTTTTAACGTCAGTGTCATGTATGCCTTCTGTTATTTTTCTTGTTATTAGTAAGTCCATCAGCAAAATCTTTAGATTTGTTTTTTGAAGAAGTTTCTGCATTGTTTTTCCCTTTCTTTCCATTCCTGAGACTTTCACCTACAAAAATATGTTTAATACAGTTTTATAAATAGTGCCTATGAAGTCACTAATATTATTCTTGTTCTTTTGGGCTTCTTTTTTTTTTCTTGTAATCATCTTTATTAAATGAAATTCATCTTTTATCTTCGTATATGCTATGTGATCAAAACATACGGTGAATGTTTAAATAAATTGATTGCAGTTAAGGTTATATTGCAAAGACATACTCCCCCTTTCTTTAAACACACTTATCCTATCCTTCTTACTACTTTCTGAAAGCAGTTTATGGGTTACGTTGATTGCGATTTCTATCGAATAAAAATATCAGGTTGTGCCCTTATGCATTTTATTCATCAGATCTGGTATGGTACTATTTCTCGCTATTCTCCAAAGTCAAAATGACCATAACAGTGCAATCAAATACATGAAAGTGGACTTCCAGAACTGCTCAAGAAAGTGACGAAAACAATAAGTGTACTCAAAGCATGAGGGATTAATGGCAATGTGTCTTTTAGGCACTAAATTATTTTAATTAAGCCTTCACCATATTTTTATCACACCTCATATGTTAAATAGATTCTCTTTTGTATCAAATGTATGTATGTCTTTACATTTGTGACCATCTAAAATTTATTTAAAGTTAAAAGATGTTTTTACATTATTCTGTATTTTTACCTTCTTTGTTCTTCTCATATACTGCAAAGAAACTATTTTACAATGTTGATTATGGGAATAATTTCTAGTAGATATTCCTTAAAAACTGGAATTGATATTCATTGCTTAGATTGTAATTTATATAATTGAACTGTCTGGTGGGTTTGGCAATAATTGACATTTTCTTTTTGACTTATATTATATTTTAAAGAATTCATTATACATTGCTGTCCCCAAATCTACCCTGTAGCTGTAACTGCTATCCAGGGTTCCACGATGCATGCTATCAAAGTTCATCACACATTCACCCATGGGGTACAAGCTCTGCAACTAATCTCACCGTAAAAAATGCTTGAGGCTGGGCGTGGTGGTCCATGTCCAGCCTCAAGAAGGCTGAGGCAGTAGGATCAAAATTTCGAGCCCAGCCTGGGCAATTTAGCAATTTACAAAAACCCTATCTCAACAAAAACAATAAGTAAAATAAAAAGAGCAGTGTATGTATCTCAGTGCCAAGATCCTGGGCTCAATCCCTGATACCATAGTAAAAAAATCTTGAACATATTCCTTCATAACAGTAACTTTATTTTTCTGTCTGTCCATGTGTCTGGAATAGAAACAAGGATTTCCTAGTCAAATCATCTTGGAAATATTTTAATTTCAGGCCTTCAACAAAACACATAGTGGTTGTGTATTTTCTCATGGGTAAGCCCTTACCTTTGGAATATTTTAGCCACCACTGTTAGTTTGTTTTAGGAGGGTTGCCATAGCAAAATTTATTTTCTTTCAAATCTAGAAGATGGAAGCACAAGATCAAAGCGTTGAAAGCTCTGTTTTCACTTGAGACCTCTTTCTTTGGCTTGTACGTGGCTACCATCCCACTGCGTCCAACTATGGGTTTTCCTCTGCACATTGTTGATGTCTCCTCATATATCAAAATTTTCTCTTTTTATGATAACAAAAATCAAATTGGATTAGGGTGAGTTTGTCAGCACTACTTTAACTTAATAACTTCACTATAGGACTTCTCCTCAAATAGCGTAACATTCAGAGGTTATGGGAATTAGGGCTTCGGCATATATTAATTTTCCTGGAAAACATTTTTTTTTATGTGGGTACCGGGAGTCGAACTCAGGACCTCACGCTTGCCAACAGGCACTTGTGCCACTGAGCAATATCACCAGCCCTTTTTTTTTTTCCTTTATGTGGGTAGCAGGAGTTGAACTCAGGACCTCGCACTTGCCAGGCAGGTGCTTATGCTGCTGAGCTATCTCACCGGCCCTGGAAAACATTTTTTTTCCATAATGCAAGCTGTACCTGATCTATCCTTGTTGCTTATTGTAATTACAACTGGTATATCTCCTTAGAAAATATTACATAGGCTAGACAGTTTTCAAAGTGTAAAATGAAAATATTTCATGACTTGCATAGCTCCCTTTTATGAATGTGATGTGTGGAAGAAGTAAACATAGCTGAAGCCAGGGGTCTGCAAGGCTGAGACAGAGGATCACAAATTTGAACCAAGCCAGGGCAATTTAGTAACTTATTAAGCACCAATGTGAAATATAAGAAATAAAAAAAGTGTTGGGGATATAGCACAATGCACAGGCATTGGGTTCAATCACAAGTACCAATAAATAGACATAGATTGACATAGGTAGATAGATAGATGATAGATAGATAGATAGATAGATAGATAGATAGATAGATAGATAGACGATAGAGAATAGATAGGAATATCTGAGAACCCATACATTAAATCTGTGTTAGACACAATAAAAATTTAAAAGAAATGAAATAAGGACAATCTTAGATTTTTCTATGACTCTTGTATGCTTCACATTGGGTCCTTGGAATTATTAGTAAAATTTGATATTGAATAAGAAATCTTATTCATCTGTGCCTTAATGGAAAATTACCTTTGTGTTATTTAATGGATGAAATTGTGGAAATTGATATATTTCTCTACTGTTGTTTTTATGTTCATACACAATCAGTCCTTCTATCCTTATATTGTAAAAGCTTTGAATCATAAGAATTAATGTTTTAAATATTAAAATGTATTAGGAGACTATGAGTTATTTTACCATGTTTCTAATCAACTTATCAGTATGAATTAATCCAATTCTTTGTATTATAAATAAATATTGGATGGTGCTCAGGAGTAGAGGCTGAAGTATCTCATATTAGAGGAAATATTAACAAAGATAATGTTGGAAAATGTAAAGGAAGGCAAAATGATTTTTGTGACTATGAAAGAGAAACTCAAGGATAAATATTAACTGCAAAACAGTCCATCACTGACCTAAATAATTATTTTACTTCACTGAGAAACAAACTTAGAATTACATACATCCTATACATCAATTATTTTTTCCATTTCTTTAGAACTAATTTGTACAAAGAAAGACCAAGCAATAATGTCTGATATAATTAAGAATGGTCTTCCCACATTTTCTGCACCATCAGAAGATAACCTGAACAACCTCAGCACAGAGTTAAATGGAAGATATGTGAAGGACTATGGGAACAGCAGCCCATAAGATTCAATAATTTTAAATTTGGACAGTTAAGAGAAGACACAGTTGGTGTTTATCTGCTCTACTCAAGCACTATTTCAATAACTGAACTCAACAGTGTCAAGTTCGAAAAAAAAAAAAAGAGAAAAGACAACTTTTATAGAGCAGATTTTCAGTAAAATGAAGGGATTTAAGAAAAAGGGGAAGGGGATATAAGCCAACAAATGAAAAGGCCATTTATAGTGTAAGAGTTCCTTTTTTCAATTTTTGTTGCTTTAGGTTTATTTTGCTTCTCTTTATATATGTTCTTGAAGAAGGAGAGCAGATATGAGAATTTTTAATGTCATTTACTTACATTTACTTCATTACACATTTCCTTTTAGTACTGATTTATCTGTCTAAATTTTCATGTTATCTTTTCACATTATCTTTTAATTTCATTTCATATTAACATACTTTAAAAATTATTTTGTGACTTCTTTGACCCTTAGATTATTTAGAAATGCGCAATTTGATTTTCAAGTATTTTCAGATTTCCAATATCATCTTTCTGTTTTTTGTTTATAGAATTATTTCTTTTTGAGAAGTATTTTTTTGCCTGATTTCTATGCTTTAAAAATAAATTAGAGGTATAATTTTTGATTTAATGGAGCAATAATTTGGACAACTCATGCAGAGAAGAAAAATCTGTTTTATTTGTTGATATTTTGCTTGTTTCATTTTGTCTTCCCTCACTGTATTGTCTAGGTTTCTAAATTTACTGGTTCATTTTTCTTTGTAGTTCTTTTACTCATTCCTTTAGACTAGATCTACTGATGACAATTTCTTAGTTCTCAGTGACGCAAGAATAACTTGATTTCCCTTCCACACTAGAAAGTATATTCGCCACATATAGGATCCTTGATGAATCATCTTTCCTTTGAGTACTTTAAAAATTCAGTTCCTCTTTACATTTGAAAAGAACATATGTTCTTCACTTCTGGGGTAAAATATTCTATAAATTCAAATAGGTAAATTTGTTAATATAATGTAAATCTTCTATATTCATGTTTGTTTTCCCTGTAATTATTACATCTATTACTACTATGGTTTGAATTTGATCCCAAGATTTATATTTTTGAAACTTGATCTTCAAATTCATATGATTATGGGGAGATAATTAAGTTAGATGAAGTCATGAGGATGAGGCCCTCGTGATGGCATTAGCGTTTTACAGGAGGAAGAAAGATCCAGACTGGCATTCTCCTCTACCTCCGCGCGGGAGGCACTCTGTATTATGTATGCGCAGCTGCAGCAAGAAGGTCCTCATCAGAATCCTCAGCCTTTTGTAATGATGATCAGATAAACCTCTGTTCCTCAGAAATTAGCTGGGCTCAAGTAGTTTTTATGTCATCAAGTAACAAACTAAATTGTCTGTTGAAATCTAGCCTCCTATTGTGAATTTGCCTACTTCTGCTTTCAATCTCTTAGATTTTGCTTGGTGTATTTCAAAGTTCTTTTGTAAGGTTTATGCACAATTAAGATTGTGTCATCTTGGTGAACCAAACTCTCTGTTGTTAAAATGTATCCCTCTTAAACTCAGGTAGCATACTTTATTTTGAAGTCAGCTTTGTTTGATATTGAATAGTCTCATTACATTTTTATGAATTAGCATTTCAAAGCATAGTCGTTCTATCTGTAGCTTTTAAAAATTATGAGAATGTTTAACACAGACACATTTATAGTTATAGTGAGATTTTTGAAGTTAGTGAATAGATGGCCCTTGGTTCTTCATTTAACTTACCAATCATTACCCTTTATCTTAAGTTTGAAACACATTTAAAATTAATTAGGTAGAGATGGGAAGGACATGAGAGCAGAAGGGAAGAAACAGTAAAAATGATTAAGATGTGATATGCATATGTACCAATTCCACAAGGTGAATATAATTATTATGTATCACAAACATATACTAATAAAAATGAGAAAATATAAAATTAACTTACTTTTGATTATATTTGGGTTAAATATATATTTTGCTTTTTATTTTCTTTTGCATTAGCTGCTCTGATTATTTTGTCTTTTTCTGGTTTCCAAGAGATTCTTTTAAAAATTCAATTTATTTTCTGTATTGGCTGAATAGCAATGTCTATATTGGTTTTTGTGACAGAGGAATGAGCATTGGACAAAAAGAAAAATGAATTGTGTTGTCATTTTTACCATTAATTGATGTTTAATTGAATAAGCCATTTGTCTTTTTTGACCTACTTACCCAACTGTAGTATTAATTGGCTTTAGTTACTTAATTTCCCACTTCTATAGTTCTGTTTTATTACCTACATATAAACTATTGTAATACATTTTGATGACAAGCTTATTTGAAGTAAAGCTCCAAATTTTAATTGAATGATTAATTACTTTTAAACAAATAAATGAGTTAAAAATCAACTACATTTGAGACATTCACCACCTTAATTTTTCCAAGTAAATTAATGTATACATACAAAAGTTGCAATGGAAATTTAGACTACTTCAAATTCTTTTTTTTTTTTTTTTTTTTGTGGGTACCGGGGGTCGACCTCAGGACCTCGCACACCAGCAGGCGCCCGTGCTGCTGAGCAATATCACCGGCCCTTTTTTCATATGTGGGATCCAGGAGTCGAACTTGCACCCTTGTGCTTGCCAGGCAGGTGCTTACGCCACTAAGTCATCTTACCGGCCCTACTTCAAATTCTTAAAAACGCATTTTGATAACATTTATTTTATTTAGTTTGCTAATGATTTATAGCCAATGCATCTCATTTTTATATTTCTACAAGAACACTGGGTGACACATTGATGTTAAAAGTGTAGTGATGAAGAAGTAAAATTTTGAATTGATAATTATTTTTACTCTCTTCTAATTTTCCTTCCTTTCATATGCGAGTAAAATAAACATTTCAATAGTCAAAGGAAAAAGAAAGAAAGAAAGAGAGAGAGAGAGGGATAGAGGGAGGGAGAGAGAGAGACAGAGAAAGAGAGAGAAAGAGACGGAGAAAGAAAAAAGAGACAGAGAGAAATAAAAGAAAGAAAAGCAATCCAGTCATTCAATCAATTCAATCAAGTGCATGAGTCCTTGAATACACTGTAAAAGACTATGAAACTTATTGTCTTTAAACAGTAAAACTTTCAAAGTAAGAATGGAAAGATTTTCTTCCAGAATGCTTTTCCAAAATCCTTACAGACTGTAAGAGGAGGCTTATGGAGGATTATACCTAACATTATACAAATATTTTTTAGAAATGATTCTGAGGAATTTCATTATTATTACTCATTTTTATTCTTAGGAAATAAAATAGTGTGTGTTCATGCCTCATTATAGAGTATTACACAGTGCTTCAATAAGCAGATACTGTTTTTTATTCTACCAGACCAAGATTCGTAAAGGTCTCTGAGATATGCAAATGACTATTATTTTAAAACTTTGCTTATTCTTGAATAAGCATTTAGATTTCACAAAAATATATTTGAATTTGAATATATTTCCTTATTACTAAAATGTAATGTATTTTGTATATTTATGATATTAAAAAAATAATTTTAATGATTGCTCCAGTTAGGAAAGAAGAACCAAAAAGTAATTAGAGCAGGGAAAGAATATGAAGAATTAATAACTATAATCCATAGTTATTGCAATGAAGGACAGGCAACGATAAATCTAATTAACATAGTTCTAATAGGTATAATGGGTTGTAAATGAGGCACAAAAGGAACATGTCCCTAAATCATAGATCTACACTACGTTAGCGGTAGCCTCAGTAACTGATCATCAAATAACTGAGAATTGTTGTGGTATTACATCATAGAACTTGCTATTTATTCTTTCCTTTCCAATATTATACATTATTTGTTATCATTTATGATGAAGTTGAAGATTTAGGCCCTGTTTTTATGCTATCCTCAAACAAAATATAGTAATATAATTAATATATTTTTGTTGTCATAATTTAGTGTATATATTATTTATTAACATAAAAATGAGCTAATCCTTGTTTTCAGCTATTTTTTTCATTCCTGAACAAGTTTTGCACTTTTTGGAGCTAATCATTAATTTATTGTTTTAAATAAGTTTTCTTTGACCTCAATCAGATTAGCTTCCTGATAAATTCTCTCACTGTATTTTAACATAACAAATTTTTCTGATGCTAATTATTTTTTTCCTTGAAATCATCACTGCTACATCATTGCCAATTTTCTCTCAGCAGCAACTGTTTAAAATTCTCCTTTGCAGTTTAGAAAAGCTAGGATCCACTTACCTTGACATCTTCTTAGTTGTGCAGATCTAGTTCAGAGGGAGCCAATGGGGGCATGAATACCTAAGGAAGAAGAAAATGGGACGATTTTCCTGGAAGTTATTGTTGTCAAGTGATGCTGAAGTGCCGGGTTTGGGCCAGCAAAACATAGAGAGATGAATAAAAACCTGAGAGACAGAGAATATCTTTGAGGAGGGCCAGGGCATCCCACCAAAATGGAGCCCCCACCAATGACTCAAATTCTCAGATTTGATGAGGAACAACAAAGGCATAGTGTTTTGCTGAGTGCAAATATTTGTTTTAGGTATCAAGGAAGGCAAGCAAGATATGGTGACTGTTTGGCTGAATAATTAACTTTTATCTCCTAGGAAGCTTTCTTGTTTTCCCCATAAATTCCATCTCTACTTGAGTTGGCAAAACATTCTGTCCTCAAGATGTTCCAGCTCCTGGGAGTTAGCAGTCTTCTGCCCCCAGAGTCAACCTGAGCAGATAATGACCCACTGGGTATCCCGAGGACTCCACGTCTCCCCTTTTTTGTTTCTTTAAGCAATTGCTTAGTAAGACAGATTTGGTGGTGTTGTTTTTAGCTTCCTAATGTCTTCATTCCAACTTTACAAACCAGACAAAGGAGAAAAAGAAGGCATCAGTGGCAGCCATTCTTCAATGAGGCCCTGCAGTCCAGGTTTGGAGATCCAGGCAGCTAAGTTTGGATTTAAAGATATTTTAAAATTGTTATTATTAAATTTATTGGTACAACTTAGAGATACATAATGATCACATCCATCATAGGGAATTTGTACCTGTACATAATATATCTTGATTCTTTTTTTTTTCCCATTTCCCCCTCCTTATTTACAAAACTGTGTTTCCATTTTATCTTTCTTTTCTCATTTTTTTCTTTTCCCTTCTTATACCATTCTGTCTGGTCCACCTGCTCTTGGGCAGCTAGGACAGTTTGTTGGATTTGATCATGTAGGTTCTGTATATCGAAAGCAATACTATCTTCGGTGGACCCTTCTAAATGTTTTTTTTTTTTTTTTTCATCATTTCCCGATTACGTTGAGTTTCATTCCATGGATGGGGCATGATACATGCATGTTTATAATGCCAATCACAGAGAGGAGAATTTTTTTGATACATATATATATTAAGATCTGTTAGGCAATCCCTAAGAAAATCAGTAGCACTTTCCACAAGCTGTAGGTGATTAAGCTGTTTTTTTTTTAATCTATAGATTGTTGAATATTAAGGGCTGTTATGACATTAAGAGTAGCCTGGCTGGGCCGGTGAGATGGCTCAGTGGCGTAAGCGCCTGCCTGGCAAGCGTGGGGTCCCAAGTTCAATTCCCGGAACCCACATAGGAAAAATGGGCTGGTGATATTGCTCAGCAGCACGGGCTCCTGCTGGCTCGCGAGGTCCTGAGGTCGACCCCCGGTACCCACACACACAAAAAAAGAATAGCCTGGCTAACATATTTAGCAGTCTGTACAGATTGGGTGAAAGAAGCAATTGCAGTAGCAGCTGTGGCCAGAACAACTATGGCACCTAGGAGCACAGCAACGAGCATGCTAATAAACTGCTTAGGGCAGCAGAGACCAACGAGGGCCTGAGTCAAGATATCAAGGGCAGGGGACTCTTCCAAGAATGGGTTAAGTTGACAGGATAAGCAAAAGCCTTTTGATGTAGCACTAAAATGCTAGAATCTGCAGCACCTGAGGCAAACAAACATAACAAGTACAGCTGTGACAGGTAACTTCATATAGAGAATCCTTGAGAGAAATTTTAAGAGGCCCTTGTAAAAAGTCATAAGGATGGCTAGTGCACACTTTGTTATGGGAACTACTGTCATGATGAAAAGTAAGTTTGGTTTGGCTCCCATTTTTAGATAATTCTCCCTGCCATATTTGGAGTGGGTGAAAGGAATGTCCCAACCTCCAGATGGTGGTCTGTGGTGGGCCATTATCCAAGAAGGGTCAAAGTGTGGATGAAATGCTTTTTCCTCACATTATGAAATCATTACTATAGACAGTGGGATGTGAAAAATTGGAAGTCTATACCAAAAGTGTATGGTTATGTTTGTCATGAAGATAGCCTCTTGGTCCACAGTCAATGTTGGTTAGGTTTCCCAATTTGGTCTCATGGCCAATGAGGCCTCTACATAATTTCCAATTTATTTCCTGATATTCAGGGTGCAAGTCTTTGATGACACAACAAATGGGCAAGATGTGTTTGGACACATTTGTAGTAGAATTGCTAAGTTTGTAACTTCCCAAAAATTCAAGGGGATTATGACCTGAGAGCAGGTGGAGCTATATCTATTTTCTAGGGGTTAAACAGAGGGTGACAGCACCCATACAGATAGGGGGTTGCATGTACCAGTAAGTCGCACTGGTCCCGTTGTGCATCATGGATTTGGACTAAGGGGCTCAATGCCTCCTATCTAGGAACTTTCATTTCTGAATATGGGAAAAAGGGAGTCAAACCAATACACTTGTTTCCATAAAGGAGGGTCTCATATGAAAGCCCAGTGGGGAGCTGCTTGCCCCATTGGGAGGCATCCCAGTATAACCACACAGCTGACCTCAGCAACCATGGCCAGGAAGTGGTTTTCAGGGGTCTTTTGTTGTCCTGTGCATTGAAGGACTTTATCCACTCATTGGATCAGTCTTTTCAGGCTCCCCCAGGTCATCTTGGGACCAAAAGTAGCAGGAAAGGAGGTGGGTCTTTCTTCTCTTCGGAGTAGAAGTTCTGAATCTGGGAAATTGGGTTCTTTCCCTGAAGGACATGGTAAGGCTTCGTTGATCATGCTGGTAACCAAATCTGTTCTTCCTGTAGCAATACACAAACAAACCCTCTACCCCATGTTATTAGAGACACTGGGCTTCCCAAAGCCCTGAGTTAACATCTTTCCATAAAACTAGTGGGTGCTCTGTGTGTGTGTGTGTGTGTGTGTGTGTGTGTGTGTATGTATGTGTGTGTGTGAGCTTAAAAGTCTAATGTCATTCTGTTGGGATGTGACCTTGATCATTAAGATTGAGAAAATGAAGAGTAATCAGTTCTTTATGTAGTCTCATTTGTGGTGTTGCTGTTGTACCCTCTTCACCTCCCCCTTTTTTGATTCTTTAGCATATTTTTTAAGTTTTGGTGAGCTCTTTCAACAAGTGATTTTCCTTGGGATTGTAAGGGGTACCTGTTGTGTGGGAAATATCCCGTTGCTTGAAAAAGGCTGAAAATGGGAAGCAGTATACATAGGGCCATTATCTGTCTTACTTTGCTTAGAGAGACCAATGTGAGCAAAGCAACCAAGACAATGACAAATAACATGAGAAGTAGTTTCTCCCCTCTATGCAGTTGCATGTATCATTCATGAGTAAATATCAAGAGAGACATGTACATATAATAGCAGACCAAAACAAGGGACATGAGTAACATCTATTTTCCAAATTTGATTAGGTCCCAATCCTCGGTGATTAACCCCCTTCAAAAGGCGAGTGCCCCCCACCCTCTGGCATCAGGAGAATTGTTGTAGAATATTGTGGTCTGCACTTTTGTTAGCACAAAATCCTTGTGAAGGACATGACAGTTCTGGTGCAAAAGTTTATGAGAGAGATGAGCTTCATCAAAAGCAGAAAGCATAACCAAAGCATCAGCTGCTTCATTCCCTTTAGAAATGGGTAAATGCAGTCCCGAATGAAAACCGAGATGGGTAATAAAAGAGTATGAGAGCACGATGAGACTAACTTCTGTTGTTGCATGAAATGTAAAAACAGATCTGGCACGATAGAGGGTTTGACATAGGTGGTCTCAATATATTGCACAGAATATACAGCATACTGAGAATCAAAGACTACATGTAAAGGTTCCTGAGGAGAAGTTTGTAAAGCAAGTATGATAGCACTCAATTCTGCCTTCTGACTGAAAGAGAACCCACCACTAGTTAATTTTAGTGAACCTGACACTATAACTGCCTTTTTAGTGCAGCTGGAGCCATCAGTAAACACACTGCAAGCCTGTGGAATGAGTTCAGAATGAACAACCTTAGAAAGGATGAAAGGAGTAGTAGTTAAAAGTGCAAGAGCTTATTGGTGGGACAAGATCCAAGGATTTCTCCTGTAAATTAAGGTAGCACACACTGTAGAGACACAGACTGTTGAAGCAAAGTTTCAGATTCTCCATGAGGAATGGGAGTCTGAGCAACCTGAGGATCATAGCTCTGTTTTTACCCATGTTAATAAGAGAAGCTGTGAGGTTAGCATTAGGTGTGGTGTTTTTATGGCCTCTATGGCTCAAGAAGAGCCATTCAAAAGTGTTTAACATGAAAATTAATTATCTAATAAGTTCAGTAGGCAAGCAGGAAGTGGGAAAAAGAAATAGTTGAATAGGAAATTGTGAATCTATACAATCCAGTTGATGTTGTTGAATAGCTTGTTCCACAAGCTGTAGCTACTTTTCAGCTTCTGGGGTTAAGGTACGAGGGGAGGGCAAATCAGGATCATGCCAACAAATATTACATAGGTGTGTCAATTTGTGAGTAGGAATCCCTAAACTAGGACAGAGCCAATTAATATCACCTAGCATTTTTTGAAAATCATTTATTCAGTTGGTCTCTCCTAATAGAAGGCTTTTGGGACTTGATAATATGCTCTGTTAAAATATAACTCATGTAATTCCAGGGGAGTTTTTTTTTTTCTTTCTTTCTTTCTTTCTTTTTTTGTATTGTATCAGGTGCTACAATCACCCTGAAACTTTGGACTTGTTCTAGCAGTTGATATAGCTTTGAAAGCTCCATGGGGATCTGCAGTACTCAACAAGATATCATCCATGTAATGAAAAATAATTGCTTAAGGCAACTGTTGTCTGACTGGTGTCAGAGCCTGAGCCCCAAAGTTTGACGTATAATAGGACTGTTTAGCATACCCTGGGGCAGTACTTTCCAATGAAATCTCTGGGTGGGACCTGAGCTGTTGATGGAAGGGTGAAAGCAAACCTTTCACAAACTTGAGGGGCCAAAAATGGTAAGGAAACAATCTTTTAAACTAATCACTATCAATGGCCAATCTTAGGAAATCATAGCTGGGGAAAGGAGACCAGGCTGTAAAACCCCCATAGGTTGAATGAGTGGATTGATTGCATGGAAGTCATGTAATAGTCTCCATTTCCCTTACTTTTTGGTATGACAAAAATAGGGGAATTCCAAGGACCCTGAGTAGTTTCTATATGTCCCTATCATAACTGCTCCTGTACTAAGAGGTGAGCTTGATGTAATTTCTCCCCTTTTAGTGGCCACTGCTAAACCCAGACCAGCTCTTGCATGAGCCAGGTGAGGTCAAGTTGAATAACAGCAGTGAGTGGCACCAGTAAAAAAGGTGGATTATCTAATTAAAAACCCCACTGTTGTAATAGGTCTCTGCTCCAAAGATTAATAGGTATATCAGCAATATATGGTTGGATGAGTGCTATCTTTCCCTCTGGGCCAGTTACGGAAAGAATAGCCCTGCTCTGGAAAATGAAAGACTGGGTTCCAAAGCCTAACAACCCAGAGGAGGTTCTTTGGCAAGGCAAAGTTTGGGGACGTTGTCTTTTTGCAATAATAGTAACATTTGCTTCTGTGTCCAGCAGTCCTAGTAAGGTTTTATTTTCTTCTCTGAACAGTCAAAGTAAGTCAAGAGGCTGTGAAGAGCTTGGCCTAATAGATCCTCCCATCTCTGGTGCTACCAAGTCCCTGATCTCTCCTTGTCTTTTCTTTAGACCAAGGAACCCAATAAAGGAAGAGGAGGAGTTGAGCAATTTTCATTCCAGGATCAAAAATTTGAATTCCCTTTCTCTGCATTAATATCATAATTATCCCTTGATGACCTATGTCTGTAATGCCTGGAATCACCATTACCCCTCAAGCATTTAGTCCAGGTTTTCCCAAAATGAGTCCTACAGTTCTGATTGGAAGCGGTCCAATGACTCTCATGGAGCTCTTTTGAGTGATCTCTCCCTCTAACAGCTTAACTTTTATTCTACTGAGCAAGTCCAGTCCAATGCTTCCTGAAGTGTCAGTAGGGAAGGAAACGATGGTTGTTTTTGGAAGGGCGAAGGGGTTAATAGCTGACTGAATAGCCTCCTTAATTTCATTCTCCTGATTAACCATGACCAGGGCAGCGCAGACAAGACCCCATGTTGCCAGGCTGGCCACTAGTACCCTTTTTCCTTGTCCTTGAGCCCTCCTCAGGTTTTCCCCCACTCTATCCCCTATTTCTAGGTCTAGGTTACCAAGGTCTGGAAACCATGGATTATGTTCAAACACAAGCTCTAAAAAGTTAACAAGCTGCTCTTTGGTGACTGAAGCATCAGCTGCCTTCAACAGCTGGGGGAAACCTTTATGTAACACTTCTGCTCTGTTGTTAATGACTACCCCATTGTTATCCTGACTGAAAAAAATGCCAAAGGTGCAAAAAGTCCATATCAATGATCCACTTACTGAGCTCTCCTTCCAGTTTCACTTTCCTTTGGCTTCCTTCATTGTTGTCACAGCAGCTTTAGGTCCTTGTTCAGGCATCACTTGCCAAGTTTGTGCCAACAAACCCTGTTAGAGAGATGAATGAAAAACATGAGAGACAGAGAATATCTTTGAGGAGGGCCAGGGGATCCCACCAAAATGGAGCCCCCCAATGACTCAAACTCTCAGATTTATTAAGGAACAACAAAGACATCATATTTTACTGAGTGCAGATATTTGTTTTAGGTATCAAGGCAGGCAAGCAAAGTATGGTGACAATTTGGCTGATTAATTAACTTTTATCTGATTGTCTCCTAGGGAGCTTTGTTTTCCCTGTAAAGTCCATCTCTACTCAAGTTGGCAAAACATCCTGTCTTTAAGATGTTCTGGTTCCGGAGTTAGCAGTGTTCTGCCCCCAGAGGCAACCTAAGCAGACATTGACCCATACATATATATACTTGCATGCACTCAAACACTTGCAAATAACATGCTTTTCATATTTTATCGGATTCCTAAAATTCTAATTGTTATTCTATAGTGGTATTTTCCTTTTTGATGTTTTTGTTAAAGACATTTGCTTAAGATGTGAATAAAATAGCTGTGCTCCATTTCTTCAGAATGAATTAAAACAACTTAGTAGCAAAGCCATTTTCAAAGAAAAAAATATCAAACTTCAAAAACAATTAAATAGATTAAAGTATCTTCTAAGAGATGTGCTTATTGAGAGCTTGGGGTGCTAAAGACAAAATTTCCATTAAAATGACAGAAATTGTGCATGAAATTTTCTACTTGCTTTGATGAACATTCTGTTCTTCCTATTGAATTTGAAGAAAGAGAGTAATTCCATAATTTAGAGTACCTGGGAATCTTGT
The DNA here is from genome assembly GCA_028451465.1 of Erethizon dorsatum. Lineage (NCBI taxonomy): Eukaryota > Metazoa > Chordata > Mammalia > Rodentia > Erethizontidae > Erethizon > Erethizon dorsatum. The sequence goes on from CM051823.1 coordinate 32,810,005, forward strand.
CAACACAGACCTACTCTAATTATAAGTATAAACCCTTTATGATTATTCTCGAAGTTCAAGCTGAATAGCAGGTGTATCTATTTTACATTTCACTCCTATGTATCTTCTTTCCCTAATGAAAAACGCTACATCTATTTCCATTTCTTAAATAACATTCTAACCAGTCTGTTATGATAAAACCTAACTCTATATTTTTTTCACTGAATTTGAGAATTTTCAGTACAGAGTTACTTGACTTCCTCGGTGAAAGGAGTCAGTTTTCTAGCACAAACTTGTTTCCTGACAAACAATGTGCTAGATATTTGTCACAACAAGAGACTGAGGCCAAAACATTGCTTTTGTTTCATTTCCTTTTTTCTTCCTTGGGGGAAACTGAAAGCTCCTGAAGCTGCGGTGTCATCTAACAACATTTACTGGATGGATAAATTCTTTTCGATATTTTGCTAATAGTTATGTAAAAACAATTCACTTAATTTATCACAGGGATTATAGGTGAAATTGATCAATTAGATAAAGAAAGATACAGTGTTCTGGATATAGAATCGAAATCGTTTGTAGCAGCTACTGTTCACACCATGTCTTGTATCCCCTTGGCCTATTCCACTACCTGAAATTGGAGAAGAATATTCCAACCTAGAGTCCACTTCTATTCAAATGCTTGAACTGCTCAGCTTTTCTGCTGGGAACTTGGGAGAAGGCTTTCTCAGATATTAAAAGGCTTGTTGAAATGGAGAAAAGTGAATGAGTTAATGTCTCTAGGTGAAAACTTGTGCTTAAGCCCCATTGCTATCTAATGTATATGCTTACCTTTCCTTCATACTTTGTTTCACTTTTGCTAGTCCTTCACTTGCATCCCTTTTGATTACATTATAGATAAGCTACTTGCATACAGTTACAGCCTCATTATCTGTCTTTGGAAAAATTTAATTAAAAGTATCAAGGAATTATTTTAGCCCAAAATCATATAAAATAAAAATGAAATAAAAAATGTTAATGAAAGTAAAAAGTCTTTTTCAAAAATTTAAATTTTTTTTTTACCAAAAGTAAAAAAAATCTTAAAAGTAACATAATTTCTTTAGCTGAAGAAATTTCATTGTTTTTACACTCATTTCAATTTTCTAGTTATTTTTGCATGATCATGTTGAAGACTATTAATTAAGTGCCATTATGCAGAAATTTTGTGCTTCATTGAAAATAATACTGAAAAAAATATCTTTATAAAATCTCACTTTAATATGCTGAATATCATTGTTTGTCCCATGGTTAGATTTTTTTTTTTGTAGACCACGATTTTACTGGATGCCATTCTATATTACAGGTCTGTTTTACTGTCTATTCATTATGGTCCATCCACATGTACCAAATTAATTTCTACAGGTTTTTTTATTGAATTAATCTACTAAGCCTTATGTCTCTGTATATAAATTTACCAAGCATATTTTGCATCTCTATAAATTACTTTTAAGTATGTTAATAAAATACCACTATTCCCAGTAAGTAGAAATAAAGTGACATAGTCTGAAGTCTTGGAGTCAAACCCAAGTCTTCAAAATCATGTGACAAAATTAATACACAATAAAATTTTTATGAACATATTTTAGGTACCATTCTAAATGTGTTTGTAACTATTACCTTTGTAAGTAATATTATTGTTTTCTTGCATAAATTTGCATAAATTTTACCTATTTGATTATAATCATCCAGTGGAAAAGCATTAGAAAATTAACTTGCCTAGTTTTTGTCCCTGTAATCCAGCACCAATAAGAAAATTAAAATGAGCAGAAGAGAATTTGACAACTTTTTAAATGTTTTGATTCACAGAATAAATGATATTAATTTTCTTTAGCAATAAAAAGAGGCAAATATCAGTTGAGATGAAATTAAATCATAACATAAGTGATATCTTAGTTGGTTTGTAGTACTATTAAGGTATATCACAGATGTATTTTATAAATAATAAAAATTTTTTTCTCACAGTTCTGGAATTTAGCTCCCTGTAGGCCAAGATGCAGGCATTTCGTGTCTGGTGAGAGCTGCTGTCTGCTTCCAATAGTGTGCCTCATTGTTGCAGCCTCTGCAGGGGACAAATATTGCGTCCTCATATTCTGAAAGAGTTCAATGGGGTAAACTCGGCCTATTGTGCCCATTGTAAGGCATTAATGCATTCATGAAGAAAGCATTCTTATGGCTTAATTTCCTTCTGAGGGCCCCCACTCTTAGTACTATTGTGTTGGGAAGTCAATTTTAACATGAATGTGGTAGCTAACAGAAATATTCAAACTATAGCAGGAGGTTACCTGCAATAGAAAGACTGCATAAATTTTTCGGAAACCCAAATGTAGTGTTTTAAACAAGACAGAACATTATTTCTCCCTTTTATAATATTTTTGAAGAATGAAATTTGGTCTTCATTGAGTAATCCAGCAATTCTGTTAGATATGTAATGGTCTCATGCAGAGAGTTTAATTTTGCATTTTGTTTAATGATAATACTTAATGCATAAAATGCATTTATGCATTCAGGCTAAAGATATTTTATGTGTATTTTTCAAACGCATATTTTCTATCTAAATATCCTCATGATTGCAACGTCTGTTCGTGACTTTTGCCCTTTTCTTTTTGGGTTTACTTTTTACTGTTGATTTTGAGAGTTCTTTACATATTCTATACATGAATTATTTGTCACATTCACTGTAAATATTGCGTACTTGTCTCATAATTTCGTATTTATGAGATCTGTATCACTTTCTGTTCTATATTTTAATACAAAACATATATTTTTTATATCCTTCAAGATTTCAGTTCTCTTGAAAGGTAGGACCATAGCTAATATCTTCCTGTATAGCCCTTTCCCAAAAGTATTCACCCCCTAAAGACACCTAAAAACACATAATTGCTAGAGTGGTCAACAAATAACTCTATTAAGATAGGCACTGTAACAACAAATCACCTAAAAAGATTATTATATTAATTTGGTACAAAATAGAATCATAAACTTTCTACACTTTAAACATTTAAAAATTTTTATCCCTTATTTTGAGCTCTCTTCTTTTTCATGAATTAGTCTTTCTTTAAATTTTAATATATTTTGTCCTATAAAATATGACATATTTCACCTTATAAAAATCACCATGACAAAATTCTTCAGCTTATTCTGGTATGAGTCCATTTAACTTCCATTCCAGATTGCTTTAAGCCTTGTTTGGAAGGCTAAGGTTTGGGATTCCAGATGTATCCTCTAAATGTGCTATCAGCTGCATTACCTTCTATTCCTTGGTATCTAGCATTTAGGTGGTGATGCAAGTCCCAGTTGTGCTGGCTTTACACTGCTAGCATGTTACAAATTCACTTGGGATTTAATTGCTCGCACCCAGTAAGAATTGTAATCAGAACAGCCAAGATCACTTCACTACTCTCAATTCAAGGGGAGTTAGAAATTGGAGTTTCAAATAAACTGTTTAAGTCACCATTTTAATCTTTTCTCTATGTAGGCCTTTTCTTCATGGTGTATTTTTCTTCTTGTTCTTGTTCTTTTTCTTTTCTCCCTCTCTCACTTTCACTCTCTCTCTTTCATTGTTAATTTAAAGAAGCTCAGTAAGTGTATCATCTAAGCTTCTACTTCACAGATGAATCTCGAAGAATGTCTCTGAGAGAAATAAAGATCGTGTACTTTTACCAGTGTCCAATTTGAAATTATTCTAGGCATGAATCATGATGGCACCTTTTGCCATTATTCCACACATTTTCTCAGTCCCTCGTTGTAAGTTCAATGCAGAGAGAACTTACTGCTCATGCCAAGATGTGTTTCCTTGTTACTGCCAATTTAATGATAACATGATTAACAGAAGAGTTAAAGCAGTTATAGCAATGACAAATTTATGCCCCTGAAAAGGAAAGGGAACTCAAAGAATTCTGTCATTTATATTCACCCAAAATAGTCTTTTTCTGTGTTACCTCCTTAAACATAGTCATTAATATTCCTATGAAATTTAGTTGTATTATGTCAAGAATAGAATATAATATTATAGAAATACCTCACATAAAATTTTTTTTGCGAGATGCTGTCAAATATCTTATTATTGTTTTAGTGTTGATGTGGAAATGAATAGGTTAATTTATATATTTTATGGATAATTACATTGAGGTTCTTATCTAGTGAATTTCTTTAGGTTACTCAAACACATTCTTAAAAGTAGTTCTTGTGATAATACAAAATAAGGAATGAGAACACCAATGTTTATGTTTTAGGCTCTATTATATGTAAAACTGAATTTTAATATTATTTCAACCCTTAGATTTCCTCTCATCGCCTTACCTTCCAAGTCTCCTTTATGACTATATCTTCTTCATTCTTTTATGTTTCAATAATTTTGGAGAAGCAGTTGTCAAATTTTGCCACATTGTTGAATCACTGGTAAAGTTTTCAGTTATCATCATACCCAAGTCTTATCCTGCAATATTTAAATCTGAAAACAGGAAGGAAAGAAACAGGATTTGAAGCATTTTCTTAAACTCTTCAGTTGGACACAAAGTACAGCAAAGTTTGTGGCCATTATTTTATAGTTCTATCCCAGACATTCTTATTTCCCCCTCTTCAGGAATACACTCACTCTAAGTGTACAGTTACAGTTTCTTGTTGAGTGTTGATTAGTTTTTAGTCTACATATCCGCCTTGAACTTTTGCCTTAATTTTTAGGTGCTTCTCAACTTCTGTAGCCATAGACAGAGGCTTGAAAATCAACAATACCGAAATTGAGTTTCTATTCTTCCTCAAATTTTACCTTTCTTTTTTCATTTAGCTATGGTGTAGATAGATGCTGCTGCAAAATATTTTGACTCAAGAATTCAGTTTTTATTAAAACGGAAGGTTCACTCCCTCCCTTAGCTGACAGCCTTGAAATAAGCAGTGCAAGCCAGTAGATCAGTTTGATGGTTCTTAAACTCCGAGTGTCTATCTTCGTTTTCATTATTTAGAGACTAGGATCGGGGGAGTCCAGGTGCATCCCTGAAAGGACAGAGGCCACCATACGCACGTGCTTCTTTTGCTTCTATTTCACTAATTAGTCATCTGGTTCTTTAGTTTCTGAGGGAAGATAGATGTGTATAGTCTTTGGCAGTTTCTCAGTAAAAAACAGAAGGAAAGAATTTATGACTCCAGACAAGACAGATGAACTAGGACCTGAATTATTGTACTGAGTGAAGTAATAACAACAACAACATCAACAACAAACTGACCGAATATATGAGACAGCAGTTTTTTGAGACAGAAAGAACTCAGAGATGTGACTCCAATAAAGTCAGCTGTACAACTTTCTACCTTACGGTCTTCACAGATTCCAGCACTCAGTCCAGGAAGAGTGACACATGTATATTTGGAAGTATTCCTTGATTTAGGAAGATGGACTTAATGTCATTAGGGATTAGAGTTTTCAAGGTATCTATATCTTGCTTGCCAAAGTGTCAGAAAAGATAGAGTGTTAGAGACCGCGAAAGCCAGAGTTTCATGCCAGATTCCTTTGAGGATTCAACATACAAATAATCTAGCACATGTGTGAAAAACCCAGTGAAAGCTAGAAGGTGAACTAAGTAAAAGGAGTAAAGGGAAAAGCGGTTGGTGCTCAAAAGAGGCTAGAAAGTGTACCTGTTCTCACTAGAAAAAAAAAAAAAACTGCATGAGTCACATGATTCTGGTTTGAGTAAAAAGAAGGTCCTTATATCAGATGCAGAGCATACTTAACGTTGAATAATACTTCAAAAATACTTGGCATAGGTCCAGTCATTCCTTAGATAATCTTAAAAGCAGAATCTCAAAGGATAAAACTGTTTGCAAGTAACTGAGCCACTCACAAAACAAAGCAGAACAAATGTTAAGAATTTTTTAAAAACCACTTAACTAGATAAAAATTACAGTGTCTTTCATCCAATAAAAACAGTCTTAATTCATGTAACAAACAAAAAAGTATGTCATAATAAGAAAAATCCATCAAAAGTGACTCCAAACTAACACAGATATTAAAATTAGCCTATCATATGTTAAAATTGTTATTTTAACTGCATTCCATATATTCAAAAATTAAGCTGAGACGTTATATTAGAAGAACCAAACTGAATTTCTAAAGCTGAAATTATAAAATGTGAAAGAAATACACACTCAGTATTAACAGCAGATTAGCTATTGCAGAAAAATAAATATTACTGAAATCTGAAACTTACCAGTGAGAACTGTAAAAGTAAAACACAAAGCCAAAATAAATGAATACATAAAATGGAAGAGAATATGAATGAACCATGGTCCAACTTTAGGTGCCCTCATATAGGTAACATTGGAGCCACTAATCATTGGGAAATATCAGAGACATCGAAAGAGAGATCAAATACTTTGAGGAATTGTGGCTGAAATTTTTCAGAAGTAGTTTGACAGTACAAACTCATATTACAAGAATCTCAATAAGACTCCTTCAGAAGAGTCACCAAGGAAATTACTCCAAAGTACAAAAAAATCAAATTTTTCAAAGATCATGATAGAAAAATCTTCAAAACAGCCAGAGGAAAAAGATACCTTCTTTAATATGATTGCATAGTTAACATAGTACATGTTGTAAACAAAAGAACAAAGATGAAGATTATTTCTTTCTCATAGAAAATATACATTTGAAAATTCAGGGGAATAATCTCTTGAAATTTTTTAGAGGAAAAAGCTCTCAGACTAGATTTGTCTACTTGGTAAAATTATCCTCAGAGTGAATCCAAAATAAAGACTTTAAGACATATCCAGCAGATCTGCATTACAATGATATTTTCTTCACAGGGAAGAAAAAAGAGAAAAGCAACAAAATAATTCAGATGGAAATATGCAATGATGAGCCTTACAAATGGAAGTACTATGAACAAACACGTTTGTATTTTTTTAATTTTCTAAACTTTTTTAAGATGAAGGACTAAACAAACACAGTGCATAGCGAAATGTAAAACATAAATAAAAGTTAGAGGCATGACAACTATAGCATCAATGAAGGAGAGAAATAGAATACTGCTGCAATTGCACCTCAAGGTAGACCGCACGTTAAAAATGTATGCCATAAACCTGAAGCAATCAAATATTACAAAACAAGGAAATATTGCTAATATGATGACAAAAGAGAAAAATGATTAATAAAATTATTTAATTAACCCAATGTTGGCAAATAAGACCAGATAAAAGGGTCAAAGATTGGGAATATAGGAAACAAATAATATTTGATAGCTATGAACAAAGATACCAAAATTCAAATGAAACGAAACTAATGTACATGGCTCAAATATTATGAAGATTGTTAAAACATTGAAATATTTCATACTTATCATATCCTTCCTTGGTTAAAAGGTTTTAGTGAATTTTTGTAACTTCAGGAATAATTTCCAAAGCTTTGGTGTTGCCCTGCCTAATCTGTCTCATTTTAAATCTACAGTGGCCCCTCCACATTCATGGAGATTTATGTTCCTAGAGTACCCTCAAATTGTGAAATTTGAATTTCACATTTCAGATATGGTCAGAAAAATGCTTATAACTGCCTATTTTTTATAGTTTAAACCCTAAATATGCTATGTCTCCTGCAGTTATGTAATTTAATTTAATAAAATACTGTATTAATGAATCTTTAGACGTTTCAGGGCATTTTTGCAGCATCTTAGGGATCTTCAGGCTTTAAGAAGAACAAAACTGAGAACACTTGAGATAGCTACAGGTGGCACAACAACCTGTTATGATGCAGGAATGCTGGTTCATCTGCAGGAGATGGGTTACAGGGCAGCAGCCAAGCAGCAGCAAGCAGAACTGAATAGTGCTCTCAGATTGGCTACTTGCAAACCTCCTGCCAAACAAACAAAAAATCAATTGCGGAAGATGCAGTATATCCGTTTTCAAAATTGCGGGGATTTCTGTGAATAATTATTGGTTAAGTTCTAGGGAAAAATCCAGGAAGGACTGAGGCCATTAGCTCTGAACTGTGACTTTGTGGAGGTATGCTCAATTCACTGAAGGTATTCTTATCTTCCAACAAAAATGAAATTTAGGTTTACTAAGATGTTATATTTTTTCCCCTAACCTTAAACAAAGTTAGGTTTGCTTCTTGCTGGGTCTTCATTTTAAATTCTGTCATGGTTACATCTTAGAGTATAGAGTATCAAGATTGACTTGGTTTAGGACCTAGCTACTTCTTTGTCTTTCCCACTCCTTTCTTCATCAGCCTGTCCTGTCTCCAAGTGCCTGGAAAGGAAATAGGGTAATTAAAAGTCTTTTTTCTACTGTGAAAGACAAGTTGATGTTTTTAACCTTATCTAGGATTTTAGAAACAGAGATGATAAAGAGAAATTTAATATATTTAATTTATGGAGAAAGAGAACCAAAGAAAACTGCTGGTATTGTGAAATGGGGGAGAAGAAAAGGAACATTATCAATAATGTCTCAGCATATTTTTTTCTTAAATACATGCTTGATTTTGCTCAGTATACTACAATTTCAAAATAGCAGGAGGATTAGCACTGCCAGATTTAGCGTTTGCCCAATGTAATAAGCAGGCATTCTTTATGTTTGTAATTTAAAAACTGAAGCCTCACAGAAGTTAAACACATTTTAATTTGTAATTCTCCCATACAAGTGAAGAAATTTACCCTTAGAGAATGTATGTGGCTAGGAGATACCATAATCTAGAATTAAGAGTGTAATACCTGGAGTCATAGAATCTAAATTTAAATTCCAGTTCCATCACTATGAAGCAGTATGAACTTGAGCAAGCTACTTTCACTTTCTGTAACTTGATTTCTTTTTTTTTTTTTTTTTGTGGGTACCAGGGGGGTCGACCTCAGGACCTCGTGCGCCAACAGGCACCCGTGCCGCTGAGCGATATCACCGGCCCCTTTTTCGTATGTGGGATCCGGGAGTCGAACTCGGGCGTCGAACTCGGGCCCTCGCGCTTGCAAGGCAGGCGCTTACGCCGCTGAGCCATCTCACTGGCCCTGTAACTTGATTTCTTCTTCTATAAAATTGTGATTGTATTATAAGTAGGCTGTGGAGGGAATTATGTGAAATGATGTATGGACATTATTAATGCAATGTCTCACCAGCATCAAGCACTCAATAACTCTTAACTATTGTTAGTATTCTAAGTATTACTATTATCATTAAATATTATTATAATTTCTATTATCCAAGGTCACTTAGCTAACTAGAAGCTGATTCTGCATTTGAATGTAGGCTTTTTCTGCTTTCTTTCATTACAGATTAGCACAGTATAGTGAACAAAAATAATCAGATTCTAATTTATCACGTTCTTTATTTCCCTATCCTTTTTTTGGACTCTTGGAGTACTTTGATTTTAACCTCATTGATGATTTCAACGGCTTAGTGTGCAAGCACTTCTTTATGGTATTATGAGTTTTTACTCTCTAGATTCATAATACAAATATTGAAACATATCTGAGTCTGTGATGATTATTTTGGGGAATGTTTCATTAATATTAATAAACGACAATTTTATTATCTATGCCCTTCAATTTGTTTTAATCCAAATACTTTTTTCTAACTTAAAAATCAATTTGAATTGATTTATCAAGTAGGAACCTTGGCACAAATTTTGGAAGATTTTTAAGTACTATTACATAACACGCATATTAAACTTGCTGAGTAGTTTTCAAAGCCCTTAGCCTAAACATAGGAATTTTGAGAATAGGATATTAAAAGTATTAGTAAGTATGCATTATTTCACTTAAGTTTGTATTAAATATCTATTAAAATAGATTTTCTCAATCCAGCATGCTATTCAATAGGACTTTAGTAATCTGCATGAACATTTCTAGGCCACTAGAACGTCCTTCGGTAAATTAGTACTTCAAGATGTTAAATAATGTTTTAATGAACTGAAAAATCCATGCATGGAATAGAGGAAACTTAATTCCTGCTTATAGGAGCGCTTTCACTTATGAGCAAAATGACCGAATCTTGTCTACATCAGCAAGAGTAAAAGTGGTGCTTTGCAATTTTTTATTATAGGGAATGTTTTAGTTAAATGACAAAAATAATAGTTTCAGCATAGATTTCAATTTTTATTTTAAGGATATGCCAAAGTCATGCCTAAGACTTATATGCTCCTTTAAATATATTTAAAGTTAATTATATTGGAGAAATGAACAAGAGATCATAACTACAAATGTCAAATTAAGAAAAGGAAAGTATTTTAAGAGGCTTTTCAGAGATGGAAGCAACAACTTGGAAGTGACTGCATACTTGAACAATTCTAGAAATCAATGTGGTACGACAGAATTTGTCAAATCTCTTCTTCCAAAGCATGTTAACACATCTTGTTGTTTTCAGTGAAAGTAAAAATAATTTAGGGAAGAGTTACTCGAATATTTCAAAGGGAACTTATATCATAAATATACAACATATGACATCACCAAAAAGCAAGAACAATACTGCCATTGAAAAGAAAGGAAATCACAAATGTATATTTCAATAGACTTAGAGAATTCTGGGGAATAGTTTTTGAGACATTAAACCATGACTGGTCCATCAGTATTTGCTGGATAACATTTTCTAAAGAAACAATAATTAAAACATTATATTTATACATATACAGTGTACATATCTAGTTATATATTTTATATATATATAATTCAAAACTTTCTGTGTTCCAGAAGTAAAAATTTTACATTTAAACCATAAACCACATATTAGAAAAATGCATTCTCATTGAATTAGAATAAAATAGAAAAGAACATATGTGACTTCATAAATTTTATAATTAATGCAGGTTTTTCTTGTTATTTTAGTTCTTACTATTATAACATTCACTAAATGACCCAAAAATCATTGCTCAGAATTCCAATCTTAGAAACTGGCTAGGAAGCATCAGCTTGAATGTCTTAGTAAAAATAATTTGTGTAGTACATTTTTAGTAAAAGAATGTATAGTTGAGGTAGTTGTATTTCAGTGATTTTCTCCATAGATCCATGTTTTCCCAAGCAAATCTTAAGCATTTACTCTTCTACTTAACTTTGCTGCCACACATCACCAAACAGTGGCCGTAATTAGCACTCTCTGTTTTCTTCTGTCTGCTACCAATCCTTACTCAGTCTACACCTCATTTGGTGAATGAAAACACATTTCTCTTATCTGAAGTTTATTTTCCATTTTTTTTCTCAGTTTTTTTTTAATTTATCATGTGACTAACACATTTATATAAGTTTCACAGTGTATGTTCACTGTAGAGACAAAGAGATCTACTTTGTATATGCACATATACATCTGCACAAGTGTGTTTTGGTATTAAGTTAACCATTATTTTAAGCACTATAAATAATCCTTTTTGATTTCTTAAAATAAGAATAAAATTTATCTCCTACATATTACACATTCTCTTCCCACTCCCACATATTTATTTAGCAGTTATATTTATATTAGGATGACTCTTAATTAGCTCTTCCCTTGTTTCTCTTCTGGGAATGAATTCCTGTATTATAAAATAAGACTATTATAACTCCAAGGTTTTTCTGTATCTTTGTAAACTCTCACTCCTTTATATTCTCAATATAGTACACACATTGCTTTGCATTTCTTTTCCTCAAATTAAAGCTGTATTTTTTCGGCTTCAGATGAATCTTTTTTTCCCTCCTATTCTTGATGGCATCAGTTATAGTGGAAGTTCTCTTCATTGCTTGTCACAGTTGCAACCACTGCCCCTTGAAGAGACAAATTTCTTCTCTGGGTATACGTCTCATTTTGTTTTAATGATTCTTTATATACTTTATACCAAAGCATGTAGAAAATAGACTTCCCAAATCTTTGCATAGCTAAATCTATCCATCTATATAATACAATGACACATGAATGATGATATTTGAGACCCCTGCAGTGGGCTTCAAACTCCTACCAAGTGTTATGGCGCATGGCAGGAGTAAAAAGCAAAAGACAAAATAACAGTGTGGCAGGGACCTGGGATGACCAGTTGTTCGTGGGGAACAAAAGACCATGAGGCAGCCAGAACCTTTTATTGATTACCTCTGTGTCAAGGACAGTGACTGAAGGGCAATGAGTGTTTCCAGGAACAGCAATGATGACTACGGTGGGCTAGTGAGAAGAACAAAGCATTCTTGCAAAGATGAGAAGGGGCAATAAGGAAACTGTAGTTTCCCCAGGTGCCTTATCATCCTCAGCAGGTCTTGTCTTGCTCTGCGAGTGCCACAGCATCACTAGCCCTAGGGCTTTCAGCTATAACCCCCCAAAAGCAGGGATTTTCCACATTTCAGTCTGGCTCAAAGGGCAGGACAAAGTGGACCTCGGATGTCCTCTAGATTCAATTTATAATTGTGGTCCCCCACATGATGAAAATCTAGATTGATGATGGTTTTGAATAACATTTTTGCTGGACTCATGGCATAATCATCAGTATACAGTGCAGATGCTAAAACCAAAGGGATTCGAACATCCTTTATTGTTTCTTTTTGCACATTAGATACTTTTAGTTCTCCTTCTTGATGGAACTCTGTAGTTTCATAGTAAAGAATCCATTGTGAGAATATCTTTGTTCTTGCTTCAGGGCCCATAATGCAATTTTCAATTTGAAGATTTTATGTTTCAGTTTTAGGAAAATCTTCATTTTTTTTGACTTATCATGGTCCAATCTTACTCTTCTCTTTTCAGGAACATTACCTAATAAACCTCCTACATTTATCATGTATACTATTTCTTAATATTTTTCTTTGTTGTATAAACATTTTTCAGAAAAGTCCTTCCATTTCTTTTTATAACATATATAGGAAGTGTTTTAGTAATTGTAGACAAAATGTCTGACTTTTTTTCTTTTTTCATATTCTTGGACTTGTATTTTGCATGTGATAGTTTCAGGAATTTATTTCAGTGTACCAGAGTATTTTAAAATATTTGTTTCAGTTAACTATAATTTTGTTATCCAAAGTGCTAGATATAATCAAGCCTGTCCAAAAAAATTCTAAAAAAATGCTTGTTAAAAAATTGTCTCTCAGAGTTGTACATTTTAAGGAAAAAATGAAAAAACATACCTTATTCTTTGTTATAGGAAATTCATAAGGTGAATTTCTTCTTATTGGAAAAGAAGAATTAAATGAATTTGCTGAAAATTTTAAACTTATGTATTGTACAAGAGATATCTAGAAATTATTCATCTTATATAACTGAAACTTTATAAACATTGTATAATTCTCTATCCAGTAACAGTGTACCCAGAGTTAACAATACTGTACTGTACAGTTAAATTTTTCAAAAGATATAAACTCATGGTAAATATTCAAAGGAAGGAAATGAAGGAAGGAAAGAGGGGTGGAAGGAAGAAGCTCTGGACAGATTCTTTACTTCAGATAGGACTGTTCTTCTCAAAGAAATCTTTGACAGAACTACAAAATGGTAGAACCTTAATATCAGTTTGACAGTATGACAAAAGCCTTGAAATATGTGTATGTCTGTTCTCCTAAGTAATTCCAAATGTACTAATCTACTATAAGGAAGTGATCAAATGTATTCCAGGACCTATATACAAGGTCATTACAAATACTGTTTATAATAGTGAACCATGGGAATATCCTAAATGCTTTATAATAATTGAACAATTAAATAAGCTGTGATATTATAGAATACAATGGAGCTGCTTGAAAACTATATATAAATAAATATTTAAAGTAAAGGAGTGCTGGTTATATCGCTCAGTGGCATGGGCGCCTGCTGGTGTGCGAGGTCCTGAGGTCAACCCCCGGTACCCACAAAAATATTAAAAAAATAAAGTAAAGGAAATTGGTTCTGATTTAAGATTTAGAAATCTACAAAATTAGATAATCATAATTAAATTTCAAGACGAATAGACATTAGAATGTGTTTTTATGTAAATTAGAAATATTTTCAATTAACATATCAACCGTTACGATAACGAAGTGTTGTCTCTGAGCAAAGAATAGTAAGAGATTGTTGCTTTCTGACTTGTGCTTTCCTTTGTTGCTAGGTGAACCTTCATTGAACTTGTGATACATTTGTATAAAAATCACTGACAAAATGTCAGAACACGGGAGGTCATCGACAGGGGTCTGGGTGGTGTCTCTCTCCTCATGAGGACTCTCCCTTCACCTCCATTTCATATGGCTATAAAAGAGACGTTACAGGCATGATATTCAAATTTGGCTATTTATAACTTGGAATTGGTTTACTTAGCTGCCCCTAAGAACATTCATATCAAAGTAAAAAAGCAGAAAGTCTGGACACATTATCTTCATTTCAACATCTTTTGGGTTTTGTCAGGTGGTACGTTTGTTTTCCGCAACGAGTAAGTGATCTGAGAAAACACTAAATAAATCTGCTTACTGAAGCGTGATGATATCAGTTTTAGTGCATCTTGTATTAACTGGGGAAAGTAACATGTTTCTTATAAGATTTTGAACAACATTATTTAGAAATTCAAGTTACACCTTTTCTTCACCAAGAAGCTGATATGGAACACTTAGTTTCAGATGTGAAGACAGATTGAAATTTCATAGATAAAGATGTAGTGTGAATAATTTATCATTGCCCTAGTAGAATTCTTTGAGTCTGTAGAAAGGCAACTTTATTGTTAAATAACTGTCTCCTAAGTCTAGAGTGGTAAATGAAATTCTACAATAGCTGTAATAATTTCTTTGGGTTAAGGATACTGATCAAACTGAAGTTTGCAAAAAGGTTATGGTTCTGTATATCTCCTGGGCCGATACTATAGATAGAAATATAGGCAGGGAGATTAATGGATATGTAGACCTGTCTTTGTCTGTGTTTTAATCACGATAGCTTTCTTTTTTGGTGATTTATATAGTAAGGTTTCATTTAAGGGTCCATTTATTCACTTTACCAAAAAATATAAAGTATTAGAGGAGAGAGAGAGAAAAAAAGAAGCTGGAGAACCAATAGAGAAAAATTTAATAGAACTTCTTGTACAAAAAGTGGTTGAAACATATTAGAAAACACATTGTAGAATTTTGAAATGTTATTTATGTTTTTCCTAGGGATGTATTAACATTTTATGTACTGAAATAATACAAAGAGTAATATAAAAAGTCCATAATCTACTCATGCCCAGCTCTCCTTAATTCCTCTTTTCCAGAGATAACCATTGCTTGACACAGTTGTAGACATCAGGTATATGTCTTTCAACCTCGTACCCCAGCTTATACAGACAAATGAATATATAGGCTTTAAAAATAATCTTAGGGAAATTAAACTATAAAAATTATTAATCATTTTATTAAAGATGTGTTTTGGTACCACATTCAAATCTAAAAGGAATAATGAAGACTTTCAAAATTTTATTTGAAGTCCAGAAATGTAGGCAGTCAGCCCAAGGAAGTATGGTAACCGACTTTCCATTTTCAGGGCCTAACTTCTTCATTATAATGTCTGTTTAAAGATCACAGTGAAAAATAAATGGCTCATTTTATAATTTGTTTAGTATTTCCTATTGAAAAGATATATTTCAGGTGTTCACTACATAATTTACCAATTGTTAAAATCTTGAAAGATGTGTAGCAGATTCTGTTGATTTTTCCAATGATTGTTTTGCAGTATTTTGCTTATGATAAATACTGAAAATATTTCATAAGGAAACTAATATTGGATATATGTACTATTTACAACAGTTCAGTGTATTTCTTCTTGTGATAGTATATACTATCTACATTAAAATGATAAATAAATTTGCTCCTAAAGCCTACAGTTTCCTAATATCCACTTTAGTAAAAATATCATATAATAACATTACACAAAAAATCATAGAATCATTCAGATTTCAAATTTTGCATCTTTCTTAACAATAGAAGATATATATTATATGCTTATTATAATAAATTTGTGCTAAAATTTACATTTTCCATTTTTTTCTGGTGAATGACAGAAGAATATCACAAAATGCTGATGAGTTCTTGAAAGCAGTGATCTGTACATATTTGCAATCAGATTTTTAGGAACGTATTTTTAAAATTTTACAGAACAGGAATATTTGTAAAAAGTGACTGCTGTATTTCACAGTGGCAGGCTGTTTTTTGGTTGAGGATTGAATGTATTTTTTTTCTCCTTGTAGCTGAAATAATTTGTCAAAGTACAGAATGAAAAGAAAATGAGTGAAAGGAAAGCAGGAAAAGTGAATCATAACCGTTATATTTTGCACACCTATTCTTTGGTTTTATAATCATGAAAACGACTACTGTGATCATAACCACATACTTGCTAAATTAAATTGTTCAGAGAGAGCTTTGGGAGATATAAGAAAGCCTCCCTTTCCTTTGAAATTTTAAGGATAACCCTAGCTGGTTACAGAAGCTAGAAGAATAACAGCAGTGAGGAAGTGGCTCAGCTGTTCTAGGCTTGTGGAGAGAAGGTTGTACGGAGAGGAGTCTGGACACTACAGCGAGACAGGCACATCCAGAGCAAAGGGACCTCTAATCCACCTCAAATAGCATTAAGTGAAAAAAATGATACAGCAGTACATTAATGATTCTGTAGAAAACATGAAACACACATCTGACCCATTCTTTAAAGCTGTCACTATAGACATTGTTGGTAACTAGATTCTTTACTTAATAGCCTTATATGCTCACTTTTTTGGAAGTTTCATGTCTTCCTAATTTTCTGTTATTTTACCCATGCTAGGGGGCAAATGATTCTACTACATATTTAAATTTAAATCAATATTCAAAGATTTTTTCCCCAACGCTATTAACTGAGAAAAAGAAAAAAAAAGGGGAGAGACCCTTACCATAAGAAGATATCTTGGATTCTGTTTAACAGCAATAAAATTGGCTATCTTGGATCGTGGTTGCATGCATACAACCTTTCACTCTCTCTCAGCATCCCTCCTTCTGTCTCCGTCCTTCTCTGTCTCTCTTTGTATTTCTGTCATACACACATGCGTGTGTACACACGCATGCAACAACCTATTTTATGTTGCAAGGTTTTCCACTTCTGACCAATCAGCATATAACTTTTAAAACTTATTTACTTTCATACTGTTTTGTTCTATTTACATGATACCACTGAACTTACATCTCACTTTATTATTGTGTACTACCAAGCATAATTTGTTTAAGGTGGAAATTTTCATAATGTAAAGATTCACACTCTTAAGCAAATAAATGTCCTCTCCAGACATTCTTCAAAATGCTTAGAAAATGATTTTAGTGAATTAACAGATACTATGTATAGATAAAGAATGTATAATGATTTTAATTGTGTTACCCTGTGATAGATTTACATAAAGATCCTGATAATTATTGTCATGATCGCACTCAAAATATTTTCTTAGAAACTTTTTTCCTTGTTTCAAACAAGTGCAACTTTTGGCTTGCAGAATGAATGGTTATTTTTACTTCCATTTTCAATTTCTTGGCTTCACAATGTATCCTAACGATGTTTCTCTGTCTCATCAGGTCTCAGAGGAAATGTTGGTAATGATTCAGTCTTTAATGTTGATTCATGATAGGTGCATATATTGAGGAAGATCTTTTCCCTTGGCTCATCTTTGCTCTAAAGTTTAATATTGTAATTTAATAAAAATGGCTCTGCAGCTATGAAAGATAACCTGGTAAAGAGATATATGTATTTCAAAGCTGGTGCAGGTTCAAAGTTAAAACAAGATTTTTTTTTTTCCTATTGCCATGTCCATCTTTCTCTACCAAGGGAAATCACCTCTTCAAAGGAAAAGGCAGTAACTCTCTAAATCTCCATATTTACTCAAGTCCCGAGACTCTGCAGGGCAAAAGCTGGCAAGTCTATAGATTTACAATGTTTTATGATAATGATTTCCTCCAAGGGCTCACCCGAGATGAAAAGATAAATTAATTTATCCACTTCCAACCACTAGTGAAAATTTAGTCTCCTTTCCAAAAGCTGCCTTCAGAGCAGCTCCTGCACTATATAATTCATCAGCGGTGATTAAAATTTAAGAGCCTCAGGATATGACCATCTTGCACTGGGCCTATCAAGTGGAAAGCATTGTAAAAATGATGAGTTCGGAGCTGATAAGGGCATTATGACTTTTTGTGACTTTGCAACACTGCTACTACTGTTAATGATAATAAAAACCAGTGTCTTGCCACTGATTGTTGTCCACGTGTTTACGCATATAATTCTGATTTCATCCCTCACAATATCCCTGTGAAGGATATTTTAAGAATGATTAAGAACAGAATGTTGAGCTGTCATGTGTACATGAGCTCCAAAACTTGTTCATCTTATAATTGAACATAACTGAAAGTTTGTATCCTTTGATCGACAACTTCCCCATTCTCCCACTCTCACGTCCTTGCTGTTATTATTTGGACTGAGAATGTCCTTCAAATGCATCATGCTTATAAGGTTGGGCTTTTGGAAGATAAATGAATCATGGAGAAGATACAGCTGACTTGCTGTTAAGAGATGGGGTCTGCTTAAAAGAGGGGGTTCACTGGGTCATGACCTGGAATGGTTTAACTCCCCTCCTAGGTCCTCAGGTCTCCAGGTAAACATGAGCAGCTTTCTTTTGCCAGACCCTTCCACCATAACTTCCTGCTTTGAAGCCAGCCAACTAAGGACTAAAAACACAGCATCAGCCAAAATAAATCTGTCCTCCTCCAAGTTGCTGGCCTCAGGTATTGTGTCCCAACAACAAAGAAGTAGCTAAGACATGTGGGTAACAACCATTCTATTGTTCTCTCAGCCAGGACACCGATGGTAGGTTCTACATGTCAGTGATGTAATGCAGATTTGTCTTTCTGTGTCTGGTTTATTTCACTTAGCATAATGCCCATGATGGCAGAGATTAGCTTCTTTTTAAAAGCTGAATGATAGCCTACAGCATATATCTATATACATCTCGCTATGTAGGATGCAAAACTCTTTCAATTCATCTGGCAATGGGCATTTAGGTTGTTTGTAAAATCACTCTCTTTCTCTTTTTCTCTCAGTCTCTCTGTCTCTCCTTCTGTATCTCTCTTTCTCTCTCTGTCTCTCTCTCTATATATTGCTGGATTAATTGTAAATTCATATACATATTGCTGTTCATATATAATATTGTAAGTATATATATATATTGTAAGTATATATATATATATATGTATGTATTGCTGGATTAATTGTAAATTCTTAATTTTTTGAGCAACCTGTGTATCATATCCTGTAGTAGCTAGGGCAGTTTCCATCCTTCCTCATAGTGTGCAGAGCGTTTATTTCTGGGGTCACATACATGTACATCCCCTAGTCTGTTCCATTGGTTTGTGGTTTTAGTTTTATGTAATTGCCATATCTTTTTTATTATTAGTTTGAAATACAGTTTGAAGTCAGGAGGTGTGATGCCTCTGTATTTGTTTTCCTAGTTTTTCTTTCTCAAGATGCCTATAGCTATTAAGTGCCTTTTGTTGTTCCATGCAAGTTTTAGGATGCTTTTTTTCTGTGAAAATAATGACATTGGAATTTTGATAGAGATTGCAGTGATTCTGTAAGTTCCTTTATTTATTATAGACATTTACAATATTAATGCTTTCAGTCCATGCACAACAGATATCTTTCCATATGTTTGTGACTTTTTCAGTTTCCATTGTCAATGTTTTATAGTTTTTACCATGCAGATTTCTAACCTCCTTGGTTATTTTTATTTTTTAAGTGTTTCATTTTTTTTTTGATTTACTGTAAATAGCATTTTTCCTTTTATTTCCTTTTATTTCTTTTTGGTTAGTTTACTATTAGTCTATAGAAACACTGTTGACCCTACAACATAGTTGAACTAATTTATTAGTTCCAAAACATTTTTGTGAGGAATTTAAGAATATCATGTCATCTGAATATAGAATTTCTCTTTCTCATTTCCTATTGTGATGCCTTTTATTGAATTATATCACCTAATAAATATAAGGCTCTGGGTAGTCTAGTATTATGTTAAATAGAAGTGACGAAACTAGACACCATTGTCATGGTCCTAAACTTGGACCAGAAACTTTCAACTTTTCACTGTTGAGTATGATGACGCTTGAATTACTTTATATTCCAAAGGATGAGGGGGGCATTTTTCTCAACGCTCACAGCTTTCCTTAGAAGATCTGTGGAGATTCAGGAAGCAAACAGTGCTGCTTAGGACATAGATTATCATCTGCAAATGTCTTGGTTCATTCCCCGGTACCACACACAAACACACACAGAAAGAAGGAATGAGAGAGAGAGAGGGAGAGAGAGAGAGAAAGAATGATTCTTAGCATTAAGACAACAGATGCTATTTCAGGGGTTCCTTAGGACAATAAGCAGCCACCAAAGTGAACCAGTAAAAGAGCTGCAAGATGATGGTGGAAGAGCCAAATGCGAGGAGCACCGCTTGGAAATTTCTGAGAAACCAATTGGTGGTATCTACCGATCACGCAGGAAAGAGCTAAAAGTCCTTATGTTGGAGGGTAAAAACTGTATATAAAACCAACAAGTGGAAACACAGGAAAGGCAAAAATCTACCTTATGGATTTCATTAGGAAGAGCATCAGTGAGGGTTGGTTTATTTCTAGTTCCATTTTAGCAAGAGAAAACAAGATAGTGAAATGATCATTTTGCTGTTACATTTACTGCTAAGGGTCAATGATGTGTCTGAAAACAACTTTTGGAATTTCTAAATCACTTTAACTATATACTGGCTAACCTAATGTCTAGGAGGAAAGTTGAATGAGAAATGATAGCTTGATAAAATGTGATGAAAATATAGATAGTAAGAATCTCAATAAAACCTTCTTTTAGCATTCAAACTCTCAAGAGTGTTTAAAATCTAAGAGAAAAGCAGCAGTGAATGGCAACAAAAGGGTAAAGGTATCTCTACAAGGATTTTAGGCTTCTGTTACTAAGCTTCCATATTTTGATTTCCCTGATTTCTATTATTTCATGTACATCCCTAGGTAGATACATATAAAATAGGCAACCACCACATGAATTTCTGGAACTGTCCTATAATTTTATTTTACAAGAAATAGGGAAGATTGAGAAATTAATAAAATATCAATCATATATTGCTAGTTAATTTAATGCTTTAAGAGGCTAATCATCTTTTAGAGAAGTTTACATTTTTGTCTTATTCATTTACATTTTATTAAATTTACTAAGGTATGTGATTAGTATTTCTTTTCAAAATAAATTCCTTTACATTTTATTAATTTTACTAATGTATGTGATTAGTATTTCTTTTTAAAATACATTATGAATGTGTGTGATTAGAATATGTAAATATATCACAAATTTACAACGGAATTCCTCCTTTTGTATTTTCTTTTCTTTAGCTTGCTGTAAGGAAGAGAAGTATTTTCCTGGTTCAGATTCCAATCCAGAATAACATTTGCACTTAGTTGTACATTCATTTGTCTGCTTTAGGTTGAAACAGATCATCAAGTTTTCCTAGCTTTTTACTTTGATTCATGAGGAAAACTAGTCATTTACCTGGCAGAATGACTGGCTACTGGGTTGCTTTCAATCAGCCAGAATTTGATTTAGGTTATGAATTTTTGGTCAAATGCCATAGTAGTGATACATTATTTATTTCAATGCATTATTTTAAAAAGCATAGATGATACTGTCTTTATACTTTATTGATGATTACGTTGGCAATTTTGTTACTACACAATCACACATTTGTAGAAAGAAAAAGCGAAAGTAAAACTTACTTAGGAATGTCCTTGATGAAGCAGCAAATATTAATTTTATAACCTATTGAGAATGTGAGTGCTTGTTGATTTGATATTTTGCATCATAAAATGGAAAGCACGTACAAAGAAATTCAAGTATCTAGTTAAATATGACGGTGTTCATGAAGAAAGGTATTATATGCCTCTTTTTTGTAATAAATTGTTTTCATGTGAGATGCCAGTTAATAGACTACAGTTATTCATACAGGTATTGGTAGATGCTTTCTAAAAAATGAAATAAGCCTGACGTTTGAAGAAATACAATGAAATTATTTGTTTCTGATGATAATACTCAACTTTGGAAATTAAAATTGGAATTTTGGAAAACATTACAGCTCCCCAATAATGCAAAGCTTAAAGTAAGAGTTATAACATTAAAATATGCATTTTTATATTTTAATATAAATTGAATAGTCAAGAGGAACATCTCTACAATTCAGAAAATCTATATTTTCAAATGAACAAACAATGATAACTAAAACTCCCATTTAAAATATAACATAGGTCTAATTTTTTTCAATTCTTCATATGTTCTAGATATAAGTCCTTTGTCTGAGAGACAACTGGCTAAAATTTTTCCCACTCTGTGGTTGTCTTTTCACTCTGTTGTTGATTTCTTTGGCTGTGTAGAAAATTTTTAATAAGATGAGATCCCTGTTGTTGCTTCTTTGTATTATTTCCCATGAGATCGGGGTTTTGTTCATGAAATCCTTGCTTACGCCTATGTCCTCAAGAGTTTGCCCTATTCTCTCTTCCAGCAGATTTAGTGTTTCTGTTGTAATATTTAGATCTTTGATCCATTTTGACTTTAGTTTAGTGCATGGTGATAGACGTGGGTCTAGCTTTAGTCGTCAGCCCATGGAAAGCCAGTTTTTCCAGCACCATTTATTAAAGAGGCTGTCTTTCTTCCTGTGGACATTTTTGGCACCTTAGTCAAAGATAAGATTGCTGAGTGTGTTTGGAGTTGTTTCTGCATCTTCTACTCTGTTCCATTGATTCTCAGGTCTGTTTCTTTGCTAGTACCATGCTGGGGTTTTTTGTTTGTTCTTTTTTTCTTTTTGTCACAATAGCTCTGTAATATAATTTCAAGTTAGGGATTGTGATGTCCCCTGCCTTGCCTTTACTGCGGATAATTGTTTTTGCTATTCTATGTCTCTTCTGGTCCCAAATGAATTTTATGAATGTTTTCTCTAGTTCTATGAGGTATGATAGTGGTATTTTGATTGGAATTATATTAAATCTGTATAACAATTTTGGGAGTATGGCCATTTTCACTATGTTGGTTCTTCCTATTATGAGCAGTGGATATCTTTCCATTTTCTTTTATCCTCTTCTATCTCCTTTTTCAGAGTACTTTAATTTTCAATGTATAGACATTTTACTTCCTCCATTAGATTGATTCTTAAGTACCTCATTTTGGGGGGAGTTACTGTGAAAGGTGTGGTTTCCCTAATTTCTCTCTCAGTGAGTTTGTTGTTTGTGTACAGGAGTGCTATGGATTTTTGAGTACTGACTTTTGTATACAGCTATACTACTGAATTTGTTTATTAAATCTATATCTTTTGGTGGAGTTTTTTTTGGGTCTTTTCTATGGAGTATTATGTCATCTGCAAATTCAAAAATGGGCATCTGAGATGAACACACACTTCTCAGATGAAGAAATACAAACAACAAATAAATATAAGAAAGAATTTTCAACATCGCTGATCATTCAAGAGATGAAAATTAAAACAATGCTGAGATTCCATCTCACTCCAGAAAGAGTGGCTATCATCATGAAATCAACCAATAACAAATGCGTGAAGAGCTGTGGAGAAAAAGGAACACTTCTCCACTTTGGTGGGAATGTAGACTGGTACAACCACTGTGGAAATCAGTGTGGAGATTCCTCAAAAAGTAGGATTAGAGGTCCCATTTGGCCCAGTTATACCCCTTTTGAGTATCGTAAGAGAAGAATTAAAAACATCATACCACAGCAATATATGCACACTGATATTTATAGTAGCACAGCTTGTAATAGCTAAATCTTGGAAACAACCCAAATGCCCATCAACTAAGGAATGGATAAAAAAAGATATGTGTATGTGTTTTATACAATGGAGTACTACTCAGTCATAAAGAGGGATAAACTTGAGACATTTCTAGGTAAATGAATGCAACTTGAGACCATACATTTAAGAGAAATAAATCAGACTCATATGTGTAAATACAACATAGTCTCCCTGATGTGAGAAACTGAAGGAGTAAATAAGGACCAAAATATACAATAGATCTTGTGAAATGGGAAGCAATTATTCAAAATGAAAGAGGCTAGGGAAGGGGAAGGAGTAAGGGAAGGAAGGGAAAAGGAAAATAATGATAAAAGGGGAGAAAATAGAAACAAAGCTTTGTAAATAGGGAGGGGAAGAGGAGTTGAAAGAAGGAAAGGAGACTGGGAAAAAAGAGGAATCAAAACATATCATGAACAGGTATAAATTCCCTGTGATGAATATGACCATTATGCATATCTAAAATGTACCAATAAATTTAATTAAAATATATAATGTAGGCCAATGAAGTTTCATATACCAGCATTCAAAAGTTTCTTTGATAGAGCTTTAGATTCCACATTGCATAAAACCATTAAGAAACTACCATTACTGAATTTTGCTATAGTACCAGAACATAATCTCCACCATTATTTGAAATAAAAATTGAAATACCCTTCTCTTTTCCAACTACAGCTCATATGATTTCTGGTTGGATTTCATATATATTATAATGAAATAAAACCCAGCACATCACATTAGTCCAAGTGCAAACACAGGGGAATACAACTAACTAGCCAACAAAGGAAGATTTAGAGAAAGCTTCCTTTTCTAATGTAAAGAGAAAGTTTATAGCATTTTGAATATTTTATAGAAGAGAGAGATAACGATCAGGCACAAGTAGCTTTACCAAATCCATCTTTTAGTTAACTGTGAGCACTTTCTACTTATCATCTTCTTTCACTCTTATGATCCTTGAAGTCTTCTTTTGCATTTAGAATTTTCTCATTACAGAGCAAAAATAATTTGAGATTTCAGTTTCCATCTTCTTTCTAGTCCACAATTTAAGTAAGACATATCTTGAAATTATCTATAACACACCCTAAAAAATGAAGAATCATCTAAATATTTGAAGTTCTGTAATACAATTTGTACTCCTGCATTATAATGACCTAATACACTCATAGTAATTTGTATATTTTCTTTGCAACTTTATACTGTTATGTAAGTACACAAAAATAAGAATTTACAGGAAATCTTGAAGGTATCCAAACTACCCAGGACTACTTTAATACGTTTGGTTACATCTGCTTATTCTTGGAATTAAGAAATCGGCATATATTTGATGATCTCAAATTCTGAGACAGTGTCTTACAAGTGTAAACATGGGGAGTATAACAAGTACAATCTCTCCTTCTGCCCAAAAAGAAAGTTTTAGCAACTCATGTGATACCCATGCTAATAGAAAGGGAAGCTGAAAAGTGCTTATATTTGTGTTACCTCTATGCTCCTTTTGTAGCAGCCTCGGGAAAAAATATATAACTTTTAAATATCAATATTTATATTGTTTCTGTTCAATTGCATTTGAATAAGAACAATGTATTAAAAAGCAAAATAACGAGTAATAAAAATAAAATCAAGCATGTAAAGATCTTGTGTAGTAGAATATTTTATCAAGATGTTATTGTGAATGCCTATTTCCATAAAAATAAAAAAGCAAAACTGGAAGTGAGGAAATAAGATCCAGAAAACCATGTAATGACCATAAAGGATTCCCTATTTGATGAAATCGACTATCATTTATCTTGGAATCTAAAGTAATATAATGGGATGTTTTTGTCTATAAAAGGCACTCAATATTCAAAAGTATAAGTGTGAACAATCTGCATAAAACTAGGCTTTTAAAGATTTAGTACAGTGTACAAATGAAGGCAAAACTAAGCACAAACATAAGACTTGCATTTTAATATATGTATCCATTATCTAATGTTTATATAAATAAGCCAAATAACTTGATTATTGTGCTTTTACAGTGAGTACCAAATGAACTTATCATCCAGGCATGTGCCTTTTTTTTTTTTTTTTTTTTTTTTTTGGAGTGACAGGGTCTTGGGATGTAGTTCAGCCTGGCTTGAATTCACTATGTAGCCCAGGCTGGCCTCGAACTTGCTGCAATTCTCCTGTTTCGGCCTCCTTAGTGCTGGGATTACAGCTGTGCACCATTACACCTGGTGGTCAGGCATATGTACCTTAAAAATCAATGCGACCCAATCAGTGACAAGGGATACACATATATGAACATGTTTAGATGACTAGTTTGATTTTTGTGTTAACTACTAATGGATTATTAATAAACTATTCATTATATATTTAGATAATCAGTTTATATGCACACAACTCATTTTGGCAAATACTGTATCAGATGGAAGAATATAGAACCTACTAAATTGTTAGGTTATATCCAGATCTTAATCAATGTAATACTTTTGGTACAAAGTTATTTTTCTCATTAACTTTATATTTTCAAAAGAAAATGATTGAAATCTGCTCTGTTATACACCTCTAATTCTTACTAACTGTGATGAATTATTGAAACATACAGTGTGTGCTTGATCTCGAATATGGTGACGTTAACAATACAGATTGTTTCACATCAACTTAGAACAGTGCTCCCAAAGTCATACATGGTGTGACACAAAAGACATGGAAACATTTATTCAGCATACTGAGTTGACAGACAAGAGTGTTCACAGAGACTGTAATAAAACCCAGGAACTTGACTCATCAATGGCTATGGGACATGGAACCCATTTTCAGAATTACTAGCAAACTCTGTCAGAGAAATGTATTTTTTATAGCAAAGAGTCTCTGAATAAAAGGCACAGGTCTTTAGTTAAATATATTGCGACAGAGAAACACGAAGTGGAATTATGAGCTAATATCTCATGAAATACTTCAGTAATTAATGTTAATATGTATTTAATATTTGATAAGTGGATAATACTAAAAGTTCTTTTTTAAAATTAAACTGTTTAATGCATAGTAGAGCCTCATGCAATTGGAGGTGTTATCTAAATTTTGTACATAAGGAAATTGTGACCTAGAAAAATAATTAGTCTAAAAGCATCTAGCTAGAACAGAGCAAGATTCAAACACAGACGGCCTTATGTCAGAATTTAAATTTATAATTGACCTTTTATTGTAGTTATTATTTTTAATTTGCAAATAAAAATTTAACATTTATTTTATTTTATTTTATTTTTGTGGGTACCGGGGGGTCGACCTCAGGACCTCGCGCGCCAACAGGCACCCGTGCCTCTGAGCGATATCACCGGCCCCTTTTTCGTATGTGGGTTCCGGGAGTCGAACTCGGGCCCTCGCGCTTGCAAGGCAGGCGCTTACGCCGCTGAGCCATCTCACCGGCCTAACATTTATTTTAAATAATTTATAATATTTTTAATCTTAAATGATATGCTAGAAATAAATTTGAACTCATAATTTGCATGTTTAAATTTTGATTCTGTACAGATACAAGGAAATAAGTAAAATTTTAATTAACTATAAGAAAAGAAATACTGATCCTTATTTATTTCAATGTAGAAAAAAAGGAAAAACTTAAATTACTTTCTTATATTCTTAGATAATTTTCCAATTATACAGTGTTTATTTTTAATTATTCTATGAATATTGCAAACATATTTATTTCTCAAGAATATTTTGTTCATATAAAATATATTCTGAATAGAATATTCAATATTACTCATTCAATTTTATATTATATTCTATTTAAACTATATCTTGTTACAAGCTAGTAAGCTGTTCACCTATCCTAAAATTGTTTTGTACAATACAGTCCTTGTAAGATTATCTTGACAAGAATATAAAGGTATCAGATATTTCAAAAATTTAGCTAAAACAATCCTATCGTACAGTAAGATTTTCAGTAGGCTATAGCAAATATTACATATTTTAAAACTACAAAAGATTAGAAAAATAAAATATGTGGCAGCAAATCTCATTTGATTATTTTTCTCCTCTGATAAAAATATAGTCTTTACAACTATGTACATATTTAAATTCAAAACAAGTTCATTCCTGTGTGTTGTAAAGTTCTGTCCATTAGCAATCAGAAGAAAATAGCTTTTTCTCCTGAGGGACAATACTTTTATGCACTTTGTGCATGAGGTTTTATTTCATGTATGGATTATTCACTCAAAATAATAAAAAATTATCTTGCTAAACTTAGGACAGACAGATCAAATCTAAAACATATAAATTTACGATAAATCTACATTCTAACAAGTTTACTGCTGTACCCTACTGAATTATTGGCAATAATGATGTCTATATATTGTTTGAAAAGTCTGGCATGCCACCAGATGGTGCTCTTAGAGAACCAAAGAACAAAAACATAAAGTACAAAACTTGAAAAAAAATAAAAAAACAATGTAGTGACTTTGTAAACTAGAGAGGTCATTATCTTTCTCTTCTGTGCTCAGAGAATCCCATAAGGTTCAATAATTCAGGCTTGAAATCACTTCAAGGTCTGGAAATTTTGGATCATAATGCATTTGTAAGACTGTATTGAAAATGGCACCAAAAGAATCAAAATAGCCAAATGGCTTTTAAATTAGCATGATTCTTTAATTTTCCTTTATCTTTTTTGTCAGCGCTCTCTATCTAACCTAGAGCCTCACACATGCTAGACAAGTGCTCTACTACTGAGCTACATCCTCGTCCCTCAATTGCTAGGATTCTTGATAAATAAATATGGTTTGTGTGCATGTATGTATATGTGTGTGCGTGGGTGTGGGTGCGTGCCCATAGCCTGATACAAAGCAGTGGATGATACATTTTATCTTTTCAGGCTTTTATGCAAAAGGATCATATGTGCTTGTAAAATGATAATTTTAAAGGCATAGAATAAAAAGTGAATGCATATCCTCTCCATCTCTTAAATTCAGTTTCACCCCCAGAGATAATCACAATTGCCATTTTTAATGTTGGTTTTAATGGTTTTTTTAGGAAAGCTAAAACTTGGCAGTCATTTTGTTCATGCTAACCAAAAGTCTGAGAATCTCTAATGAATGCTGCCTTTAAATATATAGACAGTTCTGCATTTTGCATTTTCTAGGCCACTGGTAATACTTTAAATATTAGGAAATTAAGGCTATTTCACATTCTCCTTCAGCAGTTCCACATTTTATCCATTTTAATTTCTGAGGAATTCTCTTGCATATACATATGATATAGCTATATATGTGATATAGCTATACATTAGATATAGCTCCTCTTACTCCTAATTTTAGATAACTATAAGAATGCCATGTTTGGGCCGGTGAGATAACTCAGCGGCATAAGCGCCTGCCTGGCAAGTGCGAGGTCCTGAGTTTGACTCCCAGAACCCACATAAAGGACAAAAAGGGGCTGGTGATATTGCTCAGAGGCATGGGTGCCTGCTGGTGCACGAGGTCCTGAGTTTGAACCCCGGTACCCACAAAAAAAAAAGAATGCCATGTTTAGTGACAGGATATGAGATATCACTAAAATGCAATAATGAACCAGCAAATTTCAAATGAATAAAATATTCTAGATGAAATCATGACTCTTTTTCAAGATCTGTCTCTTTATCCTTTTTACTAATATCAATAGAAAAAAATATGACTAGCACATACCCTATAATTTCAATGACAGTTCTCTCAGCTCTTTTTTTTAGTAAAATGTCACATTATAAGTATTAAACGTTTCTGAAAATCTTAAAGCTTATCTACATCCCATATTTTAAAATATTTTTCTTATTCTAAGTATTGGCAAATTGGTTGAGTTCGCATAAGCAACGAGTGTGCATTTTTCTTCTTAATTATTTATATATTTTTTTGCTTTTCTCCAGTAGAGGTGATAATAAGTAAATGGCAGGAAGCCAGGGATGTGCTAATGTGGAGGAAATGAAAGATGCAGTTGCACAAATGGGAAAGACGAGAGAAAAAACCAGTGAACAAACAGTTCCTAAAAATGAACTTAGTTGCAAATACAGAATAAAATATGATTTTAATATATAGAAATTAGAACATTTTGGAAATTGAGCTGTTAAAAATAACTCATAAGTGAATTCTATGTTGAATTCTATGTATTAATGTGTTCAAAAGTGTTTCTTTTTCCTTTTGTTCCTGTTGTTCTTCACTATCTTCCAAAAAGAGCAGCCCTGATTTATGATTTCACTCACATTTCCCATGGCACGTATTGCTTTCTTATGTTTATCTTTATACCAATGTTTTAATGTGTCAAACTTCATCCTTAAATTTCTTTTTTTTTTTTTTTTTTTTTTTTGTGGGTACCGGGGGCTCGACCTCAGGACCTCGTGCGCCAACAGGCACCCATGCCTCTGAGCGATATCACCGGCTCCTTTTTCGTATGTGGGTTCCGGGAGTCGAACTCGGGCCCTCGCGCTTGCAAGGCAGGCGCTTACGCCGCTGAGCCATCTCACCGGCCCCATCCTTAAATTTCTGTATAGTCCATCTCTTTAGAAGAGTTATAGAACATGCGTGTTTGCTACAGAATTTGTTCTTTTCATTATTATTTTATTTTATTTGCTGTTGCTACAGTTCTGTTTGGCTTTCCTTTCCAGACTATCCATCACAGTCTATATTGAAGTAACTATATTTCCTCTTTATCTGTGGCTGTCTGGACTCCCCGAACATGTGTAGTAAAAACTACATAATATATATTTTAAAATGTGTAATACGATGAATGTCAGTATCACACAGAATAATTTAATATTTGTCTTTGTATATGGCATACATTTTCATCAAATCTTCAAAAATTATAGCAAATCCAAATGATTAGCAAGTGCAAACCTAAAAAAACAAAACCAAACAAAACTCCTTCTTACTTAATAATGATGAGTAATGTATTAGAGGCTGCGAAGATGACCCTACAATTGCATCATTGCCCATTGGGAGGACCTCCCCTGGAAAATAGCTCAAACATTTCATCAATGTTCTGTCTCATTTGCCCCAGAACACTACATACTGTGTTGATACAACACTATCAACAGTTGCTTCATCTTACCAGTATGGACAATTCACATTCCTTAGGCTTTCTGGCATGTGATTAGGAGACACTGAGCAAACAGGAGAATGAAAGAACCAGTGAACAGATGAGATCTGCCTCATGATTACCTCTCGTCACCTTCTTATCTTCCTTTCCTCTTACGAACCCCCACACAGCTTGCCTGCCACCTCCTCACCACCACACTATTTGCACCATGGCCATTATCAACATTTCTGTTGCTTGTCTGACAAAACATTGGTTTCTAAATAACAGAAAAGACAGGTGTCTGTGTGTTAAGTGTTGGGAATCTTCTTCTATCCCAAACATATCCGTCTTTATTTGGTGTGCATGTGTATGTGACACAAATCATAAATCCAAGTATTTTTTATTACCTTCAGTTATTTTTAAAAGAAAAAAAGTCATTAATTCATATTAGTATATTGGATTTTGTATTGAGATTTTTACTTGATATAATTATCTCAATCTTTGTTCTTTCTTCTGATACTGATACCCATATTTCATACCTATTAATGGTCAACTTGAACTTTACTACTTAAAATATAAATATCTTATACTCTTGTGGTATTATATTCTTTTTTCATTGTATAACCAGAAATGTAGTATGTCTTTCTTTTTAAACGTGCTGTACTGATTTTCCCCTCCATATTTATTAAATTTAAGTTCCCTTTATAGTAACAAATCTCTACCAGAATACATGAAGAAAATAAAGCATGTGCTACTTTTAATTAGAAATGAAATTATATCACAAAAATAATAGAAAGCAAATTTTGGTGTATAATTAATCAACTGAATCAATGAGTTTGTTTCAATGGGGTTAGTGATGAACAAACCTAGGCAGATTTTGGACTGTCTCTTGGAGTGCCCACATCCTGTTATTATTTGGTTTTCTTTATTTTCTCTTATACATACTGCAGGAATTGGGTACACTTGATTGTTCTGAGTCTTCCATATAATTCTTTATTTCTTCAAAATTTGCTAGTAGAAATTCATCTATTAGGGAATTTAGTAGCACTTAGGGACAATGTGAAGTAAATTAAGTTTCATTGATGTCATTGTGCAGTTTCTGATCAAATGCATGGAGTAATACACACACATACAAAAATATACTGAAAATATAGAGTATAAGCAAGGAAAATACAAA
Source organism: Erethizon dorsatum (assembly GCA_028451465.1). Taxonomy (NCBI): domain Eukaryota; kingdom Metazoa; phylum Chordata; class Mammalia; order Rodentia; family Erethizontidae; genus Erethizon; species Erethizon dorsatum. The sequence continues at coordinate 32,841,942 of CM051823.1, forward strand.
CCCTCAATATTTCAAGGGAAGGGAAAATTATTTCTAACTGGGATTATTGCAGATAGCTAAGTTATACAAAGATGGATAGGCAGTTAGAAAGGGACTAACAAACAGAGATGAGGCAAACCAGACATTTGGTTGAGGGCTGGGTTGATAGAAACTAGGCCCCATAAAAGACACACAACGGTGAGGCCTGCAATCCCAAATGTGATAAAATGTATTCACATGTATTGTAATCAATACATGTCAATATTCTAGCAAAAAAAAATTCATGGTAGAAAATCTAAGAGTAAAAGAATGTTTGATAGTTCATATACCTAACATATGACAGATTTCTTCTCTTCTGTGGTACTGTGAGGATTGAGCCTAGGGCCTTCACATTGACCTGCATCCTCAGAATTGTTTTATTTGTTTGTTTGTTTGCTTTTTTTTTTTTTGGCTTTTTTTGTTTGTTTGTTTTTGTTTTTGATTGAGAAACTGAGAGTCTCATGATGTTACTAAGTTGTCCAGGCTGGACTTGAACTTGTGATCCTCCTGCCTTACTCTCCAAGAGTGCTGGGATTGCAGGCATGTGCTGCCAGGCCCAGCTTTCTATTTCTGTTCAATAAAAACTTGCTCATGCAAAGTTATTGTCACCTGGGGAAAGTGAAACAGTAAACATAGCAGGCCTCCAGAGTCTGACTTTATTTCAAATGTGTAATTTCCAAAACTTGAAATTTTTTCTCAGCTGACATCCGGAAAATATTTATCTGAAGGCAATTAATTAATGAATATATTCACACATTATGATATGTGTAACCATAACAAAAGTTATAAATACACTGGATAACAGTATGCATTATTCACACACTTCCCACAATTTTATGTTGGGCCCAATTTACCCTCAGAGAGATTTCTGTCTTTGGATATAGTCCTTCCAGTTTCTCCAGCATATAAGCCAAGTGGGCAGTTGGAGTTCTACATTTCTTTGACAGATACTCAAAAAATCAGGCTGAAAAGACAAAGCTAGAAAATAAGAGCAGAAACAAATACTACAGGCATCAAGAATTATAGAAGTTCAGTGAATGCCTGAAAAGTAGAAATATCAGGATCTTGTAAATCTTCAGGTTTGGAGAGAGATTTTGGCAGCATTTAGACTAACAAATAAAGAGGTAGTGGAGCATATACATAAGGTTTGGAAAATTTTATACTATGATTTTGATATTTCTTAAATTTCTTTAATAAATGTGAGTAAAACATTTGAAAAATTGGAATTATTTATATAAACAGGTAGCAATGTTATTGTCTTTAATGTTGCTCTACAATACAAAGTTATATTATATATTAGCCATATATGTTCTTGGGCATTACTTGGATTGCATGTAAACATCAGTGTAATTCATAACACAATTTATATATTTTAAGTTTACCTTTGTGTGTGTGTGTGTGTGTGTGTGTGTGTGTTTGGGTAACGGGGGTTGACCTCAGAACTTTGCGCGCCAGCAGGCGCCACTGAGGAATATCACTAGCCCTTTTCTCCTATGTGGGTTCTGGGAGTTGAACTCAGGACCTCGCATTTGCCAGGCAGGCACTTATGCCGCTGAGCTATCTCACCGGCCCTTAAGTTTACCTTTAATGGAATATTTTTTCCAACAAGTTCTTTTCTAAATAAAGGGCACCCTATTGGTAGGCAAGATGCATTCAAATATGAGTGGGATTGAAAAGAAGGGCCATTGTTACTATTGGCTTTATCAGGATTTTCTATTTCCTCTTTAAGACAATAATTTTCTAAAAGTTTTACTATGAACCTGACTACCACCCATTATTTTTGGTACTACTAAAATATTTGGTTGTATTTCATATGCACCTTTATTAAAATGACTTATTAAGGGCCGGTGAGATGGCTCAGCGGCTTAAGCGCCTGCCCGGCAAGCGCGAGGGCCCGAGTTTGACTCCCGGAACCCACATACGAAAAAGGGGCCGGTGATATCGCTCAGTGGCACGGGCGCCTGCTGGCGCGCGAGGTCCTTAGGTCAACCCCCCGGTACCCACAAAAAAAAAAGACTTATTAAAGAAATACCTAAAGTATTAAATATTTATTTTACTGATTGGGGAAATAGAGGCAATAAGAAAATACGTGTTATAGTTTTTCCTACCCAGCTATCATACTTTTAGATTAAAAGGCATAGATTGCCTTTCTTCTACATTATTTTTCTCCCATTTAAAAAAATAAGTAAAGGGTTTCATTTTAAAATTCCTATTTCTGGTTTCCTTAAATGTTATGAAACAGTTATGATAAGCAGTTCCTTTGGAGATAGGGGAATTTATTTGCTAATGTGCATGAAGGAAATTTACTTAAATTCACAAGCCCTCAGTACTAGTTAATATCAAGTGAAAGCAAAAACTTTGAGAAACAAAATTTTTAGAGTCCATGTCTTATACTTTTTTTCTATCATCATTTTATTATCTTTTAGCTATTTTTAAGAAAAATGTGGAGATTTCATTAAAATTAACAATGTTTCAAAGTGGAGTAGGATTATATTCTGCCTGTGAAATACTGACCGTGTCTGTGTGCAGTGGGTGTATTGAAATCTACAGCAATGACTCAGTTGATGTTATCCTATTTTACCACAAATTATTATATTCTTGTTTAGTCAAGTACAATGCTTAAGGGTTAATATATCTTTATATACAAGGTGGTATAGGCCCATACTCTCATAAAGAACAAATTCACTGGCAAAGATAGGGATGTCTAAGGAAAGTCTCACTGCTTATATTTAGTTGGTAAAAATAATCAGTTTTCATTTAATATGACTGTTTGCAAGTGGCATAAATAAAATGAAAAACTTTCAAATTATCTGTCTATATATGAAAGTAATATTTTACAACTTTAACAAAAAAAAAAAAAACCTACAAAACGATTATAGTAAAACTTAAGAACACCGGAAAAGTAAACTCAGGTAAGTGTTTCATTCAGTGCAGTCAATCTTAAAACAATCAAATAAATCCCTGAGCAGTTTACTCATTACTACTTCCTGTACTGTTTTACACTGACTTTCCCTCCAGCTTCATATATAAGCACACTGCTTTACAGCAAGGTGGGCACACCTAGCTTTCAGCTCAGAAATGGAAAATTGTAATAACTGTATTTTTCAGACATAACTCACAGGTTAAACCTGGTGGAAATTGCTTTCTTCCAATTGAAATTTTCTGGATGGTATATTTCACAAAATGCGTGTCACTCTCAATCTGGCTGTTCGGCTCCCTGGATGCTGTGAGATGGAGATGGTGGAGCAGGCCATGCTGCAGACCTCTGCTGAATTAACATCTCTAGATTTCATCAGAGATCTGTTGATAGAAGACTGACTCCTACGTCATTCTGTTTTCTTTCTTGGCTGGGAAATATAATCTTTAATGGTTGAATAAATTTCTCTCTACACATTGATGAATAGTAAATCTTTTAGATCTCATTCAGTTTTATTGTTCCCTCTGGCAGTGCAGTTGTTGGCCCAGATTTATTGATGTTCAACAGAAAGCAATTGAAATCTCCCATAGAAATAAAATCCCTAGCATTTAAAAAATAAAAATAAAAATCTTTATCCTTAGGACAGCAACTTCCATAATCCAGAGGTGATCTGAACAGGTCTCTTGATCTTGGCCTTGGATAACAGTTCAGACTGCATTATCAGGCAAGTTCTTGAACACTCTGAGTCTCTTGCTTTTACTAGCAATCTCAGAAATATTCTCATCTTGCTCCCTTGCTATACAGAAGAGTGTTGATTATTAACTTAGATGTAAAGCAACTTCTCTAGTTGTTCCTTTCTTCCATAACTTAATGCTACATCCAATAAACTAGCAATATGTATTTTAAGGATTTGAGATGTCTTTATTTATGTTCAACTTATTCTCATATTGTAACAATGAATGTTCACTTGGGATTATGTATGAATGGGGAGCAGTAAAATTTTTATGCAATAATTCTATAAAAATCTCATAATTTTCTTGAAGCAATTATTGCTTTGTTTTACATGGGTGTTCTACAGTAAAAACTTCTTAAAGAGGAAGGGCATCTCTGTAGCAAAGCTTTTCTCTTAGATAAAATTAGAATGGACCAATGAGCAACATGTAAAGAACTTGGATCTTTTTTTTTTTTTTTTTTTGGTACCGAGAGTCAACCTCAGGACCTTGTGCTTGCCAGCAAGCGCTTGTGCCGCTGAGTGATACCACTGGCCCTTTTTTTCCTTTATGTGGGTACTGGGCATCAAACTCAGGACCTCATGCTTGCCAGGCAGGTGCTTATGCCACTGAGCTATCTCACCAGCCCAAGAACTTGGATCTTAAAATAATATATATCTGAATACAAGTTGCAGCTCTCCTTGTGTCAATTTTGTTAGGTAAAAGAAACAACAATCTCGCCAAGAACTGGCTTTTGTCTTACAAAGAATTTCTGAGTCAAGTTTCCTCACTTTAATTTGATGAATCTCCAAAGGATTTTTGATTAAAATTTTGAGTGTCTAAGAAATTGGTTGTAAATCACAATTTTATATTTATTTTCAGTAACCTCTATGATTATAATAGCATTATTGTTTTTGACAGAAGTTAAAATTTAGAGGCATTTTATATCACTATAGTTGCAGATTTCTCAAAATATGATTTACTTTTATTATAAGTTGAATTTTTGATGAGTAGTAGAACTATTATACATGAGAGTGTTTTATTTTTCAGTATAAAAACAAACACAACCATGTATCAAACTTTTAAAAAATATTTTGATGTCATACTTACAAAGAGTTTTTCCTAAATTCTTTGTTTTTTATTTATTTATTTATTTTTAGAGTAGTTTTAGGTTCACAACAAAAGTGACTGGGAAGTACAGAGATTTTGCATTAGCTTTGTGTTCCTAATATTTTCAGGCTCCTTCACTGTTGACATCTCTTCCTAGAGTGGTAGATATTTTACAACTGGTGAACATACTCAACATATTACTGTAACGCAATTACCATAGTCTACACTCAGTATCATTCCTGAGTTTATACATTGTATACATTTGAAAACAAATGTGCATATATTGGTACAGTATATGTTATAATTATATTAGCCTACAAATAATCTGCCATGATGTAGGCTTGAAAAACAGAAGGTAGAAATTCCAATTTAAATTACTTTTATTGTTTGCACTACAGATAAATCTAAATTATGTAAATACTCTAGGTAGAAATGAAAAATTAGGCTCATGGAGATCTTTTGTTTGTTAGTGTTTTTGTTCTATTTGTGAATTTCCCTAATAGTGTGCAAAATTATCCCAGGCCCTGCATCAAAAATAGAATCTGTCTCTTAATACTATATTTAAATTTTCTGGCTGTTCTTGATGTGCCAGGGACTGGACAAACTTCAATGTGTTATTTTTTAGTTGGAATGGAACTCATTTCTGGACTGGATATAGTAGGGTATATCTAATGTACAAACTAGTTGAGTCCTAACTTAGTTGATCCTGCCACCCCAGTAGAATTCCGAGTATTCTTTTTTTCCTACGTAAATTCATTTACTTCTTATGGCCCAGTGTTGCCATGCCATGAATGATGTTTGGGAATAGAGGAAGTCTCATAAAACTCAGAGCAGAACTGTACCGTGTACCTGGTAAAGAAGCCTAATCACTGACCCACCATGTTATCGACATTCCAAGTCAGAGTACATCTTAGCCACAAGACACATCTGGTGGAGGTGAATTTACCTCTTGTTTTTACAAAGGACCATATAAAGTCATTGATGTTGGGAAAGTCTATTTTTTCCCTGTAAATCTATTTTTCTCAGAATATAAGAAACTTCAGTGGCTTGGCCTGTCCTTCTTCCTCCTCACTTCACTCCAGGTCCTCATTCCAGTTCGTACTGTCTTTGTTTCTAAAGTACACTAGGTGACTTAATTGTACAAAATATTATTTTGCCACGAGTCAGTAGCTAAACATTTTTACACAGTAATTTTTTTCTGAATTTAAAATTTTGCCTTTGTAAAACTTACAATGCTTTGACATCTATCCATTAACGCACAAATTTCTAACTTCAGATAGTTTGCAGATTCAACATTAGGTCATCCTAATTCCTTTAGGGGACACCTTTGTGAAGTTAATCTCTAGAGAACTATTCAAAACAGCCAATATGAAGAAAAAAATCAGTGTTGAACAGAAAATGAGGATGGTGGTAACTGTTAACACTGTGAAACTGCACTGTGGCAGTAGGCAACACATTATTCAGTAATTGTGAATATTTTAAATTTAAGTTAAATTGTTATTATTCTCTTCATTTTAGGTATAATTTATCAGCTACTAAATTGTTAGGACAAAGGTGCTTAATAATTTACTTGTATCTCTTTACTTAATGGATGTGTGTTTAAAGATGATGTATATCTATATGTTTATCATCTATATTTTTGCCTAGGATTAATGTGAAAAATTTCTGACAAACTATCATAATGAACTGAGAAAGTTCAAGAATTTTTGTTTTAGATTTTATGTAGAATAGTCAAGTTGGCAGTATGGGTAACTATCACAATTTGGAAAGCCAATTCAAAGTTTTCAATTATCATATTTTCTTTGTAGGAACCATCACTCCATTTATAGCATGTCCATGGGTAATGGGATATGCATAAAATAATTAGGAAATAGAGGATTTATAGAGAGTAACTAAATTCTGCTACATCAGAGTTATGTTGTAGATATTTCTGGGAGAGGTAGTGAAGACTGAACATACAATATACAGGTAAAAATATTGTTAGTTGCCTACTACAATTATTTGTTTGAAAAATTTTGAGAAGGTAAACTAACAGAGTTTGTAGGTATGGAAAGAAACAGGAGAGTTTCTTTTTTAGCTTAATGTAGAAATTAATGATAAAAACAGCATAGTTCTGGCACAAAAATAGAGGTATGAATCAATGGAACAGAATAGAGGATGCAGAACAACCCCGGGCATATTCAACTATCTGATCTTTGACAAAGAGGTCAAAAATCATACACTGGAGGAAAGATAACCTCTAACAAATGGTGATAGGAAAACCGGCTGTCACATGCACAGGATTGAATCTAGACCCATATATCTCACTGTGTACTAAACTAAAATCTAAATGTATCAGAGAACTAAATATTAAAATATTTAATTTGCCAAAAGATAAAATAGGTAAAACTCTTCAAAACATATACACAGGCCAGGACGTTGTGAACAGACACCCAATTGCACAAAAAATGGCACCAAGGGTCAACAAATAAAATTATATCAAATGAAAAAGCTGCACAGTAAAGGATACAATCTACAAAGTGAAGGGACAGCATACAGAACAGGAAAAAAATTTTTGCAAGCTATTCCTCAGGCAGAGGGCTAATATCTAAAATATATAAAGAACCCCCAAAAATTAGATTCCTCAAAATAAAAGACCGAGGCAAAAAGGGGCAACTGAAATGAATAGACACTTGCAGTTGATGAAGCACAAAAGGCCAATAAATACATGAAGAAATGCTCAACATTGCTGGCCATTAGAGAAATGCAAACCAAAACAATATCAAGATTTCATATTACCCCCAAAAGAAGGACCATTAAGAAATCAAATAATAACAAATGCTGGCAAGGCTGTTGAGAAAAAGTAACCCATTTTGTGGGAATATGTAATAGTACTGCTATTATGGAAATCAGTATGGAGATTCCTCAAGAAATTTAAAAAATAGAAAAATTCCACTGGATCCAGATATTCCCCTTCTAGGTATTTTCCAATAAGTTAGGCACATCATATTATAGTGATACATGCATTTCCATGTTTATAGCAGCACAATTCATAATAACTAAATCTTGGATATGATCTATATGTCCATCAACAGATGAATGGATAAAGAAAATCATGGTATTACCTGTAGTGTAGTAATCCACCATAAAGTAAAATAAACTTAAATCATTTGTAGGAAAATTGATGCATCTTGAGACCACAATGTTGAGTGGAATAAATCAGACATACAATCTTAAATATCATGAGTTTTTTCTTATATGAAAAGCTCAAAATATAAGTAAAGAGCCAAATAAAAGTTAGATAATAGGAAATAGGGAGATAGATCTTTTTCAAAAGGGGAGAGAATCAATACATGAAGGGAGGGGGGAGGGGGAAAGGGATAAAAAATTAAGATGTGTTATGTACCTGTAGTAACTCCCCACAAGGAATGTAATCATTACGCACTCCAAATGTGTACTAATAAAACTTTAAACATTTTTAAAAATACTAATTTTAGACAGAGACTGAAGGGAAAGAATCAATGGCTCAATATTTCTAGGTTTTATAACTAGGCCAGTAGTGATCCTATTAGCTGAGACATTAATACAATTTAGTAGAAAAGGATTTCTGATTTTAATGTGGTAAGTTTAAAATTCCCACACACGTTTGAAGACTAATATATGCAGGTAGTTAGTAGATGGAAATTAAGAGTTTAGTGGAATCCTGGGTGTGAGTAAAGAAGTATAAGCAGATGTTGAAATATTGTGACATTCTAACAATAAGAGGTGGAATAGTTAAAGAACATAAAAAACTGTAAATAATACAATGGAAACCAAAGGGAAGAATTTCACAGATAATACATTTTATTGCTAATTTTATGTAACTATATAATTTTATTTCCAAAAATGGCTATGTTATCCATAATTATGTATGAGGTCTTTCCTAAAAGAATTTAATAAAATGTTAAATTATATAAAATAGAAATAAACAAGATTGAAATAGTGAGTTTGATTTGCAGCTCCACAGTTCATCTGTACATGGTCATGGGCAAGGCAAATACTCTATCTATATTGGCCTATATATTATTTATAACTTACATTATTAGCCTATATATTTATTATTTACTCTTCTTTTCCTTTAGATACCCATGTTCTCCGAAATGATGAAACACTCTTCTAGTCTATATCCCGTAGTCTGAGTTTAAAGAGAACACACGTTTTTAAAAATAGTACTAATTTAGTAATTTTAAATCTTTCCCCAATTCCAAATTGATTATTGAAATTTATAATTAACAATCAAGATATGAATAGGATTTAGGCAATCTCCGACTTTCCAACAGCTTATTTTAAATTGACCTCAAATTGTTTTTTTTAACATATATTTATCACTTTTAAACGTGTTAATTGTGTTGCAAGCACTGCAGCTGGGATTAATTTAGAGTGTTTGAATTGCCTGCTCTACAGCTGGTGAACACTGAAGCAAAGCTGTGAAATAAGCTCTGCTAAAAGAATGAGATAGTTTGCGGTGTTAATTATTCAACCCTTTCCTTCAGAATTCCTTCTAAGAAGTATAGTCAAAATTATGAAAGAAATTATTCTTATGAACAGAAGTATGAACAGCAGTATGACACTTGGTTAAGGTGCTGATTTTATGTGTATCCTGGTTCACAGGCTAAAACTCCCAAATACTTTGGGTAAAGCAATGCATTCCAGTTTACAAGGTGACAAAACAAAAACTCATCTATTATTTCAACATGACTAGAAGAAATGAAGAAATGAATAAATATGGAAATGAAGAGGTATATGTGGGAAAGTGCCTTTACTTGCTGTGTTATTCATTTATTTATTTGAGACTCTTCTTTGTGTTCTTTATTTCCACCTAAAAGATAGAATGTTCTGGAAATTATTCTTAGAGCCTCATTCCATTCTTATCACTCTGCCTCCATACGTGACTACGAATGTACAGAAAGCATAAAGTGGATGTTCCATGAGCATTAATAAATATGATCCATAAGGCAGGTAACTCACTTCTCAATATTTACGTTAGACTTTAAGACAACATATGTATTTCTGTAAGTACAACTTTGAGTTTCGAATATGGATGGGAAAAAGTAGAGGGTAACTATGCTGTCTGCTTCAGTTAGAAATGGATCACTCAAATAGAGACTTGAAATTGAATATTGATTACCCAAAGGAAAACTACTCTAAAAACATTTCATTACGTATGGATTTAATACTTTTTCCTTAGTTTTGACCACAGACAATATATTTAATTATTTGAAATTGAGTTTTATTTACAAAGTATTAAGAAAAATCAAACTCACAAGATATTTTATGATGTAACGGATAAAAATTGCTTGGCCAATTGCTTTAGCCCAAATCCTCAGTAAATGACTCCTATTTATATGTTTCTGTAAATTTTCTACATAGAGTTGTCAAATATATCCCCATGTAGAGGTATTAGTATAATAAACCACATTTATCTATGACTCATCTTCAAAAATGACCAACTAATACTCAATCTTTTTCAACTATAAATATCCTTACCATTTCTACTTTTTTGTTGTATTTCACCTTCTAGCTCTCTACACTCTGGATTTTACCTGTAGTAAAAATCCAATGTTACTTAATATGTTTCTTTTGCTCCATATTTCTCCTATAAAATGAAAGCTATATCTAGAAATTTGATATAAATGTGCATTTTTATGTCTTACTTCCTGTGGTTATCTTTTTTTGTATTTATATTACATCATTACTCCTGTGTCCTTGCTTGAGTGGTTGATTTCTGTTTTATTTATTTATTTATTTTTTTGTGGGTACCAGGGGTGGAACTCAGGACCTCACATGCCAGCAGGTGCCCATGCCACTGAGCGATATCACTGGCCCTTTTTTCATATGTGGGTTCCGAGAGTCGAACTCCGGACCTCGCGCTTGCCAAGTAGGTGCTTATTCTGCTGAGCTATCTACTGGCCCAAGTGGTTGATTTCTGAAATGTTTTCAGAACTATAGATTAAAATGATATAGATGTCTAGAAGTGTAGGACCTTTCATCAGAAGTGCTCCACTCTCTTCTCAGTTTAAAGTTGTATTTTACATACTATACATTTCAAAAAAGAACAGAAAAAGATTTTGTAATTATTATCATCGACTATTGATGAAAATTTTAGAAATTTTTATTATAAAATATTGATATTTTAGAAGTCTGATATTTAACCTGACTCAAATGTATATTGAAACATCATGTTACCCTATTAAAATGTAAAATGCCAGTTAAAAATAAATTTAATTAACAAATAATAATATATAAGTACATAAACAGATTAGAAAGAAAAGCATTTGCAATATGTAAATGTGCAAAAAAAAACAACATAGCATAAAAATTGACAAAGAAATTAAATGACACGTAAAGACAAATTGAATTCTATTTAGGAGACAGTATTTTTTAGCTTAGAATAGAAATACAATGACTGGAAGATTGAGTAACATGCTTGTACAATAATTTGTGGCATAATTCAGTGATTCAACAAATGCAGTGTCTTATATAAGACCACATGTGAGAAACAGAATTTGGCTTTGGTGGTCATCACAATTGGATTTCTGTACTAATAATTTCATACACAATTTTCAACTTTATAACTTGACCTTGTGTGTGTGTGTGTGATAGGGTCTATGTAATGCAGGCTGGCCTTAAACTCACAGTGATCCTCTTGCCTAAGCCTCCCAAGTGTTGGGATTACAGGAGTGCACCACCACACCTGGCTATAACTTGACTTCTTATTTTCATCCTTTGAGAATTTTCTTATTGTAGTAAGATGCACATAATATGAAATCTACTAAATTAATCAGTTTTAAGAGTAAAGCATTATTAATTACATTCATATTATTCTGCAGCCATCGCCATTGTCCTTGTCCAGCACCATTTTTGTCTTGATAAACTGAGATGGTAGGCCTGTTAACTTAGACCATTGGACTGGTATTAAAAAAATGCATAAACTCATTAAATGACACAAACTTATTTCTCACAGTCCTAAAGGTGAGAAGTCCACGATGAACCAGTAGAGGATTCACTGTCTGGTTATGACCTCCTTTCTGCTCATAGAGAACACCTACTTATGTTCTCATGGTGAAAGAGACTAGGAAGCATTCTGAGGCATTTTTAAAAAAAATTGGGACACTATTCTCATTTATTTGTACTATGGTGTTATGATTTCATCACTTCTCAAAGGCCTTACCTCCTAATGCCATTCCATTAGTGATTAGGCTTCCACACCTGAATTTTGGGGAGCTAAAAACATTCAGAACACAGCACCCATTAAACAATAACTCCTCATTTCCTTCTTCCCCTATACCTTGGCAATCACCATTCTATTTTCTGTCTCCATAATTTTGAGTACACTTAGTAAATCATGTAAACAGACTCATGCAGTATTTGTTTTTTGTGTTTTTTTTTTTTTGTGTGTGTGATTGGCTTATTTCACTTACTATAGTATCATCAAGATCCATCCATGTAGTAATTTGTAAAAATTCTTGGGCCGGTGAGATGGCTCAGCGGCATAAGCGCCTGCCTTGCAAGCGTGAGGGCCCGAGTTCGACTCCCGGATCCCACATACGAAAAAGGGGCCGGTGATATCGCTCAGCGGCACGGGTGCCTGTTGGCGCACGAGGTCTTGAGGTCGTCCCCCCGGTACCCACAAAAAAAAAAAAAAAAAAAAAAAAAATTCTCTTTTCTTTGAAGGCTCAACAAAAGTTCTCTGTATGTATGAATATTTTGCTTACTATACTTCTGTGGATATACACACATTATTCTCAGAATAAACTCTACTTGATCATGTATATTTATTTTAATGTCTTGCTGATGTAATTTCCTAGACTTTTGTCTAAGACTTTTTGTGTCGATATTCATATGGGGTTTTGATCTGTAATTTTATTTTATTGTATCATCTGCTTTAGTTTGGTATCAGGAATATGATGGTCTCAGGAATGTATTAAGCCCTATTCTTTTTTCCTAATTTTTTTTATAACATTTCAGTAATTGGTTTAAATCTATTAAATGTTCAGTATTGTTCCCAAGGAATGTCATCAGGTAAAGGACTTTTCTATGTTAAGAGCTTTTTGACTACTGAGTCAATATCCTTACAGTGGAATGTCTACTAATATTTTCTATTTTTCCATGATAACTTTTTGTTTTTATAATTCTATGTTCATTTCATCTACTTTGTCAAATTTCTTTACCTAAAATTGGACATAGAACACTTACTTTTTTATTTCTGTAAAGTCTGTAGTAATGCACCCTCTGTCATTTTTGAGTTTGTAATTTGAGACTTCTCTCTTTTTTTCTTTGTGTATCTAGATGAAGTCTTGTCAATTTTATTGACTTTAGAAAGAACTAACCCTTGGTTTCATGTATTGATTTTTCTCTACTTTCTATTTTCTTTATTTCTGCACTAATCACAATCCTTTCTGCTAATGTTGGATTCAGTTTGTTTTTCTTTCTCTATTTTGATAAGTTGCAAACAAATGTTTGGATATCTTCCATTTTAACATATTTATACCTTCACATTTTCACCTTAGGATTGATTTTGCAATGTCCCATGATTTTTTATATTGTTTTCATTTTAATTCTTCTCTAGTATTTTTACTCATCCTTTTGATTTTTTCTTTGATTATTTGTTCCTTAAGAGTATGTTGTTGAATTTCTACAGTTCTATGAATTTTCCAGTTGTCATTCTATTACTGATTACTAAATTATTAAAAATTTATATAAATGTCTTCAACTTTTATTAATTATGAAAACAGGGTATTGTGATCTATTTAAAACGTTCAAATGGAGGTCTTTCTTAAGTAGTTTAACTTTCTTCCTTCCTGCTTTTTTCTTTTTTAACTTATTCTTATGATAGGATTTAATAAGTAAATGCATTTAATTTCTTCAAGATTGCATAATTAGCCAGAAACAGTGTCATACACCTGTAATCCCAACATTCTTGGAGGCTGAACCATTAGTGTCCATAGTTTGAGACCAGCCTGGGCAATTTAGTCAGATTGTATCTCAAAATAAAAAATAAATTCTGGGGGTATAATTCAGTGTGAAGGCTCTGGGTTTTCATACCCAATACTGAGAAACCAGTTGCATAATTACATACTTGCACAATACCAAAATTTCATCTACTTCATAATTATCTATTGCAGTATATGTATGAGTCTTTTCTGCTTCTTATAAATTATACCATCAGATTTAGTGAAAGACCAAGGTCTCTCTATTGGGAGAAAGATCCATCTACCTCTACTTTCCTTTCTAGCATGCTGAAATAATTCCTAGGAGCAGAGTGCTAATGAAAGGGGAATTTGTTATCTAAGACAAATTGGATGAAAGCCTGCATAAAATAAAGCCAGCTAACTCTATTTCTATTTCCTCTATCATTAGTACCACTTATTGATCCTGGGCAGTTTTCTTGTAAAAGAAGGGAAATGAATGAAGAACATTAGCCATAACTTGTTTGATTGGAAGCAATTCATTTGAAAAGCAAAGAAAGAAATAATTCCATACACTATAATTAACTTTATCATATTCACAACAATAGCAATTTGTGATAAAGGATAGTTTTTCCTAATTAAGTCATCCTTTGAGGTTTACCATTTTAGGATAGTTCCTGTAGAGAAGTAATTACTTTATGGACTGTGATGGTTAAACTTATTTGTCAACATGATGAGCTAGAACGATGCCTCAGCAATCAGTGAAGCACATTTCTGTGCATGTCTTGTTGGGTCATAGTGGCATGAACTTGGGGACTATATCTGGTTCCTTGTACTTTATTCTCTGGCTCTTCCTTATTCTTTCTGCATCTTGGCTGCTGTGAGATAGGCACATTTTTCCACCATTCCTTTCTGCCATGTTTCTACCTTGAAGTCAGCTGACGGTGAGCTCAAACCTCTGAAGCAATGAACCAAACTAAGACTTTTTCCTTGAAGATGTGCATTTTGGATATCTCACCTCAGTGGCAGAAATCTGACTAATACACAGACAATTTGCTATTCCTGTATCAGCTCGTTTCTTGTATCTGATACTGTTCTTTGATTATTTTAAATCCACACAAACACTATAGGCTATACAAAATAATCTCTGACATTGTCAGTTATTCTAGTGAATGGGAGAACAAATTTAAAGAACAAAATTGAATAGTTATTTTTTGCTTGAGGTCTTTCCTTTTACTTTTATTCCCTTTGTTTATTATATGCTTTCCAACTTATTATTTTTTAATGCTGTTATACTGTTAGCTCCAGGATCAATCTGGTTCTTAATCTCGGATTTCACATTTATTAGATGTTTATTTCTTCAATTGTGACAAGCAATATAAAACAGAAAAAGAGTATTGCACTATTTCTCTAATTGCTTTCATATAAGACCTAATATTTACTGAAAGATTACCAGACCTCAGACATTTTGATAATTGTAATACAAGGTTTTTCCAATAATCTTCAAAATGTCTTTATGAACTAAATACTGTTTTCATTCTAATTTAGTTGAAATTAAGGAATAGAAGTTCAAGTAAATTATTAAAATTCTTGAATCCATAGTGAAACATGGCTTTTGTTGCTAATCAGTCTATAAATTGTTTCCAAATGCATTTATTTATGCATTCATTAATTTATTCAAAAATGGTACGTGTCAGAATCTGTGACAGATGCCTTCTATCTACACATATTATTTGTTATTGTATTATCCCAAATAATTAAAAATATTTGCAACAAGGCAATGATAGCATCATCAGCTTGTGTAAAGGAGAACCTGTAAATAAAAACTGTAAATGAATAACTTCCTTTTCATTCAGATTTTAAATAATCCAATTATGGGTTAGTCTTTTATTTTTATTTTTATTTTATTTTATTTTTTTGTGGGTACCTGGGGTCAAACTCAGGACCTCACGCTTGCCAGGCAGCCGCTTATGCCACTGAGCTATCTCTCCGGCCCGGTTAGTCTTTTTATAAATCAGCTTCAAATAAAAAAATATTGCATGATTCCTTGAAAAATAAAAGCCAAATAATAAGTTCTGCAATGATTTCTTATAATATGTATTTGTTGCAATCTTTTCTTCATCCTTCAAAAATCCCAAATCCAATTTTTGAACTTATACAATTATTGAAAAGAAAGATCATAGTGGTTACTTTCTCAAATATAGAGAGATGTAGATGACAATTTTTGGAACAAATTCTAACACTGTGTTTTCTCATGATTACCAGAAAGTTATCAGTATCACTCTGCTTTTTAATCTGAAAAAATGCATTATTGTAATATATTCTTCGCCATTTAGTGCTTGGGAAGGTCAGGGATTTCACGTATTTATAATACAGTGGAGAAATTACTTGCACAAAGGCAAGCTCAGTAAATTATTATCTTGGAAAATGTTAGTGATACTGCTTTATGTGGAAAAGTATCTGTTAAAGAACACACAAAATACTAAATTTTAGTGAAGATTTTAAAGCTCGTGTAGTGAATAAAAAAGAGAAATACTGAAAATAGAAAAATGTTTATCTTGAAAAATATTTTAATGTAGATTCTTCACTTTTTATATTGAGAGTTAATGAAAAAGAATAATATAAAATATAATGAAGGAAATAAATGAAAACATACATTACATAAAAAAGAAATAGGATTGAGACATAAAAACAAAACATTTAAAGAAAGAAAATGAGAATAACAGAAAAAAATCACAAGAAGAAATTTTAAAAACTGATTCAGTAAAAGAAGCACAGACATGAGAAAATTTGAAAATTAAGAAAATAAAAAGTGTTATCTTCAAAAATCTTATGGTATTAGTAAACTACTCATTAATGTTTGTTTATGTTTCAAATATAACTATTTCATATTGCTTCCCTTGTGGAATTAAATCTTTCAGTAATTATTACACAATTCTTCAAATGTTATTATGTTAAAAATTTGTAAATATCTTCTGAGTGTCTCACAACATCTGCTGTTTTACATTTCTTTAACTGTACTGCAGGGATAAATTGACTGATTACACAGTTGTCTAAATCCTAATGCTTTCTATTGTAAAAGCCATAAAAATTTGAATACAGACTTCTATACTAAGTAAAAAAGAGTCATGTATTTTCCACAATATTTTAAAGAAATAATATGGAACTTTAGAGACTGGTATAATCATAACTGGTAACACAAATTTTTCTTCAAAGTGGTGGCATTTTAAAAAATGGTTTTAAGAAGGCTGAAGAAGGTACTCAATAACCTAGCAGCCCAGTGCTAAACCCAGTACTGGTAATTTGCAAATTTTATTAAATACTATATGGTCACATAGCCCACTTCTTCAGCATACAGTTAGCTGTTCTCTAACTGTCCTGTAAATTTCCCTAATTGTTTAGAAATAGAGGTGTGAATATCAGTGATACTTCATTTACTCTCCTGTATATTTCTTAACTTTATCCTCTTATTTGGGGTTTTTAGCCAATTTCCAGATATACCTGTAGTTTTGTAATTGGTTTTACTCAGAAATCTTCTTTATTCTCAGTCCATAAATTTCTAGTTGTAATATTCTTGACTAATTCTTCAAGCTCCTAGATAAATGGAAAACTCCAGTCCAATGGAACTACTTGTTCTTGATAGGCTGAAGCTTGCCATTATGATCAAGAGTCTAAACAGGGTGCTCATTGCTTTCTTGGATGCCAATCCCACTCGTCCAGGTTCACTGAGATGTCTTGGAACCAGAGATCCATAATGGGCCACCAGGAGATTATTTGATAGAAACCCAAGGGACAAAAACAGTCAGAATCATAAAACTAATACAGAAACTAAAAATTTCACACACTGATAGATATAAGCCATTGTGAAAAATTTTGCTCAAAAAACACAATGAAAAAAGACAATGATATTTGGGGAAAGTGGGCCAGCTGTGCTATCTCAGGGAAAAGCTGCTATAACTCTCTAGTTGCAAATTCCAATCCCTAGGAGGTAGATTGAGATGGCTTGGGAGAAAACGTGCCCATGAAGCTGGCCACTGAGTCCTTTCTTCACTTTTCTCTCCTTTCGCTGTAGCCAGTTTTAAAGTCTGCACTTTATGGGTCAAAATAGCAACAGAGTGTCAGGGAGATAAGACTGGACAAATAAAGGAAAGAAACATACAGAGAAACAAAGTAAAAATAAATAAGTAATATGCCTAAAATATATATGCAGTTATATATATTATAAAATAAGCAGAATTATTTTATATACAAAAATATAAAATACATGCAGTTACATATTATGTATGTGTAACTTAATAAAAGTTCTCTAATCTAACCCACTTGGAAATCTAAAATGTATTTAATAATTTAAATTAAAAAATAAAAACAGTGCTGATTGTCTTTTGTGTTTCTATAACATAGGTTCTAAATTGACTTTAATATTTTCTAAAATGTACTAATTGACAAAATATCATGGATTTAACACCAGAACTCAAATTATAGTTATACCAAAGTTCCACCTAAATTTAAATATTGTACTCATTATAATCATGGGAAATAATTAATGCAATAGAGATAAAAATAAGGATATGTCACTTCCAGTGTCTAAATTGTCTCATATTTCATATCCGTAATAGCCATTACTCTATAATGTGCCATAATGGATATAAATACTCAATAATGATTAGTAAATTTAAATTAGTGCTTAAAAAATGGTTTGATAAAATGGGATCCCATAGAGCTCTAGTTAAAATAGTTAATATGTCCCAATATGATGTAAAAAAAGGTTTTCAAGGATTAAACTCATTCTATAGGATCTAACTTAATAATAGGGATATAATCTTCACTGTTTCTCTATGTTATAGCCAAATGTTTCTACTTCTTATATTGGAAAGAATAAGGATTTGGTCCTGTGTACTAAATCCTGCGCATCCAATACTCAGTATTATTAAATTCACTGATCCATCAAATGAATGATTGGTAATTTTTTTATGTTGCAGATTTGGCTAATATGTTCTTTTCAGTGCTTATTTTAATTCCCTCTGAGCTGCAGTTTACTTTCACTTCGCAAAGAACCCACTATACCTTTTCTAAATTACCTACTAGAACCTCATCAGCTTGCCCTTCACATCCACTCTTTGCAGAGATATATCTCACCTGCATCTATCGTTCTCCAGGAGAATAGGTATGAACTACATTTATATTTCTTCAAAGGAGATTCTTGTAACACACTCATTAAATACATACAAAGCCTATATCTACTAGTTATTTTTGAGCTATGGTTGGAACATATTTCCCATTTTTATACTTAATCACATTGATGTTACTACTTACAAATCATCCCATCTAAATGGGACTTCCTCCACCAAAAACCTTGAACCTGTACAAATTAAAATAAGTGAGCACTCTTGTTACTTTGCTCATAGACTCTTTCACAGTAATGGATCCAATGCTCTGCACCATCTAATTGATGCACCTGAATTCTCTGGACCTGCGATGGCAGCCATGAGTTTCCCAGAGGTTTCTGATGCCAGTAACTGCTCCTCTTAATTACATGCAATGTACCATTAAACACAAATTACTGGCTGGACTTTGTACTCTTTTAGAAATACAGACTTTCATAGATTCGTATCCCGTAATCCTCCATCGTCATCGAGATCTCCTAATAAAGTGTGGAGCTAATCACTAACTGTGGATCCTCTGCCATATTCTACCTGTAGGAGAGGATGGCCCTACATGTCCTCAGTCTCTTTTCAGATGCTGTAATCTTGGAGAAACTCACAACTTCCCAGCCATTGGTTTCCTAAGAACCTCTTAAGATTACCTGAATCGAAATGGGAGTTCACAGACTGTACGGATGGTATTGGCTCCATTATAAACATGAGAATTCAGAAAATATTGCTGTTTTTCATTTCTTAGCCATGATATTCCTGATAAAGAATGAGATCTAAAAGTAAATGTTCTTAGCCAAATTGTCACTCATTCTAAAACAGGATTCTATTGACAAGAAAAAACATTTATTAAAAACTTGAATGTATTACAATGGGCCATTTACTAAGATTTTATGATAAAGATTTAGAATAAAGATTTCAGGGAATCTCTTGCCTCACAGATAACAAAAATATAAATCAAAACCACTCAGTCTCTACATGTACCAAGTTAGCAAGGCAAGCTCTTGCCATGATATTTTATTCTCTTTGGAGTTACAGATATTACTGATAGTAACCAAGACATGTATTGCTTTTCAAAATACATAATGCTGGGATTTTAACAAAATCATTTAACAGAATTTTGACCTCCCACATAAATCCCAGAGTGCTGTCATTGGGATATGTGAGGGTCTACTCAAACAAATCCCGTTTTACATTCCAGTTCAATAAATGGATCATAAAATGTTTTTTTTTTCTATTTATCCCAGATCTCTATTTCTCATAATTCAAGGTACCTGTCAGATTTACACTGTGTTAGTCAAATTCCTGTTACTGTGATATACCCAAGTTAACCAACTTATATGAAGAAAATATATATTTTGGCCCCCCATGATTTCAAAAGTTTCAGTCCATGGAATATTGGCCTCATTGTTTTGAACCTGTGACAAGAACAAAAAACATGGCAAGGAATTCGTGGCATAGCAAAACCACACAAGGCCAGAATGTGAAAAACAGAAATCAGAAAAGACTAGCGTCCCACTATACCCGTCAGGATACTTATTCAGAGACTAGAAGACCTCTCATAGGATCCCATATCTTAAAATTTGCATTGCCTACCAGTAGCAACACAAGCTGGGAACCAAGCTTTTATTACATGGACCATTAGGAGAGCTATCAGATTCAAAATGTAGGACACAAATTTTTACAAACCTTCCCACTGCTCTTTCTTATATTTAAAAATGCTTTGTGTTTCTTCCTCATATATGAAGACTCATTATATATAAGATTGTTAAATAATGTTTTCACTCTCTTTATAAATTTGCCATCTTTTCTCCAACTGATGAATTTTGGAGGCCAGATCAAGAGTGCCTACTGCATGAGAATCAATTAATCATAGATTATTCTACATGCCAAGCAGCTGCTTAGACAATATAGACATCTAAACTTCACCACATAAAACATCTCCCTGAATATTTGGGTTATAAGAGATACACAATTAATCCAAGCTCTCCTGCTAATCCTTTTCAGGAAATTAAATATGTAGTATAAGGCAATTCCTACAGACACTATAAAGGATAAAAATAAAAACAGAATAATCCATTTAGTAAATAAAATTATATTTAAGCTTATAGAAAACCAACTCTATATCCTAAAATGATGAAAGCAGATGCCTCCTTGGTTTATAATATATGCCAGAGGAAAATCAAAATTACACAGCCAAAACCTGTCATGTGCAGCTGTACATCATTACATTGCCTATTGGTCTTATTAATATTTCTCTTAGTGTTTTCATTGATTTGCAATCCAGAGGCCCAAATCCTCAAAATAAACCATTGTTTCAATTAAACACTGCAAGTGATGAGGCTCATAGGTCCCTTGCTTGGCTAATATAAGCCTTACAACCTAAAAGATCTCGTCAGCTTGTCCATCACCAATCAAGTTAATAACTGAGACAAACATCCCATAGTAATTTGTCAATTTAGAGAACCTGCCTACAGACTAATGCTGCAGCTCCACAACCAGCCTCATTATGACAACGTAGAACTACAAAAACAAGAGTCCTATTAATACAAGTGGGTACACTCTTGGAACAACACTTCATTCCAACATACCAGATGGCATTGGTTGGATCAGCATCTCACTGCTGGAGATGAAATAATGTTAGATAACATCACTGAAGTACAAAACCCTTGTCACTGGGGATGACTTGACTTCACATGCTGAATGAAGAAAATAATGCCCTGGGCAATAAAGCATTTACCCCGGCAACACCCATAAGCTACCTCTCCCAAGGTACTTACAAGCATGATATAAGAGATTTAGTGCTCCTCTTCCTTTTATGTTAATGATTCTATTATATTTCCTAAAATTTCTAGTTGCTTACCTTACGATCCTCATAGACTCTATGCTGAAATGTACACCCCTACACTTTCACATCTAAAGGAAATTCTGGCAGAAGCTACTGAAACCTTTACATTCTAAAACTTAATGGAAATATTGCTTTCCCCAGGAAACGTCTGCATCATAGAGTAATCCTTTGATCCTCTGGGAAGACGACTACCCAGTACACCATACCTTTCTTTCTCTCTGCCTTCAGCCTCCCACTATAACTTTCAGGCCAAATGTGTCCAACCATGGCCACAACATGCACCCCTTACTCTCTATAATACAAAAACATCACTAATCTTTACATATACTCTTCTAAATTTCTGCTCATACCCTCAAACCACTGTGAAACCTCCACTTTGACCCAAAAACTATGTCAATATATTATTTTTTTAAATACAAAATATAATTTTATTTTTTATGTTATCCTATCTGATTTTGGTATCACAAAAATGCTGACTTTGTAAGTTTGGAAATGTTCCTTCCTCTTCAATTATTTGGGTTAGATTGAAAAGAATTGGTGAAAAAAGATGGCGGATGTGTAAGAAGCAAGCAGCGAAACTCTCTAACACCTGCCATTTGACCACTGGAATACAGTGACTGGGAAAGTGCAGGAGGGAGGGAAGTGACTCCCCTGGACCCAGGAAAGTTCTGAATCGCAGTTCAGGACTCAGGGTGCCAGTGAAGGGTACTTTCAACAAAGAAGAAGGAGGAGACCGTGGCGCCTTCTCCCTGTCCCAGGAACCACGGCACAACAGAAGCTCTAATCTGCGGACACACGGTGACAGCCAGCGCCCCCAGGAGCCCCCACAGAGGATCGTGAGACAGCAGTGGTACAGGGGAGCGGCAGAGGACTGTGCTGGCTGGCGGTGAGTGTCTCTCAGCCACAGCTGTCCCACGCCAGAGAGTGATTGGCCAGGTGCCATTGTGGGGGGTGCAGTGAAACTCAGAGCGGCATGAAAACACAGTGCTCGGGACTCGCGCTTGGGACTCAGCCTGGTCCTGCGCTCTCAGGCCCTCAGAAAGTGTGCTGACTGTGGCAGGCGAATGAGACTGGTCTCCACATGAAAGTACATGCTTCTGCTCACTGCCCCGCCAAAGGGCCTCCTGGCTTACTGGGATGGATCTGCACAGAACAGGCCTCTGTCACCACATGGTGCCTGCCTACAGCAGAGTCAACACCTGGAACTGATTCTTTTTAATTTTTTAATTTTTTTAATTTTCTTTTTCTTTTTATTTATTTATTTATTTATTTTTCTCTCTCATTTGTTTTTTGTTCTGGTGAAGGCTTTTTTGTGGGGTTCTATTTTGTTTCATTTGTTTGTTTTGTTGTTTTTGTCTTTGCTTTTGTTTCTGTTTGTCTATTTGCTCTTTAATTCATTATTCTCTTTGGTTTTTAGATGAGTGTAAACAGAGCCTCTAACATCTTTGTGATTGTGGTTGTGATCTGTTCTTCCTTTTCTCCCTTCCTTCTCTTTTTCCCACCAGTGCTCTGCACCAGTTTCCCAATGTTAGTGGGATCCCTCTTGGTCCTCTAACCTTACATCTAATTCCTTCCTTTTCTCCCAATACTCTATTTCCTCCTTAACTCATTTTAAATTTAAACTCCTGATGGCAAAATTGACATATTAAGGACTTGTATACTGCATATAATTTTTCTGGTGTTTTTTAGATTTTGTTATATAACTGCAACTCTATTTTATATGGTTAAAAGTGGCAAATAACTGGTTAGTTCAGTCTGTCATTTTCTAGGCTGTGGTTGATGCTTTAGGTACCATTATAGCCAAAAGTGAAATAATTGTTCTAAACAGCTTTCCTTCCTGATATTCCATGATTGAGATTGAATAAGGGTCATAGAATGTACAGTGGCACAGTACCAAAGAACCAAGGACTGGGCCAAACAGGTAGCAACTTCTCTTATCCAACAAATTGAAGAGGTAGGATCTGGCAGAAAGCTCAAACCCAAAAGCAAGCTTCACTTGGAAGATACTGCAGAGAAGTAGTCATCTCCTAAGGATCTTGAACACTAGCAATAAAGTAACCTACCAGAGGTAATTTACAAACATCACCCCAGAAATTAAACTAAAGAAAGAAAAGAAAATGAGACGACACTTAAACAAGATGCAACCCCGCACATCCAATTCACCAAAGGCAAACCTAGGGGGCAATGAGGTGGGACAATCTGAAAGCCACCCACCTGGCCTATCTGAAGTGGTAACAACAAAGCAACTGAATGAGGCTCTGGAAAAAAATAAAAAGAAATTATTTCTGGAAAGAAATAATTTCACAGATAACTGCAGAGATAATGTCCATAATGAAGACCATGCTTAAGGACATTATAGCTGATACAAACAAAAAAATAGGCAAGCTTAAAAAAATTATAGAAACCATGAATGCTCAGCATAGGAAAGAAATGGAATCCATAAGGCAGATTCAAGCAGATATCCAGGAGAACAAAAATTCTATTGAAAGTATTTGTAGCAGATTAAGCCAATGTGAGGACAGGATCTCAGATATAGAAGACAGGCTTGCAATTAGTGATCATGAAAAGAAAGAATTCTTAAAAATAGCAAGGGACCATGAAAAATCAATTCAGCAGCTGCTAGATGACTCAAAGATAAATAACAAGAATAATTGGAATAAATGAAAAAGCAGGAGATAGCATCGATGACATTAGAACCTTGTTCACAGACATTATCACGGAGAAATTCCCTGGAAGAGAAAAAGAATTTGATCTTCATATAAATGAGGCTTATAGAACTCCAATTAGACATGATCAAAAAAAACTTCAGCCAGACATATCATAGTCAAGATCCCAGAAATTCAACAGAAGGGCAGAATCTTAAAAGCTGTTAGGGACAAGAGACAAATCACCTATAAAGGAAAACCCATCAGAATCACAGCTGTCTTTTCAGCACAAACCCTCAAGTCAAGAAGAGCTTGGAATGATGTATTTCAAGCTCTAAAGGAAAGTAACTTTCAACCCAGATTGATGTACCCCACAAAACTATCTTTCAAAATTGATGGAGAAATAAAATACTTTCATGACAAAGAACATCTGAGAAAATTTATGACCACCAAACCAGCACTCCAAAATATTCTGAAGGACATTCTAGAAAGAGATAACAAGAACTACAACTCCAGGAACCCCAACAGAATGAATCCACCAGGCAGGGCAGATAATTAAATAGAGGGAGAGGGGAAAAACAAACAAAGAGTGGGAACAACAACAGGAAAATATCATGAGAAGTGTAAGTCAATACATATCAGATTTAACCATCAATGTTAATGGTCTCAATTCACCAATCAAAAGGCACAGACTGGCAAAATGGATCAAGAAGCAAGATCCAACAATATGCTGTATACAAGAAACACATTTTATTCAGAAAGAAATTCATAGACTGAAAGTAAAAGGATGGAAAACAATACTCCATGCAACAGGAACCCAGATAAAAGCAGGGGTA
The DNA here is from genome assembly GCA_028451465.1 of Erethizon dorsatum. Taxonomy (NCBI): domain Eukaryota; kingdom Metazoa; phylum Chordata; class Mammalia; order Rodentia; family Erethizontidae; genus Erethizon; species Erethizon dorsatum. The sequence continues at coordinate 32,867,103 of CM051823.1, forward strand.
GCTATTCTTTCTGCAGACGAAGTGAATTACAAGCCAAGAATGATTCAGAGAGATAAAGATGGTCATTACATCCTTGTAAAGGGAACAATCCAAGAGGAAGAGATAATGATCATAAATATATATGCATCAAATACCAGTGCACCCAGCTATATAAAACAAGTATTAAAGGACACGAAAAATCAAAAAAGCACTAATACAATTATATTGGAGGATCTCAATACTCCACTGTCACAAAAAGACAGATCAACTAGACAAAAAATCAATATGAAATAGTAGAACTGAACCAAATTTTTGAACAAATGGACTTAGTAGATGTCTACAGAGTGTTCCGCCCCACAACATCAGAATACACATTCTTCTCAGCTGCACACGGGACGTTCTCCAAAATAGACCACATACTAACTCATAAAACCTGCTTAAGTAAATGCAAAGGAATTGAAATTATCCCATGCATATTATCAGACCATAGTGCAATGAAATTGGAAATCAATGGCAAAAGAAATCACAAAAACTCCCTAAACACATGGAAATTAAACAGCACCCTCCTGAACAACCAATGGGTCACAGATGAAATTAAAGAAGAAATTAGACAATTTCTACAACTGAATGATAATGACAGCACAACATACCGGAACTTATGGGATACAACGAAAGCAGTCCTAAGAGGGAAATATATAGCATTAAATACTTATATTAGGAAAATAGAGCAAGCGCAAATAAACAACTTAATGGCGAACCTTGAACTTCTAGAAAAAGAAGAGCAGGTTAAGCCAAAAGCCCGTATAAGGGAGGAAATTACAAAGATCAGAGCAGAAATTAATGTATTGGAGACTAAAAAAAAACAATACAAAGAATCAATAAAGCAAAAAGTTGGTTCTTTGAAAGAATAAATAAGATTGACAAACCCTTATCCAACCTTATTAAAAAAAAGAAAAGAAAAGACTCAAATCCATGCAATTGAAAATGAAAAGGGTGATATCACGACGGACCCTGCAGAAATCCAGAAGATCATCTATACCTATTTTAAAAATCTATATTCTACTAAGATGGAAAATGCAGAAGAAATGGACAGATTCCTAGATTCGTATGAATTACCAAAGCTGAATCAAGAAGATTTAAAAATCCTAAATAAACCAGTATCAACCAATGAAATTGAAGATGTAATTAAAAACCTCCCAACAAAGAAAAGCCCAGGCCCTGATGGATTCACTGCCGAATTCTAAAAGAAATTTAGAGAAGACCTAATGCCACTACTTCTCAAACTTTTTAATGAAATTGAAAGGGAAGCAATACTCCCAAATTCATTCCTGGAAGCAAGCATTACCCTGATACCAAAACCAGAGAAGGACCCAACTAAGAAAGAGAACTATAGGCCAATCTCCCTAATGAACATAGATGCAAAAATCCTTAATAAGATACTGGCAAACAGAATCCAACAAATCATCAAGAAGATTATACACCATGACCAAGTTGGATTCATCCCTGGGATGCAGGGATGGTTCAACATACGTAAATCAATCAATGTAATACACCATATTAACAGAACCAAAGACAAAAATCACATGATCATCTCAATAGATGCAGAAAAAGCTTTTGACAAAGTCCAGCACCTTTTCATGATAAAAACCCTACAGAAAATTGGAATAGAGGGTCTTTATCTCAACCTGGTAAAAGCTATCTATGACAAACCAACAGCCAATATTATACTAAACGGCCAAAAACTGAAAGCCTTCCCTCTAAAATCAGGAACAAGACAAGGATGTCCACTGTCCCCACTCTTATTCAACATAGTTCTGAAAACTTTAGCCAGAGCAATTAGACAAGAGAAAGAAATAAAGGGAATAATGATTGGAAAGGAAGAAGTTAAATTATCATTATTTGCAGATGACATGATACTCTACACAGAAGACCCCAAAAACTCCACTAAAAAACTGCTAGATTTAATAAGCAAATTCAGTAGTGTAGCTGGATACAAAGTCAATACTCAAAAGTCAATAGCCTTCCTGTACACAAATAACAAACTTACTGAAAGAGAAATTAGGGAAACAATACCTTTCACAATAACATCCAAAAAAATGAAATACCTAGGAATCAACCTCACGAAGGATGTAAAAGACCTATACACTGAAAACTACAGTACTCTGAAAAAGGAGATTGAAGAGGACATCAGAAAATGGAAAGATATCCCTTGCTCCTGGATAGGAAGAACCAATATAGTGAAAATGGCCATACTCCCAAAACTGTTATACAGATTTAATGCAATTGCAATCAAAATTCCAACAGCATATCTCACAGAATTAGAGAAAACAATCCTAAAATTCATTTGGAATCAGAAGAGACCTAGAATAGCAAAGGCAATTCTGGGCAACAAAGGCAAGGCAGGGGGCATCACAATCCCCGACTTGAAATTATACTATAAAGCTACTGTGATAAAAACAGTGTGGTACTGGCAAAAAAACAGACCTGAAGATCAATGGAACAGATTAGAAGACGCTGAAACAACCCCAGACATACTAAGCCAGCTTATCTTTGACAAAGGTGCCAAACACATTCACTAGAAGAAAGATAGCCTCTTTAATAAATGGTGCTGGACAAACTGGCTCTACACATGCCAAAGATTAAAACTAGAGCCATATCTTTCACCATGCACTAACTAAATTCAAAATGGATCAGAGATCTAAATATTAAAACAGAAACATTAAATCTGCTGGAAGGTAGGATAGGTAAGTCCCTTGAAGACATTGGTGTAGGCAAAGACTTTATGAATAAAAACTCAACCGCACGGGAACTATCCCAAAGAATCAATTACTGGGATCTCATCTTATTAAAAAGCTTTTGCACAGCAAGAGAAACCACCAACAGAGTGAAAAGACAACCCACAACGTGGGAAAAAATGTTTGCCAGCTGTTCTTCAGACAAAGGATTACTATCGAGAACATATAAAGAACTCAAAAAAATCAGACCTCCCAAATTTAAAGACCCACTCCAAAAATGGGCATCTGAGATGAATACACATTTCTCAGATGAAGAAATACTAATGGCAAATAAATATACAAAAAAATGTGCAACATCACTAGTCATTCGAGAGATGCAAATTAAAACAACACTGAGATACCATCTCACCCCAGAAAGAATGGCTACTATAAAGAAATCAACTAATAACAAATGCTGGAGGGGCTGTGGGAAAAAAGGAACCCTTCTTCACTGTTGGTGGGAGTGTCAACTGGTACAGTCACTGTGGAAGTCAGTGTGGAGATTCCTCAAAAAACTAGGGTTGGAGGTCCCATTTGACCCAGCTATTCCCCTTCTGGGCATCTTCCCAGAAGAATTAAAAACATCCTACCACAGTGATATATGTGCACCCATGTTTATAGCAGCACAATTTGTAATAGCCAGATCTTGGAAACAACCCAAATGCCCATCAACTGAGGAATGGATAAGAAAGGTGTGGTATTTTTATACAATGGAGTACTATTCAGCCATAAAGAAGGATAAACTGGAGACTTTTATAGGTAAATGGATGCAACTCGAGAAAATACTCATAAGTGAAATAAACCAGACGCACATGTGTAAGCATCATATTGTCTCTCTAGTATGAGAAACTGAAAGAGTAAATAAGATCCAAAATGTACAATAGACACAGTGAATCAAAAAGAAACTGGTCAATAAGAAAGAGAGACTGGAATGGGGAAAAGAAAGAAGGGAAAGAGAAAAAAAAATTTATATATATATAAGATGGTTTAAGATAGATACATTACTTATTTTACTTAGTTCATTGAAGAGTAGGGTTTGTGCCAATAATGTTTGGACAATTGAATGCTAATATCTTGTATCCTGAATAACTAACTTAAAAATAACAATATGTAATGCATTAACCATTGTTACCCTCCTATTATGTTGTTTTGAAAATTTATTCTTTTTTGATTTGTTTTGTTTTATTTTTTCTTCTCTTTAAAATAAAAAAAAAGAATAATGTGGTCTCTATGGCAATGAAGAACTCTTGTAAAACCCCCAAATGTGTATTTAAGGAGCTATGAAACAAAGGCTTGTGTCAGCAGACTCAACTTCTATGAGTGAACTGTTGACTGCCAGCTTCTTTTTTAATAAAAGAATTCACTGGTTTCTCAAAAAAATTTTTATTAGTTCTTCTTTAAATATTTGGTAGAATTCATTATTGAAGCAATCAGATCCTCGACTTTTCTTTATTTAGAAATTTTTATTACTGATTACATTTTCTTACTCATTATTGGTATGTCTAGATTTTCTATTTATTCACAGTTGAATCTCCATAGATTACATGTATACAGGGATTTATCCTTTTGTTCTATTATCCAATTTTTGGTGATATTTTTATTTCTGAGATATCAGTTATAATGTCTGCTTTTCCATTTATGATTTCAATAATTTGAGTCTTGTTTCTTTTTTCTTGTTTTAATTAAAATTTTGTTGACTTATTTCCTAGCATCACTATTCACAATAGCTGCGAAGTGGAACCTACCCAGATATCCATGGATGTATGAACATGTAACAGAAATGTGTGGTATATATGTGCAGAAATTCTATTGAGGTTTAAAAAGGAAGGTGATTTTGTTACACAATGTAACATGTATGATCTTTAGAAAATTATGCTGATGAAAATAAAGCAGACCCAAAAAGACACTGTATGATTCCATTTATATGATTCATCTAAAATACTGAAATTCATAGAAATAGAACGGATGATGTTGGTTAGCAGAGGCTCAATAGGGAGAGTAAAGCACCAGTTTGTTAGTGGGTGTAGACTTTCAGTTTTGCAACTGGAACACTTTCAAAGTCTCTACACAACATAGTAAATACGCCTAAAAATACTGAACTAAGTACTTAACATGGTTAAAATGGTTAATTTTACATGTGCATTTACAATGTTTAAAACGTCAGCAACAACTAACCACCAAAACTTGAACTCATTCTTTTTCCCCAGACCCCCAAGCCAGAATTGCATCCTATAACCTCTATCAAAAATAATTAGCAACACCTGTCTCCCAATTGCCCCACGATGACACTCTTTAGACACCCAATATTTCTCCATCCCTTTATTTATCACAATCAATAAGTAGCCCAGTGCAATTTATTATCTTTTAAATCCTCTGTTTTCATTTACCCAAATCCATTGGCATTACTTTAATTAGATTAGCTTTTGTTACTGTATAGAAAATTCCTTAACAAAATTGAACTCCATAAAATAATAAACTTCATAATCTTCCAGTGTCTGTGAGTCAACAATCTAGGTGCAGCTCAATTACGTATACCTATCTAAATGGCCTCATGATTTTTCAGTCAAAAATGTTAGGCTATAATCTCATTTAAAAACCTGTCTGGAGTGAGGCAGATTTCTGATATGACTCACAAATATTGTGAGGCTTTCTGCCCAGACCCCATAGGGCACTGCTTTACAATTTGGCAACTGGTTTCCCCAGAGTGAGCAATCCAACAGGAAAAAGGAGAAAATGAAGGACAGGAAGCAAAGATCAATAGGAAGAAACAGAGAGAGACTGGAGACTTGCATACCCTAGTTTGAAAGTGACACGTTATCACTTTTATCATATTCTGTTAGAAGTGTCCCAGTTAATCCACATCGCATTTAAAGGGGTGGTATCACACAAAAGTGTGACCCTAGGGACCAAGTATCACTGGAGATCACCTTAGAGGGATCAACCACCCCAGCTTATTTATTTCACTGAAGCATTAGTAACCTCTTAACTGGTTAACAAGTGTCTTTTAGTGAGTCTGAGTCAGTTTCCAGTGGACAGGATGACAAGAATAAGACAATATCATTAATATCATTTAGTATAAGCAAAATAAGTACTATAGTATATAACAATTATTTTTATAACTACAAGTAATCTTTTAACCAGAAAGGTTAAAGTTGTACTGTAGAGGTTAGATTTATTCTCATAAGCTAAATAAAATGATCTGACATGAGAATCCTGAATATTTTATACAGAATGAATAAAATTGGGAAGGAATAATTCCACAATTGAGACAAAGAACATAACATGGTTAAAGGTAGTCTTCGGGGGCGCTACTTCTGTATGATTAATCCGGTAATCAAAGCTTGTTGTTTCACTTCAGTTTCCTTATCAACTCAAGACAGAGTTTCTGCACACACCATCTGGATCACACATTTATGGGTCCAGAGAGATAGTTTGCTCTCTGTGCAGGATTAGTTGTCTTTGATGCTTTCTTTTGAAATAAAGCTGTAAAAGTTTGTATAATCTTTTCTCATGACAAACAGGAGTCTTTATTTTGCAGTTCCAGTGTCTGCAACATTTGGAGGTATCCACGTTCTTCACTAGCACTCCATTGTAGATCCAGAGTCTATATAGAGAAGTGCAATGTAAATGATGTGATGAAAATAAATAGCTAAAAACAAAACAAAACAATCCTCCCCCCCAAAAACCAGAAATACCACCTGACATGGCCTGGATTTGTGGAAGAACCATTTAATATTCTTAAAAACATCCGCGAAAAAAGCTTTATGTTAATCAATAATTCTAGCTTTCTAGGTATTTCTATATCAAAATAAGTGAGCTAACATGATCGAAAAAGTGAAGAGAGAGGAGATTTACAAAGTGAAGACTGAACATGTACGTGAGTTCACTAGATAAAAGTTCTTTTATTGCACTGGAATTAATAGTGAAGTAAACTAAACTTTGTCTTGCAGATCAAGAAATGAAAACAGAGAAAGAAGAAAACAGAGAAAGTAGGAGGGAGAGAATAGAGAAGAGTGGAGAAGAGGAGAGGAGAGGACAGGAGAGGAGAAAGTAAACAGACTGAAAGAGAGAGGGGGAGTAGGAGGGAAAGAGAGAAGACAAAGAGTAAGGGAACAAGGAGAGGAGCCTAGCAAAGAATGTATTAGAATTTACTGCTAAAGATTTTTTATTATGTATGTGAATCAGTTGTACTTTGCCACTGGTACAGAAGTTATTCTTCTAGTTACTAAGGAATTACGTCTACTTCTAGGCCACAATTATAATTCTAGGGTGGATAGGATAGATGAATGCAGGGAAAATAATTGGAACTTGTGCCATGCTATTTACTGACCATGATTAAGGAAGCTGAAGATCCTAATTTGATATAATTCTATCACACAATCATCATATGAACAGGGCCAGGGATATAGCTCAGAGCACAGCACCTGCCTGGCAAGCAGGAAATCATGAGTTTGATGTTTGATTCCAGGTACAAAAAATATTTTATATGTATATTAATATGAACAGATAATCTTCTAATTTCCATTTGTACCCAAACTGTTTTTTTGTAGAAGATTGAAATATTTAGTAGCATAATTTTCAAAATTTAACTATTTTAGAAATGTAACTTTCCTCCTTATACAACACTTTGAATATCAATTATTCCTTATTTGTTTGTTTTAATTGTTTAATCTGTAGAAATCACACATTCCAGATACATTGAGAAAACTTTTCAGGCATTTTACTTTTCTTTATGTCTTAGTTCCTTCTTACACAAAATAAAACTGTGAATAGAAACTATTAATTATCTTATTGTGGTAAGTGAATTTAAAAAATCAATATGTACAATATAACCAAAATCATTTTTTCTTTAGAAACATTTTATATTATTCATATATATGTCCAACTTGATCTAATCTGTGGAATAATTATAATTTTATTACATAAATCCTGATATGCAGTTTTCTTTATGGCATTTTGAGGATATTTTATAGTTTATTAAATAAGCATTTTATTGACATTTAAGTTGCTGTCAATTCTTTTCTATTTATTTACTTATGCTGTTATAAAATATCGTATTTCATATTTTACAAAGTTTATAATTTGTACAGATGCAAAATTAGGATTGTGGGGAAAAGACTTTTCATATTTTTAACTTTTATAGCTCTTAATCTTGGTGAATATATTTTGGTAAAGAAAGGGGACTTTGAAGAATTATTTTTAACATCAACTTCATAATTAGTTCTCAGCTCTGTGCACATTTTCAGCATGTTCAGGTCACAGAAGGACTTTGGGTAGTGCACCGTAGCTCTTACAAGCACAGTATGTCTCCAGCTCTGTATATTCTGTGGCCAGTGGGATGAGACAGAATCTCTGGAAGAAACGAGAGAAGATATATCTATGATTAACATTTATAAAATTGATTTTTCTATCACTACAAATGTGTTTTCATTTTTCTCCTCCTTGATTCATTTCTAATCCTTTCACAAGCAGCTTCTATTTTAGATATGCATTCAGTGAGTGAGATAGTGTGAAGCTAAAACCAGCAAATCAATAGAAAGGTGAAATACCTCTCATATTCTTTATTTGCCTTCTCATCTTATTTCCATGGAGGGTATCAGAGGTCTGTCTGTAATGGGAAAAGATAGCTATTATATTGCCATCTTAAGTGTTTCTTACCCTGCTCAAAGGATTTAAGATTATGACTAACTAATAAATCTTCAGGTCATAATAAATTATGTTTTCTGTTTTTTTCAAGGCCAAATTAGATGGTCAAAATGTCTTAATTTCTTAGAGAGGAAAAAGTTTCTAATTACATGGTGTGTAGAAAGAAATGTGGATAAACAAAAATAACGTGTTAACTAGGCAATCAAGTTTTCCTAATATTTAGAAATATTCTTGATTTTATGCACACCAATTGTCATATAATGCACTACACTGAATATTTACTATATGTCAGATACTCTTTTCGATAGCACATTGAAATATCTGCTGTAATGGACCTTATAATCCACTGGAGAAAGAAGTAAGGAAATAAACAAAATAACAAATAATACTGTATCACTTGGACCCTCCAGAAAGAAGTCATAGAGATGAAGTTGGGTGTTGAAGGAGTTTGGGGGATAATGACTAAAAATTAAAGAAGGAGGTAGCACAACTAAACAGGGAACTTTTCCGACAGAACGCTGATCTGACATCTGTGAAAGAACACTAAGGAGAAAACAAGATTAGGCCAACAGAACATCAGATTAAGATTCAGAGCTGACAAAGACTTGACCAATCAAATGGAGAATTTAGGAGAAAAGACTGTCATTTATACTTGTCATCCTTAAAGAGAAATGTATTGTTTCTATTGCTTCTTGAGTTCCGAGCTGTTGGCTGGTGAGTGCATGGGAAGATATGGTATTTTGGCTACAAAATAGAGGCAGATATTGAAAAGGTACATTTGATGATTTCCAGTAACTTTGATCCTTGAAGCTAAATAAAATTCTTTCTTAAAGTAAGAGCTTAGTAAGTATTTCTAAGTCTATCAAAAATGATATTACTATAGAAATAAGCTAATGTAAGAGATAGTGTAATGGGTACCATGGAAAGTGATATCATTTTAGATAGATAATTTAAAACACAAGTTCAGTAAACATTCTTTGAATGGATAATATTTGTTCAAGAACACTCATTAGGTAAGGAAGTGAGCCATGAAGGAAACCCAAGATGAACATTCCTTGAAAAGGAATAATAATTACTGAAGGCTTTGAGGTAGAACTATTTGGTGAGAAATGGAGATGAAACCAGGGTAAGTCCCTACACCCACCACAAAGTTAGACTATTTTGACATTAAAGTACATATGAAATTGTAAATAAGGAGGGTTATTATGTTTTTGTACTAATAAAATCCTTGAAATATCAGTAGATAACATTTTCAATTTAAATATGTAATCATTAATTGAAGATTTTAATGGACATAGGGAGACTGTATTGGACAGCTTTCCTCTTGCTAGAATAAAATACAAACTAATACAATTTAAAGGAGGAGAGTGGTTTTTTGCTCACAGTTTCCATGGGTTCAGTCCATAGTCAGAAATAGCATGGTGGAATGCCATGGCCACTGAAAGTTGCTCATTTCATGTCAGCCAGAAAGCAGAGAGAGAAGAAAAAGATGCCAGGATGAAAATAACTCTTCCAGGTCATGACCCCAGAGACTTGCCTCTTCTTTTTTTTTTTTTTTTTGTGGGTACTGGGGGGGTCGACCTCAGGACCTCGTGCACCAACAGGCACAAATGCCGCTGAGCGATATCACCAGCCCCTTTTTCGTATGTGGGATCCAGGAGTCGAACTCGGGCCCTCGCACCTGCAAGGCAGGCACTTATGCCGCTGAGCCATCTCACCGGCCCGACTTGCCTCTTCTGACAAGGCCCTACTACTTAACATTACACACAGCTATGAACCCATCTTTAGGTAAATTTGCTGATGAGTACAGTGTCCCCATGGTCCTATTACCCTTAAAAAGTCCCTCCTCTAAACACATGAGACTTTCAGGAGACATTTTATACCTAAACCATGAGAGAGACACATCTGGAAATTTATACCAGCTGTTTCCTTTTTTCTTTTCCTTTTCTTTTTTTTTTTTTTTTCTTTTTTTGAGACAGAGTCTTGCTATGCAGTTCAGGTTTTGAACTCACTGTGTAGCTCAGGCTGGCCTCAAACTCCTGGCAATCCTCCTGCTTCAGCTTCCTGAGTGCTGGGATTACAGGTGTGTGCCATCATGCCTGGCGATCAGCTATTTCATTATTGAAAATTAATTTTACAAAGTAGTAGGTTTTGTTGTGGTGTATTCATGTATGCATACAGCATACCTTGATCTTATCCATCCCCTATTACTCTGTATTACTCTCCTATACTACATTCTCTTCTCATTTTCCAGAATGCTACTTGAATTTTTTGTTGTTTGTTTTCAATGTTGTTATTTCTCTACTGTCTTCAATGATTTCTGCAGGAATCTCAAACAACAGAAAAATCAATTTATCAAAAACTATATATGTGACATACATATATACATACATAATATAACATACAATAACATAATAGTGCATGATTTTAAAAAGAAATTAGCTAACCCAGTTTACAGGTGAGAAAAGTCGATAAAGACTTGATCTATATTTCTCAAATTGAAGTTCCAAGATTATTTACTGCCCAAGAATTTAGAAGTGATTTTAGTTATTTAATACAAAAATATTAGTAGAGTTTCATAACCATGATCTTAAACAGTTGAGCATAACTACCTCTGAAATGATAACTACCTTTGAAATTTTTAAAAATTATTTACCTCTTGATTCAGAAAGTTTGTTATTTATCTCATTTCTTCCTGATCATTTTAACTGTAGAAATACATCTTTTATTAGAGAAATCTTTGAAAACCTTTATTCACATTTTCTGTACAGGGAGGAATTGAATTTTTTCTTATTTCAAACTTTAATTAAATTTTTAGGCTGGTCTATTGATAGATTTCATTTCTCATAATGAGATGCACCCAGAATTTCAATATTGTGCACCACCAGGAAGGGTTTTTACTTATTCATCATTTTCATTATGAGTAATCTTCATGTTCAATATTTTAGTCATCTAAATAAATAGCAAAATTATACTATACAATGTTGTGAAAATGAGGTTAGTTTATGGACAAGTCAAGTGAAAACACTTTCTCTCACTTCAACTGAATTTATGAAATAATAAATAATGTAAGAGGGAAAAGATTGGCTGCTAGAAATCAAATCCACTGTCTAAAGTATATCAGTAAGTTAAAAAAAATAGAGAAACTAACAAGTCAAGTCACTGCAGAGGGGGAAAAAAACTTGTACTAAGTTGCAACATCGAATCATATTATACACAATATAAACATTTGTGGTCAAAAGATCATGACCAATAGCAAGGTTGGTAAAATAAAGCATGGCTCTTTAGGAACCATTGACATAAATAAATTTATCAATTAAGATTTAAAGAGTCTTTAAAAATTTACTACAAGTCCCCTTTAATATTTTTTCTGAGTAGTCTCTCAAACTGTAATTTTATGACATTTTTTGTTAAAATGACTCTCAAAAAAACAAAACTTTCCAATATTATCACTAAAAAATAGTTTCTATTGTATGATATTATCCAAATTGCTTAGAAAGAACTAGAACATTAGTCTTTTGTCTCTAAGCAATACTGATTTCTTTTACTTTTAAACTTATGTCAGCGACAACGGTTCACCTGAAGATTAAGTGTGAAAATATGTAAATCTGTCAACAGAATATCAAGTCATCTACATTTAGTAGAGATGAAATTTTCAAAGCCAGTTTCAAAGGTAGAGTAAATATGGTTTATGGCAAAATTATATTTTTTCTGACAAGAATATAAATCCTGTTTTGTTTTGTTTTGTTCTAAAATTATACCTTCTCGAATTTGAAACATTCTATTTATTGCAAACTAGATGGGTGACACTTTATGCGATCTAGTGCAAAATTAAAACATGGCCCCTTGTTGAAATATTGTTAAGAATTTCAAACTGGCAGTAGCAGAGCATTAAACCAGTTTGTTTCCTATTTAAGCACAACGTTTTATGAGGGAAAACAGTTTACAAAATTGTAAAGCCATTCTTGATTGAGAAATCCTCAATATATTAATTAGCTTTTTAAAGATTAATGTTTCTGTTGCATGCTTAAAACAGTTGTTGAAGTGAATTTTGAGGTAACTATATAATTATATATAAATCACTTATTTAATGTTTATTTTATCAATAGCTACTTAATAGTATCAATAAAAATAGTGCCTATAAACAGAAATAATTAAAAATATACTGACTTAGCAAAACCTGAAATTTATAATATGAAGAGTTTTCCCAAATCCTGAATAAAAGAGGATGAAGAGTCCTTTGTTTTCACAATAGTTTCTGAATTTTTTTGCCATTTCAGTAGTTTTTAAATTAAATATATTATCTTCAGTGACTTCTTTAATTTTCAAAGAACTAACATATATTTTAACAATTGTACAAGTCAACACTGTACTGATACTCTGCAACAAAATGACAAAAAAAATAGACAAAGGTCTGGAATAGACATTTCTAAACAGAAACAATACAAAAGATAACCAGACAAAAAACATTCTTAGTATCATTATTTGTACAGGAAATTGAAGTCAAAGGCAGATATACGACTTCACAAGCACTAGGATGGCTAACACCAGAATAATGAGAAATAATAAGCATTGTCACAATACCATGAAACTGATACTTTGTACACTTCTGGTAGAAATGTAAAATGGTGCTGCCACTGTAGAATGCAATTTGGCAGATCTTTAAATTTAAGTCTCTGGGTTTGGCCCTAAGAACCAATAAAAAATGTTTTAAACGCACACAAAAAAATTAAAGATAAAATTTCCAGACTACCAAGTAATACAACTCTTAGTTATATACCAAAATAATTGAAAACGTGTTCTCAAACAAACAAGTAAACAAAAATATTCATTGCCATAATATTGATAGTATTTCAAAGATGGAAACAACACAGATATACAGCAACTTATAAAAGTATAAACTAAAATAAAATTGTGCCCCAAAATAAGGTACTAACACATCTACAATATGGATAAACCTGAAAAAAACATGCTAAATAGCAGAAAACAGATGTCAAGTTCACAGATTATATAATCTAATATATGTGAAGTATCCAGAATAAGGTGCTTACCAGGTTACTAATTAATAAGTATGATATTTTCTGTTGGGGGATGGAAATATTATAGAACTCCACATAGGGAACATTTGTACAACACTGTAAATATACTAGATACCATTCAATTATACATGTTAAAATGTTTCTTTCATGTTATAAAAAATAGATATAAATTTCTAAAAATTGTCTAATCAATTGATTACAGCTATGTTACCAGGATGGATGAAACTGCAGAATAGGATAGCACTAGAGAATTTCCTTTTTGCTTCATTATATTGCACATTCACATTTCTCATTTCTTAGTTCTCTGGTAAACACAGAAAAAATCTTGCAACTATCCTCACTGCCATCACAGCGTAGTTTTACCTACTTGTGAGGTTTCCACTAAGAGAATAATAAAACATGCATGTTTTTTGTCTGTATGTACTTTCTTTGGTCAATGTTATGTTTTTAAAAATTATTATTTATTGTTATTTCTGTTACTATATTTTTCTCCTTTTTATTGTTAGGTAATAAGATATAATATTAATATATTCTCATTTATACATTTCCTTTCTAATAGATTGGTTCTAATTTGGGGCAATTACAAAATAGTATTCTGCTAACATTTATATACATAACTTTTAAGTAAATATGTAAGTGTCTTGGACATAAGAACAGGGTTACTGGGACATATTATCCGCAATAAACATATTGCAATGAGTTTTTAATATGATTATATAAATGAATTTACATTTCCACTGACACTGCATGAAAGTTCAAGTTGCTCCATATTATAATCAGCTTTGTTATTATTTATCTTTCTCAAACAATTTAGCCCTTCTGGCACAAGTGCATTTTCTGTTATTATCCCACAGAGTTGAGCATGTTCTGATGTCATGATTGACCAATTGAGTAGTTTTTGTGATGCTCCTGTTTGGTTCTTTTTGTCAGATTTTGTATTAATTTCTCTGCCTAGCTAATCTGGACTTTCATAAATATTCTGGATATGAGTTGCTGTCTACATATATGTATTGGAAATACTCTTAATCTGAGGCTTATTTTCTCAAGGTGTTAATGTATGCTTTGATGTCAAAAGTTCTTAATTTAGGGCCGGTGAGATGGCTCAGTGGCGTAAACGCCTGCCTTGCAAGCGCAAGGGCCCGAGTTCGACTCCAGGATCACACATACAAAAAAGGGGCCGGTGATATCGCTCAGCGGCATGGGTGCCTGTTGGCACGCAAGGTCCTGAGGTCGACCCCCCGGTACCCACAAAAAAAAAAGTTCTTAATTTAAATGTAGTAAATTTGCCTGTTTTTTTCTTACTCCAGATATGTATGTCTTTGCATATGAAATTTTATTTGACCCAAAATTGCAAAATATTATTTTTCCTTATTATTATTTTTATATGCGTGTACCAGGAGTCGAACTCAGGACTTTGCACTTGCCAGGCAGGCGCTTATGCCACTGAACTATCTCACTGGCCCTATTTTCCCTTATTAAAGGCCTATAATATATTTTAAAATTGTATTTCATGCATGGCCTGAGCCACAGAACAAATATTTTGCCTATAAACATTCAATTGAACCACATATTTCCATTTTTGAAGATATTACATTTTTATCATTATATTGCAATGTCACTTTTATCATAACTTTCATTATGTCCATGTGGATATTTTTCTAAATTTTTTTTTCTGTCCTGCTGGTCAACTTGTCTATTTTTGCACAAATATAGTATTGTGGTAGGACTTGATATCTGTTATGATACATCCTCTACTTTTTTGTCTTCAATATCTCATTAGTAATATTTCATAATTTACAATAACAATATTCTTTTAATAAAATCACTGCAATTTTGATTTGCATAACTGATGTTATAGATCAATTAGGGGAGAGCTCATTTCTAATTGAGTCTAATACTGTATATAGTATATTCTATTTATTCAGATTTTCATTAATTAATCTTAATAATATTTTATAGTTTTCAGAGAAGATTCCATGCATTCTTTTTTCATAGAAATAAGACTTATATTGAACAATATTATTCATGAAATATTTTACACTTAATAGCAGGTAAATGTATACTCAGATTTGTATTACACTTTCACACCGATAATTTATTTTATTGTTTAATTTTTATTATAATAGTGGTATGAAATATACCCTCAATAGATTTTAAGTTCTCAAAACACTGTATTAACAAGATATAGAATGTTGTACAGTAGATATCTAGAACTTGTTCATTTCTATAAATGAATTATTCTGCCCCCATTCTCTTTTGCTGTGTTCACTATTTTAGGTAACTCACGTAAGTGAAACCATAGTCGTTATCCTTTTTTGATTGGCTTATTTAACTTTGCAGATGACCTCCAGGTTCATCTGTGTTTTCATATATGGTAGGATTACCTCGTTAAGGCTGAGTAGTATTCCATTATATGTATATACCATAGTATCTTTATTTGTGCATCCATTGATGAACACTTAGTTTGTTTCCATGTTCTGGCTAAAATGAATAATGATGCAATGAATTTTGATGTTTAGATATGTCTTCAACATCCAAAATTTTAAGGATTAACTAAAGTAGTTTTCTTATATTAAGTCTTATTTTTATTAGTACAAGTTTGGAGTATATAATGATTACATAACTTGTGGGAATAGGTATATGTACACAACACACCTTAAATCTTTTTTTATCCCCTATGCTTCCCATCCCACCTTGCTACCTCCAACTCTTGGTCCCCTTCCCATTTGCAAAATTTCTATTTAATTTTGTTTACTTCAATTCTTGTTTTTTATTCCACTGTCTTTGCATTCCCTCCCTTCCCCCTCCCTCAACCCCTGGATCTTCTTCTCTTTTGAAGAAGATCTCCCTACTTTCTCCCTATTATCTATCTTTCCTTTTATTATATTTTTGGTGTCTCATGCAACAGGAACCGTGCAATATCTAAACGTGTGCATGACTTATTTCATTTATATTATAGTCTCAAGGTGCATGAATTTACCTAGGAATCCCTTGGGTTTATCCTTCTGTATGGCAGAGTAGTACTTCATTGTGTATAAATATCACATTTTTAATCTATTCAGCTCTTAACAAGCATAGGGTATAGACTGTTTCCAATATTAAGTGATTATAATTTGTTATGCTATACACATGACTATGTATGAATCACTGTAATGTGACAAATTTAACTTTTTTTGGAAGATAACTAGGACAATCACTGGGTCAAACAGAATTTCTATTTGTGGTTATAGAAGAATCTTCATATTGGTTTCCATAGTGGTTGTACTAGTTTACATTCCCAACAACAATGTAGAAAAGTTTCTTATTTCCCCATAATCTCGCTAGCATTTCTTATTATTTAATTACTTATTTTTATTTTAAAGAGAGAAAAAAAATAAAAACCATGATACAGAATTTCAAAACAAGATAATAGGAAGTTAGCAATGGTTAATATATTGTGTATTGTTATCTTCAAAGTAGTTGCTTAGATTAAAGATATAGGCATGCAAAATTGATCAAACAGTATAAGCACAAACCATGCTTTTCAGTGAGCTAAAATGAATTAGTAGTATAATGATCTTAGCTATCTTGTATATGTATGTAAAAATATATTTTTCTTTTTCCTTCCTTCTTTTCTCCTTTCCCCAATCCCATTTGTTCTTTCCTCTTGAGCAGTTTCTTCCCCTTTCACAATATCTATTGCAGATTTTTTATCTTATTTTACTTTCAGTTTCTTATTCTAGGGAGACAATATTATGTTTACACATGAGAGTCTGATTTATTTCACTTATGAGTATGGTCTCAAGTTGCACTCATTTACCTATACATGTCTCAAGTTTATCCTTCTTTATGGCTGAGTAGTACTCCATTGTATAAAATGACCACATCTTTTCTATCCACTCCTCGGTTGATGGGCATTTGTGTTGTTTCCAAGAATCAGCTATCATAAATTGTGCTGCTGTAAACATGGGTGCACATATATCACTGTGATATGATGATTTTAATTCTTCTGGGAAAATACCCGGAAAGGGAATAGCTGGGCCAAACGAGACCTTTAATCCTAGTTTTCTGAGGAATCTCCACACTGATTTCCACAGTGGTTATACCAGTCTACACTCCCGCCAACAGTGGAGGAGGGTTCCTTTTTCCCCACAGCCCCTACAGCATTTGTTATTGATTGATTTCTTGTTGATAGCCACTTTTCTGGAATGAGATGGAGTCTCAGTGTTCTTTTAATTTGCATTTCTTAAATGACCAAGATGTTGAACTTTTTTTCATATATTTGTTTGACATTTGTATTTCTTCATCTGAGAAGTTTGTATTAATCTCAGATGTCCATTTTTGGATTGGGTCTTCGAATTTGTGGAGCCTGATTTTTTTCAATTCTTTATATGTTCCAGATAGAAGTCCATTATCTGAGGGACAGTTGCCTAAAATTATTTCCCACTCTCTGGGTTTTCTTTTCACTCTGTTGGCGATTATTTTTGTGTGTAAAAAGTTTTTAATAACATGAGATCCCAGTTGTTGATTCTTTGAAGTACTTCCTATGCAGTTTGCTTTTTGTTCATGGTCTCTCTTCCTAGCCCTATGTCTTTGAGATTTCTACTTACCTTCTCTTAGAGTAGATTTAGTGTTTCTGTTTTAATATTTAGATATTTGATCCATTTTGACTTTAGTTTAGTGCATGGTTATAGACATGTGTCTAGTTTTAGTCTTCAGCATGTGGGGAGCCAGTTTTTCCAGCACCATTTATTAAAGAGGCCATCTTTTTTCCAGTGAATGTTTGGCCCCTTTGTCAAACATCAGGTGGCTGAGTGTGTTTCTAGTTGTGTCTACATCTTCTATTCTGTTCCATTGATCCTCAGGTCTGTTTTTTGCCAGTACCATGCTGATTTTATCATAGTAGCTTTATAGTATAATTTCAAGTCAGAGATTGTGATGCCACCTGCATTGCCTTTGTTGCCCAGGATTGCTTTTGCTATTCTAGGTCTCTTCTGTTTCCAAATGAATTTTAGCA
Source organism: Erethizon dorsatum (assembly GCA_028451465.1). Classification (NCBI taxonomy): domain Eukaryota; kingdom Metazoa; phylum Chordata; class Mammalia; order Rodentia; family Erethizontidae; genus Erethizon; species Erethizon dorsatum. Next base: position 32,885,537 of record CM051823.1, read on the forward strand.
ATGTTTTCTCTAGTTCTGTGAGGTATGCTAATGGCACTTTGATGAAGATCGCATTAAATTTGTATAACAGTATTGGGAATATGGCCATTTTCACAAAGTTGGTTCTTCCTGTCCATGAGCAAGGGATATCTTTCCATTTTCTGATATCCTCTTCGATCTCTTTTTTCAGAGTGCTGTGATTTTCAAAGTATAGATCCTTTATTTCCTTTGTTAGATTGATTTCTAAGTATTTAATTTTTTTTCATGCTGTTGTGAAGAGTGTTGTTTCCCTAATTTCTCTCTCAGTGAGTTTGTTGTTTGTGTACTGCAATGCTATCAATTTTGGAGATGTGACTTTGTATCCAGCTACACTCCTGAATTTGGTTATTAATTCTAGATGTTTTTGGTGGTGTTTTGGGGGTCTTCTATGTAGAGTATCATGTCATCCAGAAATAATGATAATTTAATTTCTTCCTTTCCTACCCTTATTCCTTGTATTTCTCTCTCTTGTCTAATTGCTCTGGCTAATGTTTCCATAACTATATTGAATAGCAATGCTGATAGTGGACATACTTGTCTTGTTCCTGATTTTAGAGAGAAAGCTTTCAGGTTTGTCCATTTAGTATGATGTTGGTTGTTGGTTTTTCATAGATGGCTTTTACCAGATTGAGGTAAAGACCTTCTATTCTGATTTTGTGTAGGGTTTTTATCATGAATGAGTGTTGGACTTTATCAAAAGCTTTTTCTGCATCTAGTGAGATGATCATGTGAATTTTGTCTTTGGTTATTTTGATATGGTGTATTACTTTTATTGATTTACATATGTTGAACCATCCCTTCATTCCTGGGATGGATTCCATGTGGTCATTGTGTATAATCTCCTCGATGATTTGCTGCATTGTTTGCTAGTATTTTACTGAGGATTTTTCATCTATGTTCATTAGGGAGATTGGTCTGTAGTTCTCCTTTTTGTTGGGTCTTTCTCTGATTTTGGTATTAGAGTAATACTTGGCTCCAGGAATGAGTTTAAGAAGTATTGCTTCCCTTTCAATTTCATTGAAGACTTTGAGAAGTATAGGCATTAAATTTTATCTAAATTTCTTGTAGAATTTATTAATGAATCCATCAGGACCTGATCTTTTTTGTTGGTAAGTTTTAATTATGTTTTCAATTTCATTAACTGATATTATGTTATTTAGAATTTTTATATTCTTGATTCAGATTTGGTAATTTGTAAGTTCCTAGGAATCTGTCCTTTTCTTCTGTGTTTTCCATCCTATGCAAGTAAAGATTTCCAAAGTAGGTATAGGTGATCTTCTGAATTTCCACAGGATCTGCAGTGATTTCACAAATTTCATTCCTTATTGCATGAATTTGAGCTTTTTTTTTGGTAAGTTTGACTAAGGGTTTATCAGTTTTATTTATTCTTTCAAAAAACCAACTCTTTGATTCATTAATTCTTTGTATTGTTTTCTTAGCCTTGATTGTGTTAATTTCTACTCTGATCTTTATAATTTCCTCCCTTGTATGGGCTTTGGGCTGGATTTGCTCTTTTTTTTTCTAGAATCTTGTGGTGCAGCATTAGCTTGTTTATTTGTGCTCATTCTGTTTTCCTGATGTAAGTCTTCACTGGTATAAATTTCCCTCTAAAGACTGCTTTTATTGCATCCTACAGGTTCCAGTAAGTTGTATTTGCATTTTTGTTTGATTATAGATATTGTTTAATTTCTTCTTTAGTTTCATCTGTGACCCATTGGTTGATCAGGAGGGTGTTATTTATTTTCCATGTGTTTATAGGGTTTTTGTGGTTTCTTTTGTCATTTATTTCCAATTTTATGGCAGTATAGTCAGATAATATGCTTGAGATAATTTAAATTCCTTTGCATTTACATATCATGATCTATGGTCTAGGATATTGTCTATTTTAGAGAACGTCCTGTGTGCAGCTGAGAAGAATGTGTATTCTGATGTTGCTGGGTGGGACATTCTGTAAACTGTCTACTAAGTCCATTTGTTCACAGGTTTGGTTTTGTTCTAGTATTTCTTTCCTGGTTTTTCATCTAGTTGATCTCTCTCTTTGTGACAATGGGGTATTAAGTTCTCCTGTTACAACTGTGTTATTGCTTATTTGATTTTTCATGTCTATTAATAATTGTCTTATATAGTTGTGTGCTCCCATATTTGTCGCATATATATTTGTGATTGTTATCTCTTCTGCTTGAATTTTTCCCCTAACAAGTATGCAGTGACCTTCTTTATCTCTTTTGATCATTCTTGGTTTAAAGTTCACATTGCGGACAGAAAAGGTACCCCTGCTTTTTTCTGGGTTCTTGTTGCATGGAAGATTGTTTCCCACCCTTTGATTTTCAGTCTATGAATTCCTGTTTTAGTTAAATGTGTTTCTTGTATACAGCATATTGTTGGTTCTTGTTTCTTGATCCATTCTGCCACTCTATTTCTTTTGATTGGTGAATTGAGGCCATTTAGATTGATGGTTATAACTGATAAATATTGGCTTAGCTTTGTCATGTTATTTTCCCACTGTTGGTTTGCTGCTTTTTCCCTCTGTTTAATTCCTTGCCCTGCTTCGCAGCTTCTTTCTTTTGTTGTTTTTTGAAATTGTGGTCATTTTTATTTGTCTAGAATATCTTTTAGTACCCTTTGAAGTGTTGGTTTGGTGGTCATGAATTTCTTCAGTTGTTCTTTTTCATGGAAGTATATTATTTCTCCATTAATTTTGAAAGATAGTTTTGCAGGGTACATCAATGTGGGTTGGAAGTTGTTTTCTTTCAGGACTTGAAACACTTCACTCCAAGCTCATCTTGACTTGAGGATTTGTGCTGAGAAGTCTGCAATGATTCTGATGGTCTTTCCTTTATAGGTGATCTGTTTCTTTCCTCTAACAGCTTTTAATATTCCGTTCTTGTGCTGAATTTCTGGGATCTTGATTATTTTATGTCTGGGTGTAGATTTTTTTTTTTTTTTTGTGGATACCGGGGGGTCGACCTCAGGACGTCACGTGCCAACAGGCACCCGTGCCGCTGAGCGATATCACCGGCCCCTTTTTCGTATGTGGGTTCTGGGAGTCAAACTCGGGACCTTGTGCCTGCCGGGCAGGCGCTTAAGCCGCTGAGCCATCTCACCGGCCCTGGGTGTAGATTTATTTAGGTTATGGCTAATTGGAGTTCTGTATGCCTCACTTATCTGTATGTAAGATTCTTTTCCCATCTTTGGGAAATCCTATTACTTCTGCAAATAGATTTTTATGTCATTTGTGTTGAATCCTGTTTTTTCATTGACACCAATTATTATATTATTTTTCTTTGCATCATTTTGCAGCCATTGAATTGTAATTTTCTGATCTTTTGCTAATTTCAAGAGATTGTTCCTTTCATGATCCCTAGCTGCAATCCTGTCTTCAAGATCTGAAAGTCTGTCTTCTGTTTCATTTAAGCGGTTTTGCCAGCTTTCAATGAATTTTTAATTTGGTATCTGTTTGGCTCAGTCCCCAGTCCTTTGGTGTAGAGCTGTGGTAAGGTTATTACCCCAGAGCTTCCCAGTATTGCTACAGAAGGGAGAACATCTGTGTACAACAGATAAGGCATCCAAGCTAAAGTAGTAAAATTAGCAATAACAGTAGTATCAAGCACAATTAGAAACTGACAAACTGTGGTAACTACTGGTTTTGTACTTTAGACCATAAAAGCAGAGTCTATAGTTATATAAGAGAACCAGTTGTAAATTAGGAGTTTGTATGCAAAGTGTTTTCCTTGGTAGAGTGCCTTTACCCTGTGGTGGGGAAATTTATGGAGTATAGTGTATAAAGCAAAGATAACTGGAAAGGAAGTAGAAGCAAGGCTTGAGGACAAAGGATGGTCATGGAAGATTTGGGAAACCAGAGAAGGGGATAGAAAAGAAAGAATGAAGGAGTATTCAAGGGATTATCTGACCTTGGTCTCTGGGATTGGGGGATGGTATTAGTTTTCTGTGGCTGGAGTTCTCTCCAGCCATTTAGAAGAGAGGGAAAAAAAAGAAAGAACAAAGAAAGAAGAAAGAGAAAAAGAAAAAGAAAGAAGAAGAAGAAAAATATAAGAAAAGGAGGAGAGAAAAGAAAGAAAAAAAATTGAGGGAAAAGGGTCGGTTACTGAATCCTGGATTCTTCCTGAGCTGGTTGACTATCCTGCGGAAGCCTTAGTCACCTGTTTGCTGGTATTGTTACTGTTTCTTTGGACTTTTCACACCAGTCTCGCCTGTCTTTCCTGAGCTCCTTAGTTGGGACCCTATTGTGTTACTGGCATTCTCTCTGATCTCTGTGCCTTCCCAAGCAGTTCACCTCTGTTGTGGCAGTAGTACTGAGAGAGTCTGCTCTTCTCCCAAGGAGTTCACCTGGGTTGCAGCTGCAGAGAGGCGATGAGAGGGGCCACCCTCCTCTTCATCTTTGTATTTAATGATGATGACAGTCATAAGATAGTATCTTAGTGCTGCTTGAATTTGCATTTCTCAGCTGGCTTGACTTGTTTAAAATATTTTCCATATATTTATTGGCCATTTGTACTTCTTTCTTTTGCCATTTAGGTTCTGTCAAGAAAGTCCTTGCCTACATCAATGTCTTCAAAAACTCTACCTATTTTACCTTACAGCAGATTAAGAGCTTTTGTTTTAACATTTAGATCTTTGATCCACTTTGATTTTAATTTAGTTTATGGTAGGACATGTGGGTTTAGCTTCAATCTGTTGCATGTTGATATTCAATATTCCCAGCACCATTTCTTTTTTTTTTTTCTTTTTTTTGTGGGTACCGGGGGGTCGACCTCAGGACCTCGTACGCCAACAGGCACCCGTGCCACTGAGCGATATCACCAGCCCCTTTTTTGTATGTGGGATCCGGGAGTCGAACTCGGGCCCTGGCGCTTGCAAGGCAGGCGCTTACGCCACTGAGCCATCTCACCGGCCCCCCAGCACCATTTCTTAAAGATGCTATTTCTCCTCCATTTGTATGTTTTTGGCCCATTTGTCAAAGATCAAATAGTTGAATGTGCCTTGGGTAATTTCTGCTTCCTCTGTTCTCTTCCACTGATGCACAAGTATTTTTTGTGCCAATATCATGCAAATTTTTTTAATTAAGGTGGCTTTCTAATATAAATTCAAATCTGGGATTGTGATAGCTCCCTCTTTGTTTTGGTCATCATTATGGTTGATATTCTGGTTCTCTTCTGATTCCATATGAATTTTAGGGTTCCTCTACATTTGTGAGGAACGTTATTGGTATTTTGATTGGGATTAGATTAAATATGTTTATCAGTTTTGAAAGTTTAGCCATTTTTATCTCCATTGGCTTTTCCTGTCGATGAACATAAAATATCTTGCCATTTTCTGATGTTCTTTTCAATCTCCTTTTTCAGAGCAATGTCATTTTCATTGTAGATATCATTCAGTTTCTTAATTAGGTTAATTCCTAACTAATTGATTTTTCTTCATGCTATTGTGAATGGCACTGTTTTCCTAATTTTCTTCTCAGTAAGTTAATTATTAGTATATAAGAATACTATTGATTTTTGTGGGTTGATTTTGTATCCTGCCACATAATGTATTTAGTGATCAATTATAGATGTTTTTTGGTGGAAATTTTGGGTCTTGTAAGTAATGGATCATTTTATCTGCAAATAATAAGAATTTGACTTTTTTCTTTCCTATATGCATCCTTTTATTTCTTTCTGTTGCCTGATTGTTATGACTAATATTTTGAGGATTATGTTGAACAGTGGTGGTTATAGTAGATATCCTTGTTTTGCCTCTGATTTAAAGGGAAAGCTTTCAGTTTTTTCCCATGTAATTTTTCTTGCCATTAAGTTTGCCATACATACCTTTTATTAGATCCGGATAAGGTTTTTCTATATCTATTTTATTCATGATTTTTATCATGAATGGATGTTGGATTTTGTCAAAGGCTTTTTATGCATGTATTGATATGATTGTGCCAATATTTTTCTTGCTTTTGTTAATGTGATGGACTGTATTTATCAATTTGCATATAATGGACCAAACTTGCATCCCTGGGATAAAGCCTGTATATGATCTTTTTGATGATTTGTTGCAATCTGTTTGCAAATTTCAAGATTGCAGAATCTTGTTGCGGATTTTCTTCATTTATCAACATGCAGATTTAAATTCTTCTGGATATTTATCCAGAGAGGAGATCCCTGGATCTTATGGTAGTTTTAGTTTTACATATATGAGGAAATATTAAATTATTATCTGTGATAGAAGAATCATTTTACATATCCATTAACAGTAAAAAGTTTTCCAGTTTCTTCACATACTTACCAAACCTTGCTTTTTTATTAATGCTTTTCAAAACAGTGTGAAATAATATCTCATTGTAGTTTCAATATTCATGGTGATCAGTGATGGTGAACATTTTTAATGTATCTATTGGCCATTTTTGAAAAAATGTCTACTGAAGTCCTTCACTAATTATTTTATCTGGATATTTTTGTGTTTGTTTGTTTTTTCATTTACTAGTTTTTGATATTGAGTTCTAGGAGTTGTATATTTTGGATATTAATCCATTACTAGATACATGGTTTGCAAATATTTTCTGTTCTGTATGTTTCCTTCTAATTTTGTTTCTTGTCTTCTTTTCTGTACACAAGTACTTTAGTTTGATGTATTCTCACTTGTTCAATATTTCTTTAGTTTTTTTTAGGTTTTTGGTGTTGGTTTCCTAAAATATCTATGTCAAACCAAATGACTTAAAATGTTCCTTCTATGTTTTCTTCTAGGATGATTTTAGGTTGAGGTCTTACATAGAAATCTTTAATCCATTTTGAATATATTTTTTATATGGTATAAGCTTCTAATATTATTTTCTTGTACATGGATATCCAGCTTTACCAGTAAAATTTGTTTTAAAGACTATCCATTCCCACTGTACTTTCTTAGTACACCTTGCTGAATATCAGTTGACTGAATGGGTGGGGTTATTTTCTGGCAATTATTGTGTCCCATTGACCTACATGTATGCATTTATTTCAACTCATACTATTTTGTTTATTATTGTTTAATACAATAGTTTGAAATTAGGAAATATAATACCTCCAGCTATGTTCTTCCTCAATATTGCCTTGGGCACATAAGGAATTTTGTATTTCTTTGTGACTTTTAAGATTAATTGTTCTATTTCTGTAGAAAAAGTTCATGTAATTATTTTTTTTGATTTTTTGAGACAGGGTCTTACTATGTAGTTCAAGATTGCCTTACTTACTATGTAGCTGTTGCAGAAATTCCTTTGCCTCAGTTTCCCAAGTGCTGAGATTACAAAAGTGTGACACCACACCCAGTGGCCACTGCAATTTTTATAGAAATTCCATTGAATAGCTGGATTCCTTTGGATATTATTGATATCTTAACAATATTAAGTCTTCCAAACCATGAACATAAATTATGTTTCTCTTTATTTGTGTCTCATTTAATTATTTTCTTCATAATTTGTTTTTCAGTGTACAAGATGTTTACTTTCTTAATTAGGTTTATTCCTAAAGACTGCTCATTTTCATTTTATACAAGCTATTTGACATTTTTATCTCACAGTAAGATATATCTATTTTTATAATAAAATTTGTATGTCAGTTTAGTTTTGACACTTGTATAACATGTACATATAATAATTATAAAATGTCTGGGGCCGGTGAGATGGCTCAGCGGCTTAAGCGCCTGCCCAGCAAGCGCGAGGGCCCGAGTTCGACTCCCGGATCCCACATACGAAAAAGGGGCCGGTGATATCACTCAGCGGCAGGGGCGCCTGCTGGCGCGCGAGGTCCTGAGGTCGACCCCCCGGTACCCACAAAAAAAAAAAAATTATAAAATGTCTAATAACCTTTATTTAATTAAAATTTTAACTGAAATATAACACATACTAAAAGTGTACAAGTGTTCAGTGTACAGCTTAAAATTTTGATGTTTCCACAACAGTGTGACTCTAATAAAATCAAAATAATTTAAATATATATTACATAGAGCACAACACAATATCTGGAATACAGTAACTGTGAAAGACTAATTAGTAGTAATTATTAAATTAAATCAAATACTGTTTATAATATGTAATAACTTAGTGCAAAACTATCCCAGAATTATCACTGCTCATTTTTTCCATGATTTTATTGAGGAGACATTGGAATTCTTGTAATTAGAAAGAGTCTGTTATCTGAACTGCAGCAGCTAGGCTGATCTTTTCTCTTTCTTAAAATAGAGTTATGTAGGTAGGGTACATTCTCCCAAGTCCAGGGCACAAGGGGCTTTCCAGGTTTTCAGAAATCTGCCCTCTGAGAATAACCCATGGCTTCTTTGCTGGATTCTGAGAAAACAAACTGAAGGGAGTTGAGAAATTTAAGAAAGATCCTGAACCTTATATAAATGTATATCCAACTCTTAGAACCACCTCTCTTACCAGAAATTTACTACAGATTGACCTTATCTAAGTGAAAAACTGACCAACTGTCCCATATATTCATCAGAAAGATAAAAATCTGCTGCTGCTTTAAACAAGCATATTTATTTATTTATTTAAATTAAATTTATTGGTACACTTCTGCCATGCATAATGATCACATTCATCACAGGGAATTAGTGCCCGTATGTGATGTATCTTGATTCTTCTTTTTTTCCCCATTCCCCTCCCCTCCTTTCAAACCTTCTTCCCTTTCTATTTACAAAAGCTTTGTTTCCATTTTTTTCATCTATTATCATTTTTTCCTTTTCCCTCCCCCACTTCCCTTGTTCCCCTTCACATATGAGCATTTTTTCCCTACTTCCCAATATCTATCCTCCATTTTGGCCCTTATTGGTGCTTTCCATTTCTCACACAAGAAAAACAATGTGTTATTTAACCATTTGTGTCTTATTTATTTCACTTAAAAGAATACTTTCAAGGTTTATCCACTTACCTAAAAATGTCTCAAGTTTATTCTTCTTTAATGTAGATTAAAGTGCTTGGTGAACTTTATTTTTTTATTTTAAACTGAAAAAAGTAAAAATAACAATAAAGCAGAGTTTCAAAGCAGGCTAGTATGAAAGTAACAATAATTAATACATTGCATATTGTTATATTTATAGCAATTGTTTTGAGTACAAGATATAGGCATGAAATATTGTCAAAAAAAGTATTAGCACAAAACTTCCTTTTCAATAAACTAAGAGAAACTAGCTGTATAACTATCTTAACTATCTTGTGTACATTTTTTTCTTGTCCCTTCCTTCCTTTCCTCTTTCTCCCATCACAGTTCTTCTTTATTTTTGAACAATTTCTTCCCTATTCATAATATCTATTGTACATTTTGGATCTTATTTACTCTTTCAGTTTCTCACATTAATGAGACAATACTACATGTAAGTTTATTCTTCTTTAAGGCAGAATAGTTCTCTATTATAAATAAAAACCACATTTTCTTTTTCCGTTCATCCTTTGATAGGCATATGGGTTGTTTCCAAGATTTAGCTATTACAAACTATGCTGCTCTAAACATGGATGTGCATATATCATTGTAGTATGATGCTTTTAACTGTTTTGGGAAGATACCAAAAATGAGAATAGCTGAGTCAAATGGAATCTCTAGTTTCAGTTTCTTGAGAAATCTCCACACTGATTTCCATATTGTTTGCACCAACTTACACTCCCACCAACAATGGAGAAATGTTCCTTTTCCCCATAGCATCACCAGCATTTGTTATTGGTTGATTTCTTGGTGATAGCCATTCTTTCTGCAGTGAGATGGAGTCTCCGTGTTGTTCTAATTTGCATTGCTTGAATGACCCATGACGTTGAACATTTTTTCATGTATTTATTTGCTGTTCATACTTCTTTATCTGAGAAGAGTCTATTCACTTCAGATGACCATTATGGATTGGGTCTTCAGTTTAGGGTATCTGGGTTTTTTCAGTTCTTTACATTTTCTAGATATTAGTCTTTTGTTTTAATGACAGCTAGTAATTCTTCTTCCCATTCTGTGGGTTGTCCTTTTGTTCTATTGGTGGTCTCTTTCGCTGTGCAAAATCTTTTTAATATGATGAGATCCCAGTTTTTAATTCTTTGTAGTATTTCCTGTGAGGTTGGGCTTTTGTTCATAAAAATCTTTGTCTACACTTTTGTCTTCAAGGGTTTTACCTATTTTATCTTCCAGTAGATTCTTTCTCTTTTAATATTTAGATTTTTGGTCCATTTTTATTTTAAACCAGCAAATTTAGAGAAGCTTCATTACTCAGAAATAAACAAGTAATCATGGTAGAAATGATAAAATTACAGTAATTTTCATAATTGTCATAAAAACATTTTGTAATTTTTCTGAATTTCTCAAACTTCTCTGTTCGTATATCATGTCTTTTGATCACAGTTATTTACTAAGTTTTCTAAACTGTTTCAGGCTAGAAAATAAAGTGGAAGAAATTTTAAAAATCATTTTACAAAACAAAAATAAATTTTATGCTGAAACCTCAAAAAATACTGTGAACTCTCAGAGCACTAAGAACACAACTGTGATCTAAAACAGCATCCCCAGCACCTGCCCCATTCTGGCTACTGGTCCATGGGTTGTTAGGAATAGGGCTTCACAGCAGGAGATGAGTGCAGGAAATGAGTTTGATCTGTTTTTACAGCCAATCTCCATCTCTCCCATCATCAGCTGAGCTCTGTCTCCTGTCATATCAGCAGTGGCGTTAGATTTTTGTAAGTATGCCAACCCCACTGTGAACTGCACAAGCAAGGGATCCAGCTTGCATATGCCTTTCAATCATACCAAAATCATTTCATATGCCCACACTCTACTCCATCACTCCCAATCCCTCCTATGACACCTCCCCAGGCCATGGAAAAATTGTCTTCCATGAAAACAAATGCTATTGCCAAAAACGTTGGAGACTGCTGACCTTATATATTAAACAACAGAAGCAAACAATATATTAAAAGTGTAATCAATATCACCTTTTCACTTGTTATTTACTGAAAGAAAATAAAAATGTGTTGTGAAAGGAAACTGCTAATATAAGGATAAAAATAATATATCAACAAAATATATGTTGAAAAATAATTTCATAGTAGTTAATATGCATTCAAAACAATCAACCAGTCATAAATATATACTTTCATACATATTTAGTATATACCAATAAATTCATTATGAATTTAAAATTATATATGAAATATACCAACTTTCAAAAATATGAAGTATTAATTCTGAAACAAATAAATTGAAAATTATCATAATTTACAAAAACTATGTAAGGCATTAAATATGTTATAAAAAAACATGTCCAGAAAAATGTTTCTAGGTCTATAAATTTTCTTAGTGAACTATTCAAAATGTTTAATAAAAATACTAATTTTATTCAAAATACTTCAAAGTGTAAAACAAATCTTCTAGCCTATTTTAGGAGCTTACAAATATTATTATATAAAAATGATAGTCTTTCTAAAAAAGAAAACTTACACTCCATTTTCTTTCATTAAAGCAGACTTGCAAACTTTATGTATACAAATATATTTATCTAATAGAATCCAGTAATATGTAAAAGAATTATGTTGCATAACTAGAAGTGCCATGTACTTTAATTTTGAAAAAACAGTACGTTACTATAACAAAATGATAAAAAATAAATGATAATTACAAGAGAAGCAGAAAAATCATTTGAATAATTTCAGTATGTACGTATTATTTTTTAAAACTAGCAAAATAGGAATAAAAGCAAATGTCTTTACAGAATATCTAAAAATGCAATTAGCATCATCTTAGTAAATGAAAAAATTATAAACTGTTCCTTTTATGATTGAGAAATAGAAAAAATGTCTTTTATCACTATTTCTACTAAAAGTTATATTGAAGCTACTAAAAACCAAATTGATATTCAAGATTTAATTCATTCTATTACACCAGCAACAAACAAAAAAATTTTAAAATCACACTAGTTAACAGCTGTTAATAGCATTAATATAAATGGTAAGAATAAAACCTTTTCTATATCTATCTATATCTACCTCGTTCTATATGTATCTATGTACCTAATCAGCAGACAATTAAGAATATCTTATAAACAAGAGAAAAATAATGTGGAGAGTGAGAGCACATTTGTAAGATTGGAAATGTACATAGGACAAAAATTTTGATTCCCAGAAAAATTTACACAAGTTATCTTGTAGAAATTTATTTGTTTTCTAGACAATTATTGTGGAAATACCATGGCTAACAATAATAATGGTAAAGTTAATGAAGTTTAACAAACTTGGAGTACTACCAGAGAGAAAAACTGATATTGAACAATATTGATTATACATATGATATTTATGTTAGAATAACCAAATAGCTCAGTCAAATAAAGAGTCCAGAAAATGATTTTGATACTGGTGCCACTTCAGTGCTATAAGAAAATGAAGAACTCTATGAGTTCCATACAATATCTATGGAAAAAGTTAGAACTTGACTTCTATTTCTAACGATGCACATAGATAAAATTCAGGCAATCTGTGTATATAAATACCTAAAACTTTTTTTTGATGGTACTGGAGATTGAATCCAGGACCTTTATATTGAGCTGCATTCATAGTCCTTTTATATTTTTATTTTCATTACAGACTAGTTCTCAATAAACTGCCCAGGGTGAGCTTGATCTTGCAATCCTCCTACCTCAGCTTCTTATAGGTGTGAGCCACTACACTAATCCTTGAAACATTAAAAACAGAAAAATCCACTAAATACGTTCTCAACCTAAAGGTAAAAAGAATTCTGTACAAGCCAAAAGGCATTAGATATATAAGAAAAATGATAATTAGATTACATGGAAACCAAGAATGCCTCTTCACCAAATGACACACACCTAAGGCAGTAAAAAATGAGTGTAAATAATCACATGCTAAAATTGAAGACCTATAGATTTGAAATGTTATGATACATGTATGTATTGTAAGTAAGCCTTATTGTGTAGTAATAAGTAAGCTTATTACTAAAATTATTTTTCCATAATTTTATCTACAGATTCAGTACAATACCAATCATGGTCAGAATAAGGTACATTTAGAGGAACCTCACACATTTATGCAATAACATAGACATGGTTTTAAAATGCTACAATATACCATTGAAGAAGAACATGTCACAGTGTCCCATTGCATTAGATAACGTGTCCAGCTTTTAGTGGTAAGAAAGAATAATATTGGCATAGTAGAGACCAAAATGAAATGGAAAGGAAACAAATAAGACCCAAGTTGATATTCTTTGTCAGTGACACAAAAGGTGAACATTATTAATACCTGGTTAATCACTTACTTTATAGAAAAACATAAAATTCAGAACAATTTCTTTAACAAAACTCCAAATGGTCAAACTCTTAGGAAAGACAGATAAAATTGTAACTGATACTATATCTATGTATCAAAAGATGCAAGATACTTGAAGAAATATACATATTAAATCAATAACAAAATATTTTTAACAAATATAGTATTCAGAATAAAATAAAACAGTAACCTCTTAATAAAAGTGGCCAATGAATACTGTATTAAATGTAGACTTCACCAGTATATTGATTGGCTTTCTTGATGCTGGGACAAAATAGTCACCAGCCTCAACTAAAAGAGGAGAGGTTTATTTTGATTCACAGTGTTATTGGAGTCATGGTGGACAGGCACCAGGACAGAAATATCATGGTAGAGATGTGGCAGAAGCAGAAAGCCAAAGAGCCAGAAAAGAAGGAGCTAAGAACTGGAGGCTCCCCCAGGTCAAACTGCTTGGATCCTCTTCCTACGCATAGGCCCTATCTCCAAATAGCTTATCCAGCTATGAACTCATCAAGCACCCTCATAATATCTCTTAATCTGGTTATGTTGACAATCAAACTTAATGGGCACCACAGGGCAGAGATAACTATCTGCATTGTTCACAACTATTTCCCTACTACCAGAAATAACACCTTAAACATGTAAATTACTAATTTGCTCATCAAAAGATTTATTCAGGGCCAATGAGACAGCTCAGCGGCATAAGCGCCTGCCTGGCAAGCGAGGTCCTGAGTTCAACCAACAGTACCCACATTAAAAAAAAAATTCAACGAAAGAATCAATATCAGCTTAAGTAGTCAGGGAAAGAAAAATTTATCCAGAATAAAACAAATTGTCCTACCAAGAAGACTACAAAAAGAGTACAACATAATGTCTGTAATAGGTATTCTATGCAGTAGACTATCGTGATGGTTTTTATAGAGGCTCTACCCAAAGACATTTTGGGCTCACAGGTGAGGATTTTAGAAGAGGTGTGGACCATGGTGGCGTGATAGCTGACCCGCTGTTGGGAGGGGGAGGCAGTTCACTCTGGGGTGTGATCCGAAAGGATACACTGTACATGCCTTTTGCTCTCCTCCCTTCACTGTACTTCCTCACCACCAATGGGAGCAGCTTACCTCTGCCAGATTCTCCCATGATTTCCTGCTTGAAGCCTGTGGACTATGGACTGACTTGTAAAGAAGGTGAGGAAAAATAAACCTCTACTCCTTTAAGTAGTGACCAAGGCAACATCCAAACATAATTTTAGAACTGAGTCATAGATTACCTTAATGAATGCGAAAAGTTATTTTACATGATTGGATTTTGATATTTTACCAAACTAATAAAAATAGTTCTTGTCTTCACTTATAACTGGAACAAATTGGTAATATGATTTCCCTAAATGACAAAAATTTAATAAGTTGTTGAAGAATTGGAATAAATATTTTGCTTACCTAAAAATTGTTAAAAATACTGAAATTCATTAATATATTAAATAAATACAATACTTTTGTCCTAAATTACCTACATTATAGATTTTGATATATATTTTCAACTAAAGTACTCAATATTTTAATAATGGCCATTCTTCACATGTAGTGATTAAAATGAAGTGCTGGATTTTTAATGAAATAGAGGCCATTTGTAAATACAAATTTAAAAAACACATTAACAGTCCTCATTTAATTAGACATATTTGATGAGGAATTTTTGTCCTGAAACATCTGACTAGACAACTATTTTTTTCCTTTCTTCTCCAGCTCCATTTCTACTTTCTCTCTTGATTATGAGTAGTATCCTAACTGAAATACATCTTTTCTATTTTCCTGTGTATCTGAAAGGCTAGGGTGATATTTTGCACTATTTTTTCTTAGTATTTTAAAGAATTATAAAACCCATCATTGAAAAAAATAATAATTGCCTGCTCAGAGGAACTATATTTATAATTTTATTGTATAACTAATCTTTTTAAAATCTATGATTGTCTATGAAAATATTTTCAAATTTAGTAGAATTTGTAAATAGTGGAAGTGTTGATTACATTTCTCCATTTGAATTTAAAATTAAAAAAATATATATATACACATATAATATATACATATTTATATATGTATAAATAAATGCATTTTGTGGAGATTGTTGCTATATCCTAAGAGCTTTGTTTGGGAATTAACTAAATAAGTGTTTGAAATTTTGACTTAGTACTCTCACTTCAGAATTTTCATGTGAAGAAATAACATGGCATACGAATGAGACTTCGGTGTAACTCACTATCTCTAATGTAAGAAACAAATTGTAAACCTTGAAAACTTGAGTTTAATACCTAACCCAGGGGCTATCAAGATGTTTCAAGTACAAATAAAGGGAATGGATTTGAGCAAATATCAAAGATATCTAAATATAATGGTTGGTTGTTGCCTTTTGGAAATTTATATTACAGTGACAAATTTATATTACAGTGACAAAAATATGTTGTAATTTATGATCATTCACCTTACTTTGTATAATGATAACGATCTAATAACATATGTCTCCAAGGACCATTGCGGGGTGTAACCTATGAAATAGAAAATAAATAACTTTTTTGCCACATATAAATTTTCTCTTCAGTTAATTTGTATTGTAGTTGAAAGCTATAGGCCGTATGGCATTTCATCTATAAAAATTTCAATGAATTGCTTACACAAATAGGTACTATTTTGCTCATTTAACCATACATTCATATTCTGAATATGTAAGTTAGATGTGGATGGATTATTCATTGTTTTCTGTAGCTATTGCTTGGATTGGAATAAATATTATACGATGTAAAAATACACCTAAGGAGTATATCTCAGGAGTTATCTCCTGTTATTAATGTACTGTTATTCTTATTAACTTCTAATCCAAAGTTTCTTGCAATTTTGCCTTCAATATTTGATTGAAATTGTCATGCTAAATACAGATGAATTTGGTGAAAAACAATTGTATATAAAACAAAATATAACAAGTAAACTTGGATAGTTTTGCATCTGATGGTGCCAGGCAGTTAATTAATGTTCAAGACAATTAAAGTGAAATAATTCATTTGCTCCTGTCAAATTATTTGACTATGGAAAGAAGCCCAATTATATCACTACATTATCAAAAATATCAATAGGTCATGCAAGATTTAACAGATAAATTTTAAAATTCAAATATATTGCTGGTATAATCAGTTTGAAAATTATATAAAGTGTATGTGATTCAATTTAACATCTTCAAATATACTGAAAATTAAAATATTTAAGGAATAATTATTAATTTAGGGAAGCTATCTTTAAATCTTCAATTTATTTTTAATTGATTTTGTTGGTACATATTTGACATACATAAAAATCACATTCATTATAGGAAATATGTACTTATAACTAATAGATTTTAATTCTTTTTTTCCATTCCCCTCCCTTCCCTTTAATCCTTTTTCCCCCTCTCCATTTATTTTATTTTATTTTATTTTATTTTTAATTTTTCCCCCTCTCCATTTAGAAAACTTTGGTTCTATTGTTTTCATTCCATACTTTTTTTTTAAACTTTTTTATCCCCATTCCTTTCCCCTCTCACCTCCCTTGTTCCCCTTCGCTTTTGAACATTTTCTTCCTACTTTCAAATATCTATCCTCCATTTTGATCCTTATTTACCTTTCTGGTTTCTCACACAAGAGAGACAATATGATATTTAAACATGTGTGTCTGATTTATTTCACTCAAACATTCTCAAGGTGCATCCATTTACCTAAAAATGTCTCAAGTTTATCCTTCTTTATGACACAGTAACACTCCATTGTATATAAAAACTACATTTTCTTTGATAGGGATATGGACTTTTTCCAAGATTTAGGTATTACAAACTGTGCTGCTATAAATATGGGTGTGCATATATCATTGTGGTATGACGCATTTAACTCTTTCAGGAAGATATCAAGAAGGGGAATAGATGGGTCGAATGGAACCTCTAGTTTTAGTTTTTTGAGATATCTCCATACTGAATTCCATTGTAGATGTATGAATTTATACAACTCCCAACAGTGGAAAAGGGTTCCTTTTTCTCCATAGCCCCACCAGCATCTGTTATTGGTTGATTGCTTGATGATAGCCATTCTTTCCAGAGTAAGATGGAATCTGAGTGTCGTTTAAATTTGCATTTCACAAATGACCAGTGATGTTTAGCATTTTTCATATATTTATTTGCTGTTTATACTTCTTCAACTGAGAAATATCTATTCATTTCAGATGCCCATTTCTGGGTTGGGTCTTTAAATTTGTGAGGTCTGATTTTTTGTGAGGTCTGATTTTTTTTTAGTTCATTATATATTACAGATATTTGTCTTTTTTTCTGAGAAATAACTGGCAATTTTTTCCCATTCTGTGTGTTGTTTCTCAACAGTGATGGTGGTTTCTTTTACTGTGCAAAAGCTTTCTATATGATGCAATCTCTGTTTTTGATTGTTTGTAATATTTCCCATGAGATCAGGATTTTGTTAATAAAGCCTTTCTCTATACCTGTGTCCTCAAGAGTTTTACCTATTCTATCTTCCAGCAGATTAATTGTTCCTTTATTTATATTTAGATCTTTGATCTTTTTCAGTTTAGTTTAGTGCATGTTGAGAGATATGGGTGTAGGTTCAGTCTTTGGCGTGTGGAAAGCCAGTTTTGAGTGTAAGTTTGCAAATAGTTATGGTTGATCTTCTAGATTTCTACAGGAGCTGTTGTGACTTCATTAATTTCATTCCTGATTGTACAGGCTTGGATCATTTTTTTTCCTTCTTTTGATAAGATTGGTTAAGGGTGTGTCTATTTTATTGAATCTTTCAAGAACTAAATCTTTGATTCATTTATTTTTTGTATTGTTTCCTTAGTTTTAATCTCATTAATTTCTGCTCTCATCTTTATTATTTCCTCCTTCATACATGCTTTTGGTTTAATTTGCTCTTCTTTTCTAGAAGTTTGAGGTTCAACATTATGTTATTTATTTGTGCTTCCTCTCTTTTTCTGATGTGGGAATTCACCACTATAAACTTCCCTCATAGGACTGCTTTCATTATGTCCCATAAGCTCCCGTATGCTTCATTGGCATTATCATTCCATGAAGAAACTAATTTCTTCTTTAATTCATTGGGTTTTCAAGAGTATGTTACTTAATTTCCATGTGTTCATATAATTTGGGGGTTTCTTTTGACATTTATTTCCAATTCCATTGTAGTATGATCTGATGATACATATGAGATAATTCCAGTTCCTTTGCATTTATTTCAACCTGTTCTATGAGCTCGTATGTAGTCCATCTTGGAGAAAGTCCCATGTGCTGCTGACAAGAATGTGTATTCTGTTCTGGGAGAAACACTCTAGATATTTACGAAGCTAATTTGTTCAAAGGTTTGGTTCAGCTCTTATATTTCTTTGTTGCTTTCTTGTCTAGTTTTTTCCATTTGTGACAGTGGGGTGTTTAGTTCCCCCTTTAAGTTTTATTAGTGTTTATCTGGTTTTTCATATCCATTAGTATTTGTTTTATATAGGTGGGTGCACCAGTATTATATGCATATACATACATACAGATACATATGATTGTTATCTCTTCCTTTTGGATTGTTCCCTTAACAAGTATGTAGTGACCTTCTTTGTCTCTTCTGATCAGTTTTGATTGAAATCCACTTAGTCTCAAATAGAATAGCTATTGCTTTTTTCTGGATTCCTGTTGCATGGAATATTGTTTTCCATTCTTTGAGTTTCAGTGTATGAATTTCTTTTGGAATTAAATGTGTTTCTTGCGTGCAACACAGCCTTGGATCTTCTTTCTTAGTTCTTTCTGCCAATGTGTTTCTTTTGATTGGTGAATTGAAAGCATTCACATTTATGATTCTAACTGATATGTATTGCCTTATCCTTGCCATTTTATTTTATTGTTGGTTCCCTTTCTTTCCCTTCTACTTATTTGCTTGCCTTGTCTGGTGTACTCATTCTATTGGGATTATTGGATTTGGTGCCTTCATTGTCTCTTTCTAAAGTATCCTACTGAAACTTTTGGAGTGCTGGTTTAGTGGTCATGATTTTCTCTAAGTGTTCTTTATCATGGAAGTATTTCTCAATCAATTTTGAAAGATAATTTTGCAGGGTACAACAATCTGGCTTAGAGGTTATTTTCTTTTAGGGTTTGAAATACTTCATTCCAAACTCTCCTTGACTTAATGGTTTGTGTGATTCTGATAGGTTTTCCTTCATAGGTAATTTTGTGTCTCTAAGAGCTTAAAATATTCTGTTGTTGTATTCAATTCCTGGAATCTTTACTATTATATTCCTTGGTATGAATTTTTTCTGATCATGACTAATTGTGGTGTCACTTGTCTGTATGTCAGATTCTTTTGCCATGCTTGATAAGTATTCTGTTTTACTTCTGTGAACAGGTTTTTATGCCTTTGGGTTGTCTTCTGATTTTTTGTTGATTCCAATTAATCTTACATTATTCTTCTTTGCACCATCTAGCAGCTCTTGGATTGAGTTTTTGTGGTACCTTGCTATTTTTAAGATGTCTTTTATTTGATGATCACCAACCACAACCCTGTCTTCCAAATCTGATGTTCTATCTTTATGTTGGTTGATACTTCTACATATGCTTTCAATAAAAATTTTAATTTCCAGGATATCTGTTTTATGGCATCCAGTTCTTTCTTATGTTGGGTATTCATGGTTTCCCTAAGCTCCTCTATTTTTTAAATCTGTGTCTACTCCAGATTCACTAACCATTTCCTTCATTATGATCATCTCTTCACTTGTCTGTGTGATAATTTCTGTTCTGTTTTTGTCTAGGGACTTATTCATCTGCTTTATTACTTCTGCTCCTACCATTTCATGAAATTCAAATGGGAGACTTTTGATTTCTTTTACCTCCATGCACACTGGGCTTGGTTTGGGTGAATTGGGTTTGCTGGATTGCAACTTGCTTCTTCTTCTTTTTTTTTCATTTTATTCATTAAAGTTTTTCATTTATTTGTTCTCCAAATTGGGGCTTGTGAGTTGCTTATGGTAGGTAGTTTTATTACAAGTGTCAAGAACTCTTGAGGTAATTACTATTTTTCAGTGCTGTCTTCTAGGCATAGCTGGATTTTGGCTTTTGCATCGGTCCCAGGACCATACATCTTTTGCTTATTAGGGATGAAAATGGAAGCCTATTTTGCCTAGCACTCAATTTTTTTGGTACTAGGCTGCACTATTGTTTACTGTCCCCAGACAATCTAGGCATTGGTGTACAAGGAGAATCAATTGATCAAAACAGCAATGTCACCTTGACTAATAAGTACATCAGTAATGACTATAGTATCAAACACAAACTGGAAAATGAAAAACTGTAATAACTAACACTTTGCCACCTTTAACCTTAGGTACAAGATTTCTAGTTATAGAACAATATCTAAGACAAGTCAGAAAATTATATATAGTAAATATCCCCTCTATAGAGCAATTTACCCCTTTTCACCATAAAGCAGTATTCAGCTGTAGTAAGGTATAGCTAACTACCTATAGATTCTTAAGGTGGTATGGGTATAGTAGTATGAAGAAAAAGGTGCAAAAAAGTTTTATGAAAAGCAAAGCAATGGTCAATGTGAAGAATGTGCTAAGACTGATGCAGTAGATCTTGTTAAGGAGTAAAGGGAAATTAGTGGCATTAGATGACAGCAACAGAGACAACCAGCTAGTGAAAGGATAAATAATAGGAAATGGATATTAAACTAGAGAAAAAACAAACTACAGACACAAATTGAAAGAAGAAAAGTGAGAAAAGAAAGGGGGGGAGAGAGAGTAAAAGAAGGGCCTGTTCAAACAAATAAATCAGAGTAATATTAAAAGAGAAGAAAAAGAAAACGGGTGGTAAAATTCCAAAACCTACCAAAGGAAAAAAAAGTAAAAAATCAAAAACATAGCAATAATGGAGAAGAAAAATAAAAGGAAATAAAAATAAAGAGAGAGAAAAATTTCCTATGTATTTCCAGAGGGCGTTTCCTTCCCAGCTCAGTAGTCTTTAATCTTACAAGTCACATCACTCTTTGCCCCTCTTTATAGTGTGAGTCTGTATGGAGATTATTCAGTTCAAGGGGGCCTCTCTCTGTAGTTCTCCATGGCAGCTGTTCAAGCTGTGAAACAGGACCAGGAAAGGTGAGGGGCCTTTTGTCGGAGGCTCTTGTTATGGATTCCTTCTGGTTGCGGGTAGATGCTGGTTACCTGATATATTTTCCAGTGTCTGTATGGCAATCTCCCAATATGTGGAGGCTCCTGTGGACTCTGCGACCTGAATCTCAGTCCTGGAGATGCTCGGATGAGAAACAATCTGCCCAGGGCTAACGTGTATGTTTCTACACAAATAATGCTGTGGAGTTCAGAACAAGTGTATATTCTAGTTTAAATCTGAATGACTTGAAATAAAAACTGTACAGCAAATTATTTTAAAAAGAAAAGGAACAAATGGAAATGTATCAAGAGATAAATAAATCAATGTTTGTGAAAATAACATTGTTTTGGAAGTAATTTTGTGTTTTCCTATTTTTAATTAATAAATTCATCAGCATGCTATTATTATATATTGCTAATTGTTCCACGTTATAACTATAACAACAAACACGATAATATTTTTATTTTTAAATATTTTTTGATGCTAGGGATTGAATCCACGTCTTGCAGATGATGAGCACGTACACTATCACTGAGCTACACTGCCTGTCCTACAACATACATTTTAAACATTTATATTTTTCCAAGTTTTGTTTAAAATATAGAATATTTTAATAATCAATCTTGTGCATAATTCCTTGAAAATAATCTTCATTGTTTCTTCATTTAAATTTTTTCTACAAATGCTCTATTTTGATTTAAAGAATATGAAATTATAGTCTAGCTATGCAGTATATTTTGAAACCAGAAAATGTGATGTGTCCTGCATTATTCTTCTTTCTTGGGATTACTTTACCTACTTAGGGTCCACATGAATTTTAAGACTGTTTTTCTATCACTGAGAAACAATGTCATTGGGATATTCAAAGAGATTGCATTTTATCTATAGATTGTTTAGAGTAGTACTAATATCTTTACAATGTTGATTTTTGCACTCCATAAACATGGATGTCTCTTCATTATTTTCTTCTTTAATTTCATTCATTAGTGTTTTGTAGTGTTTAGTGTGCAGGGTTTTTACCTCTGATTAAATTTATTTCGAAGAGTTTTGTTATTTTTGTTGCTATTGACAATTGGTTGTTTTTCTTAATTTCCTTTCATATACTTCATTATTAACGTATAAGAGCACAGCTTGTTATTTATGGAATTTCTTTTATTTTTTCTAATAGATTTTCATATATTTTTATAATTTTCTACATTAAATATCATAGCATCAACAGAGGACATTTTACTTCTTCCTCTTCAATTTGGATGTCTTTTATTTCTTTTGATTGCCTCACCGCTATGGCTAAGGCATATGATACTGTACTGAATAGACATGATGAAAACACTCCTCCTTACCTTCTTCCTTATCTTTGGATTTAAGTTTTTCACTGTTGATTATAATGGTCAGCTGTGAACTTTTGATACATGCCTTTGTTTTATTGAGGTAAATTTCACATATACCTAGTTTTTTTTTTTTTTTTTTTTTTTTCTTTCAGACAGAGTTTCACTATACAGTTGAAGCTGGACTTGAACTCACTTTGTAGCACAGGCAGCAATGCTCCTGCCTCAGCCTCCTGAGTGCGGGGATTACAAGTGTGCACCACACACCTGGCCTATACCTCATTTTTTGAGACATTTTATCAAGAAAAGCAGTACATCTTACAAGAAGACATGTGATTTTATCCTTCACTCTGTTAATGTGGTGTGTCACACCACACTTGTGACTTGCATATGTTGAACAATGGTTACATTCCAGAGATAAGCCTTTTGCTGGATGGTGCTCTTACTACATTGTTAACTAGTTTTCTTGTCTCGTAGTGTTGTTTTCTGCTTCAGAAGGAACAGGTCTTCAGCAATAACCTCAGAATATAAAATGAAGAAAGGTTGGTCATTTCAACAATTGATTCTAGGAAAAGTGGATATTCACATGCAAAAGAAAGAAATGTGGTGCTTAGTGAAAGTCATACAAATATATCAAATAAAAATCAAATAGTGGTTCAAGCTTAAGACCTGAAACTGAGAAGCTCCTGAAACCAAACAGAAGAATCACTTATTGAGATCAGTCCATGAAGTGTTGTTGGATGTGACACCAAAAGCACAAGGAAAAATAAAAAAATGGACAAACGGGTCTGTATTAAACTGAAAAGTTTCCTCACACCTAAGTAAAAAAAATTCAAGGAATGAAAAGGTGAATAGAATGTGCAAAATATTCGTAAATCATATATCTGACAAGAGTTTAATAACTAGATAGTGTATTCCATTCAACAGAAGGGAAAAGAAAATAACCCAATTAAAAAGGGAAGAATTTTAGACATTTCTCTAAAGAACACACATAAATGGACAGTAGGTATACAAAAGGATGTTCAACATCACTAATTATTAGGGAAATGCAAATCAAAACCACAATGAGGGGCCGGTGAGATGGCTCAGCGGCGTAAGTACCTGCCTGGCAAGCGTGAGGGCCCGAGTTCGACTCCCGGAACCCACATACAAAAAAGGGGCCGGTGATATCGCTCAGCGGCACGGGCGCCTGCTGGCGCGCGAGGTCCTGAGGTCGACCCCCCGGTACCCACAAAAAAAAAAAAAAACACAATGAGATACCACCTCACATATGCTATGATGACTACTATTATAAAAACGATAAATATTGATGAACATATGGAGAAGTTGAGATTCTTGTATGCTTTTGGTGGGAATGTAAAATGTAAAGGCACTAGGGAAAATAATATTGCCTGTCTTCAAGATTTAAAAATAAAAGTGCTATGTGATTTAATAATCTCACTCCTAAATAGATATCAAAATGAGACCTCAGTGAGAAGTTTGCTGTAATAAAGTCCTTGAAGCATTATTCGCACAAGCCAAAATATGGAAACAGCCTATATGTCAATTAATGGTTATATGGATAAAAATGTCTCATATATATTGTGTATATATACATGATGAAATATTATTTTACTTTAAAGAAAAAAATCATGTCGTATGTGACAATATGAATTATCTTAGAGGACATACTGCTAATTAAATGAGCCAGTCTAAGCATTAAATTCAAAATGTTTCTCCTAATAAGAAGTATCAAAAATAGTCAAACTCTAGTGGTTGCCAAGAACTAGAGGAAGAAGAAGAAGGGAGTTGCGATTCAATAGAAACAGAATTTCAATGAAAAAGATGAATAAATTTGAAAGGCCTTCTGTGTAGCCTTGTATGTTTAATTAACAAAACTGTTTTAAGATTTAAAAACTTGTAAATTTAGTAGATTTCATGTTGTGCTCATACAATGATGAAAAAGTGCATAAAATATAGGAAGTCATTATTTTTAATATTAAACAAAATAGAATTGAGAAAATAAATAAGTTAAAATAAAATATGTTACTGAAGATGAGCCACATTGGTGATCTAAAATTTGTGAATTTTATAGTGTTTAACTGTTATTTGGAAATATGCAGACAAGGAATGTATAAATCCATGTTTTTTTTGCAACTTTAATATATTCTTCTCCAAAATGAGAACAAATGGTATAAAATTCTAGTAAATATATAAAGAATATGAATAAATAACATACAGTAAACTTTCCATGTCTATCAGGTACACATATGCATATTTAACCAAACTCAGCTGGGAAATATTGGAGTAAAAGTTGTATCTGCATTGTTCATGTACAGACATTTTCCTCCTCATTATTTCCTACACAATACAGTACAACCACTATTCACATAACATTTACATTGAGTTAGCTATTATAAGTAATCTAGAGATTACACATAATGTGTTTGTTATTATAATAATCACAGCTTTGGCCTGATCTACCCACAGCCTGAGCTCCAGTGCAGTGGGAGAGAAATTCCAGGGACAACAGACTAAAGCTAAGCACGACACTCACCTACCAAAATGCAAGACTTGAATGTGATCAAAATGTCCTAATATAATAATGGAAATGTACATGATACAATTGGGCCTCACTTATCAGACCAAAAACTATGGAAGACACAGTGAAGAAATCACGATCTCTAGATGAACCAGATTTACAAGTTCTTTGTCAACTCTTTTAGAGCCGTCATCATAAAATTTATTTAAAATTGGCACTTTGTTTTTGTAGTGATCCAGAAATTTGCCAAAGACTAATAATTATATATTTAGATATTAAGTGAAATAATTAAAGTAAGACATCATTATATGCTCTGTATGCGATTTAATAAAATAAAAGAACCACAGAAGAACACGATTAATTAATAATAATGCCTATGTTTTGATTGGAATTGGAAGAAGAGAATAAATGGGTTTTAATACTTTGCTCTTTGTAATTCTGTATTTTGAAAATTTCACCCATATGTGTCACTACAGGAGGGAGGCACTTGCATCTAACTGAGCTGAGGCAATCTCTCACAAGAAGTGGGAGGATAGACATTTTTGCAATACCTACCATGTATTAAGCAAGTCAATAAGTAAAAAATCTCATAAGATTATGTGGTGGGACTGTGGGAACTAATATTATTCAGTGTCTATGATTGGATAAAAGGATTGACTGATTCAAAGTATATGATTTTAAACCTATGTCTTCCCATGGTTTTCAAATTCATCACATCATATTAAATACTTATGGTAGTAGTCTCATAAGATTATTGATGGGATTGGTTTTTTAATATACGAAATGCTTTAAGACCTTAGCCTGGCATGGGATGCCACTTATTCTCTCCACTTTACAGATAAAGCAACTGCAGAAATATTAAAATGAATCACTCAAATTGTATATTATTTTTTGGTTTTGTTTTTGTGGTGTTGGAGAGAGAACCCAGGATCTTGCTTATGCATGCTAGTGCTCTACCTCTGAGCTAAATAAAACCAAGATCATACATTTACTAGATAGTGATATTAGGATTTGATACAAGCAACCTGACTTCACAGACTATGATTTCTATGTTTTTATATGATGGTCTTCATTTTACACCAAATCAGTTGGGAAAATAAATAGCAAATAGTGGTATCTGCAAATGAATAACAGGATTAGTGTCAAGGAAGAGATGCTTGATAATTTTTCTTCAAATAATGAGAGAAAATCAATACATTTTTTTTGAAAAGGAACAATGATATGAATATGTATGTGTTTGTATAAGGATATGTGTTTAAATTAGCATGTTGATACAAATAATGAAAATAAACAAGTGAGCAATACGAAGTTAAAGAAAAAAACATCAACTAAAATAATTTTCAGTTTAATGTCAAATATTATTTTCTTTTCTTTTTTCTTTTTTTTTTTTTTAATGCGGGTACCGGGAGTCAACCTCAGGACCTCACGCTTGCCAGCAAGCGCTTGTGCTGCTGAGCAATACCACCAGCCCTTTTTTCCTTTTATGTGGGTTCCGGAAGTCGAACTCAGGACCTTGTGCTTGCCAGGCAGGCGCGTATGCCACTGAGCTATCTCACCAGTCCCAAATATTATTTTCATAACAACTAATTGAGTATTATAATACTTGATAACTGAGTGTAGTATTAACTCCTAGCACAGGTGAGAAAATATTTTTAATATACCTAAAAGTGTAAATATGTCAGGAAACTGGCATGAGGTGTCTGTCAGTTGAGCACAATTTCCAAATACAAGAGGAAAGCCACATGGTAGGGCGTGTCTTTTCCAAATACTGTGGCTCTCACTATGTGATTACTGAGTGCCTCTGATTACTTTGCTTGTAGAAGCATCTGCAGCTTCAACGGGCTCAATTTTTTTTTTTAAAGAGAAGAAAAAACAAAACAAATCAAAAGAAGAACAAATTTTCAAAACAACATATTAGGAGGGTAACAATGGTTAATACATTACGTATTACTATCTTTAAGTTAGTTATTCAGGATATCAGACATTAGCATTCAATTGTCCAAACATTATTGGCACAAACCTTATTCTTCAATGAACTAAGTAAAATTGGTAGTGTATCTATCTTAACCATCTTATATATATATACAATTTTTTTTCCCTTTCCCTTCTTTCTTTTCCCTATTCCAGTCTCTCTTTCCTTTTGACCAGTTTCTTTTTGATTCACCATGTCTATTGTACATTTTGGATCTTATTTACTCTTTCAGTTTCTCATACTAGAGAGACAATACGATGCTTACACATGTGCTTCTGGTTTATTTCACTTATGAGTATTTTCTCGAGTTGCATCCATTTACCTATAAAAGTCTCCAGTTTATCCTTCTTTATGGCTGAATAGTACTCCATTGTATAAAAATACCACACCTTTCTTATCCATTCCTCAGTTGATGGGCATTTGGGTTGTTTCCAAGATCTGGCTATTACAAATTGTGCTGCTATAAACATGGGTGCACATATATCGCTGTGGTACGATGTTTTTAATTCTTCTGGGAAGATGCCCAGAAGGGGAATAGCTGGGTCAAATGGGACCTTCAACCCTAGTTTTTTGAGGAATCTCCACACTGACTTCCACAGTGGCTGTACCAGTCGACACTCCCACCAACAGTGAAGAAGGGTTCCTTTTTCCCCACAGCCCCTCCAGCATTTGTTATTAGTTGATTTCTTAATAGTAGCCATTCTTTCTGGGGTGAGATGGTATCTCAGTGTTGTTTTAATTTGCATCTCTCGAATGACTAGTGATGTTGCACATTTTTTTGTATATTTATTTGCCATTAGTATTTCTTCATCTGAGAAATGTGTATTCATCTCAGATGCCCATTTTTGGAGTGGGTCTTTAAATTTGGGAGGTCTGATTTTTTTGAGTTCTTTATATGTTCTCGATAGTAATCCTTTGTCTGAGGAACAGCTGGCAAACATTTTTTTTCCCACGTTGTGGGTTGTCTCTTCACTCTGTTGGTGATTTCTCTTGCTGTGCAAAAGCTTTTTAATAAGATGAGATCCCAGTTATTGATTCTTTGGGGTAGTTCCTGTGCGGTTGAGTTTTTATTCATAAAGTCTTTGCCTACACCAATGTCTCCAAGGGTTTTAGCTATCCTACCTTCCAGCAGATTTAATGTTTCTGTTTTAATATTTAGATCTCTGATCCATTTTGAATTTAGTTTAGTGCATGGTGAAAGATATGGGTCTAGTTTTAATTTTTGGCATGTGTAGAGCCAGTTTTTCCAGCACCATTTATTAAAGAGGCTATCTTTCTTCCAGCGAATGTGTTTGGCACCTTTGTCAAAGATAAGGTGGCTTAGCATGTCTCTGGTTGTTTCAGCATCTTCTAATCTGTTCCATTGATCTTCAGGTCTGTTTTTTTGCCAGTACCACACTGTTTTTGTCACAGTAGCTTTATAGTATAATTTCAAGTCAGGGATTGTGATGCCCCCTGCCTTGCGTATGTTGCTCAGAATTGCCTTTGCTATTCTAGGTCTCTTCTGATTCCAAATGAATTTTAGGATTGTTTTCTCTAATTCTGGGAGATATGCTGTTGGAATTTTGATTGCAATTGCATTAAATCTGTATAACAATTTTGGAAGTATGGCCATTTTCACTATATTGGTTCTTCCTATCCAGGAGCAAGGGATATCTTTCCATTTTCTGATATCCTCTTCAATCTCCTTTTTCAGAGTACTGTAGTTTTCAGTATAGAGGTCTTTTACATCCTTTGTGAGGTTGATTCCTAGGTATTTCATTTTTTTGGATGTTATTGTGAAAGGTATTGTTTCCCTAATTTCTCTTTCAGTAAGTTTGTTATTTGTGTACAGGAAGGCTATTGACTTTTGAGTATTGACTTTGTATCCAGCTACACTACTGAATTTGCTTATTAAATCTAGCAGTTTTTTAGTGGAGTTTTTGGGGTCTTCTGTGTAGAGTATCATGTCATCTGCAAATAATGATAATTTAACTTCTTCCTTTCCAATCATTATTCCTTTTATTTCTTTCTCTTGTCTAATTGCTCTGGCTAAAGTTTCCAGAACTATGTTGAATAAGAGTGGGGACAGTGGACATCCTTGTCTTGTTCCTGATTTTAGAGGGAAGGCTTTCAGTTTTTGGCCATTTAGTATAATATTGGCTGTTGGTTTGTCATAGATAGCTTTTACCAGATTGAGATAAAGACCCTCTATTCCAATTTTCTGTAGGGTTTTTATCATGAAAATGTGCTGGACTTTGTCAAAAGCTTTTTCTGCATCTATTGAGATGATCATGTGATTTTTGTCTTTGGTTCTGTTAATATGGTGTATTACATTTATTGATTTATGTATGTTGAACCATCCCTGCATCCCTGGGATGAATCCAACTTGGTCATGGTGTATAATCTTCTTGATGATTTGTTGGATTCTGTTTGCCAGTATCTTATTGAGGATTTTTGCATCTATATTCATTTGGGAGATTGGCCCAACAGGCTCAATTTTAACTTGATTCTTAGGCAACTTTTATTGTATTTTCTTAAATACAATTGTAACATTTGATCACTTTTAAAAGTTTCTGTACTAATTATTTACTGTGTGATCAATTAATAACTCCATATTCTACAGGCAAATTCCATACATAAATAGTTTAAATGCTTATATTTTTCTATGCTCTGAAATCTCTCCTTCAGATATATTTTGACCTCTAAGAGAGTGTGCCCTGCGTGGTGGCCTGTGCCTGTAATCTCAGCACTGGAAAGGCTGAGGCAGGAGTATCTCCATGAGTTTGAGGGCAGCCTGGGCTACATAGTTGGTTCAAGAGCACCTTGGACCACAGAGTGAGAACCTATGTTAGAGGGGGGAAAGGGAGGGAGACAGGGAGGAAGAGAGAGAGAGAAACCCCATGCAATCATGAGTTTTAACTTCAATTTCCTGCAAAGCATGTTATTTTGGTGGAAAGAAAGAGTGTACTGTATGTCCTCTTTTGTCAATTTTGGTATATCACATGTTCCTAAAAACTTATCTATCTCTTTTTGGTTTTTCAATTTATTTAAATATAAGCTTTCAAAACAGTCCCTAATGATTTTCCAGTCAGTATTTTCTTTTGTAATATCTTATTTTTCATCTCCAATTTTATTAATTTGGATAGTCTTTCTCATTCTTTTGGTTAGTTTGGCTAAGTGTTTGTAAATCTTATTTATCCTGTCAAAGAACCGACTTCTATTCATTGATTTTTTGTATCCTTCTGTAAGTCTCCATTTCATTAATTTCAATTCTGATTTTTATTATTTTTTTTCTACTAGTTTTTCGGTTGGTATGTTCTTCTTTTTCTAAGACCTTGCAATGCGTTATTAGGTAATTTATTTTAGATCTCTTGGGTTTTATAATGTGTGTACTCATAGATAATAAATTTTCTTCTTAGAACTTTCTTTGCTGTGTCTCATATTTCAACTTTTACTTGATTCTAAGAATTATTGAATTTCCCTTCTAATTTCTTTAGAGACCAACTGATCACTCAAAAGTGCATTATTTAATCTTCATGGGTGTTTATGATTTCTTTTGCTGTTAATTTATACTTCCAATCTATTATGATCTGATAAGATACAAGAAATTACTTCAGTTCTATTGAATTTATTTAGATTTACTTTATGTAGTAAAATGATCTATGTTGCAGAAAGTTCCACAAACTCTTAAAAAGAAAGGATATTCTGCTCTTTTGGGATGGACTATTCTGAATACATATGTAAAATTCCTATGATCTATAGTGTAGTTTTTGTTCTTTTCTTTGTTGATTTTTAGGAAGATCTGAATAACCTATGTATTTGTCCGCACTGGTTATTGCAGTCACCTGCTACTATTGAATCGGGGCCTGTTTCTTCATATTGAGTGAGGTTTGCTTTATGAAATATCACACAGCAACATTTGGTGCATATTTATTTGTGATTCTTACATATTCTTTGTTTTCTTTACCAATATGCAGTGACATTTGTGTGTCTTCTAACTAACTCTAGCTTGAATTTTTCTGTAGTTATTATGAGTATGGTTACTTCTGTGTACTTTTGGATTTCAGTTGCAGGGAATATCTTTTTTAACCCATCCTTTCAACTTCAGCATATGCGTGTCTTTTCTGGTGAGATGTGTTTTGTCAGGGAATACATACTTACTTGGATCTCATCTTTTAATGCAATTTGTCATCTGTGTACTTGGAGAATTAAGACAATTTAGCTTCAGGATTATTATTGAAAAGTGTATGCCAGTTCGAGTTATTTTGTTCTTTTTATTGTATTTCTGGAAATATTTGATTCAGATTAATAGTAAGTCTTCTTCAAATGTTTGGTAGAATTCAACTGTGTAAACATTAGTTCCCAGGGTTTTCAGTGATGTACAACTTTTATTGCTGATTCAATCTCCTTATTCATTATTAGTGAGTTCAAAATTTTCTCATTTTACTGTCTGAATTAATAGACTGTATGAGCCTAAGAGTTTACTCATTTTTTTCTGGGTTATTTAATCTATTGGCATATAATTGTTCATAGTAGTATTTTATTATCCTTGGTATTTTTGTATTTGGGGTTGTATTATCTCCTCTTTCATTTATTTGAATCCTCTTTTCTTCTTCCTCTTTTTAAGTTTGTTACTTTTATCCTTCAAAAATATTCCTAGTTTTGTTGATCTTTTCTATTTATAATTAATATCATTTGCATTTATGATTTGCTCTCTTCATTATTATTTCCTTACTTCTGCTAACCAGGTTTAATTCATTCTTGTGTTTCTAATTCTTAGACATATAATGTTAGATTGTTTATTTCAGGTTTTTCTTCTTTTTAAGTTGTTTTTATATTTACAAAATTCTCTTTTGCAACATTTTCTGTACACTCCATAACATTCGGTATGGTGTGGGTCCATTTTTGTTGATCTCAAGATATTTTTATATTCTTCTTTTAAATCCATCTCTGCTTCATTGCTTGGGCATGTGTATGTTATTTAATATCCATAAACTTGAGAATTTTCTGAAATTCATCATTATTGATTTCTAGGATCATTCCATAGTAGTTGGAAAAGATACTTCACATGATTTCAGTATTTGTAAGTTTGTTAAGAGTTGTTCTGTCTTCTATTCAATCCTGGCGAATGCTACACGTGCATGTGAAAATAATGTGAAATGTGTAGCTGTTGGGTGAAATGTTCTCTATGTGTCCATCAGGTCGGTTTGGTCTGAAGTGGTGTTTAGATCTATCATCTCTGTGGTGATTTTCTGTTTGTATGATCCATCTGTTCACTGTTGAAAGTGAGATGTTTAGTATCCTACTACTGTGTTCAAGCTATCTTTTCCTTCAAATATTTTAATATTTGTTGTATAGTTAGGTATTCCAATTTTAGTGGATATATAGATACAATTTTTATACCTTCTTGATAAATTGATGCCTTCTTTATTATGTAATGTATTGTTTGTCTCATTTCAGAGTTAGTCACTTAAAGTCTTTTTTTTTTTTTTTTTTTTTTTTTATGTGGGTACCGGGAGTCAACCTCAGGACCTCGCGCTTGCCAGGCAGGTGCTTATGCCTCTGAGCTATCTCACCGGCCCTTAAAGTGTATTTTAATTTATTTTATTTTATTTATTTATTTTTTTTTGTGGGTACTGAGGGTCGAACTCAGGACCTCGCGTGCCAGCAGGCGCCCGTGCCACTGAACGATATCACTGGCCCTTTTTTTCCTATGTGGGTACCAGGAGTCGAGCTCAGGACCTCGTGATTGCCAGGCAGGCGCTTACACCACTGAGCTATCTCACTGGCCTTTAAAGTGTATTTTAAATGATATAAATTTAGCACTGTTCTGTTTCCTTAGATTGCCACTTTCATGGAGTATCCGATTTGGTGCTTTCTCTTTCAATCTATGTGTATCCTTATCAGTGAAGTGCATCTCTTCTAGGCCGCATTTTGATGAATCTTAATTGTTTTATACATTCAAACAGTCCATATCTGAATTAAGGATTTGATCCACTGACACTCAAGGTAAGAATTCATAAGGAAGGACTTATCCTACTATATTTTAAATTGCTTTCTGGTTCTTTTGTGGTTCCTTTATTCTGTTCTCCTATCTAGCTATCTTTCTTTGGATTAGGTGAATTTTTTCTCCTGGTATGCTCTGATCCCTCACTCAACTTTTGTATCTAATTAAGATTTTTCTCTGTGGTTCCCACAAGGCTTACATAAAATGTCCTAGAGTTATACAAATGTAGTTCTAATTGATAACATATTAACTTGCCATAAATAAACTACACTTTTTATCCAGCCCCCCACTTTATGTTTTTGAAGTTACTTACTTATTTCAGGAATTATGCTACTTCTCTAGAAGAAGTAAAAATTCTATGTTCTATTCAAAATGAAACCTGTATACTAACAAACTTAAAAATTAGGAAGATATTAGTTTGTATTTTTAAAACTTATACCAGTTGATTAACTGGTTTTTTGCTTTTTCTGAAACTTAGTATTTCCTATTGTAAAGAATACTTTATATAAATAAATAATGCTAAAAATTCCTCTTATACAAGAAGTAAATCATTGGAAAACTTGAAAAACTGGTTTTGGAATTATTAGAGTTAAAATGTTAAAAACATCTAAAAGAATGTATTTTGGAAACTGATTACATAAATTCTAACCAATAAATTGTCCAGTTCTAAACTCTGCTAAATTTTTATTTACAAGAAAAGTTATCATTAGCAATATATCTAAGTACTGTAAATAGAAAGTGAATCTTTGTCCATTGTTGGTGGGCATTAGAGGAAGTAATAATACTTAATTTCAGTTTTAATTTGAATATGTTAAATTTTACTCTATGACAGCAAGTAAGTTAAATTCTTCTGATTCCTGAAAAAGTAGGGAGCCAATATATTCTAATTTTTGCTCTGTAAAATTATTTTTAAAATAAGTACTATTTGATTTAGAAGAGAATACAACCAAGAAAATCTAAATCAATAGTCATCAAACTTACCCATCATTGAAAACTCAATTAAGCTTCCTCCAAGAAGTAGAACTAGAACTACCCTATGAACCAGCAATTCCTCTACTGGGAATACCTGGAAAGGAAATGAAACTGGAATGTCAAAGAGATGTCTCTACTCCAATGTTATTTCAACACTATTCATAATAGCTACGATGGGTAATAACCCAAAGTGACCACTGACCAATGAAGAGATAAAGAAAATGTGTTATATGTGCAAAATGCAGAATAATTCAGCCAGTTAAAAGCAATGAAAACCTGTCACTTGCAGCAGCACAGGTAGAACTGGAGAACATCACATTAAGTAAAATAACTCAGGCACAAAAAGGCAAATATGGCATGTTTTTACTTGCATGTGGTAGCTAAAATTATTGAGATAGAGAATTGAATAGTGGATAACAAAGGCTTAAAATAATGGTGAGGGAAAAAGATGGAAAAAAAAGAATGGCTAGAAGATACAGAGATGCACTTAGGAGGAAAACTAAATAGCACAGTGGAGCAACTTTAGTTTTTAAAAATTAATTGTATATTTCAAGATAGTTAATGGAGAGAAGTGCTCACTTCAGCAGCACATTTACTAAAATAATAGAGAGGAATTTGAATACTCCTTACAAAAGGAAACAATAGATGTTTAAAATGATGTATCAATTACATTGATTTAATCACAGAAATTGCACACATGCATTGTACCCCATTAGTATGTATAAATATGATGTGTCAGTTAAAAATGCGGACAGAATCAAGATACCTATTTAAACCTTGTAAATATTTTTATTTAAGTGTGAATATGTATTCATTGGGTGTGTGGAAAACAAAAATAATGTTAAATTTGCATTCACCTTGCCCACTTAAATTTAAAGAGTAAAAAATAATATGTCTTTTTGATATCCTTTTTATAGTGAGACGGTAAGATCTCTAGAAAAGGCCAGTAATACTGAGGATAGAATACACATTTTTTTCTTTCAGTTTACTTAGGTTTTGATATAAGACAAATGCAAATAAAAGGTTGATTAACAATGGAAAGAAGAAGCTGAAAAACTGTCTTTTTACTGATTCTTTCAAAAGCTTCAGATTTTGCTATGGATTATGCACTTTGAGCGCTGACTTCAGCATCATTCAGTACCATGATCTCACTCTATTTTCTCCTTTAAAAATTTTAAAACTCATTATATAGTTATTAATAAACCAAGAAACTGAAGACTTGAAACAAATGCACATGATAATTCTCTTTTAACTTGTACATTTGCTGTAATCTTTTTTCTTCAAGTTACTCTTTGCATTTATTATTTATATATCACTTTGTCATTATAAGACATCTATAAGTAGACAGAGTGGTTAGAGCTGTTTTACTGTTAATAAAATTAACAATACATGAGTATTAGAGCCTACTTATTTTAATCCTTTCAAAACACACACACAAATGTTTTTTGATACTAAGGACTGAACTCAGGAACTTCACAATGAGGGATGTCTCCAGTCCTTTACTGATTTTTTTTTGAGAAAATATTCTTACTAAATTGCTAGGTTGCTTAGGCTGGACTCAAACTTGCAACCTCCCTGCATCACCATCCCAAGGTGCTGGGATATCAGGCATGCACCATATATCTCATTAAAACATATTTTGAATACCAATTCTTTGCCCGACATTATCAGGCATGTAGTGAGAGGACAAGACAGTATCCAAAACAGATGCCTATTATAAAAGTGCCTATGAGATTTTAGAATGCAAGATAGTATATGAATACCAATTATAAGATATAACTATACAAGTGATATAAGTTACACACAGAAAAATCTTTCTGGGATTCAGTAATGTAAAGATTAATGTACAATTATACAATTCTGTGTGCATTATAAAATTATACAATTTGAGGTATAATCTTAATACTATGTGCATAAATAAAGCAGAAGTTCAGCTGAGATTTAGTGATGACATGTATTCTGGCATGGGCTTAAAGAAAATATAATAACATGTTAA
Source organism: Erethizon dorsatum (assembly GCA_028451465.1). Lineage (NCBI taxonomy): Eukaryota > Metazoa > Chordata > Mammalia > Rodentia > Erethizontidae > Erethizon > Erethizon dorsatum. Next base: position 32,921,772 of record CM051823.1, read on the forward strand.
AATCTGGTAAGTACTGTTTACTGAACAATTACTCTATGCCAAGTCCTCTGCTAAGTGTTTTATTTAATATTAATTCATGAATTATCACATTAGCTTTTGACATAGATACCATAAATATTCCCTTTCTTTACATGAAATTTACATTAGAACTTTCATACATATTTAATCAGACAACTATAAATGTAAGATTTGAATAAACATTGATAATGAGGACTTAAACAGTAGTTTGTGGAATCAGGGTTCTTCTTTATCAATTCTCTTTGTACGATTAATAAGGTATATACTAATATTATCACTTAAAAGTTGCTATAAATTATTATTCTGTTTTTTATATTTATAATGGTATTTCTTCTTTTTTTTTTAATGCAGTTACTGGGAGTTGAACTCAGGACCTCACACTTGCCAGGCAGGTGCTTATGCCGCTGAGCTGTATCACCGGCCCAGCATTTCTTGATTAATCTATTTTTTACATATTATGGCAGTTTACAATGAAGGAAAAAACTCTTAATTTCACTTTTGGAAATAATGTAAAAATTACAACACAAAAATAAAACTAAAGGAAAAGGAAAGTGAATGATTTTGGCAATATTATTTCATATAAAAGGAAACTTGAAACCGGAAAAGACAATCTGCATTATGAGGTGTCCACCAGACCTGTGTGAGACTCCTCATGACTGCACTGCAGTCTAACATCACTAAATGTGAGACTGAGTTTAGTCATACTGAATTTTCCTTTCCCTTTTCTTCATTTATTGGTGTGAGTTCTGCACTGCCGTATGAAGTCTCTTCCCACTACCTTTTCAGAAATGCCTTGCATCTACAACTCCATACTTGTATATTTTTGTCTAGCCCAATCTAATGGAATTGAAAACAAAAATATTTCAAGACAGGCAATAAGTGAGGCTTTGGGAAAGGGATCACTCATTGGTCAGCAAGAAAGACCTCTTCGCAATTGGAATGTGGAAAACGAATAAACCCTGGAAAATACAGTGATCAAAGTTTTAATTATTTTAGTTCTTTAAGGAAATGTACAGGTAAAAAAGACATGGCTTGGTGATGCAAAGATTCAAGCATTCAAGATGTGTAAAGAAATAATGACTACAAAGACAATGGACTGACTGGTCATTACTAAGATACATTGACACTCTATAGTGAACTCATAAAAAACTAAGAAGTTTAACAGACAGTAAAAATTATGCCAGAGAGCCCTTCTGGTAGCTTGAAAAAGCCCTGATCTCAACAGAGAAAAAATGGATACAGCTATAGAGAAAGTTTAAGATTATCAAGATTCTATTGCACCCCAGTCAAAATGGTTATTATACAGACAAAAAAAAAAGCTGCTGAGAATATGAAGAAAGGGGAATGCTTATAACTTGTTGATGAAAGTATACATTAGAAGAGAATAGGCATTATGGAAACCAGTATAAAAGTTCCTGAAAAGCGTAAGATAGAGCTACCGTACGATTTAGCTATACTGCTCCAAGGAAATGAAATCAGCATTAAAAAAGATTCTTGTTTATTTATTGCAGCACTATTCATAATAATCAAGATATGGAATGAATGTGGGTACCTACCAACATATGAATTAAAAAAGAAAATATAGTATATGTGCATAGTGGAGTATTATTCAGCCATGAAGTAGAAAGAAATCATGTTTAGGTGAAACTGCAGGACTCTATGTTGAATAAAATAAGCTAGATGCAGAAAAAGAAGTGTGGTATATTTTCTCTCAAATGTGGGAATCCAAACCTACAAAAGAAGATGTATTATGGGTGAGGTAAGGGAAACTGAATTTAGATAGGGTTGGGGAAAATGTTAAAAAGGGGTAGAAAGGAAGATAAATAGAAGGACTCTGCTGCTGAATGGAGCTCTTGGCTATGAATTTCAGTCCCTATCAAGTGATGTAGAAAGACCCAATTTTCCTTTAAGATTCAATAAAGAGGTAAATAATTTCCTTTTTTGTAGAGATGTGCTTGTGTAGATATGTCACAGTGAAAATCATTAATTTGTACAATTATTATGTGTTAATAAATATATCTTTTAAAGAAGATTCATAGGGATGTAGAGTTCCAAAGATTTAATTCTCAGCCAGTTTTTACTAAGGTCAGGTTCCCAGGAGGGGAAATCTTGGATATGGACAAACAATTTAAAGATATCTATATGGATATTTCCAAAAATTTTTGTTCTGCAGATATCCCTTAATTATGAGCTTGAGACTAGTCCACTCATCTTATTTGGAGCAATTACTTCTCTTCTACAGAATGACATTTAGGGTCCTTCCCTCCACCAGGTAAGAAAAAAAAATTTCTAATGTATTTTTTTTCTTTTAATTGCTCTCTTGGCTGCCCAAGCATATAATGAATTAAATCCCAGTATAACCCAGTTAGGAATATCGTATGTCTGATAAAGGAAGAAACAGATTATAATCTGAAGATAATGCAAAAGCTAACTGGCAAGAGACTGAAGAATACCTTGAATTTTGAGTATATTTCACCAAAGGCCAGAGAATGAGAAGGAACATCTAAAATCTCATTGATTTGGTACACTTTCTGAGGACATAGAACATAATCCCTGAAAACGATTCCAGAGGATAGGGCAAACTTTCTGCTAAGGTGACTCTCAGAAATCAGGAGTAAGAGTAGTCTTTGCTGAGTGTGGTAGAAATATCCAATTTTTTCCTAAGCTTGAATAAAGAAACAAAACACATATGTTTTATAGTAAATTCAGAAAACGCGGCATTATATTTCACAGTAGACCTCGGATGTGATCTGAACTGTGCCGTTGAGAGGAGCCCTTGCCTAAGAATTTCAGAGGTTGCGTTTCTCTATAGGTACAGATGGTCTAAATATAGATGGAGTAAAATGCAACACTAAAATAGTAGAGGGCAGGTGGAGGCACTTTAACGTAAAGTGGTTGGAAAATGCAAGAATGAAAGGGCACCCAATGTTACTGAATCTTTGGGATATATAAATAGGACAACATTGTGGGAAAACACATAGTAAGCGATTGGGAGCGTTCCTTAACATCCAAAATAAGGAGGCAAGTGTATCAGTTCATTTTCTGGTTATAACAAATATCTGAAGGCAGGTGCTTTATAAACAAGGGATAGTTTTATTTAACACGCAACTTTGGAAGCAGAAATTATGAGATCTAGTGATGGTAGATGGCACCACAAGGGCAGGAGTACACATAGAAGAGACCATATAGTGATATAGGAAGTCAGAAGGATTAGGAGCTAGTCTTGCTCTTTTTATAACAACCTACCATTCCAGAAACTACACAAATTCCAATATAACTACTTTAATCTTTTCCAAGGGTTGTGCCCAATATAGGTCAATAACATCTACTAGGATCCACCTTTTAAAGTTTCCATGACATCACAGCATTACCAGACTGTAGACCAGCTTCCAACACATATTTTGGGAGTACATACTCAAGCAATACTTCAACATTACTAGCAAGAATGGAAATGCAGGAAGCTAAGAATCGTGTAGAAAAACCATCACAATACCATGATCAAGGTAAACCAATATTTACATCCACAACAAATTGACAGGAAATATGAATTCTGTAAAAACTCTGCAAGTATATATTGAGAAGAGTCCACCTGAAAAGGTACCTATGACTATTTACTCAGAAAGAACAGTACTCATCTACTCTGAGGATTACTACTGGACAAAGCAGCTGAATTGATATTGATGCTCAGAGACCATAACTATCATCAAAGCTGCAAGTTAGAATGGAGGCCATATGAGGACGTGACAGATCTGATCTGAGGTAAACTATGGCAACAAATACTGAAAGAGGCTTAGGTAAAGTCTGGCTTAAACTGTGCTCATTAGGTCAGAAAATGTTCACAGTATTTGTCCTCCCAATCCATTAGGGTGAACATACTTGGAAGTTGGAGTAACATTCAAACAGCCATCTTGGCATCTGATGTAATAGTTCTTGTAGTTGGAAAGAGTCAAGTAGAATTCCGTAAAACTGTCATATCCTTCTACAGATACAATCATATGTGCACTCTGTATCTTCATTTATTTGAGAAAAAATATTTTTTAATGAATAATAGGCAAAGAACTATAACCTCATAACACAGATGGGCTCTATAAATCTGAAATAAATGGAATCTCTCACTCAACATATGGATAATTGTGAAAAAAGTTATTTTTTAAACTTTTTTCCTTGTATACATCTTGCCATCAGTTCGATAAAGTTCAGATTTGTAATATATTACATGAACAAAGTATTTACCAAATATAGCCAGGGCAAGCTTTTGGCTCCCTCAGGGTTAGAAATAGCATAGATAAGTGAAATATATAAATAATGTGAAAATATAACTTTAATAATTTACATTGCTCTCAGTACTAATAAAATAATCATCATGAATATCATCAATGACTGAGTATGTAATACTAGTCACTCAATAAATTTCAGCACATAACTCCTTCTAGAACTATTTTTTTGTACATTTGGTTATTTCTTGTAATTTATGGTTACAGAAAGACAGCCTCAGAGAAGTCATGTTATTTGGTTAAAACTATATGGCTACCAAATGACAGGCCAATCCAAAAACCCATATTTGGATTCTTATATTTAATTTGTACCCTTATATTTTCTGACTAGAATGTTGACTCTGTAAATGCTGAAATCCATTAATATGTGTTTGTGGGGACTACCTGTGGGAAGTAGTTTCACAGATAACAACTTCCATGATCAAATAAAATTTGCAAGATATTACCTGCTCCAATCTTTGCTTAAAGAATAGAATATGTACCCTAGCATATTAAAGGCTTATTCACTCCTGCAGTAAACAAAAAAATAGAAAACAAGCTAAAACTACCCTCTAAACAAACATGATTGTTTGTTTTCCAAAGATGTTTGACTGTACTATCATATTGCCTGGAGGTAACAGGAAAAATCAACTCTAAGTAGCTTAACCAATTAAGGTATTTATTATCAATGATAACAAGAAATTGTATGCAGAGTAGCTTTTGGCTGAATAATTCAACGAGTGAACAGAATTTGGGGGTGAACAGGATTTTTCTTCTTTCCAGTCTACCAATATCAACTTGTATTTGTTTTTCATTTTTTTCTATCAAAATACGCTAGGATGCAGACAGAGATACTTCCTGTGTAGGGTAAGGAGAGTAAAATGAGCACCTGATTTCACCAAAACCAAGCAGAAGACCCATCCAGTAAACCTCCTGCCAGGCTGGACCACAGTGCCAGGTTCTAGGCACATCCAAGGATAAGACCGGACCTTGTGGACCCAGTCTCCAGGCTGGCCCTTGAAACACAGGCTCCAGACTCGTCACAGTGACAGGCCAGCCTCTGTGGCCCAAGTAAATAGATCTCCACCTGTTGTTACAGGCACCAAGTGTGGTGAAAGAATCGGCTGGCCCCTCCAGATAGGCCTCCAGGCCACCATATCCTCAACTAGATGCCAGGCTGACCACAGTGATCTTGGGTGTCAGGGCCATTCCAGAGGAACTTAACACAAAATTGGCCCCCATGGGCTCAGAACAAGGAGGGTCAAGCCAAGATTTACCCTAGTACCAGGATTAACATGGTACATACAGGCTTAAGGCTTCCCCCAGTATCAGGTTAATTTCCCTGGAACCAACCAGTAGGCCAGCTCCTGTGGACATAGAATCAGGTCTATCTTTGCAAACTGAGTCCCAGGCCCACCCTACTGGACTGAAGTTCTAAACTTGTTACCACCAACTCGGGACGAATTCCAGCATCACTGAGGACAGCAATTGTATTGCCATCTCTGTTACTCCCCACATAACATGTTCAGAGATAAATAGTGAAGGCCTTTTCATGCCAAAGCCATTGTGCAAAGACTAGAGAGAAAACACCAATGCAAGCCAAGGACACTCAAAATCAGAAAAATATTATAGCATCAAAGGAACAAAGTGAAGCACCAGTAATTGACTCTAAAGAAATAGAGATCAAGGAACTTCCTATCAAAAGTTTTTAAAGTAAGTTTCTTAAAGCAGCTTAATGAGATACAAGAGAACACAAATAAAAAAATATAAGTGTTAGGAAAACAACTAGTGCACAAAATGAAAATTTCAACCCAAACAGAAACCATAGAAAACCAAACAGAAACTCTGACTCTAAAGAACACAATGATTGCACTATAAAATCCTACAGAGTGCTTCAAAATTATAATTGACCAAGAAGAACCAGTGAAAGAGACTTCACCAAAATGGTGGAGAAGAAGAACCTAGCTTTTGTTTATCTGCGAAAGCAGCACAGTTATCCATAAATGAAATTAACTCTGGGATAGTACAGGAATTAAGTTAAAAATTTACATTAATGTAGGAGTCCAAAAGGCCCAATTGTAAGTCACAGGAAGCTAGAAAGAACATTTTTCTTTAACCTGCATCATCCCATCTGTATTAATCAGCTTTCCTGTTGCTGGGATAAAATATACAACACCCTAATTTAAAGGAGAGGTTAATTTGGTTCATAGTTTTATAAGTTTCAGTCTATGTTAGCTTGCTCCCAGGCTGGAACATTATGGCGGAAAGGCATGGCAGAACAGTACTCACTTCATGGCAGCCAGGAAGAAAGCAGGGGAACAGTGTCAGAGAGGAAGGGGCCAGGAACTAGATAGACATCCAGGGTTATGCCTCCAACACCTATCCACACATTCCCAGAAATGTGCTTTACTAGATTTCCCCTAAGCCAATATTAAGTTAACAATCCCGCTTACCTGTCATACCGTACAGAGTCCAGCACTGCCTAGCACCAAGACAGGATACCCCAGTCTACGCGTTTCACTTGCAGAAAGAAAGTAGAGTAAATGAATAAGTTGCCCAGCCTTTTGGAGTACTACATAGAAAACCAACTTCTATTTCCCCATTTGCAGATCACAGTGACCTGGACAGCTAAGACATTTAGAAACAGGACAAAGAAGAAAGCAGTAGCACCTACCTCTTCACATGAATGACTATGGTCTCTGGTGGCCTAATCTGTAAGAACACCAACAGCCTTTGCTCCATATGCAAGCCTACAAACATGATGCACCCTATTAACAGAATGAAGGGCAGTGCACATAGGATCTTTCCAACATGGGCATGAGAAGCATCTGACAAAATTTATGTTGCTTTTCATAATATAAACTTGTCACAATTTAAGTACAGGGTGATCTCAATGTAATAAAAGCCATAATTTTTTTTTCCTCCTTAGATTAGGAACAGGGCAAGAATGTCCAATTGGTACTTCCATTCAGTACAATATTAGAAGTCCAGGCCAGAGGAATTAGATGAGAAAAATATATAAAAAATATTCACATCATAGAAAAGAAGAAAAACTATCTCTGCATTGGTTCCAATTATATGATCTTTTATTAACTTTAGAACTATAAAAAATAATCCAGTAATGTTTCAGGATGTAAAATTATAAAAATTAGTTTCATTCTTATATATAACAATATTTTTTCTGTAAAAGAAATTAATAAATCAACTATGGAGATAAGGAAATGGTGAATAAAAGATAGCTTGCACTCAAAAATTGTTATGGGATACTCATCCAAAAGAAGAAAATTCTGCAGCTTTGTGAGGAAATTGGAGTGCACCAAGGAATGCAGGACTACATCTTGAAAGAGCAAGCAAACAGCCAAAACCAAAATATTGATAATAAGAAAGTAAGAGAATGATCTGCAGCAATGCATTCCAAAGCAGGATGAGTGGGTGGTGCAAAGTGGGTAGTGGTGGTGGGGAGGCTGTCTTCCTCTCCTGTGTGGAATTAAAAGGAAAGACACAGCGGTCTCCTGTCAGCGCAGGATTTGTATCAAGGCAGAGATACAGCTCAGGAAGACAGGGAATCCAATTACAGACAACCGATGATGGTTCTTCAGAAAATTGGAACCTGATATTCCTATGTCTCCTTTAAATCAGTCAGGAACAGATTTTCTATCCCTGGCTAGGTAGGATCCATGCCCTTCCTCAGCCAAAAGTAGTTATGTTGAGATGAACATCAGGCCTTCTGCACCCTTGAAGAATAAGGGATCAAAATCTCAGGTTGAGGGGAAGGTAGGATAGAAAAAATAAAATATAGACAAAAATAAGATAAGGAAAGTTATAGTTAGGACAGAAGCCCGGATTAATATTTTTTTTTTCTTTATTCTCCCCAAACACAGTAAGCCTGGGCAATTCCCTTTCACCTACAAAAGGTTTACCATTCAATTTTTACTTGCAAATGCTCCTTTTTCTCCCATGAATACACCAACTTTTCATGTATAAAATAGGTTTTACCCTCTGAATAGACCATTATCTTACTGTGAGTGGGCCATCCTCTCCTACCCACCAGACCAAGTTAGCTATAGGTCATCAAATTCCACAGATTTCCAAAAACATATAAAGATTCACAGTTCCAAACTGTAGTATGTATCATTTCCCCGAGCACCTGCACTCCAGTCTTGAGAATTTCTACCTAATAAGCCACTACCATGCATTTTATTGATGTGTCCTGAAAAATTTTTTGTGTAATTACAAAATCCCAGGACACATGTGCAGAACAGTTCCCCAAATCCCTGCACATGGACTTCTCACAGGAATCCTTTAAGTGGGTTTCCAATAAGATGGTCCACCAGTCTCAGGAGTGAGAGATACAAAAAGGGACAGTTGCCATTGAGCTGTCCTACTGTGTGCTTTCACAGTAGTCTGCCCTCATGTACTTCTTTTCCTACTTTTACTTGGCCCAAAGTCACTCTGAAAAACCTGTTTCTTTTATATCTTTAATAAAGCTAAAACCTTGCTACCTCTTGCTCTTATTTTGATCAATTCTTTGTTTGGGACAGAAAGAACCTAGAAAGCACATTTAGAAAGAGTCTCCAGCACCCCAAAACCCATAACAAGAGGAGTCAGCAAACCTCCAAATATTCTATATTTAGGGTGGGTCAAGTGCCTCCATCTAGCTTCAGGAACCTCTCAGATCCCATCCTGTGTCTATGCCAAGAAGGAAAAAGTACTACCCTCTCCATAATGGAAGCAGTCCAATATATTCAACCTGCTACCAAGTGGCAGGCTGAGGACCTGGGGGAAGAGTAACATATTGGAGACTCAGGGCTGGTCTCTGATGCTAACATATTAGGCATTTAGCAGTTCCTGTAGCCAGTTAGCTTCATTGAGTGGAAGTCCGTGTTGATGAGCCCATGCATAGCCTCCATCCCTGCCACCATGACCACTTTGTCCATGAGCGTACTGGGCAGTGACAGGAGTGGCTGAAGGAAAAGGTTGATTGCTCTCCACAGATTGGGTCATCCTACACATTTCATTTTTTTTTTTTTTTGTGGGTACCGGGGGGTCGACCTCAGGACCTCGCGCGCCAACAGGCACCAGTGCCTCTGAGCGATATCACCAGCCCCTTTTTCGTATGTGGGTTCCGGGAGTTGAACTCGGGCCCTCGCGCTTGCAAGGCAGGCGCTTACGCCGCTGAGCCGTCTCACCGGCCCCACATTTCATTATTAAAGTCCTGCTCTACTAGGTCACAATTTGGTAAGCATTTACAAGGGACACACATATCTATCCACACAATTATTATCCAAATATTTTTGCCACCAATTTGCCAGCCACGTTCCTTCCAATTTCCCAAACTTTTAGCCAGTCCATTGGCTATAGCCTACGAATCAGCATATAGTCACACATCTGCTTATTTTTTTCTTCCAGGCAAAATGTACAAAGAGGTGCACTGCCCAAAGTTCTGTTCATGATGACTATTTTGTTTCACCACTGTCCTTCAAGCATGTCATCGAAAGGAGTTGTAATGCTGCAGCTGTCTACTTGCAGATGGTGCCTGAATAATGTGTAGAATAACCTGCAAGCCAGGCTCTAAGCTTCTCTTCCTGTCAGTTGATCATATGGTATGCTCCATAAAGCTGTAGGTACATTGTGGGAGAAAGAAGGTGATATAGCAGGAGTAGAAAACATGGACAATTGGGCTACTTCTTCATGTAACTTATTTGTGCCCTCTGGACTTGCTCAGGCTCGATCATGTATATACCACTTCCATTTAATGATGGACTATTCCCATGCACATCAGACTTTATGACTGGGGGATCATCTTGTGATGGGCAGTTCAGGTCACATGGTAACCTCATGGGACATTCCACTAAAGCCCAGTATCAAGCCAGAAGCTGCTGCTTTTCAAAAGGAGAGCAGTTGTCTCCATTTGAGCAGAGCCTCACTCCCAAATCTTAAAGGCCTCTGCTGTGATTCACCTATGGTGGCCTGCCAGAGGCTTCAAGCAGCATCCCTCTCTGCCATTGACAACTCAAGTCTCACTAGATCTGCTGTATTATATGGCCCCAGTGGCAGAGCAGCCTACAGAGCAGCCTGTAACCATTGTATATTTTTCTCTTGTTCTGGGTTCTACTCAAAGCCACTAGATTTTTGAGTTGCTAAGTAGCTGGGCAGGAGTAACACACCTACGTGAGGAATGTGTTGCTTCCAAAATCCAAACAGATACACTAGGCCTTGTACCTCTTTTTTTCACTGTGGGGGAGCCAGATCCAACAACCAATGCTTCACCTTAGAAGGTATAACTGCATTCTCCACAGCTCTGTACTAATTTTGTTGAGATAGAGGGAACTTAAATTTTAGTTGAAATGATTTCCTGTCCTTTTGCCTGCAAACACTTTAATAACAAGTCAAGAGTGACTGCTGTTTCCTGCTCAATTCATCCAATCAGCACAATAGCATCAATTAATGGATCAGTGTGATACCTTCTGGAAGGAAAATGATGATCAAGATCATTATGAATTAAGTAGTGACACAGGGTGGAGAGTTAATATAACCATAAGGTAGGATAGTGAAGGTGTGTTGCTGGACTTACCAACAGAAAGCAAATTGTTTCTGATGAGCCTTATGGATAGATATGTGGATGAATGCATTTGCCAAATCAATAGGTGCATACCATGTACCAGGAGATGTGTTAATCTGTTTAAGCAGAAAAAACAAAACAAACAAACAAGCAAAAAAACCACTTTGTATAGCAGCTGCAATTGGACTCATCACTTGATTGAGTTTATAGTAATCCACTGTCATTCTCCAGGACCCATCTGTCTTCTACCCAGACCAAATAGGAGATTTAAATGGGGATGTGGTGGAAACACCTGCACCTTTCAAGTCTTTGATACTGGCACTGATCCTCTAATCCCTCCAAGGGTGATGTATTATTTTTGGTTTACTATTTTTCTGCTGCATCCCGAGCAGCTCTTTAAGTTTCTGGGGCGGGGGAAGGATGGCGAGAGGATGGAGAAATAAAGAAAAGAGACAAAAAGCTGAGGTCAGGTGGAGCCCTCTCTCCTGATGGGAGGAAAGGAACTGCTCAACCAAGGCAGCGTGTTTGTTTATACATTTAGCAAGTTGGTGTCACGTGACCCCTTTTCCTAGCAACCCATTGCTTGGATTGCTTTGGGACTAAATGTTCTCTGGGCTGGAATATCTTGTTTACACAGCCCACCTCAGCCCGCAGCTCTTTGCTGCTTCTTTGTTGCTCTTTGTTCTCTGTCTGGCGCAGCTCTTTGTTGCTTCTTTGTTGCTCTTTGTTCTCTGTCTGGCCCATCTCCCCAGGGAGGTTGAGTAGGAGTGCACCTGTGATCAATTTCCAGCTTTAGCCGCTCCCCGCATTTTTCCAGAACAAGGCAACTCTAATGGATTCCATTTGGCCTTTCCAAATATAATAACCTTTACACTACAGGTTAGGGAAACAATGTGAGCATTCTGCGAAGTACTAAGTATATATAATGAAATTATGCATTTTGGAACTGGAGAAATAAGTACAGGATGGATTTGGGGACCTACTGGACACACAGTAGGTTAGGGTTTGCTAAAACTCCATTGATCAACCAACATACATAGGCCCCTCTTCTTATTGGAGGGCAACAATGTTGTTTTGGATATCCTGGAATCAGAGTTAGTTGGGAACAAGTGTCCACTAGTTCCCAAAATTTCTGACCAGTCCTTTTTCCCCATTGTACAGTTACCCTGGTAAAAGGACATAGGTCCCTTTGTGGAAGGAAGAGAGGACTAACAGTATAATATTTTGATTGTGCAAGAGGGTACATCCATAAAGGGACCTGATCTCTCCATCATTAAAGGGGTTGTGGGTTTGTAAACTGGTTCAAATTTGGGAACTGGTTGAAGTTTTGTCATTCTCTACTGCTAAGATTTGAGATAAGTTTCTGCTCATTTGCTCTGAACTTTTTCTGACTATATAAATCTAGTAAACATTGTCTATTTCACTTTTGGGAACACCTTGCCTAATAAGCCAACCCCATAAGTCTACATGTATCAGGCCATGCTGATAATTGATTCTGCTGTCCATTATGGTAAGTATGTGCACCTTGTCTTTGGTGATGGAGTGTTGTCACTTGATCCCTGCCATTCCACGATCCAATCAAACTCATTGCTCTGAAATTTCCCAGTTGAATGTCTCTGGTACCCACTGTAAAGCCTAGCATAAAGAGAAAGACAATGACAGAGCTCTTCAGGGTTGTTGATGCTCCCTTCATGGATCTATTTCTTAAGATATTAGTGAAGAGTATATTTTCTGGAATATCCAATGTTGGGGATTAGGTTTAACCTGACAAATCTACTCTAGCATTTCCATTTTCCTCAGCCTTGCAGTCCCCGCATTAACAGTAAATCTAGAATATTCAGGGCTCTCTAGTTCATTTACAGTGTACTACTTTTTGATCCATAGTTCTTCCTAACATCCAAATAACTATTACCAGCATTTTTAATTCCACAGCTGCAACATTAAATCCAGAATCTCTACTTAATGTGGCCATATCAACAAACTAAGCCTCATCCATGTGTGTTTTTGCCACCATTACCCCACATCCTTAAAAATCTATTTCCATACTTGTTTATCAAGCTCTGCTTATAAGAGTAAGAAAATTCAAGAAGTTCTATGTGAGTATAGTAGACTTCCTCATGGGTTACCCTGTATACCTTACATTTTGGACCCTGCTGATATTTGAATCTGGCTATAGGCTTATAGAAAAATGTGGGTTGTGAGGGTGGGTCCTGAGGAGTGTCAGCATTATCATCCTGGTAACTGGATCAGGCACCTCAGGATTATTTTTCCTCAGCTACAGGAGGAGAGGCCAACACCACAGTGGGCATAGTGGGTGGGCAGTGGTGATGCCTCAACCACTGTGGGTGAGGAAATATTTTCCTCTGGCAAAATAATCTCTTTAGGATTTAGAAGTTCAATGTCCCTAACCTTGTAAAGATCTTCCAAATCTTCTTCATCTCAATTCATGGGATCCCATTCTTTAGTGTTCTTACTTTTACTTCAGATGCCTTTAGTGGCTGAGTGTTAAATTTATATTTTATTTCAGCCAATCAAATTGTCTTTGGGTTTCTGCAATCTCAGCCCTATGGCTAAAGGAGAGATTATTTTAGGACACACTTAGAAACTTTTAGATTGTTTATGTTTATCTGGAGCTAGAAATTTGAATCTTTGAGCTCTATATTTTCCTTTACCAATTTGATTTCATATGTAGACTTTGCATTTTTATGGATGTTTGGAGCTTATGATTTTCCTTTACCAGTTCATCCAGAAATGCTAAGAGCAACCGGTCAGCATCAATGTATTTCCCACTCTGCCAAAAATATTCCAAAGTATGTATATAGAGTCACTCACATCTCACAAGTGGTGAATTAGAATAATCAAATAAATGTTCATTGTATATTACTTTAAAAAGCTCACAGGACAGACTATTAGTACTCCACACTTTATCAAAAGGAATGACCATGGCAGCTTTGGAAGTCATCAGATTTGAGAACCAACTCCAGGAACAAGTAAAACCATTAAAAATATGTCCTTACAGTTCTATTTCCCCAGAGCCACTCCTGGTACTAAAATCTGTATCAGTTAGGGCTTACTGGAAGAACAGAATATATATATATTCTATATATATTATGTATAAAATTATATGATATATATATCATATAATTATATAGAATATATATGTTCTCCCTCTCTCTCTCTCTCTCTCTCTCTCTGTGTGTGTTATATAACACTTACAATACTCAACTGCAGAATTAGGTGTGGAATAATGCAAAAGGGCTGTCTGCTCACTGGAAAGCTGGAGGATCCAGGCAAAAGTCAGATGCCTTGAGTTCATTGCAGAGTCCTGTGCAGTTCCACATCAGGCAGTCAAACGGTCTACAGTGGAAGGTTTAAGAATCTATGCTGTGCTGGGAATATAGCTCAGTGGCACAACTCCTGCCTGGCAAGTGCGAGGTCATGAGTTTGATTCCCAGTGCAAAATAAATAAATGAATAAAGAAAGAAAATTTAAAAAAGAAGAGTCTATCTGGAAGCCTAGAGACAGATGTCCAAAGGTGATGGTAAAGACTGAGGCTCCTCTGAAGAAGTCCTCTGAAGGAGGACTGGCTTCTTTCATTTTTTAATTAAATTTAGGCAACAGCCTATTTGTTGGTGCCACCCATACCCAGGTTGAGTCTTCCATCTGTAGCAATCAATCATCCATAACTATGCTAAATCATTCTATTATCCATTTCTTATTCAGGTTGATGCCACAATTAACTATCAAAGATCATAATGGAATGAAACTAAAAATGAACAGAAGAATAAACTGCAGAAGTTTCATAAACATGTGGAGTTTGTGTAATATACTCTTTTTTTAATGTGGGTACAGGGAGTCGAACTCAGGACCTTGTGCTTGCCAGCAGGCGCTTGTGCCACTGAGCAATATCACCAGCCCTTTTTTTCCTTTATGTGGGTTTCAGGAGTCAAATTCAGGATCTCACGCTTGCCAGGCAGACGCTTACACCACTGAGTCATATCACCGGCCCAGTATATATACTGTTTAATAAATAGTCACACAAGCCATTGAAAAGAAATTTTAAAATTTCTTGATTTAAATGATCATAATATTACAAAATGTTAAAATCTATTGGACACAATGAAAGAAATTTGAAGAGGAAAACTTATAGCTTCGAGTGACTACCTTAGAAAAACAAAGTGATCCCAAATAAATAACCTAATGATACATCCCAAGTGCTTAGAAAAATAAGAACAATTCAAATTCAAAAGTAGCAGGATGAGGGGGCCGGTGAGATGGCTCAGCGGCGTAAGCGCCTGCCTTGCAAGCGCGAGGGCCCGAGTTCGACTCCCGGAACCCACATACGAAAAAGGGGCCGGTGATATCGCTCAGTGGCACGGGTGCCTGTTGGCGCGCGAGGTCCTGAGGTCGTCCCCCTGGTACCCAAAAAAAAAAAAAAAAAAAAAAAAAAAAAAGTAGCAGGATGAAAGAGATTTTAAAAGTGGAAAAAATTAGTAAAATCAAGACCAAAATCAATATGAATGATTAATAAAATGAACCATTTTTCCTGTAAAAGGATAAATAAGGGACACATACCTTTAGTCAAACTTACCAAGACAGAAGATATCCACATCAATAAAATTAGAAATAAAAAGGCAAAATTACAACAAACACCACTCAAATATATAGGAGGATTCGAAAATATTTTGAAAATTTACATTCTAATAAACTGGAGAATTTGGAAATAATGGGTAAATTCCTGGACACATATGACTTACTAAATTTATATCAAGATATAAAAACCTGAGCAGACCAATAGCAAGCAAATAATAAGAAACCCTACCAACTAAGAAAAGTCCAGGAACCTATGGATTTACCAGTTAATTTCATCAGAACTGTACAGAAGAATGAAAATCAGTACTCCTCAAACATTTGCATGCAACTGAAAGGTCACTAGTGCTTCCAAACTCGTTCTACAAAGCCACATTTACCACCCTAATATCAAAATTGTATAAAAGTCAAGAAAGAGAGAAAATCACAGTACAATATCCTTGATAAACATAAATGCAAATATCTTTAATAAGATATTTAAAAAGAGAATTTAAAAAACTATTAAAAAGATCCTACACCATGACCAAGTGGATTCATATCAGGGGTACAGGGTGGTTCAATATATATAGATCAATTAATGTAATAAACCATATATTAGAAGCAAGATAAAATTAATATGTTCTTCTCAATAGATGTAGAAAATGCCTTGACAAAATTGAACATACCTTGATGATAAAAACCATAAAAAATAGATATGGAGGGACCTTTACTCAAACTGCTAAACGCCATGTATGACAAACCCACAGCCAATCATACTAAATAAGGAAAGACTGAAAGCACTTCAGCTAAAATTGTAAATAAGACAAAAATGTCCTCTTTAGTAACTCTTATCTAATATTGTACTCAAAATTTTGCACAGAGCAATCAGGCAAAGTAAAGAAATACAGGAGGTATTAGTAGGAAAGAAAGAAGTCAAATTATCTCTATTTGCTCATGACATGATCCTTTACATAAAATACCCCAAATCCCACCCATAGTCTTCTTTGAGATGGAAAACAAATTCAACAAAGTGAAAGGTTAAAAAAAAAACAAAAATTAATACTGTTCCTGTACACTAATAATAAACATATGATGAAAAAGCAGAAAAATAAGTGAGTTTATGATAGCTTCAAAAATATAATACTTAGAAATCAACCTAACCAAGGAGGTGAAAAATGTCTATGATGAAAACTACACTACTCTCAAGGAAGAAATTGAAGAGGATATTATAAACCAGCAAGACATCCACTCTTCCTGGATAGGCAAAATCAATACGGTTAAAATGTCCATGTTACCAAAATTGACCTATATTTCTACTTCAGTCCCTAGCTCTTAACAAAGCTAATCATAAAGTTTATACAAAAAAAGAAGAGACCCAGAATAATGAAAGAATCCTGAACAAAAAGAGCAAAGTGGGAGGCACCACAATTCTGGACTTCAAATGTATAGCATGGCTTTAGTAACCAAAACACTATGTAACTTGCATAAAAATAGACACATGGATGAGTGAAATAGAATAGAAATCACAGAAACAACCCCACATTCCTTCAGCCATCTGATTTTGATAAAGGGGCCAGAGACAAATGTTGAAGAAAAAATAAACTTTTCTAAAAAATTGTGCAGGAGAAACTGGTTATCCACGCACAGAAGATTAAAACTAGCACCATGTCTCTCACTGTGTACTAAATCCAAATCAAAATGGATCAAAGGCCCAGCTGTATAAATAGAAACTTTGAAACTGCTAGAAGATAACATAGGAGAAAGACTTGAATCTACAGGTACAGGCAGAGACTTCCTGAACAGAATCTGAATTGCATGAGAAATAATATCAATAGTCAACAAATGAAATTACATCAAGTTAAAAATCCTTTGCCTAGTAAACAACCAAAAGAATGAAAGACAAAATACAAAATTGGAAATTTTCGCAGCTACTCTTCTGACAGAGTAGTAGTACTAGTATCTATTATAAATGAAGAACTCAACAAATTTTACCCCCTTCCCCAAAACAAATGACCCAACCAAAATATGGGTAAATGAACTAAATAGAAACTTATCAAAAGAAAAAAAATACGAATAGCCAAGAAATACATGGAGAGATGTTCATTTCCTTTAGTCATTAGGGAAATGCAAACTCCAAATACCTCTGAGATTCTATCTTACCCCCATCAAAATATCATCAGCAATAACAAAAAAGCAACACCGGCAGGGAAGGACGTGGAGAAAAAAGAATCCTTCTACACTGTTGGTGGGAATATAAACTAGTATAGCACTATGCAAAACTTTGTGGGTACTCCTCAAAAAAACTAAATATAGAATTTCCTTTTGACTCTGCTTTACTTCTGACTATATTCTGAAGAGAGTTAAAGACATCACACTAGTGATACATGCATAGCTGTGTTTATACCACTGTAGTTTACATTCACTGGTTCCTGGAAACAGCCTAGCTGTCCATCAATAGACAAATGGATAAAAGTGATATATATGAAAAATAGTCATCCATAAAGAATTAGGTAATGTCATTCATCATTGCTGGAAAATGTGTCAAATTTGAGACTTTAATAGTAAGTGAAATAAGTCAGACACAGTTAAATATCACGTATTTTCTCCTATATGAGAACTGTAAAATATAAATAAATAAATGATTGATGGTAGGAAACAAAAAGGCAGACTGGAAATGAGAAAGTGGGTTGAGAACAAAAGTAGGGAATAAGATGGGGAGTAAAGGGATTGAAAATGATAAAGGTATGTTATATAAAAGTCACTATTACTCCATAAGAATGGAATTGTTATATATTTCAAATATACACTAAAAAACAAATCCACTTATGATATGAAAAAATACTTGGGAATACATTTAACTATAGAATTGAAAGATTTTTTTTTCTAAAAATTTGAAATAATTCAGGAAAGAAATAGGAAAAATCATAAATAAATGGAAACATATGCCCTGTTCTTGTACTGGAAAAATTGATATTTCTAAAATACTTACGCTACTTAAAGCACCTTACAATTTCAGTAAAACCCATAGTGAAATCCCATGACAATTGTTTTTTGGTACCAAAATAGAAAAACCAATATAAGATGCTTACTGAAGCACAGAAGATTCCAACAGCCAACATGGTCTTGACTAGAAATGAAACAAAACAAAATTGATGTAATCAAAGTACCTAATTTCAACAGAGTCTAAAGACCACAGTGATGAAAACAGCGTGGTGTTGGAATAAAATAATGCATAGAACCTAGAAATTAACGTGTATGTTTACCACTAATTAGCCTGTGACAATATTGCCAAGAACATAGAATAAGAAAATTATAGTCTCTGAAATTATATTGTTGAAAATAAATATCATTGGGAAGAAATGAAATTGGTCCTTTATCTCACACCATATATAATAATGAACTCAAAATCCATTAAAAACTTAAAAATTAGACATGACTCTATAAAATTTCCACATGACAACATGGGGGAAAAGCTCTAAGACACAAGTCTGGCAATGTTTTTCTTTTTTTTTAATATGATCAGACAGAAGTGGAAAAAATAAAAATGAAAATTGGGCAAATGGGCTAAATCAAACCAAAACCATGCACAGCTATGTAAACAATGAACAGTGTGAAGATTCAACAGAGGAATGGAATAAAATATTTGTAAACCATACATCTAATAAGGAAATGTTACTGTTGGGAAAATTGAAACTATTTCATAGGAAGAAAAATAACTGACTATAAATTGAGCAAGAGATCTTAATGAATAATTAATCTTAAAAAAAGACACAAAAATGACTACTAACAGGCATAGAAGGTGTTTCATATCACTGATCTTTGGGAAAATGCAAGTGAAAACCACAAAAAGATCACATCACTCCTTTGGAATAACTATAATAAAAAAGGCAAATTATAACAAGTGTTTGTATACTGTTGGTGGGAATTTAAATCAGTAAAGGTATTATAGAATGTACTATGTATCTCCTCAAAATAATAATAACCATAACTACAATATGATCAAGAAATCCCAATTCTGGAGGGCCAGTGAGATGGCACAGCGGCGTAAGCGCCTGCCTGGCAAGCGTGAGGCCCCAAGTTCAACTCCCGGAACCCACATACGAAAAAGGGGCCAGTGATATTGCTCAGCGGCAGGGGTGCCTGCTGCCATGTGAGGTCCTGAGGTCGACCCCCAGTACCTACAAAAAAAAAAAAAAAAAAAGAGAAATCCCAATCCTGAGTACATAGCCAAAGTAAATGAACTCACACTCATGAAAAAGACACCTTTCTGCACATGGAAACATTATTCAGAATATCTAATCTATAATATCAATGTAAGTGACCACTGATGAATAAGTGAACAAAGAAAATGTTATGGAATATTAGACTTAGAAAAGAAGGAAATCTTGGTATTTGTGACAAAAATGAGTGAACTTGGATTACACTATAATAACTGAAAGAAGTAAAAAGGACAAATAGTACATTATATCATTTATACATGGGATCTAAAAAGGGTAATTATTAAAAGCAGAGAGTAGAATTCTAATTATGAACTACTGGGGGAAGGGGAAATGGAATGATTTGATCAAAGGGTATAAGTTATCAGCTATTTTGCATGAATATGTTCTGGAGATCTAATGTACAGAGTGATGTCTTCAGTAAATATTACATTATTAGATACTTGAAATTTCTGAAGAGAAGGGATCTTAAATGCTCTCACCACAAAAATAAACAAACAAATATGGTAACAATGTGAGATTATAATTATGTTAATTAGGTTGGTTCTGATAATTATTTCAGAATGTAAATGTGTTATCAAAATACATTTGTAGATTATATTATACACAAATTTTCAACTATACACAACAAATATATACACATTTTATTACACAATTTTGCTTGATCAAACTGGAAAGAAAATAAATGAGGCAAAATAAAAGTCAAAATATCTTTTAAAAACTAATTAGAAATATTTTTGCTGACATACTAATTGACCTATATAATTCTATACATCAGTACAAAGAAAAATAGTTTTCATGTAGACAGATGGCCCAATTTTCATACTTAAACTTTGATTTGATATCACACATATACAATCCAAACATATATAAAGTTAATTTTAAGATATTTAAAGTGTACTGTGTCAGCAGTACATCAAAGGAGCAACCTTTTTAAATGACCAGGGGCCAAACATTATTTAAACATTTACTGGTAGAATTTATTTTCTCTCTTGTTTAAAAATTTATAACCCATTTTGCATTTCTTGCAGCACAGCAGTTCTCATGGCATGCATAATTTCATAATTAATATCTATATTTTGAAAATTCTATCAAAACAGACATTTGTGGATTTGTTTTTTCTATAAAGCTAAAGAACAGTAGGACATTCTATTCTATATAAGAATATAAAGACGACAAACATCCCCAGTTGATACAATTACTTTATGAAGAGAAAGGTTTATTTTGGCTCCCAGATTTGGACGTTCCAGTCTCTGATCCACTGGCCCCATTGCCTTGGGCCTGTGGTGAGGCATCCTGCCATAGTGGGCGCATATGGAGAGGGAAGGAAACCCACTCAGTTGACGGCCAGGAAGCAAAGGAGGGAAAGAGGGGCCAAGGTCCTCCTAGTCCCCTTTAGGCACAGTCTCACTGACTTAGGAACCTCCCACAAGGCCACCTCCTACAGGCTCCACTTCCTCCCAACAGTGCCACGCTAGGCACTAAACCTTTAAGAGATGGACTTTTGGGAAACATTCCTAACTCAAACTATATCAATGAGATTCCTGGCATATCATTTAAACCTACATCAGACAGTGAGTAGCTAAATGAACGTACCATAATCAAATTGTAGTTTATTTTTCCTGGAGGTAGTTCATATGCCATAAGATGTCATTAAGAAGTAAGCTTTGTCTTGAGAGAAAACTTAAAGTTCATGATTTTTAAAAATAATAATGGTCAAGTGTATAATGTACTTCCAGCCATTTTGACTGTTCTAAGATTAAAGAGGCTATGTTTTGGGTTTTGTCTACAATAGCTGCCTCTTAGACACTCCAATGCATGTATTAAAGGCACATGAATAAACTTGGGTTTAAAGCTGGGCCTTCCCTTCATTAATGATGTGACCCTGAACAATGTACAGAAATATAATAGTTCAGACATTGAAACAACTAGAAGAAAATTTATAATATTCCCTAATTATAAGAAAACTTATAATATTCACTAACTCTCATGTAATATAATTGGTCCCCACAAATCCTTTAATACAGAGTGACACTATAGGTATAGACTGTTTGTTTTCTCTCTAAAGTCCTCTTTCTACATGTCAGTTCTTGTTAACTATCCAAGGATAACAAAACGGATTCTTTGTGACATGCTCGTACATGCAAGTATGCAATGTACTTTGATTGTATCCAAACTCCCTATTAACCTCTCTCTTACCCCTCTATAGCACCTGGTCCACTTTTGCTTCCCTCGTAGTGTCTGTTCTACTTTCATTCAGCCTTTTTATTTTCTAGGTTCTAAATTTGAGAGAATATATGTGATGTCTGCCTTTCTGAATCAAGCTTATTTTACTTAACATGATGATCCTGTTACAACTTTCTGCAAATGACACGATTTCATTCTTCATACTGACTGAATAATACTCCAATGTATATTCATAACTATATTTTCTCTATCCATTCATCTGTATACAGGCTTTGAGATTGGCTCCATAACTTGGCTGTTTTGAATTCTGCCATGATAAACTTGGGTATACAGGTACTCTCTTTTATGCTGACTCTGATTCCTTTGAGTATATGATGAGGATTATATAACTGGATCTTTGGAAGATCTATTTTTCATTTAATGAGGAGCTGCTATACTGATTTCCATAGTGGTGGTACTAATTCTCAGTCCTACCAAGAGTATTGAAACGTTCCTTTTCTCCTACATCCTCACATGCATTTTATTGTTATTGTTGATAATATCATTATGTTAGAATCTAAATATAGTATTGATTTACATTTTCCTGATGGCCTAATGTGTTGAAATTTTTTTCATACAGAGTACTTACAGACCAATTTTACTAATTTTGATGTTTCTCTATAGTTCATTTGCCCTTGTATTTTTTATTACTGTTAAGTTTTTGAATGATATCAATCTTCTGTGAGCTAAATAGTTGGCAAACATTTTCTACTATTCTATAAATTGCTCATTATTCCTTTTGCTGAGCAGAAACTTTGTAATTTGATATAATCCCCTTTCTCAATTCAGATTGTATCCTGAGCTTTTGGAGTCATGTTCAGGAAATTGTTGCCCATACCAATATCTTGAAGTACTTCCTCTATGTGTTCTTGTAGTAGTTTCAAAGTTCAGGTCTTACATTGAGGTCCTTCATCCATTCTGTGTTGGTTTTGTAGCTAGTAGAACACACTAATAAAAAAAAAAAAACAAAAAAAAAAACTTGAGACTCAGGCTAGTTTCATTCTTGAGTAGTTAGATCTCAAATTTTCTAGCACAATTGTTTAAAAGACTGTTATTTCTATTTTGATGTATTTCATTATCCATGTCCTTTTAAAAGTTACTCAGAGTAACTCTGTCAATTTTGACAGGTCACTTGAAATAATACGAATAAATTACTATGATTATTATTGTTTCAGAAGATTTAAGAAAGTAACTCAGATAATCATAGATCTGTACAAATGTAGTTGGTGATCAAGTTCTTTCTGGTCTTACTATAAGATGTACTTTACCTCTAACTTCATTTTAGGGTGCTGGTTTTTTTATCAGAGACAAATTTAGTTCCATTTTTTTATTTTATTTTTTTTACCTTTTTTAGGTGTGAAGAAGCTGGATAACACATAATCACTTATCAAGAAATAAAAAAATGAAAACCAAATAATCGAAATATTTTATTAGTAATCCTGTTTAAGAAAGAGTGATGTTATGGATGCTATGGTTTCCTAGATGTATGAGACTTTCATTTCCGTGCACTACCAGCCATCAGAGGTTGTGACCGCAGCAACACCACGGGCAGGGCAAAACCGAAATAGAGAAAACTGCACTTAATATTCTTCCAAAGGTTCTTATGGTGACCTATCTAAGTAAGAATAACATCTTCCCTATTGGGGAATTCCATTAATCTTGACCCTCTGAATTATACATATTGTTTGGCCATTATTTCCCTCCAGAAGTGCAGACCAATGGGAGAGGACTAGAACTGATAATGATGTTTAGTTATCCTTTCAATATTTTAACTGTGCGTGTGTGTGTGTGTGTGTATAGAGAAAGAGAATTATTTATTATTTTTGAGAAAACTAGTTCAGAAAATATGATAGAGACCACTTTCAAAGTAAATGTTTGTTATTCTTTGGTACCCTGAATATACGTTAAACTCTAGAGCTGAATAAAATACACTGCAGACTCATTTCTTAACTCTAAAGATGAAATAAGGTTAGAGTGATTGTTTCATGCAGGCTACAACCTAAAAATATATTTTGCCTGTTGAATGAGATAGTAAGAGTGGGTGGAAGGAGAAAGAAAAGCAATGTCTTCTATTAGTATAAAGGCTGTGCGAAGGGTTGTTTTGA
The DNA here is from genome assembly GCA_028451465.1 of Erethizon dorsatum. NCBI lineage: Eukaryota > Metazoa > Chordata > Mammalia > Rodentia > Erethizontidae > Erethizon > Erethizon dorsatum. Next base: position 32,945,722 of record CM051823.1, read on the forward strand.
CTACTGCCATATTTCATGTGTCTGCCATTTAAAGGGTGCTAAAAATATTTATGGTGAGCTAAACAAAATGATCACCAACACATGTAAATAAGTGTACCTCTTAGATGTGTAAGGGTTGAATCTGCTAGGTCAGTGACAAAAGATTTTTTGTGAACTGAACATCAAATAATAATCCATAAGTTTCTATTTTAATAACTAGCAGCATGTACACTTCCACTGATTGTTAATTCTCTTACTAGTTTAATTCCAAAATTCAACTGTGTTTTTTAGATGCAAACATTTCCACATCTTTTGAGTGAGCCCACAATGAGAATGTGCTGCACCTGGAAACGATTAAGCGCCAGGGTTGTTTGAGGAGCGCAGGTGTTCTGGCAAGAGAGACACTGCCATTCTCTGTAACTGGCTGAAGATTCTGATTAATTGACTTGATTTTAACTTCAAGCAATGTCCACTGAGTTGCTAAGAGAAATGAGATGACAATGAACTTTAGTTCACAAGGGGAGGAGTAAAGCCATTATATGTTTTTATGGAAAATAAATGTAATTCATCTTAGCAGTATATATAAAAAGGTGTTAGTATTACTAATTCTTTGACTTCTATAAGTACTTTTCTCTCTAAGTAGACTTCAATGAAAATAATGGACCTCATAGTGGAGTGACAAACATTACATTTATTTGAGAAAAAAAATCACCTAAAGAATATGCTCTTGAAGAATCTACAATAGATTTTGCTGAAATCAGTTTTCTTCTTTTTAAAATAATGTATTGAAAGGAATTGACGATGGTGATCCCAGAGAAAGGAGATTAACACAAATCTGAGATTAATGTATAATATATGTTAATTATTTCCTTCCCTAAAAAGCATTCTGTGTAGATTGACTATACTGTAAAATACAATGACAATTCAAATGTGTTACTTACAGTATAGCCAGCACAGACAAAATCCTAAGCAGCATAATACATGATGGTTGATCATAGCTGTAATGTTTAAATTTTTATTTATTATTTTAGTTTTGTTAATATGTAGAGATACAATAGCTTTTTAGAGTTGCTGAAACTGGCAGGAAGCTTCTAAAATTAATTCATATGCTTCTTTTTACATAAATCCTACTTTTAAAATAATTTTAATGCAGTAGCTGCCTGCCACTTCTCTCCTTCTTAATGATTAACTACCTTTGCAATAATAGTATTCAAGTCTTGTGTTTGAACAATTTAGATATCTTATGTTACCATCTAGCAACTAGACATGATTATGCAGAGAAAAGTTACAGAGCATAAGCACAAAATTATTCAAAAAATGTCTGTTGGTTATAATTTCTAGAAAAAATAAAGACTACAACTCTGTATTAGCAGAGACACACAATCTAATGACTACGCCACTTCCTGTGAATTCATCTTTGAGATTTGAAAGTACAGTGCAGAGATAATAATTTTTTGTCTCAACTATGAAAGTCATTGAAATAAGAAAAAAGTTTAAAAGTAAAAAATATATGAAAGATATAAAGGCTTTTAATGATAAATTTTGCCACACGTTACTTTCTTAATATTGATCTTGTTTGTCTTTGATTTTATTAAATACTCAGCTCTGTTGAATAATAACTCTGATAACAATGTATTTGTCTCCTACTTCTCATACTTCCATGTCATGCTTCTTGTTCATAATACCTTCTAAGCTAACAAATATTTTCTACATATTCTTATTATTCATATTTATTGTTTCCTCTCCTTTTATTGAAATCTATGCTTTAGGATCTAGAATTTACTTACAAAACATAATAAATGCATTTTTGATGATAAGTAAATGAATGAATAAAAGTATTCCAAAGACAATAGTTCAACTTTACTATTGTTATTTGTAGTTGTTTGAAAATGCTATTTAATGATTTGAATCACAAATACCTATCCAAGGATTTAAGATAACAGCTACAATAGTTACATCAACTACTGGTCATTTATTATGTAACAGAAAGTATGTTTTCATATTATAAAAATATAATAAAAATAGTCAATATTTTCATACCTATTATAATGCAGATAAAATGAAAGGGAAATTGTTGAAGTAAAGTAATATTCAAAAGCTCATATAAGTAGAAAAATGGTACATACACAATTAACAGCTTGTTTATAGTGGCTGTGTACATCTAATGAACAACTAGCCACAAATATGAAAATTGATATGTTTTGTAAATTTTAAAGTGGCATGAAAGTGTGAAGAAACAAATCAATTTCTTCACATCTTCTTTGTGATTCCTCAGAATGGGTACGACAGTTAATGGGCTTTAACAAACAAAATTTATAATCTTGGCATAACTGTTCCCAATGATCACTGTGTTCTTTGGACAACCTCAATAAGAAATTATACCATTGAAACAGATGTAACTTTGTCCCTTCCCTAACGATACATACTTGGTCTGTAACTCTCTAACCCTTATTAAATGAAGTGGTGCAGTCCAAACAGAAGGATAGTGAAGAGGGCAAAAGGAAAATAAAATGAATGGAGAAATGGAATCACTTACCTTTCCATCCTTTTATGACACAGGCCATGGTCAGGCTTACGAAATAATTTCGAGGACTTGGCCAACTCGCCTATTGGCAGCTCTCGATATAGCTCACATACCACAGTCTTGCTACAGAGCAATAGTGTCTGAACTTCACAGACTCTCTTTGACCAGGTTTATAGAAACTGACAAACTACAAATGTTTGTTTACATGATTTATATCAGTTTTTTAAAATTTTCTCTTTTAATTGGTATATATAGTGGTACCTCGGTTCGCAAGTGCTTTTGTTTGCAAATAATTTGGTTTGCAAACAGAAGTGTTTGGCAAAATTTTATTGTTTTCGACTCTGTGTTGGGGGATGAACATGAACATGGTCAACTTTCCGGAATTGTGGAACGAATTAAGTTCATGAACTGAGGCAGCAATGTATTTGTGACACATAATAAAGGTATTCATTGTGGGGAACTGATACATATACAACATATCACATCTTGATTCTTTTTCACTCCCCGTTTTCCTTCCCTCCTTCCCGTCTTCTCTCCTCCCCAGTTCTCCTTCTCACATAGTCTATTTCCCTGTATCCTATCCTCTATCTTTCATTTCGCTTTTCAAGTTGCTTATACTTTGGGTATCTCATATAAAAGAAACCATGAAATATTTAACCTTCTGTGCCTAATTTATTTCACTTAGCATTATTGTCTCAGTGTGAATCCATTTTCCTATAAATTACTCGTTTATCCATCTTTTTAGCCGAGTAGTACTCTGTCATAGATGTATGCATTTTTTAAATTCATTCTTGAATATTCTTTTAAAATTTGTTCTTTTATGACATGGGACTGCTTAAAACTTTAGCTATGTGAGTTTTACTGCTGTAAACAAAACATTGGAATGGAACAGATGTTATAATTAATAAAGTAATATTCATACATTGTCACTAAGTAAAGTCCATTCTAGTCATATTTACTCATTTTTATATCATCTTTTTTCCCACCATTGCATACAGTGTAACACATGACATTTAGTTGCCATGTCTCTTTATTCTCCTTGTGACTTGGGAATTTCTCACACTTTAAATGAATTTGACAGTTTGAGGAGCACTAGTCATCTATGTTACAAAATGTCACACAATTGAGATTCTTCTCATGTTTTTCTCATAATTAGACTTAAGTTACATCTTTTTTGCAAGGAAAATCACTACCAAAGATACATGCTATCAACATGTCCTATCACTGTTGATACTGAACATGATTCCCAACATAAGGCAGTGTTCGTAAGGCTTCTCATGTAAAGTTATTCTTTCACATCCCTTGCTTTTTGTATTATATTTTAGGAGTCTTGGAAGGCCTGCTGACATTTAAGGAGAGGAAATTAAATGTTCTACTTTCTTAAATTCAGAGTATCTACCTAAACCATTTGGAATTATTTGACATAGGAGATTTGTCTATTTTTTCTTCATTCATTTATTAAATCATTCATTTATATCAGTGTGAACTCAATTTCTATATGGTTTGTAACAGACTTTATTTGATTACACCTAAATATATTTATTTTCAAGATCTGGTCTTTTTTTTATTTTGTGAAAAAATAAAACACAATTTCATAACAAAATAGTAAAAGAATAACAATACCTAATACTTTGTGTATTATAATTTTAAGCGTCATTACTCAGAATACAAGACTTAGACAAAATAGATATTCTCTTACAAAGAAGAAACAGACAGATAATAGCACAAAACTTTCTTTTCATTGAACCAAGAGAAACTAGTAGTATAAATGAAATAAATTAGCACCTTTTTTTTTTCTTTAATAGAGCACAAGAGGCTTAGAACTGAGGTTAGAAATACTTTTTGTAGAAGACCAATTAGTAAATGATTTTTTCATTTAGCAGGACATATGGTAGCTGCACAAATATGTGAAAGTAGCCTAAGAGAATATGTTAAAAATAACTGGATATGTGCAATTTAAAATATTTACTTACAAAAAACAGGTGGAATAGATTCACACTGTAGGCCATAGATCGCTGATGCCTTTACCAGAATATTATATTTTTGTCTTCTTTCTCCTCTAGGACTTTCTCCTGTAGATATTCCTGCCAGCACCTAATGACCTCTTCCTCAGGATAACTTGGATGGCTTCTTAACTGCTCCCTGTAAATAGATTTTTTTTTTATGAATAATTTAAAATCTGCAGATTTATCAAAAATAGTAATAGAATTACCATATGATCCAGTAGTTCTATTCCTGGGTATTTACACAATACATCTGAAATCATCATGTTGAAGAGATTTCTATATTAGCATGTGTATTGCAGCATTGTTCATAGTAATCAAGTTATGAACATAAGCCAAGTGTCCTAAGACATACCTAAACTTCCTATGACAAGGTTCTTGCCTTGGTTAGGTTCATTTTTCTGAGCCAATGATATATTTATCATTTGGAGATGGGGTATGAAAAGTGGAAATTGGAGTAAGGGGTATCTCTGAAAACTGAGTAACTCAGTCAAGTCCTTGCAGGATAAATCATTTATTAATATCATCTCCATAGTTGCATACCACATGGTGACACTTGCATTTATACAAAATAGAAAAGACTCAAAATACAAAGTGAGTAACAGTCTAAAGAATCTTTCTCTTTCCTTTTCATATCAAAACTGCATAATTCCCCGTTAACATAAACATCTTATTAATGATAAAACATCTTCAAGTTGATTAGCTACAATAGCTCTATCTATTCAAATGTGTTGGTTCTGAAGGGACATTGCTGCACCTAATTTCATTTCCCCCTGAGCAGTACATGATGTGTTATTTGATGCCCTTCAAAGGACACGATTAGCCAAGCTATAAAGTGTCTGATTTTATTAGCTTTGCTGGGTTTTATCAGTTTGTAAATGTGTTATTTTCTCCATTTATTGTGCCTATGGGATCCAGAGATAGAGTGAGCATCAAGTTAATATGTTTTGGGAAGGCAGCGAAGGCCACACTTTTAACACTTACACTGTGTTGTGATGACATTGAAGGTGGAGTTGTGGAAACTGTAATGTCAGGGCCATTTATCAAGGCAATTCTTCAATGCTATAAACCTCAGCTCTGACACTGAATTCAACAGTAGGCTTTTGTTTTAAATAGAACCAAGGGTTCCTGGGCTGCACTGCTAACAATCCTCCTTAACTGAATAACAAATAGTCAATAACAAGGAAATAGATCAGGCAGGTGGTCAGAGGATAAAAAGGAAACAAAGGTGTTGGACTGAGATACTGTATTTGAGGTTGTTTTTGATTAGAGAAAAATTGGGTTCAAATTTACTTTTTTAACTAAAAAAGGAAATGCTCAATAAGCATATAAAAATGCTACCAGCCCTGTGCTTTTAATTGGGATACAAAACACAGTGCACTCATTTAACTAGATAGCTAGGCAGGAAACAATTTCAATGCCATATATTCAAAGGGTGCCAAACCAAATGACATAATCAGCATTGGAGATGCTCTGAGCAGCGAACAGGTGTTTGTGGCTTTGAGTTCCCACACTCTTTTCAGGTTGACTTCCATTTAGTTTTCTCAGTGCTTATTCACACCATTTGCCAATGGATCAAAGATGGATACTGTACTTATTGTTCAGGCAATTAATTCATTAAAGATAATGCCTACTCGCAGAATGTATTTTCTTATTTTGTCAGTCTTATTATTACTGTTTTTATTTGGGATTCAAAAGAAAATCTGAGGTCTTCCCTTCACCCAAACATAATGATCCCATTCATTTGATCATTTCTATACATTTGCAGGAATATGAGTATGGCTTATAAGTGATATGTTCAAGAGCATGCATTAATATACATAATTAATAATCACTAAACATTGTTTTATAAGTTTAACAACACAACAGCAATTTAATGGTCTTGGTGGTATGTTTCTCCAATACACATTGATTGTGTTAGCTGAGAGTACAAAGTCTATTATGTTTCACTTACCTTCTTTAGTGCAATTTCTGTTTTGCCTGTTAAATATTATCACCTTAACCCTGAAATACAGCCTTATGAGAATAAAACTACTTTTTTCCCAGTTAATTCAATTTATTTTTCCCAAAACCCCCACAACAAGTAAATTATGGAATAGGGCTAAGATAACAATGAAATGAAGCTTAAAAATGTCATACAAATGGGAAATTTGAATGGGATATACATGACAGGCTGTGTATTTTTCAGTTAAAAACCCTACATTAGCAATTTTCACAATCCTCATATATTTTCTTCCCCATGCCCACATATTTTTTTTATCTTTTATTATAACCTTCACATACAAGAACAAAAGATCTGAATTCTCTTAGATAACAGGTTGTTAAATTATTACTCAGTTTTTTAGTTGAGTTAAGTAGGAGGACTGTCTGCTTCTACTAAATTCCTACATCTTTTTTTTCCATTACAATGTAAGTAATTGAAATTAAGGATCATCGTTTTCTGTTTTCCTGCCAGAAGGAAACAATGGCTTCCTCAGTAGATTTTTATGTGCATTAATCATTCTTATTTTATTGTAATTTTGTAAGGAAACCCTTTAGGTCTATAATGGGTAACACCATATTTTAACAATTATTGAAATCCTGTAAAGTGTGGGTTATTTATTTGAATGTGAATGCATAAACACACACACATATATATATATATTTGTATCTATTTGTATCTATTTGTATTCTATTTGTATCTATTTGTATCTATTTGTCTATCTATGTGTGAATAATTAGGTCCTAACATATATAAACTATTGTATTTATGATTACGAAGATTGCATTAAAATGTGAACCATTAAAGGTTGATGTTAAATTGCAAAAAGTATCCTCTGCTATAAATTATTTTACCATGTATTTAATCAATGGTATTGAGCATACATTGCCTCCACACACACGTACACATGTGCATCTCCTCAATTATTTTAACTGAGTTCATTTTTTTTTGGAAGTTACTTTCTATCAGTAATCTAGATGAAAAGGAGAATTAGCAATTTAGATGTTGTGGTATCATAGAGAAATGCAGACATTTTTAAAGTATATATTTCAGAAAAAATATTGTACACTTCATCTTTTCTTTGTAATTGATGTTTTATTCTTTTTTTTTTTTGTGGGTGTGATATCACCGGCCCTTTCTTTGTATGTGGGTTCCGGGTGTCGAACTCGGGCCCTAGCGCTTGCCAGGCAGGTGCGTAAGCTGCTGAGCCATCTCACCAGCCCTGATGTTTTATTCTTAAATCTTCAAAACACCCAGTTGGTCCAGAAAGATATCACCACAGGCATGTACCAAATGAAGTATCCACAATAGATTTTTCACACACACAAGTTAGCCTTGTGGAAGATTTTATGTAATTTTCTGGTACTTGCATTTAATATTTATTTAATAGGGGCCTGATACCTTGGGTAGAAATTCCAGCATTATTTTGGTAGTATAGTGTTCTATTAAAAGGGAAGAATAATGGAAGAGTGTTGGTTTTCAAAAAATGGTTCTTTTATTGTTCAAGCGGTACAAAAAGTGAAGTTGTAGCTGTATAAGATCTGTTTTGCTGTAAGAATGAAACTATGCCCAAAAGTCAGGAGGCTGAGGCAGGAAGACTGCTGCAATTTCACAGCTAACCTAGACTATCTAGTGAGTTCAAGCCCAGTCTGAAGTACATACATAGTGGAACTTTGCCTCAAGAAAACCAAAATCAAAAACAAAAAATGAAATTATGGATTATTAATGATGGCAACCATAATTTAGCACTCTTGTTTACTATTTTCTTTTCAAATTTCAATAACTACAATTATTTTGTATACATTATTTTCCTGTAATTATTGATGACACATTCCTTAGTTTAAGTGTGCTTTCGGATTTCTCTCATCTCCCCTTGGCTAAGAAATGTGTTTGTGTGTGGTTGCTCACACTAACAGGTTTACAAACAGAATGTATATATAATACATCTAATAACCTAATCTATGTATAGATATATAATATATATGTGTGAAATGTAATTTATTTTATCAAAAACATGAAGTTTATACTTTTTATTGATAAAGCAGTGGTGGTGAACAAATAGGTAAGCAGTGAAGGGAACAGATTTTAACATGTAGATAGTATTTTTTTTCTTTAGTGGAAAATAACATAAGACCTTGTCATTGCAGGGAAATTTAATATTACTTTTTTTTAAATTTTAAAGGAGAAAAATAAAAATAAAAATAACAATAAAACAGAGTTTCAAAACAGGCTAATAGGAGAATAATAATAATTAATACATTGCATATTGTTATCTTCATAGTACTTACTCAGAGTACAAGATATAGGCATGAAATATTGTCCAAAAAATATTGGCACAACCTTTCTTTTCAATGAACTAGGAGAAACTAACTGTGTAACTAGCTTAACTATCTTGTGTATATATATATATTTTCCCTTTCCTTTCCTATCTTTCCCCTTTCTCCAAAAAATCACTACTTTTAAAATTAGAGTTGACTCTCATTTTCAAATATTAGCTATTATTATTTTCACATAATTTCATAGTTACATGAAGAGTAAAGCAATATAAACTTTCTATACAGAACTTTTTCAAAATCTCCAAATGTAAAAAAAAAAAAATTTCTCCAAATGTAGCCATTGCCATACTGATACTATCATTCTATTTTCCCCTGAAATTCTTGAAAATAGCTTTAAGCATAGTTTTTACATTTAAATACTTGAATGTAACTCAATATACTTATCAAAAAGAAGAAACCAACATTGACACATTATAAACATCTTTCAAATGGCTACAAGTATTCACTAATGTCATATACAGCAAAAAAAAAAAAAAAAAGAAAGAAAATAAGAGAAACAGAAATAATAATCTGGTATATCGTTCAATGCAGAATCACATCTTCTATATAATATTAATGTTTCTTCAGTCTACCTTAATCTTCATTAGGTATCTTATGACCTTGTCCTCTTTAAAGATAATAGACCACTAAATTTGCAAAATATTTTTTATTTTGGATTTGTCTGCCTTTTTGGTAGGCATAGCACAGGAGTGACATCATACTTAGCAGGTTATAGTGTATAAGAGTCAAAAAGTATTGATTTGTTCTGTAGCAAGTGATATAAATATTGTTGGTTGCATTAAGGTGTTGATCATCAAAGCTTCCGGATTTTTCTCTTTAAATTAACAGATAAGCTTATAGGGAGTTATTTTTTTCACAGTGTTGAAAATCAAACCCAGGGCCTCATGCATGCTAGGTAAGCACTGTACCACTGAACCACACATCTAGACCAGGAACATATTTTTGGTCATATAAAAATCTTCCTTTTCATAAAAAATATGCCTACTGGATGTAACATCTCATGACAAATCATAATTCAAAGAGGTATTGTGTGAGTCTTTCCATAATTCTATCATCCTTTCCATATTCTATATGCTGAAATATGCTTGAAAGAAAAGGCTTTCTTTTTATATTTATTTCTTATTTGTCAGTATCAATATGGGGTCAGAAAGTCTGTATAAATGAATACCCACATTAAATGAAGAAGAAAAATCTTAAACAAATAAATTTATACTTGAAGAGGTAAAAAAGCAGAATTATATTCAAACTTTGCAGAATGAAAGGAATCCTATTGCATTCTAAGTAGCAATCTGTAAGTATGATTAATTCTGCTGCTGAAATTGATATTTGTCCAGTGGAGTCCATTTCAAGCTGGTTCAACTGGGTTATTTTATTTATTTATTTTTTGTTTGTTTTGTAGATCCCTTCATTTTAAAGCACCTTTTAGGTCACAGAAAAGTATTAAAGCTTCACTTCAATACCAAACTCTCACAAATATGTGTCATTGTTCCCCAAAATTTTTAAAAAATCAAAGTTAAGGTATTTTATCGATCAAATGGATTTAACAGATGTGTGTTCCATCCAACAATATAGAATGTATATTATTTTCAACAGTGCACATTAATTTGTCCAAAATACAACAAATTTTAGGCAATAGAGCAAGTCTTAATGAAAACAAACTAAAAAAAAAATCAAATAATCTCCTTAATCCCATCAGATCACAGAGGAATAAACCTGGAAATTAACAAGAGAAACTACAGAAGCTACCAAAACTTATGGAGATTGAAGAATACACTTGAATGATCAGGGCATGACTGAAAAAATCAGAGGAGAAATCTAAAAATTCCTAGAATCAGATGATATTGAGTTAACACAACATATCATAATTTTTGGAATACAGTAAAGACAGGAAGTTATTAGCTATAAATGCCTGCATCTAAAATTCAGAGAATGCAAATAAATAAAAGCATGATGCATCTCAGGGTTTTAGAAAAACAAAGACTAACCAAATCCAAAATCAATAGGAGGAAAGAATAACCATCAAAAATGAACTTGCTGCTGGGGCCGGTGAGATGGCTCAGCGGCTTAAGCACCTGCCCAGCAAGCGCGAGGGCCCGAGTTCGACTCCCGGAACCCACATACAAAAAAGGGGCCGGTGATATCGCTCAGCGGCACGGGCGCCTGCTGGCACGCGAGGTCCTGAGGTCGAACCCCCGGTATCCACAAAAAAAAAAAAAAAAAATGAACTTGCTGAAAAAGAAATCAGAAAACCTACTCCATTGACAGTAACTTCATAAAAATAAACTACCTAAGAATAAACCCAACTAAGAAGGTGAAAGAGCCATACAATGAAAATTACATAACAGTAAAAGCACATCAGAAGATGGAAGGATCTCCCTTGTTCATGGATTGGCAAAATTAACATTGTTAAAATAGTCATCTGGGGCCGGTGAGATAGTTCCGTGGCATAAGCACCTGCCTGGCGAGTGCAAGGTCCTGAGTTCGACCCCTGGTACCCACAAAAAAAAAAAAAAAAAAAGTAAGAAAAAGGTCATCTGACCAAAGTGATATACAGATTCAGTATAATCCCCATCAATATATGTAACCAATGCTATTCTTCACAAAACTAGAAAAAAGCAGTTCTGAAATTTACACAGAAGCACAAAAATCCAGAATAGCCAAAACAATTCTGTCCAAAAAGAGCAATGCTGGAAGGATCACAATGCCAGATTTCAAAATATGCTACAAAGACATAGTAATGAAAACAGCACAGTAGTGGCATAAAAGCAGATATATAGATTGATGTAATAGAACAGAGGGAACAAAAACAAGTCCATGCAACTGTCTGATTTTTCAAAGAGTTGAAAAACATGTTGGAGAAACTAGTTTTGTTAAAAAAAAATGTTTTGGAAAAAAAATCATGTGTAGAAGATTGAAACTATGTACATCCTTGTCTCCTGCCCTGTACTAAAATCAATTCAAACTTAACATAACAACTGAGTGTAAGACCTGAAACTTTGCTCGAAGAAAACATGGGGAATATTTGAAGTCATAGGCACAGACAGACTTCGTGAGTCAGACTCCAATAATGGGAAATAATAGCAAGGGGCATCAAATAAGACAACGTGAAAGAAAGAACTGTCTGCATAGCAAAGTAAATAATCAGGACAGTGAAGAGACAGCCTACACTATGGGAGAAAATCTTTTCCAGGTCCACTTCACACAGAGGATTAATATCTAGAATACATAAAGAATTAAAAGAAAAACTTAACACTGAAAGACCTAATCAAGAAACAGACAAATGAATCTAATAAATGCCTTTCAAGGAAGAAATATAAAGGATTAGTGAGCATATAAAAAAAAGTCCAACATATTTAACCATCAGTTGAAATGCAATTCAAAAGTAAGTTTCCATCTCACCACAGTCACAATGGTTATGAACAAGAACACAAAACCAATTAATCCTCAGGAGGTTGTGGAAAATATAAACATTCTACACTGTTGGCAAGAATGTAATCTAGTACAGCCATTATAGAAATAAGTATGGAGGTTTCTCAAAAACTGAATATAGAGGTACTATATGTTCCAGCTGTCTCACCTCTTGGTAAATACCTGAAAGAATTAAAGACAGCATTCTCATATTTTTTGAGGCACAATTCACAATAGCTAAGCCATGTAAACAGGCTAGATCCCCATTAATGAACAGATGGATAAAAATATATGTTATATGGATATAATGTAATATATCTTAATCATAGGAAGAACAAAATCTTACCATTTGCAGGAAAATAAATAGAACTGTATACCATAATGTTAAGTGAAATAATCCAGACTCACTGAGTCAAATATTTTATGTTTTATTTCATGTGAGCAATCTAGGGGGAAAAAAAAGGGAGAGACAACATGAAAACAGAAGGAAGACTATTAGAGATAAGGATGCAGATTGAGAGAGTGGAGATAGCAGATGAAGGGGGTAATTGATGAAAACAATCAAAGTATATGGTACACTTATGTCAAGATGCCAAAATAAAACTAATTTTTTCTGTAAAACTAATATGCCCAGAAAAAAACTAGATATTGAAAGATCATTGCTTTATATAATGAAGCCCATATACATGTAAAATGCAGCCATCATAATTCTGAATGGGGAAAAACTGAAAAGAATTTCTCTAAAATCAGAAATGAGGCAAGGATATCCACTTTCAACACTCCTATTCAATATAGTTCTCAAAATTTTAGCTAGAGCAATTAGGCACGGAGAACAATGAAAGGGATACAAATAGAGAAGAAAGAAGTCAATTTATTCTTATTTGTAGATAATATGAAAACACATATCTATCTATCTATATCTATATATCTATATATATGCAATGGACTTGGTAATTCATAAAACTAAGTAAAACAAATTTACTAATTTGAAAGGAACTACAATGGTTATGTACTGCATTTTTTTATTTGTTTCCACAAAATTCTGTTTCAGTTTGTTCTCATCTTTGCTTAGTTACTTGTATGTAATTGTTGGGGGGGTTTCATTCAACATCAGCATGGTTATAAAAACAAAGAAAACGTCCATTATATGCAGAAAGAAGCATTGCTCACAAATTTATCTACCATTCAAGTCTATTACTGTCAAAATTTCCTTCTGCTATCAAATGCCTATATTTGTTATAATTTTAATACTTGCAAGTACAATGTTTTAATAACCATCCTGATAGGTATACATTTTTGAACATCTGTGCATCTTAAAAATAAACTCTATAAAAACAATTTTTTGCCTGAAATATTATAAGCCCCTAGACATTAATACATTTTCATTTTAAAAGTGATTTTTACACAACTGCCACAAATTCATGAAAATTATCATTTACTTAAGATTCTATTTATATTTCATACTAATAGTGCCTTCAAATTTACAGGTTAAAAAAAGTACTTTATTTTCTTCTAGTCTGTAAGGCCATAGTCTCTAATAGAGCTAAACATATTTTGAAAGCTTTTTTTTACTATCAGTCTTTCTTTATTATTTAGTTTTTTGCTTCTTCTATACATGTTTTCTTAATGTTTAAGAACTGCTCTTTGTTTTTATGGCTATATGGACAAAAACTCATATAGATATACACATAATATATTGCAATACGTGTGCTTTGTTTTTGTTCTGGATTTTATGCTTTGTTTACATTTTATATTATTTACTTATAATATACTTAATCTATTTCTCATATTGATGTGATAGTCTTCACTTTTTATCTTATTACATGTATTTGCTCATTTATTTTTTGATTTACATAACTGCAGGTTATTCTGGTACAAGGAATGAAATGTGGATGTAATTTTATGTTTCATCAAATAAATAGCTATCAAGTTAATGCAAGTTCTTAATTTTTAACACTCACAATTTTCCTAGATTTTTGCACTGCTTTTATCCTATGTTAAATACTTCAAGCTCTTAGAGATTGGAGCACTATTTTTTATTGTTTTATTGATTAGAATGTATTTTCTTGCATAAAATCACACTGGTTTTAAAATTATACCCTTTGGGATATTTTAATATAGTCTAAGAGAAAACTCTTAAATTATTTTTGATTTTCAAAAATTTCTTAATTATATTTAGGCACTTTTTCTCAAATGAATGTTAGAATATTTTCCAAGTTTCTCTAAATTGTTTTCATCAGAATTATACTAAATGTATAAATTGAGAAAAATAAAATCATTAATACTTCTCATTCCAAAACTAACAATTTTCAATAGTACATTTTTTCCTCTTCTATACCTTCTGGTGATGTTGACCATGATAGCGTTCATCTCTGCTAGGAAGATGGGACACTTCCTTTTCCTCTATCTTGTAATCTAGACCCTTTCTTTTTCCTCTTTCCTGTATATTAGTCACAACTACTATCCTACTTTAAAAAAATCATCCCCAAGCTAGTACTTCCTTTCTTTTTTTTTTTTTTTTTTTTTTTGTGGGTACCAGGGGGACGACCTCAGGACCTCACGCGCCAACAGGCACCCGTGCCGCTGAGCGATATCACCGGCCCCTTTTTCGTATGTGGGTTCCGGGAGTCGAACTCGGGCCTTCGCGCTTGCAAGGCAGGCGCTTAAGCCGCTGAGCCGTCTCACCGGCCCGTACTTCCTTTCAATTCTTATTCCCTTTCCTTCTTTAAAATTTCCTTACTTATTATTGCAGTGATTTCTAAATAATTTCTCTATTCAAACTAATTAATTAGTAAATCAAGTTGGTTTCATTAACTCTGACAATACTTCTCTCACTGCGTCTATCAAACAGACTTCTACGTGCCTTTTTTTGGTATTGATGGTTTTGGCTTAGACTGTGAACTTCGTGAAGGCTGACACTGCCTTGCTCACCAGTACAATGTGGCAATGTGGTTGATTCTGTTATTGATTGAAGAATGGAACTATAGGCAAGAAACTGCAAAAGGTAAATTGAAGATTGATGAAATGTTGGAGTTAAGTGGCAGTTAGTGACTATCAGGGAAATAATTGATCTGATAACATAAAATATATGTGAGTAGTAATTATAAAATGGTAGCTCTAAGAAACTTTAGATGTGCTCATTCAAGGCGTTTACTTGTTTAATTTCCAAGACAAACTATTTCTTAGCCTATGTATTCATGTTTCATAGTTTAAGGTCACCAGTCAGTAACAAATTTCTGTGGACCTTAAGCCAAAGAAATTTTTTACATTCCAAATCACTTTGCACTCTAAAGATAGCAGCTTTCTCCATCTAACCAAAATCTTTCATGGAATCATAGTATCTTGAGAAATCTGTAATGTCTTTTTGTTTGTTCAACCATAGCAAATTTATGCAGAGTTGCAAACTCTACAGACAACAAATATATCCAACAATCTGAAATCAAAACACAGACCTTTTGCCAGAAAACCCCACAGCTGAGGTTCTGTCAAGGTGCTGGAAGATATGATAGGTCTTTTTATGGGCAGCTAATCTAGGTAGAAATTAACAGGCAGTCATACAGGATGGGCTCTGGAGGGAGTCAGTGCAGAAAATGAGAACACATCAAAATTATGGCTGGAGGTGCATCTAAAGAAATCAAGGTCTCAAGATAAAGTCACAACTGTCAGACTTGCAAACTTCCCTAAAGGATAAACAGTGATTGGAAGATATACTGTAATAGTACCACCTAAAACAGTGGTGATGAATCTACAGCAGGTGCACTGAAGTGGGCAAGCAGAGCTCTCTCTGTTGCCCCATAATACAAATTACCCCAGCATCACCCCAGCAACCAAGTATCGGGTAACAGAATACATCACTTTGTGATGAATAAGTAGGTTTTGAGTTGCATTTTGGACAGCTGGTTTCTAAAAGTTTCACTGTAACTGACATACACCAATAAATCCAGATATGCATCAGATGGCCCGGGTAGGTGACCAGAACATCTGGACTCATGCCTTCCCCCAAAATGTTCCTGTTTTAAAAGTCTCAGATAAGCCAAGGTTAATGATGCCAGCCATATTACCTTGCTACACGCCCCGCTTCCCTATTGCATCAATATTAGCTAAGAGCAATATAGTGACTTATACAAAGAACAATAAGAGCAATATTGGGACTTATACAAATAACCCCAGAAAAGGGCCTTGGTGGCCACCCACTCGAGACCCCTCCTCTCTCTCAGGAGCTATCTCTCAATATAACTTTCCTACTCTTTTTTTTTTTTTTCTGGGTACCGGGGGGTCGACCTCAGGACCTCGCGCGCCAACAGGCACCCGTGCCGCTGAGTGATATCACCGGCCCCTTTTTCGTATGTGGGATCCGGGAGTCGAACTCGGGCCCTCGCGCTTGCAAGGCAGGCGCTTACGCCACTGAGCCATCTCACCAGCCCAATACCTTTCCTATTCTTAACCTCTATTGTCCTTTGGAATTTATTCTTCGATTTCAGGGGACAGGAATTTGGCACATCTGACTTTTAACAGGTTGGGAGTTATATTTCTCCTGTATTAGTATGTCCTTAACATCAGCATCTTTCAGCACAGATGGAAAAATGGACCTAACTATATAAAAACTTAACAAATCACAAAACAAATACCTTTTGAAAGAAATGGTAATTCTTCCCTACATAGTTACTTCAAATTTGAGAAACTACATTTACAATTACTCAGCAATACAAGTTTTTCGAGACGAAATTTTATTTTATAATATATGCAGTGTTAGCAACCATAGTAGTTAAGCTTTAATTTTTCTACATTCTGCTTTTGTGATTTTAAATTTTGTCTGAAACATTCTTCCATGCTCAGGCATACTTTTTATTTGAAAATATTTTTATGTTCTCCAACAGAACTAATCATTTATCCATAAGCAATGAATTGTAAGCATTCTTACTTGACGCTTACAAGGACTTACTTGAAATGCAACTGGGAATTTATGTTATTTGAAATAGGAACAGATTTTTATTATAACTATTGCCATGGCATTAGGTACTTATTTCTAATTTAGTATTACATATAATTCCTTGAAGACAGGCTTATAATATGCATTAAATATTTGTGCGCATAAATGTTTATAGCTGCTTGTATAATTGAATAAATGTATGGAATTACAGAGGTGAAATTAACACTGAGGGCATTAAAAGAACAAATTTGGAAATGAAATTTGAGTAAGATGAGAAGAAAAATAGGCAGATTTTTTCCCAAAGATTTTGAAGTTGAATTGCTGAGAGAATGTGTATTAATGTAACATAATCAAACCATAAAATTAAATTCAATGTTATTGTTTCAAGGCACTGGAAAAAAAGGAAAACATTAGAAATATAGTCAAGTAATATAGCATTTTTTGCTTAAAATATAGTGCCCATTAGATAATATGTTTCTTATTGGAATAAAAGTATATTTTCAGAAAAAGGAGAGTTAAAGATGAAATTCAACAAATTCATACCTATGACTTAGAATTTTGGAAGTGGAATGTTTTTCTGCAATTAAACATTTATTTTCTAGAGGATAAATGATACTTCAGTAAGCATAAAGATGCAGAGGATTTGAATCATATTTATTTAACAAAAATTTCTGTGTTTTTAAAATACATGATATACCACTGTATTTAGTTTTCAAATAATTACTGTTATACTGTATAATTTTGTATTATACTACTGAAAACATTTACATGATACTTCATGTGAAATATGAAAAATTCTATTATTTTGTTTTAATTACTATTGTATAATTAATGGTGACTCTACAAATATTTTCACCTTCATTTTTATCCTTCCTTTGAAGTATAAATTTTAGAATATGGCTATGAGAAAATATAATATTTAATTCACTATACTTAAAACTTCAACTGCTCCTATGTGGAAGACAACGGATATTTCATCTTTAATCTTTGACTAAAAATTTATATTTTTATGATCTATTTTTCTGCATGTTTATTAAGTGTCTCTTGATTTTATACTTATTAAAGTTTTAATTCTCCTTTTCAAAGTTTTAGTTGACTTAGGGACAGTGTGAACATATTTTTTTCATTTTAATCAGATTGAGTTTAAAATATGTCCTTTTACCTTACAACATTTTGTTGTATGTTTTATCAGTAAGTCTTGTTTTTTTCTTTTTGTTTGTGTGTGTGTGTGTACCGAGAGTCGACCTCAGGACCCCGCCCCTGTGAGCAGGGGCTTGTGCCGCTGAGCGATGTCACCATCCCCTTTTTTCCTTTATGTGGGTTCTGGGAGTTGAACTCAGGGCCTTGTGCTTGCCAGGCAGGTGCTTATACCGCTGAGCCATCTCACCGGACCAGTCTTGTTTTTTTTTAAACAAATGTTTCCTCAGTATGTCTATATGAAATAATCTAGGAAAGTACTGTATGACATAGTACAAAATACCTACAATAAGCAGAACATTTGAAATCTGCAAACAGATGCAAATAAGTTTAAAAGAGAACCTCAGTCCATGAGAAATAAATTCTGTAATGCTTTGTTGTTTAAGCATTAAGAAATTTTCACTAAACCCATAGCCTCTTCCTTTTTCATGAAGCATAGAACTTAAATTTTCTTGAAGACTACATAATGTAAATAACTAGCACAAAATCATGTCATTTGGATTTGCTTCCGTGTCTCCTATTGGTGAATTATGTAAGATTCAGCAATAGAGTATTTACATATTGAACATGATGCAATGATGATTCTAATTGTGTGCTTGCAAATAGAGTATTCTGGTTTCCATGTTATTTATTAATATGCAGATATATTCATTATTGACCACCTCTTACTTCATACTTAATAGGTAACAGAGCTAAGCACTGAGGTCATGGTTATAAAGTAAAAGGTTGGCCCTCATTCCCTGCTGTGTTAGTAATTATTCCCCCCTGGGACAAAATCACCTAACATACACAGTGTTAAGAGATGAGAGGTTTATTTTGGCTCACAGTTTCAGAAGATTTAGTCCATGGTCGGTGGCTCCAAGGCACAAACTTCATGACAGAGGAAAACGGTTCACCTCATGTACCCAAAAGCACCCACTCTCTTTGAGTGAAAGAACCAGAGCAAAATATATCCATCTAAGGCACACTCCCAGAGATTTACCACTTTCAAATGGGTCCCATGCCCTAACAGCATGTTCAGCTATGAACTAATTAATAGATTAATCCAGTCGTGTGTATAGTGCCCCGTGCTCCAATTATCTTCCAAAAGCCCCACTTTTCGACACATGGAAGTTTTACACGACATTTTGGTTTTAACCCATAACAAATAAAAATAATAAATGACCAACTCAGAATTTTAAATTTGAGATTTTGAAATATTCCGAGGTATGAAGGATTCATGACTAGAATCCTGTTTGTGAGTTTGGTAATTGCATAAATACTCCTCCAAATTTCCTAGAAAATGTTCAAGATAAAATTGTCCCAGAAATTGGGGCCGGTGAGATGGCTCAGCGGCTTAAGCGCCTGCCCGGCAGGCGCAAGGGCCCAAGTTCGACTCCCGGAACCCACATACGAAAAAGGGGCCGGTGATATCGCTCAGCAGCACGGGCGCCTACTGGCGCGCAAGGTCCTGAGGTCGACCCCCCGGTACCCACAAAAAAAAAAAAAAAAAAATTGTCCCAGAAATTGGGGCCGGTGAGATGGCTCAGTGGCTTAAGCGCCTGCCCGGCAGGCGCAAGGGCCCAAGTTCGACTCCCGGAACCCACATACGAAAAAGGGGCTGGTGATATCACTCAGCGGCACGGGTGCCTGCTGGCGCGCGAGGTCCTGAGGTCGACCCCCCGGTACCCACAAAAAAAAAAAAAAGAAAATTGTCCCAGAAATAAAGCTAAGAAAAATTTGCCCTTACTGGGAAAATATATATATGTATCTGATATTGAACATATATACATATAAACAAAAATATATTATATTTCCTTTGATGAAAAATTGTTCTTATGCAATGTACTTATTTTTTAATTTTGTGACTTGAAAAGAGAAAGAATGGATAAAATAATAGTTATTGCATAGGTGTCATGACAACAAAGGTCAACAAATTGGCAAGTGAAAGGGAGACATGCCTCAAAAGACTATTTGTGTTTATACTTAAAATTGATTCAAATTAAGGAAGAGTTAGTGAGGGCTAAGGTATTTCTGAAAATCTCAGACAATGGCAAAAAAATTCTACCAAAGAGTTTCCGGTTATATTTCCTGTGTTTTGTTTTTTTTTCCTCTTTAATTGAAACACAAATTGCACATACTGAGATA
Organism: Erethizon dorsatum; assembly: GCA_028451465.1. NCBI lineage: Eukaryota > Metazoa > Chordata > Mammalia > Rodentia > Erethizontidae > Erethizon > Erethizon dorsatum. Next base: position 32,966,207 of record CM051823.1, read on the forward strand.
ATAGAAAACTACCTTCATTCTGTTAATGTGATGTGTAATTTTTATTGATTTGTCCATGTTCAGCCATTTTTGTATCTCTAGTATGAGACCTACTTTGCCATGGTGGATAATCTTTTTAGTTTTGTGTTGGATTCATTCCCTAGCATTTTTTGAGGATATTTGCATCTACAGTCAGGGATCATGGTCTTTAGCTTTCTTTGCTGTGTCTTTGCCTGATTTGATATGAATTTAGAAGAACTTTTTCCCATACAATTTTTGGAACAACTTAAAAAATTGGTATTAGATTTTAAATGCTTTGTAGAACTCAGTAGTGTAGCTATTAAATCCAAGACTTCTCATTTTTGTTTGTTTGTTTGTTTTAGTTAATTAGTTTTTTACTGATATACACAAGCACAAATTTGTACATGTTAATGGAGTATCATGTTATGTTTTGATATATGTGTAGAATATATAATATTGAAATCTGTATAAATATATCTATTTCATCAAATATTTATTATTTCTTTGTTGTAAAAGCTTACAAAATGCATTCTTCTAGCTTTCTAAAGGATATAGTACATATTGCTATGTGTAATCACCCTATTGTACAATGAGACACCAGAGTTTTTCTTCTCTAACTGTAACATTATGCATTTATCCATATTTTCCATCATACCCCTACCCTTTCTCTGGTAAGCACAATTCTACTCCCAACTTTTTTGAAAATAGTTTGCAGAGATTTCACATGTGAATATCGTCATGCACTAAGTGTTTTTCTGGGCCCTGCTGATTTTATTTAATGATCTCTAGTTCCATCAATGTATGAAAAATAACATGATTTCATTTCTTTTTAGTGCTGAATAGTTTTAATTATATATATATATATTTTTTTTTCCTTCCTCTTTCATCAACTGATAGACGTATAAGTTGTTTCCATTTCTTTGCTATTCTATATTTCTGGGTACATAATCAAGTGGTATTGCAGGATATCATGGTAGTTGTATTTTTAACTTTTATGTAACTTCCATAAAATTTTCCATAATGGATATAAAAACTTAAATTTCTGCCAGCAGTATGAAAGTGTTCCCTTTTTTCTACATTTGCGCCAAAATTTTCATCTTTAGTCTTCTTGATTACAGCCATTCTTGCTAGAATAAAATGATATCTCATTGTTTTTATTTGCATTTTGCTGATGTTTTGTTATGTTGACTATCTTTTCATATACCTATTGCTCATATGTATGTACTTTTTGAGAAAGTATATTTAGATCTAGTTTCCTTTTTTATTGGGTTGCTTCTATTTTCCTTATTTTCTTTCTTTCCTTTGATGTTCAAATTTGGAGTTCCTTATTTATTTGATATATCAACCTCTTGTCAGATATATAGTTTTCAAATATTTTCTCCCATTCTTTAGGTTATCTCTTCACTCTGTTGTTTTTGTTTGTTTTTGTTTAATCTCATTTTTCCTTCCAAACTGGAAAGAGTCATATTTGATCACAGTAAATGATAATTTTAACGTGCTTTTGAATTTGATATTCTAATATTCTGTTGATTACTTTTTCATTTATGAGATATATTGAGATATATATTATGAGATATATTGGCCTATAGTTTTCCTTTTTTGCTTGGTTTTGCTTGTAATCATCTTGGAATCATACAATGTGTTTCAGAATATTTCTGCCTCTTCAAATTTTCTGGAATTTTTTGAGTAGAGTTGATATTAGATCTTCTTAAAATATTTCATCGAGTTCAGCCATGGAGACCTTAGTTCCTGGGCTTTTGTTTTTCAGAGAAACTCTTACTGGCTCAGTTTCCTTACTCATCATTGGTCTATTCATATTTTCTAATTATTTTTATGATTTAATTTTGTGAGATTTCTAAGTCCAGGAATGTATCCATTTCTTTCATTTTATTCAAATTTTTCATGTACAATCATTTATAATACTCTTTTTCATTCTTACCACTCCTCAGTTTTCTGTGGTATCTGTTGTAATGTCTCATTTTCAATCTTTGATTTTATTTATTTGAATATTCTCCCTTTTTTCTTAGTCACAATCATTTGTTTTTTATATATGTTAAATATAATTGTTCATCCCATTAACTTTTCATATTTTAAATTCATATTTCATTTATTTCTCATGTGACTTAAATTATTTTCTTTTTTATTAAATTCTAGGAACAGTTCTTGTTTTATTATTTCATGGAGGTGAACTGTTATCTACCTCAGATTTTATATGTAGGTATGGATTGCTATAAACTTCTCTCTTAGATTTGCTTTTGTTCTATGGCCCCACTGCACAAGATGACATGACAGTGTATGTGAACCCACTAGTAGAAAACTTGAAAATGTAAAAGAAATATCAATACTTATAAAGGAAGAAACCAATGTCAACACAATAATAACAGGAGACTTCAAAACATCACTTATAGGAATGGCTAGATCATTCAGGCATAAAATCAATAAAGAACCATTTGATTTAAGCTACTTTCTAGAATAAATGGACCCCATAGACATTTACCCAGTGCATCCATCAGCTAAGGAATACACATTTCTCTTAACTGCACTTGCAACATTCTCCAATATAAATTAGTAGGTCACAAATTTCTTAACCAAACTAGGAAAATTTAAATCATATCATGTGTCTTTCCTGATCACAATTGTATGAAGCTGAAAAATCATTGGTAGGAGGAACTCCAGAAACTTTACATATATATATATATATATATATATATATATATATATATATATGCTTCTGGACAACCACTGGGTCAATCAGAAATTTAAGTTAAAATTTAAAAATTTCTTGAGAAATGGGAAAATAAAAACACAACACACCAGAATCTATGGGATTAGGTTTTTATTCTAACAGTATCTTGAATATTTGTAGAATTATGAAGGAATAGATTTTACATGGCCCTTAGGTCTTCAAAATGATATAATTTGCAAAGATGTAAATTTCGTTTCAACATACTATGTCATATAAAACAACTTGAAGGAAAAGAATTTTTTTGAAAAGACATGAAAACATAAATACAAATATATGTTCATTACATTTAGAAATCAAGCAAACATAAATTACATAACAGTACAAGATATAGAATAAAATTTTCAAGTAAAGAACAAAAATGTTAGTGTGATAGTGCACAACTATAATCTTAGCTGAGGATAACAAGTTATAACCAGCCTGGGCCACTTAGCCACTTATTGTGACCCTCCCTCAAAATTAAAGCTGAAAAGGCTGGAGATGTAGTTCAGTGTGAAAAGCCTGAGTTCAATCTCCAGTGCACAGAAATAAAATTTTAATGCTCATACACAGTTTTAGAAGCATTGTATTACATAGACAACCATATATAAAAAAGTAAAAATATAACCAGCAATGTTGTATTTATTCCCTAATGCTTCAGGGGAATGAAGATTATGTAAGGGGATTTACTAGGTAGGCTTACAGAATCACAGGCAAAAAAAATGCACAATAGCCATCTACAAGCTGGAGGGCTCGAGGATTCAGTACTTGGTCAGTCCAAGGAAATGGAGGCTAGGGAACAAGAGGGATCAAGGACGCAGTATCAGTCCTAGACTGCAAGTCTGGAAACTCCCTGGTGATTTGCTGGCATGAATCTGTGTTGCAGGGCTCAGGTAACTGAAGTCTGATGTCCAAAGATGATGGCAGTAAAAGACACACCAACTCAAGCAGTACTGAGCTCTCAAATTTTCAGCAACTTCCTTTTTCTCCCATTTTTTTTTTTTTCCATCTAGGCTACAAGCATATTGGATGGTTCCATCCGCAAATGGGTTGAGTGTACTCCCCTCAATTTGCTGGCCTACATTCTAATCATCTCTGGAAACATACCACAGGTACACAGAGAAATGTGCTTTATTATTCTGTTAGGTTTCCTTAAGCCAGTGCAAATTTACATTTCAGTAGTAACTATCACAAATAATGTAGAAAAATATTTTATTGCATATACACATTTATTTTTTAGACTAAGACACAGATATTATTATCCTAAATATAATTTAAGAAAAATCAGATTATACATTTGGCAAAGTAAAAATCCTTGAATAGTAAATTATGAATCCAAATAAGAAATTAAAGAGTAATAATATTATAATATTGTGATAAGTATAATAATAATGCCATATATTTATCAGAAAATCTCAAGAGGATTGAATTACAGAAAAGACCTGTAATAAAGAAATAAAGAAAAGACCTGTAATGAATTGTTTAAACTATAAGTACTTACAAAAGATTAGAAAGTTTGACATTGCTTTAAGAAAGTATTAACATTATAGTTCTTGAATTCCTGTTAGAAATTCTAAAAATCCATACCTTTGTAGCATAGAATGCCATGTTACTGTGGAATGAATTTCAGTAAAATGTTTTGATACAGTTTTGTCACTTACCCATGATTTTATTTTTTTTTTATTTTTTTTTTGTGGGTACCGGGGGGTCGACCTCAGGACCTCGTGCGCCAACAGGCACCCGTGCCACTGAGCGATATCACCGGCCCCTTTTTCGTATGTGGGATCCGGGAGTCGAACTCGGGCCCTTGCGCTTGCAAGGCAGGCGCTTACGCCGCTGAGCCATCTCACCGGCCCACCCATGATTTTAATCAATATTAATTGAGCATATTTTATGTTCCAGTAAAACATAATCCTCTGTAATAGCAAAGCTCAGGTAAATTTAACAAACATATCATGATTTCTAATTTTGACTGATTACATTTTAGAAATTCCAAAACACTAGATTTTGTTTGATACCTTGTCATGGAAACCCAGACTGGTATTTTAGCTACCATTTTGTGCATCTCTGTGTATAGTGTGTGTGTGTGCATGTGTGTGCTTCCAAATGGTCTGCAACACCCTTACTAAGAAAGGGCAAAGATACATAGACATATGAATCTAACTTTTCTGTTTTCTTAAATTCAAATTATTTCTTTTTCAATCCTTAATATATGAACTATGCTATGCCCTTATGTAACCGTGAAGGAAATTTTAGTATGTAATTTTCTTCATACTTTTCTTCTCACCTAAATTTTAAGACCTTTATTATGCAACTTGTTACGTGTATTTCTCTTCAGAATTATTTCATTCTCTAGGCATATTCTACCAGATATGTTTGGATTATAACAAGTGATTGTTGTGTGAGTAAAACAATGACCCACTAGTTTGGTAGGTATTGCCAGAAATGTTTACAGAAATCACATATCTGCATCTGGGCAAGGAGACATACAGAATTTTATAATATAAATACTGGAATAAAATAAGCATCTTATATGCATGGCATATGGATGTTGTTGAATACTAGTGTAGATTTTTAGGTTATACTCTTTTCAGTCAAAACTAATCATGAATAAAAATGGTGCCAAGCATCCAAGATAAAAAGATGTCCAGAAGTTTTATTCTACTAGTACGTAAGAGAAACAGTGAAGTATGAAGTGCTGAAATTAACAAAATAGAGAAACAATTGGCAGAGTATATGGACATTTAAACATATTAAGCAGCCTTAGTTTACTGACTTAATAAGGTCAACATTATTAACCATGAAAGATAGTTTTTAAAAAGTTTTTTTAAAAGGTTTTTTTTCCATACCAGTTTTGTTCCATAGCATCTGTACTTTAATTCATGTATTTCTTTAAGAGATTAAAGAGAACTAAGATAGTCTTAACCAGAAACTCAATCACACATCTGAACACTTTTCAAAATATAGGCTTTCTTAGTTTTCTGATTTCATCTCTGGCTGAGATTCTCTTTCTTCATTTTGTTCAAGCTATACAAATGGCTTCGCTACATTCTTTATTCCAGTAGTATGAGAAAGAGTTCCCTTCGACAGAGAATTCTTTCCTTGATCTTTACATGACTCAAGCATATCATTAATCAGTTCTCAATTCAAATGTCATTTTCTCAGAGAAGTCAGACCTAAAGTGCATTGAAGTTATTTCTCCTTCTGGCCCTCCCCGTCCACATTCCCTGTGTGATAGTTTTCACAACTTCCCATCTTCTAGAATGATCTTAATTATGCATCTGTTTCCGTGCTTATTACTCTCTTCCAAGAGACAGAGAGCTTGTTTTGTTGTTTCCCTATATATCTGCAGTGCATATCACAGTGCTTACCACAAAATAGATGCTATAAATGAAATGTTGAATAAATGAAAAATTTAATGACTAAATGAGCACATTTGCTTTCCAAAATGCATTTATTTTCATAAGGTAAACTATTTATGTGATCTATTTTAGGCTTGTAATAAATTTCTATGTATCCTAGAATCCCCTAATTGTGATACCCATCAACCCGGAAGTCAGTGAACTGATACTTTGGTTATAAATATTAATGGTCACCACATCCATATATTGTAGATGATAATGTTCTTGAATAACACAGAAGTTAAGACAGAATTTTTAAAAGTCTGACTTGTTAGAAGAACTGGGTGGCTTGTTATTTAAAATATCTGGTGGGAATAAGAATATACCTTGATCTAACACTAATTCATTTGGATAATCTTTCCAAAGATTTTATAAATGAAGCACCTTTGATTATCATCTAGTTCCATTGTGTACGTTCTTTCTAAACATAAAAATATCTCAACATTGAGAGAAAATTACAGTGTAACAGGATCCACTGCTTCATCTTTTGTCAGAACTTCAACTATTTCCTCTATTGAGGGCTTTATGATCTTTAATCTCTGATGATATTATGGAAGAATCCAGGCTATCATATTTAAGATTGCAATTGGGTTCTCTGCCTATCTTCAATAAATACAGTTCAGAAATTACATAGGTAGCTCCTATTGTCACCTCGCACCCCGTTACTCCCCTCCCACACTAAGGGAATACCAGAACATCAGCAACACATAGTTCTCTTCAAAGACCAGCGACTTTTAATTGAAAATCTTACTGTGATAATCCTGGTTATCTATGTGTCTGTATTCAAGGAACTTCCCCAATCTGTTAAACATGTGTTAACTAAATGTGTCAATTACTGTGCCAGAGATATTCATACATAAACTCAGTTAAGAGTTTTAATCTGTATAAGAGCACCGCAAAACGAAAACACCATCATCATCTGACAAAGAACTAAATAGGGCTAGGAAAGGTTACATGAACTTTTTAAAGCCGTACCTGCTACCTAGAAAATATAGGATCTCTTATTCCAATGTAATGCTCTTCTTATGATAGGTTTTCTTCTTTGAGAAACAGTTACCTCATGAGGAATCTGGAGCCTGAGAAAGAAATTCAATTATACATTGTTTCTCTTACTTTGCAATTCATGAGTGGACATATATCACTGTCTATTCTGATGTTAGATGTGCCTATGTGGGCAATGTTGCAAATATCACTGTAAAGAGAAATTAATTTTAAAATTTACTACAATCAATTTGCATATTTCCACACTGCACTGACAAAAGATGTTGCATACTCCAAAATAGTTCTCTCACTGAATGGTGAAAAATTCATCAGCCTAAGTATCTGTACTATCTCTTGGAGATATTCCATATAGAATTAGCAAGGCCTGGAGAAAAGTTTGAATAATACCTTGATCATACTAAGCCATTAGAAATTTTTGGTCATTTGTGAAGCATATATTTTAGTATTTCTTAAATTCTAGCTTTTATTTAGAAGCTATCACTTTCTAAATAATTTGTAACTGATGATCATTAAATCACTAACAAAGAGTGAAATGCTTTAATTTTTGTACATATGCAAATCTACAAAATAGTACAGACATTTTGTGTATAATCCTTTTAGATCTTCTTTATATTAACATCTTAGAACACCACAGTGGAATAGTGAGAAATAGAACGCTAACGATGGTGCAATACAATTAACTAAAATTTAGAAATTATTCAAATTTCACCACATATTCCCACTAATCTCCTTTCACTCTCTTAGGGTTCTATTCAAAAATCTCACATTGCATTTAGTTGTTACATCTATTTAGTCTGTAACATTTCATTATCTTCCCTTTTCTCATAAACCTGACAATGTTGAAGAATAGTTTCCAGTCATTTGTGTAGAGTTCCCTCAATATGAATTTGTCTTGTGTTTCCTCATGACTGTGCTGGGGTTATACATTTTGGCAAGAATAATACAGAAAAGACATTCTGTTTCTCAATGTATCATATTACAAGATTTGATGCTAATTCCTCTTATTACTGGCAATGTGTAGACATTAATGTTTTAGTTGAGATGGTACTTGCTAGCTTTCTTTGCTGCCAAGTAGCTTTTTTAACCATACGTAGTTAATAATTATTTTGGATGTGTGTGTGGAGGGACTTTTACACTATTTAAATCTTCTTTATTTTCAAAATCTTCCCAATTAAATTTAACATCTATTAGTAGATTTATTTGTAACAATTACTATGGTGATATTTTATCATGGATGATTTTCAATTTCAATTTTAAGTACTATATTTATTAATTGAAAATGTGCTGCATAGGAGAGTTCTTCCTTATCACAGATTTACTTAATTTTTTATTTGTATCATTTTGAAGTCATTGGTATTTTGTAACTGTATGTTATAATTCAAAAAATAATAGTATTTTTGCAAAATTTTCGTGTTTTGGCCATAAGATTGACTCATATGGAGCAATTGTAACCAAATTTTTACAAGTGCAACACTGTGCAAGTGATTAGCCATGTGACATCAATTACACAAACCAAAAACTCCATCAGAGCAGACAGCTGATAATGGATCAAAGAACAATGACATTGACCTACTCTATGCTAGGCACTGTGCTAAGTGCTTTGCAGATATTTACTCATTTAATGCTCATAACCAACCTGTTAGCTAGGTGCTATTATATCTTTTTTTTTTATTAATAGGAAAGCTAAGAGGCGAAAAATTAACTAATCTGGAAAAATTCATATAGACAGTAATTGGCATCGGAGAAATTTGAATTAATGAAGTCTAACCTAAGGCTTTGACTTTTAATCATGATAGTTCAGGAGATGGACTGAAAATTGAGCTGACCTGTCTTGTAAAAGAAGAAAGAAATATGTAGGGGTTTATTTTTCTTTTCCTCACTTACATTGTACTTTCAATAATAAATGAGAAGAAACTTTTAAGTCTAAGAGCAAGTATAAGTAGGTCTTTCTAATCCCCTACAGTTGTTATTTTATATCTCATTAATTGAGACCTGGTTAAAATCCTCACTAAATCTGTTAGGATATTTTAACTCTACTTGTTAGTCACACATTTAAATTCTCCATCTTTAAATGCTGCATATGATCACAACTAAAATAACATCTTTGGTAGGACTGAACTTTCTTTTCAAATTTTATTAGTACTTGTTTGCAGTACATACTGATTTGATTCACCCGGGAGTGTCAGTACATGGAACTTTTAAAAGATGCTGAACAAGAGTATTTGAAAGATATCTCACATGTTTCTTAAGTGATTGGTTTGTGAAAGTAGTAGTACTTTTAATACTTTGCAAGTTTAAAAAGCAGGTACATCATCAATATGAGCTCTGAGCTATTTTTTTTGAAACTACAGAGTACCTTACTGTAATTTTTACTGACAGCAAAAATATAGTAGACACTAAATATTACATCACTCCATTTATATTACTTAATACATATTTTTGTATTAGACTATGTTTGAGAATATGTTATTCTAAGTGTTTTTAATAAAATAAAACCATATTGTTTGAACAAGATATGATTTTCATAATGCGAAAAAAACAGATAGTACTAACTTCAATATACTATGTTTCATTACCACAGGTGCAAGTATGATTCAATTAAAACAAGGAATCCTGCCCAAACTTCAGTTAGAATGAAGATACTTATTATGCCTACTTAGGTTTTAAAAGAAGGACAAAAGATCAATTCAGGATCCTAATACAAGTGTCTCAAATTAGTAAATACTTGAGTACAGTTATCATACCAATGCATGTATTTAAAATACATAAAAAAACTGCAGTCATTTGTTCTAATCAGAGATGAGTTTATAAAAGAAAAGCATAAATAACTTTTTTCTTTTGTATATATCTTTGCAGAGAAAATACAAATTAGTGAAAAATCATCGTGAATTCTACTTTGGTTCATCAATAATGTATATACTACAACTTCACACTGAAATGACCTGAGCAAAATATCAAAGCGAAACTCAACATGAAATTTTGCAAAATAGCTCATAATTAACTCAAATTCTCAATAGGCATTTCTTACTTTGGTTATTTTTGCCCTAAATCCACATTATAAAAGTTTATTCTTCATATTTAAAACTTGGGACACTTAAACTTCCTATATAGTATATGAAAATATTAGGGTTTCGTGACACTGAATTCTTCAGTTTAAACTTTTCCCATTCTAACTTTGAAGCTCTGTATTAATTTCTTTAGAAACATCATATTCTTCTAAATTCACACTGCCTCCAGGAAATCATCCAATAACCCAATGAGACAAATATTAATAATATTCTAGAAAATTTAGATGTATAGATGATTAAAGTAACCCACTAAGATAAAGTCTGTAGTGCTCGTTATAGTGAAACTATGTCTATATCCTATAACTTTTCTACATTAGTACTAGAAAAAAGGCAATTTTGCCTTTCATACATACAAGAAAGTTGTGCTCGCTTATTCTATCTAATCCATTTGTGATTATTTTGCTAGCTCTATTTCATGGGGGTACTCTAATATTTTGCCTTGCCTTGACTATTTTTTTCTACTTACTTCAGTACTAAAATGCCAGTCCTGATCTAACTATTGGACTTCTCAAAATGTGTACTTTCGTTCAAACCTATTAGTTTCTCAACATTAGCAATGAACATCAAGTACATATGCATGATAACCACTAGTTCATTGCTAAAAGCAAGAGTTTTGTTTATAAGAAGCCTATATTCAGTAGTTGAAAAAATAAGTAAATACCAGATTAAGATAAATTTGCTTAACATTAAATTACCTAGATATACACGTTGGTTGAAACAGATTGGCCAGATAAAAAAAATAATGTAGAAATGGTGGACATAACAGTCAGGACATAGCCAAGCAAAGGGCAAGGGAAAAGACGTATGGGGCAAAGGGCACACCTTGTTCAAAGGATCTGGGGCACAAAATAGCTGGCTATGGGTCATGGAATTAGAAAAAAGAAAACAAAAAACCTCAGTCGAACAGATAAAGAAGAGCATGTGGAGTTTGGAAAGGTGCCAATTATATGAACCATGACTGTAGGGAAGCCTTTTTATTCTTAGGTTTAATATTAATGATGATGATGATGACATGATTGATGATATTTTGCACAAGTGTGACATCATTTGATTATATTTTAGAAGTATTTCTCTATTATGCTAAAACTAGATCCTAAGGAGGTGATCAAGAGTGAAATCAAGATGCCACATTGGAAGACATAGCTGTGCTTTATGCAAGAAACCAAAGTACATTTGAGTATACTGGCAGTGGTAGAGAAGAAAGACATACATATGGGATAGGGTTTGGAAAAGAAAGAAAGATAATGTCCATGTTTTGGGGTTGAATTGGCTATAGAATTATTCAAAATACCAACAGTATGCTTCAGAGAAAAAACAATTCTAAAATTCATATGGAACCAGAAGAGACCCAGAGTAGCAAAAGCAATCCTGGGCAACAAGAGTAAAGCAGTACATATCACACTTTCAGACTGCAAGATACATTATAAACTTACAGTAATAAAAATAGCATAATATTGGAACAAAAATAGTCATGGGGATCAAGGGAACAGAATAGAAGATGCAGGAAAAACCCAGGCACATCTTTGACAAAGAGACCAAAAACATATGCTGGAGAAAAGATAGACTATTTAACAAATGGTGCTGGGGAAAGTGGCCATCCACATGCATAAGATCGAATCTAGATCCACGTATCTCACACCATGTACTAAATGAAAATTAAGATGAATCACACATCTAAACATTAAAACAGAAATAATCTGTTGCAAGATAAAATAGGTAAAAATAGATGCACCTTGAGACCGTGATCTTAAGAGAAATAAGTTAGGGTCACAAGTTTAAATATTACATTATTTCACTTGTGTGAGAAACCCAAAGTACAAATAAGGAGCAAAATTGGGGATAGATATTAGGAGGTAGGAAAAACTTGTGCAAAGGGGAAGAGGAACAAGAGATGGGGCAGGGGAGAGGGAAGGAAAGAAAAAGGATTTAAAGTAAATGAAGAACTGAAAGAAAAAATGGAAATAGACCTTTTGTGAACAGGAAGAGGAAGAAGAATTGGGGAGAGTGGAGGGAAAGGGGACAAAAAAAGACATAAGATATGTTAATGTACGTGTATATTACATGTATGTACATGCACATGTATTCTTCTAGAAAACAATTCTAAAATTCATATGGATGTAGTCCACCAAAATGAATGTAGTCATTATGCACTACAAACATGTACTAATAAAAAGTAAAATATAAAAAATCGGTAAAATTCTTGAAGACATAGGATTTTCTGAACATAACCCCAGTTGCACAAGAAATGACATCAAGAATCAACAGATGGTATCATACCAAATTAAAAATCTTCTGCACAGCAAAAGAAACAACCAACAGAGAGAAGAGGCAACATATAAAAGGGAAATTTTTTGTGAATTATCCAGCATGTGGAGGACTAATATTTAGAAGATATTAAAAACTCAAAAAATTTAGACCCCCTGAAATAAAAAACACTTCCAAAAGATGGGCAACTGAAATAAATATTTCCCAGAGAAACAGCCAATACATACATGAAAAAATGTTTGACATCTCTGGCTAACAGAGAAAAGGCAAATTAAAGCAACATTGAGATTCAATCTTACTCTGGAAAGAACTGCTGTCATCGAGAAAGAAAATGATAACAAATTGCTGGCTAGCCTGTGAGGTAAAAATAATCCTTCTATATTACTTATAGGAATGTAAACTAGTACAACCATTATGGAAATCAATATAGAGATTCTGCAATAACTAAAAATAGCAATTCTATTCAATCCAGCTATTCCCCTTCTTAGGATCTTTTCTAAAGACTCATTATATCACAGGGATACATGCATATCTACATTCATAGCAGCACAATTCCAAATAGCTAAATCTTGAAAGTAACTTAAATATACATCAATAGATGAATGGAAAAAGAAAATGTGGTGTTTATGCATAATGGAATATTACTCTGCCATAAAGAAGGATGTACTACTTGGCTACAAGAAGGATAAATTCAAGACATTTGTAGGAAAAGAATACACAAGGAAATATAATGTCAAGTCAAATAAATCAGAAACACAAGCTTATACACTGTATGGAATCTCCCATTTGAATAATTGATTGAGCAAAATAAAGGACTGATAGAAAAAAATTGTGAGAGTGACCTTTTGTAAGCGGGAAGGAGTGCAAGAGATCAAGGTCGAGGAGAGGGTGTTTGGGGAAATGGAAGTAAAAAATTTAAGGTGTCTCATGTATATGTACCAAATACCCACAATGAGTGTAGACCTTATATGTCATATGTATGAACTAACAATTGTAATATTAATAATGAAAACAAGCAAAGGGAACTAAAGCTGGAGAGATGGAGGAGGATGAGGATGGGAAAGACAGTAAGAAAGAATCAAGACATATTATGTACATGTACCTACTCCCTCAGATGAAAGTAAACTTCATGTACTACGAACATGTACTAATGAAATAAAATTTAAAAAACAAGGATAAACTCGTGTCATTGTAAGAAAGTGGATGCACCTTGATCCCATAATGCTAAGTGGAATAAATCAGACTTCAAGTTTAAAAATTGTATGATTTCTCTTATATAAGAACCCCAAAATATAAGTAAAGAGAGCAAAGTGAAAGATATTGGGAAATAATGAAATAGATCTTTTGCTAAAGGGAAGTGTACCAAGATAAAGGGAGGAGATAAAATGGAAATAAGATGTGCTATGAACATGTACCAACTTCCCAAGAGAATGTAATCATTATGTATTACAAACATGTATTAGTAAAAAATAAAAATTGAAAAAAAAACATTTACTTAGGAAGGATTATGTTTAGGAATACAAAGTAGGGAATCAGGTGTTCTCTTTAGAGCATGCTGAATTTAAGGTAAATACTAGACAACACAGTGACATGTTTTGATATACCACTAGGTATATGAATCTGATATTCCAGGAAGAGATTGGCATCTAAGTAATAGATTAAGGAATAATATCAAAAGCCATGAAGTATATATTGTCAAATACAGGTATGTGCTTAAAGGAGAATGAGTTATAAGAGTGATAGTCAACCAGTGTTCTTTGTCATATATTGAAACAAATAGACTCTGAACAAAACTGGTGAGAAATTATTTCATATACTACCACACGTGCCCTCCAACTCTTTCCCTTCCTTCTCTTCCTTCCCCACTTTCTTCCCTGCCTTCCCATATTTCTCTTTCTCTGCTCTTTTTCATCTGAAGTTGTTCCACTGAATCAACTCTAGCCTTGAAGCACATTGATAAATTAATCATATTCTCTTTTTTATAGCACTCTTATCACAACACCCATTATTTTTATGTCTTATAATATAAATCCTCTAGTTGTCATCATTTATACTGACATATTTTATAAATATATACATTAAAATTTGTATATGTTTAAACTATTGTTTGTTCCTAACTTCATTGCTTTAAGATGTTTGAAGAAAATTTTGTAGAAATAATAATTAGAACAGACTGGAAGCATGTAGCAAAGGTATTGTCTACTGACAGACACAATTAGGAAAATAAAAAAAGATTAAAATTCTCATTTCTCACTAAAGGCCATAATTTTTCTTATTTTAGTTTATCCACTTATCTCTTACTTTTATTCTGATGTATTTTATGTACTTGCATCATTATTAAAGCCAAATATTTTGCAACTCAGCATGTGAGTACACCAATTTCTGTGTTACTCTTATGAGTAAATACATGAAAATACTGAGAACTTATATTAGTACAGAGAAAACACTACAAAAATGTAACAAAAATGTAAGTATCTCTCAATTTTATAGGTTTGCCTGAATTCACTCTCTAAACTCAATTCACAGTTTTACTGTGTATGTATGACAGTTGATCCAGAATTCCCCCAAAATTTCCTTATTTCTAGATATCTACTTCATTAGTCATGACTATGTGAAGACATTTATTTTCATGTTAGGCAGGTGTGTCATATTACCTAGAGGACAGAAAAGATAAACATTAAACTTTCTGAATGTCAGCAAGTCTAACTCTGAAAGCATATAAAGTTTGGAACCTAGGAGCTTAAGAAATTAGATGGTTAATTGGAAGTATCATCCCCTGGAGAAAAGAAAGTTTTGTCAGCACCTTTTCTGACTTTTGCCCACGTTCCAGCCACCCTGCCATGGCTGATGGCCTTGATGCCTGTTATCTGGCTTTTATCTCTCCCACTTTAGGGTACAGAGCAAATGAAAATGAAGCACCCTTGCCTCTGGAATTTGTTGGGTCAGTTTATTCCATGTGGAGATAGAACAGTAAAGACTTGGCAATACTATTGACACAATATGAGAAGATTTACATCTTTGATTGGATTTCAGCCACCACAGCAACAACCTCCACCGCTGTGTTATAAATTTTGGATGCAGCTACCTAACGGAAGACTAGCCGAGATTATGAAGAGACAACCGTTTGGCTCATTATAAAGTCAGATGTGTTCCTTGGCATTTGAGTGGGCAGCAGAGGCTTTAACATTAACACATGGCTCATTAGGAATGAATTTGAGTTTGGCCTTTTGCTGCACTTAAAACAAAATATCTAATACCGAGAAGCAACTCCTTGAAAATGCCGATACAATTTCTTAAACATACACAAGTGTAATTTAAAATGAAGGTATCGTACCTCCAGGCATTTGCTGTTAAGAGCACAGTGCATGTCTGAAAATTGTGAGAAAAACAATGAAACAGGACAGGATCATCTTCCTTTTATCTTTGTTGTTGTTAGTGACAAATGCACTGACTTTTCCTGTTCTTGCTAACTGTTTGTCATCCTGTGGAGCAGACAGTCTTGTAGTATCACAATAGAGTCATGTTTACAGCATTATGTGGTAGTTAATGGTCAGTTACTATTTTTATGATAATCTTGGTTTTACAACTCAACTGTTTCAATTTGCACTCGCTGACAGTTGAAACATAAAACAGTTTCCTACCTTGGATCTACAAAGCAAAATCGTCTTTGATGTTAAGGTAGCTTAGCAATGTGTATTAAACGTAGTCTATGTGCTCACTATTGGCACAAATTGCTTATTTAACTTACAGCCTTGATCAGCTTTGCATTTCTTCTAAACTGCCTCATTTTTTCTTCCTTTGAAGACTTTCAACTTTCTACAGGAAAATACAAAGTGTTGCATTCTACAAATAATTTGAATATCATTTTCATTTAATTTTGAACAAGGCTATGTTGTAATCTATTTTGCTGCTCTGACAATTTAAAATCGTAAACAAATACCACTTTCATAATTTACGAACATCAAAAATATGTACTAAATCAACTGAGAAACGTCTGTTTGCCAGTCCTGTCAGTTATGTTGAAAATTATAGATTTTTCATTCCTTGAGCTATGTTTGTAGAAGCAAATTTGAAGCCCAAGAAAACAGCACATCTATCAAATATTTCATGGACAGCATGACATGACTAAAAGCTTTAAAACTTGAGTAACGCTGAAATGCACAAAATAGATTCAGGTAGTTTAAAACTTTGAAGATTGTAATGGATAAAATGGTATGACCAACTATCCATAAAACAAATAAAATAATTGAGAAAATGCATCTCTTTAGCAAAGTTTAGTTTGAGGCTGATTCAGCAGCCATAACTGCTTCTGCTGCTGCTTATTACAGGTAAAGCTTTCCACAAGGCATACGACACACAGGGAAGGATGGAATATCCAGTAGGAGTACGTGGACCAACAATTCAGCAGAAATTTCCTAAGGGCCTCTCTTTCTCGGGTGTCACTGACATATATCGCAGAATTAACCCCATATAACCGGAATTTATCTATATTCAACTTTATTCTCATATGTCTTTATGACTCTTCACATACAGAAGTCCCATAGATATTTTAAAAATTGTATATCTCTTTAATTATTTTATCTTTGTAAGTTTTTTTAAAAAAAGAAAACAAATATGAAATTAAGCCTGAATTAATAAGATCCCAGGGCCGGTGAGATGGCTCAGTGGCATAAGCGCCTGCCTGGCAAGCACGAGGTCCTGAGTTCGACTCCCAGAACCCACATACGAAAAAAGGGCCGGTGATATCGCTCAGCGGCACGGGCGCCTGCTTGCATGCAAGGTCCTGAGGTCGACCCCCGTACCCACCAAAAAAAAAATAAAAATAAAAATAAGATCCCAGAAAGTGAAATGAAAATAACTGCAGATATTAATATCACTGATCACAAATCAGGACATGCGTTTTCTAGATATGACAAGATCTGAACCACTTAAACTGCCTCATTTTTATTATGTAAATTGGAGAGAAATGTATTTGACTTTTCAAATTCCAAACTAGTAAAAAGCATGGTAGAAAACATAATAATAGCTTCCTGAAATTTACATAAAATAGATCTGGAAAGAGAGAATGAATTCAGTAAAACTAACTTGGAAAATAAAATCTTGAAAGGATTTATTGAATTTGCTAAGAACTCAAATTCTCAATAGAAAGTGCACTCCTTGAACATATAAATTTAGTTTTATGGGTTAAAGAAAAATATCTTAATCAGATGGGTGGAAAAATTTTCATGTCACCATGTTTAGTCTTTTAAAAGATCATCATCACTCATGGAATTCACAGAAGTCTGAGTTTTCTAAGCTGCATTTTAAGTGTCTGGACTATGCATAGGTGCAAGACATAACACAGTTGATAATTCACTTAGAATTAGTCACTTTGTGCTATTTTGGATTCTTCTGGCCCACTTGGGTCATTCTTCACTAAATGAATGTTTTGTAATCCAACAAAGCATTTCTGATTTAACACTGTTGAATATAGGTGGATATTTGTATTTTTCTTGTTATACATAAAAGTGTAGAGAGAATAAAGAGCTTGAAAATGTCCCTGATCCAATTATTCTAAATAGATTTGCTTGGATTTGGAAGTCAAATATTAAAACCAGAGAAAAAGCAAGTGTTATAGTACTGGGGGGCTGTGTATAACTGAAATTCTTAACATGGGTTTCAAAACTATGATCTATAAACCGGGTAAAAATTTATAAACTGTCATAGACATGTACAAGGCTTTTTGTTTTGAAAATACACTATTCTGTTGCAACTTGGTAAATATTCAGTTTCAGTATAAAAGTAAAATGAAGACAAATTAAAATGCCTCATCTACAATAATTCTGGAATTTAGAAAACATTGATTTGAGGTATCTATTCAAAATTACATTTCCATCAAATAAAACAGGTAAATGTATTTCATTAAAAAGCACCCAGTTAATGACTCGCCATTTCGTTGCTTTCAAATCCCTCCAATTACCATGGACTTAAAATACACCTGTGTGTTTTTATGCATAAGAAATGCAAATACAATAAGAAAATTTAGAACACAGCAGCTCTTGCACATCTCTCGGAAAGTGTCCACATGTTCTGCAGTATGGGCCCCGACCTCACCACTGCAGAAGGGAACACACACATCTCCATGCATATTTACTCACTTGCTTGAAAAATAGCTCCAAAGTACAGCACTCCTTTCCTAATCCTCTCCTTGATCTTCTACAGCCTCCCAAATACTCATAAACATACCAGGGAAAAATTCTATTTACTCCATAGCTCCCCGAGGTACACAAGAATGAGAAGTCACTCTAAAAATGCTTTGAGATTATATACGCATGTGGATCTTGGGAATAATAAAGTTCTTCAAAAATACTTTTTGTTATGTAACATTTTATAGAACCTAAGTTTACCTGTATAGATATTCTCTTGTCATCAATTCTATCCAGCAATTACTTGGTTGCTGTGATTAAGAGAATCAAGAGAGAGACTTGAAATATAAGCCTATACAGTGATGCTATGTGTATGATCGCTTATCAGAAAGGGTGCTATTCTCAGCACATATTATATAATTTGGTTTTAAATTCTAGTTTTGTCTATAAGGTTATCGTATTGTTTTTGTTTGTGAAGCTTTTACTATGGGTATATACTAGAAGAACTTGTGTTTAGGTTTATACATTTGCCACACCTTTTTGCTTGTTCTTGGCACTGTTTTCTATCCTTCAGAATTAAAATTGAGGCAAATCTTTATCCCCATCATTTCTCTAACCAGGGACACTTTAAACAGACTTCAGTTACTGGTGAAACTGTAAGCATCAACCTCCGAACGTCCTGAAGGAAGAGCTCACATCCACTGCCAGGAAAGGTCTCTCAGGGATATTCTTACTTGTATTTGGCTGAATTTTTGAGCCTGAGAATTTTGTACACCACAGAGAAGGTTATCCCTCCTGGTTTAATCATCCTATCAAACAGCCATTTATTCTGAACAATGCCGGGCTGCTGCTTACATTTAGTCTCATAGTGAGAACGAAGTCATTTCTCATGAAATCCCTTAATAGATATCTCTACAACTCATTATTTTTATTGTAAATAAGGTGGTAGGCAGTAATAAAACATGATAAGATATAAAATGCATTAATGTTTTTGTTAAATCTCAAGATGGTATTGTACCTTAAACTATATTTTTCAGAAAATGTTTCTCACATTTAAATAGATAGGATTCCAAATTATTTTATTTAATCATTTTACTCTCATGGGTAGGTAAAATAAATGACAAAGAAAAGATAAAGAAAATGGGGATTTTAAGCATTATGTATACTTTCTGCAATTACAATATATTACCATAAGGATGGAAAAGAAAAATTATTCCCTACCAAATAAGTTCCCAGTTTAGTGAAGAATAAAACATTGTATCTGAACATACCATTTGAAAAACTTTGAGAGGAAATTCATCAAGTGTAGAGAGAAATACATTTCTATCCTTTGAATATGAAAACAGGTTTGGTTATATTCAAACTCCTTATTTCAGAATTCTTGTTTGTAATATTCCAAGGGTCAGTCTACTCCACCTTCTCACAAAATTAATGAGCGCACTCACAATTTGTACTTAAAAATGGTCCAACTTATTCGGAAAACGCATTTATCCTTTGATGGTATTTGGGTGATACCGCAGAATAAGTACAATTTTCATTGAGCTCTCCCGCCAGCTCTTCCTTCTCCTGGGCTTCATCAGACACTCCAGAGGAGTGCTCTCCACTGATTGTCTGAGCATTCATGTTCTCGTCCCTGCCAGGCATAAGGAAAAGTGGATAAACGCATTCATATGTGATTTCAATATTTCAACGTTTTCTTCTTCGAGTTACTTCTTCATTTACTTCTCATGAATGCTAAGAAAAAACCGGCAGGTTCTGTTTTCACCTTCTTCCTGGCATATATTTTCTAGTCTCTGCTGCAGGCAAGCGTGTATAGATGCGCTGATTATTACCCAGAAGTGACAGGGAAATGCCGTGTGTCCCTTTCAGGCATGGATCATAAAGCCATTTAGTTTCTCTCATGTTCTTTCTCTTTCTGAAAACGCACCCTATATACATTGACCTTGGAAACTCATACTGACCTTGCAGGCCACACATTGACAAAGGCAGAGCCTTGCTAGGTCGGCATTCTTAAACAAAACATGAAGAAAAGGAGCTTTTCTGTTGATTCGAAGCATATACCTCAGGACAGTTACACAAGTTATAAAATTTCACTCAATTTTATTAATTATCCATTTCTAACCTATATTTTTCAATAGATCATGTTATATAGATGGCAGACCACCAGACACCCACCCTGCTAGAGGGTGGGTAGAGGAAACTTTGCCTAATAATGCATTCTATATATCTTTCCGTACTGGTATAAAAACAGTTTATTGTTTTAAAGGCTATACAATATTTTACCATATTTTATTTCACTAATTTCCCATTGACATGACATTTACCTTATTATTATGTATTTGAATATATTCAATGCTTATCATAATTTCTTTTACACCATAATTTAGCATGCTTGATCTAATTTAAATCATATCAACTGGCTGGATTTTGATAGGAACAGTTTGTTATTCAAAAATGGTTGTTTCCCCAGGTGCTTTATATATTTCAGATTTCTTTCCTTTTTACTTCAACAATAAATTGTTTAGAGAAAAAATGAGTTTATGACCATGCTCATTTTCACCTAAAGTCTGTAAGAAATTATTCCTCAGTACTTTGTTAAACATTGCAGTATAAAGTATTGGGACAAACCAGAATTTTTCCACTGTTTTCTGTGCTTTATTGCATCAATACCCACAGGCTTCTTTCTTCTTGGTAATAACCAACAGTAGCATTACTCAAATTTTCATAGGTTACTTATTTACTCAATTTGTTTAATAACAACAAAATGACAGTATTTTCAGCCCTCTACCAATTGCTCTTGGAACAAATGCACTATTTCATCTGGAGATTATGGATTTTATTTATTTATTTTTTATAGTGTTTAGTAATTTTCAGGTGTATCAATTATCCATCTGCTACAACACTTTTGTCTAACTTCCTTATCCACTTCTGTCTCTTGGGTTACATTTATTTATTCATTTAGTTATTTATTTAAATTTTAGCTATTGAAAATGGCATGACCTGGGCCGGTGAGATGGCTCAGCGGCGTAAGCGCCTGCCCTGCAAGCGCGAGGGCCCGAGTTCGACTCCCGGAACCCACATACGAAAAAGGGGCCGGTGATATCGCTCAGCGGCACGGGCGCCTGCTGGCGCGCGAGGTCCTGAGGTCGACCCCCCGGTACCCACAAAAAAAAAAAAAAAAAAAAAAAAAAGAAAATGTTATGACCTTTCTACTTGGCTTCTTTTTCCCTAATTCAGTTTTCAGATGTACCCTGCTTAATGTTTATTTCTTCTATTTTTTTTCACTTCAATGATTTTATTTAAATTTTAGGTTCCTTTCACTGAAAATGAAAAGCTATCCATTACTTCCTATTATCATATTTTTCCTTCCTGGTTATCAAATATTTTTCGTTGGCCTTATTTAGTATCAATTTCTACTTTGGTAATATACATGTTTTTTATCAGATAAAATTCCATATAATTTTTACATTTGCTTACCTTTATTGAATTCTCTACTGATCTATCCACTGGTAGATTTTTGTGATGTGTTTGCCTCATGATTAACAATGTTTATATAAGCACAGCCTATCAAGAGCAGCAATTTACTGAGAGATAAAATGATTAAGATAATTGGAGACTATAATGGGGGCCATCAGAAAAATATGAAACATATATATATATATATATATATATATATATATATGGACATCATATGGTAGAGTAGATGTAATTGAAGAATGTACTGAACACACAGGTCATTCTTGTTTTTAGCACCACTGATTTCTAAATTGTACTAATATCTCGAAGTTAATGTGCAATTGGAAAATCACGTATTCTAATGCTCAAAATGTGTGGAAACATTCCTTTTAAAATGAATTATATGAGGCTCTAGGACCTTACATAATGTGACCCTTGTAAAATCCCAACAATTCTTCAGACATGTTCAGTCTGTATCATTCAGGAAGCATGTCTTTATTTTCAACCAGTTTTCTTAGAAAACAAGAAAAGTAAATATATTTGGAGAAAAGCAGATTGAAAAATTATGTTTTGTGCCAATGAGATGGCTCAGTGGTGTAAGCACCTGCCTGGCAAGCGCGAGGGCCCAAGTTCGACTCCCGGAACCCACATACAAAAAAAGGGCCGGTGATATCGCTCAGCGGCACGGGAGCCTGCTGGTGTACGAGGTCCTGAGGTCGACCCCCCATACCTACAAAAAAAAAAAAAAAAAAAAAAAAAGAAAGAAAAATTATGTTTTGAAAAACAGAAAACAGGTAAAAAATAATTTTGGACAGATGAAAATTTCACAAGTTGAAAAGTAACGTGAAGAAGGACATTCAAACAGAGATCAGAAATACAAATCATAAAAGATCTTTTATTTTTTGTCCAGGAAACATTTTTGGAGGTCATAGTATGCAAAGCAGGCAGGTAAGTGCAGTGTAGGATTAGACTAGAAAAGAGATAATGTCAGTGGGCCTCCTAACCTGAGTCAAGAAATTTGTTGTCTCATTTATGGCACATAAATATATAAGTCACCATGTGCATATACACCTTCAGTTTTATTGTTCTTGTTTTTTTTTTTTTTTTTTTTCCTTTCTTTTTCTTTTTTAGAATAAAACAGGCTTGGCCGGTGAGATAGCTCAGTGGCATAAGCTCCTGCCTGGCAAGCGTGATGTCCTGAGTTCGACTCCCGGAACCCACATACAAAAAAAGGGCCGGTGATATCACTCAGCAACACGGGCTTGCTGACGCGCGAGGTCCTGAGTTCCACCCCCGGTACCCACACACACACACAAAAAGAATAAAACAGGCAATAAAATACCTGTAACCCAGATTGGGAAGAGATAGTGGGTAGAGAGAAAAAGATTACTTGGAATAGTTCAATTTAGTGCTACTTAATCATGACCAAGTAGTGAAAGTGGAGTAGAAAGAAAATTATTCAAGGACAAATTTTGTAACAGATTCTATGAAATGACTATGTAAATGATTATGAAGTTATGATGAGAAAGAAGAAAAGAGAAGAGAATAACTGGAAATGTAACTCTTTGACAGGATAATTGCAATATAGTACACTTAGTTCAAATTAATTATAATTAGGGATTCTATTTGTTTGAAAATATTTGTATTAACTTTCAGAAACACCATGGAGTGTCCCAAGTTTAGAAATTAGAAATTGAATTTTAAAAGGTGGTAATATTCCATTAAAATGTATCAAGTAAAAGTTGAAGATTACAAAGTAATTTTCTTGAGAATGGCAAAGAAGCTCTACAAAGTGTGTGGATGGGGAAAAGAGCTACAAAGGGAAAAATGATTAGAAGTGTGGCAGGAGAATCAGGTGCTACTGGGAGAAATTAATTTTAAAATCTAATGGAGAACATATTAGGAAACTCAAGAGTAGGCACACTACCAAACATTGTAAAGGGACAAAATATGATGAAAAATATCTGTAAGCCAATAAGTATAACTGTATATAAGCCACCACATATAAGTTAATAGTGAAAATAATAAAACATTGAGTAAAATATTTCCACTTAGGGCCAGACACTAGTGCCTTAAGAAATGTCTGCTATTAAGAAGGCTGACAAAAAAAGCCCAAAGCATTATTTCAAAATAATAGGTGGTAAAGGGAATAAGTTTATAAGGTATGTAGTGTTAAGTATTTTTCCTAGCTGATTAGCTACCTTTGTTATGACAGCATGTTTATGTAAAACAGAAATTGGTAGAAAGGACAAAAGAAAGGAGGGGAGGCATTAGATTCTTGACAAAGATTTGTATGTGGTAGAAGAAAAAGAGATGTATGAGCTTGAAAAATGAGCCACATTTCAGTCTCTGTGACGGAATGGAAGAAAATAGCATATATGTTTTGTAAGTAAAGAAGAAGAATGTGTGTGTGTGTGTGTGTGTGTGCGTGTGTGTTTTCTACCACCATTATTGATCTCTTATATGTAAGGCATAAATATTGTCTTTGCAAGAGGGGAATATTTTTATACACATAAAGTATTTTGTATGGGTTTTCACAAAAGCTACTTGGTTTAACAAAGAGGTTCACAACTATGTTTAGATCCCAGTAATGTCTGAAAAGCATGAATTTGTGGCTCCTGTCTTCAAGGTTGTCAATTTTTTCATGGCATTATCAAGCAATACTAAAGCAATAAGGGTGATAATGAACAGCTTATTTCATTCAATATTTGGATTTGTCCAAACTTAAGGATACAAATGAGGCTCAGAAAATTTTGGGAAAATTCTTAAGGAAAAAATGTTGTTAAGTTAAATCTGAAAATCTAGGTTAGAAAATTCTCATTATGAAAACTCTATCCCACTTGAAATCATCAAATATAAGTTCATGCATAAATATGTTTCCATCCTGAAAGATCTTCATCTCTTTTTCTCTTCTTCATACCCTCTCTGCATCCTCATAGGGTGTGATACTCATCCTTGTATCCATGCCTGTGTGTTTTCCCCCTCTCTCTCAGATGATGCCTTCCTCCATAACAGGGCAACAAGGGTCCCATTACCTCACTGTTTTCAATTCTCATAATCATTTTTAATCATTGTTCCCCACTAATATTTTGCCTGTGGTTTCAGATATTCCATCATGTTTTCCTCATACTTTCTTTCTCTTTACCTTCAAGTTACTAATAAGATTTCTACTTTTCCCTTCCTGTCAAATTTTAAAAATTCACATATATTATTTCCATGTTTTAATCACATATTTATTCCTCCTTGTTTGTCTTCTGGTATCATTACATTTAAAGGATAAAATTAAATTATAGAAAAGTTCTCAGAAATTTTGTGCACTTTTCATTATTGTTGATCTCTCTGCCAGTCTCTAAGTTGTCCCCAGTGATCTCCACTGCTTTTCTCAAAGTCTCTTCTCTCACTGTCTGTAGCACAATAGATCCATGTGACCATTAGAATGTGGGGCAAGTGTTGAGACATCACCACTGAGATTGTCAGGAAAGACAAGGAGACTTCTATCATGCATGTTTCTCTCCCTCTCTCCCTCCCCCTCTCTCCCTCTCTCCATCCCTCTCTCTCCCTCTCTCTCCCTCTCTCTCTCCTCATTTGCTCTACTGGAATCCAGCTACCTCATTGTGGAGAACCCTATAGAAACACATACTTGGTGAGGACCTGACATTCTTTATAATACTGCTAATTTAAGTTTTTTTCCAATACTTTTCACTATTTAAATGTATGTTATGCTTTTATTTTTATGTGTTCATTGTCTCTCCTCTAGTCAAAACATTCCATTGTCCATAGAAGAATATTTACTATTTTTCATCACTGTAATTCAAAATATAGAACAATATCTGACCTAGACTAAATATATGTTTATTGGATAAAATAATTTAGATGCCTCATCCTCACAGAGAAAAAAATGAAATTATTATTACCCATCTTTTTGTTATGGGACATCCCTTGTGTTCCATAAAAAAGGACAATGAATTTAAAGGCCCTATGTGTAATCACATTCCATTTATCAGATTGCATAAATAAAAGGTTGGATCTGCTTAATTTGATGTAGTTTATTTAGAATAATTCTCTGGTTATTGGCTATTTTTATGTCCTTAATATAAATGTCAGTTTGATGGTAATATTTCCATTTCTTGATGTATGAATTTTTACTTTACTATTTTCCCAAATATATTTTTAATATGCATTCTTGTTAACAATCCTAGATATTCAATATTCACACAATTGAAGAGAAGAAATGGAATCTACTACCCATGCCACCACCTCAATACTGTATCTCCAGAAGAAACAAGAGTTTTCAGAATTGACTTCTAGATATTGATATGTCTCCACATTGTCTTAGCAGATTCAACCCAGAGGATGTTTTGTAAATTAAAACATTGGATTTGTTGACTTTTTCTGCCTTAACAAGGCCCTGGAGTGCTGCTGCATGCCATATTTTGAAATTTCTAAAACGATAGCTAGGGCCACTGAGATAGCTTAGTGGCATAATCTCCTGCCTGGCAAGCGCGAGGTCCTGAGTTCGACTCCCAGTACCCACATATGGAAAAAGGCCGGTGATATTGCTTAGCAGTATGGGCGCCTGCTGGCATGCAGGGTTCTGAGGTTGACCCCCGATACCCACAAAAAAATAAAAATAAAAATAAAAATAAATAAATAAAATGATTGCTAATGAAAATTCATTATCACTATGGTTAAATGTATTCTTTAAAATATTAATTGCATATGCATGCTTTTCAATAAAATTATTATTGTTTTGATTCCTTAAAGATTCAAATTAAACTATTTTACACAGAAATTAAAATACATTCATAACATAAAAAGCCAGCTTTAATGATGTTTTTATAAAATTTGCTGATGACCAGATAAATGACAAAACCTATGAAATTGATTGAAGTACCAAGTCTAAAACCAGTGCAGAAAATCAAGCTAAAATGTTCAGAATAATTCTAAGATAAAATTTTAACAAAAAAATACATTATGACCATTTAGAATACTTTTATTAAAGGAAAGTTCAAGGGACAGGCCTTAAAGAATTATATAGATAATTTATAGACTTGTATAAACTAACTGACAAGAGCATCAAGTATGATTTATAAATGCTTGTTAAGATTTTCGATCCTATCAAATTAAATTATGTAGGTTCTTTAAAAGAATTATATTACATTGGTTTTATATTTTTTTAGTCTCTCATACACTTCTAAGTCATTCATTCTATTATCAGTGATTGAGTTTGCATTATTTTACTTCCCTCATAGATTTATTGGACTTGGCAAACTTTATTGTAACTATGCTATTATGTCGTTGTCCTTAAAACCTCCTAATTTTTGCACACAACCCTAGCAATCAGGAGAATTTATTTTTGTATTTACAGCTTGGATCCCACTTGTACATATATATCCTGAAGCAAGTTTAAATTGCAAATCTTTCAGAAATGAATTTGAATATTACATCCACAGCCTCACTAAATTTTAAAGATAGCTTTATCTGTTTTATTAACATATTATAAGAATTAATTAGCAATAAGTTTTCAATTCCCTTGCCTTGGCTTTATGCATTTTATAAGTGATTTCACAGCTTACAGATAATTAATTCTGCCGCTATTCTTTGATCTTTAATCAACATTTCATATTCCTCTGTTTATTTCACATGGTATCCTGCAGCTTATAAATTTACTGTATTCCCACTTTATTTTCAAGACTTAAAAAAAAGGCTTAATTTTCTAAGTGGAACAAGAGGAAAAAAATAGCTATAACTCGATTCCAATAGGAAAAAGAATAAGAAAAATAAAAGGAAGGAAAGAATGAAGGGAGGAAGGAAGGGATAAAGGGGTTTTTTGGTTGTTGTTGTTTTGAGGCAGGGTCTTACTATGTAGCCCAGGCTGGCCTCAAACTGACGGCAATCCTCCTGCCTCAGCCACCTAAGTGCTGGGATTACAGGTGTGCACCACCATGTCTGGCAGGAAGGAATAAAAGGAAGAAAGAAAAAAGAATGAAAAATTATAGGAAATTAGCTAACAAAGATAAAGAAAAAATTTCATGAATAGTTTGTCTTTCTGTAAAATTTTGATGTATAATTCACTTCTTTTAAAGCTTCATAAATTGTAATATATGAGACAAAATTATAAAATTTAAAAATTTTAAAAATGTAACATCTTAATACAACAAATACCTAGATGCACACTTAATCTATAAAATATTTCAGAAAGTCTGCAAGTTCTATGACACATCAGAGGGGTTTAGTTGCATTTTTCACCTTAAAGGAAAGACCCATAAAAGACAGGTATCATCGCTATATTCCAACAGTCAGGGCTGCATTGTGTTTTTGATTTTTAATATTGCAGTAGATAACAATTAAATGTTTCTTTTTCTACCACAAGTAATTGAATAAACAGTAGGAATTCAGTCTACCTATTTATTTATTTTTTGTGGGTACCAGGGGGTCGACCTCAGAACCTCACGTGCCAGCAGGCACCCATGCCGCTGAGCGATATCACCGGCCCCTTTTTCGTATGTGGGTTCCGGGAGTCGAACTTGGGCCCTCGCACCTGCCTGGCAGGTGCTTACACCGCTGAGCCATCTCACCAGCCCAGGAATTCAGTCTACTGGCAAAGAACAAACATCCTTTAAAGCAATACACAAAAATGTATATGAGTTGAAAGTTTCTTTTAAAATATAGGTAGGATATGCAATTATAATTATAATGGAAAATTCATTCCAAATTTAGATATGTAAAGATTGTACTTATAAGTTATTTAATTAAATAACAAACAAAAAGTGATTTGTAGAGTTGACAAAGCACTCATTATTTTAAAAATTATACAAAGGATAACCTAACTCACAGGATGATAAAATAGTCAAAATACTCCAAGCCATTTAACTTGAGATAGTGCTAAAGTACAAAACATTTTCTAGATTGGTTGAAAAAGTTTAGTGGTGAATTTAAAAAATAGGATTATAATGATATTTTCTATAATCACATGGTTTTAAAAAGAAGTTCCCTTTCAAAATTAGTAGAACTATAATATTTAATACAATGATCAAAACAAATAATTATGGTAATTATTCATCAAACATTATAATTGCCCATGCTTATCATAGGATCTTATATAAACTGCATTTTGTTGTACTAATTTATTTCAGATATGATATTTTCTTCATATATCTTATTATATTTAGTACTTAAGGAAAATGTAAAGTTTTAAATCAAATATGCTGATGACACTGTCTTTTAGATAAAATTAAGCAACTTGTAGAGATGAACTTGTAGAGATGTCCAACACTTCCACTGAAACAATTAGATAGAATTTAAATATCTGTGTTCATATAGCTTGATATAAAAGGTCTAATAAAAGCCTTGTAGACCTACTGAACCAGAAAAGATCCTAGGAGCTATGATCTTAGGGAAAAGGAAAGCAAACATGAAGCAATTTTGCTTTAAGGGTAGTTCCCTGTTTTGGAAAATCTTGGAAGGAGGCTACTTTTGAGGATAGGACAATTAAACAGAGTTTTTGAGTCCTTGTAAGACTTAGAAGGCAAAAACTGAAATTCTGGAATGAAAAAGCAGCTGATACTTAAGGGGCCAAGATTTAAAGGGGAAACAGGCATGGAAATATGAGGTTTTATTTTTGTATTTTTTCCATAAGGAATTTTTCAAATTATTTTTTTAAAATTAAGTTTACTAGTACAATTTAGATACACAAAATGATCACATTCATCATAGGGAATTTATACCTGAACATGATATATCTTGATTCTTTTTTTTTCCCTATTCCCCTACCCTCCCTTCACCTTCTCCCTCATTTACAAAGCTTTGTTTCAATTTTATCCTTCTTGTCTCATCTTTTATTTTTTCCCTTCCTTCCACCCCTCCCCCAGTTGCCCTTCCCATTTGAACATTTTCTTCCTATTTCACAATATCTATTATACATTTTGGTCCTTATTTACACTTTCACTTTCTCACACCAGTGAGACAATCAGATATTTACACATGTGTGTCCAATTTATTTCACTTAAGGTCTCAAGGTGCATCCATTTATCTAGAAATGTCTCAAGTTTAACCTTCTTTATGGCTGACTAGCACTGTATTGTATAAGAAAACCCCATATCTTCTTTATCCATCCATCAATTGATGGGCATTTAGGTTGTTTCCACAATTAAGCTATTACAAATTGTGCCACTATAAACATGGGTGTGCATATATCACTGTGGTATGTTGCTTTTAATTCTTTTGGGAAGATACTGTACCAAGAAGGGGAATAGCTGGGTCAAATGGACCCTCTAGTCCTAGATTTTTGCGGAATCTTCACGCTGAGTTCCATAGTGGTTGCACCATTCTGCACGCCCACCAAGTGTGGAGAAGTGTTCCTTTTTCCCTACAGCCCCACCAGCATTTGTTATTGGGTAACTTCTTGATAACAACCATTCTTCCTGGGGTGAGATGGAATTTCAGCATTGTTTTAATTTGCATCTCTCAAACGATCAGTGATGTTGAACATTTTTTCATATATTTCTTTGGAATTTGTATTTCTTCATCTGAGAAGTGTATATTCATCTTGGATGCCCATTTTTGGACTGGGTCTTTAAATTTGGGGGAGTCCGATTTTTTTCAACTCTTTATATGTTCTAGATATTAGTCCTTTGTCTGAGGAACAACTGGCTAAAAATTTTCACATGTTGTGGGTTGTCTCTTCACTCTATTGTTGATTTCCTTTGCTGTGAATAAGCTTTTTAATAAGATGAGATCCCGGGTGTTGATCCTTTGTAATATTTCTCGTGTGACTGGAGTTTTGTTCATAAAGCCTTTGCCTATACCCATGTCTTCAAGGGTTCTGCCTATTCTATCTTCCATCAGACTTAGTGTTTCTATTTTAATATTTAGATCTTTGGCTCATTTTAGTTTTAGTTTGGTGCATGGTGAGCGAT
The DNA here is from genome assembly GCA_028451465.1 of Erethizon dorsatum. Taxonomy (NCBI): domain Eukaryota; kingdom Metazoa; phylum Chordata; class Mammalia; order Rodentia; family Erethizontidae; genus Erethizon; species Erethizon dorsatum. The sequence goes on from CM051823.1 coordinate 32,997,164, forward strand.
ATGGGTCTCATTTTAGTCTTTGGCATATGGAAAACTAAATTCTAAATATAAAAATATTAGAGTGGTACAAAGGCAGAATTTAAACATTAAATAATATTAAAACCAGGGACATTTTCAACAGTTTTACTATTCTGAGGTGCCAAAAACTAGAGGTCAGTAACAGCTCTAAAAATATCACAGGATCAGTTAGAAATTGTTGAAGGCTGTGCTGTTCCACCAAGCAGAACCGACACCGATGATATTGATACAAAGGCTGCACAAGTGTCTTGGAATATACAACCAATACACAAATATAATATAATATACAGATATTAATCTTACTCAAAATGGACATTAATTAACAAATAGCCAATAATTAAGAACGTCAATGTGTAATGAGCCTAATTTTATTCTTTGGTGTTTGGCAGCTCACAGCATTTAATTCACTCCACCTTTAATTTACCTTTGCATCCACATGGGCACAAACTGATGTGACATTACATTTTATAAGATCCAAACACTAACAGCGATCCAGAATTTCAAAGGTTTGAAGCAAACTGACCCAGATGTTTTCATGCCAAATTGCAGGGTTCATAATACTTCTGAAACAGGGCTCTAACTTTGGAATTGGAGATGTATGGGTTTTCAGAATTCACCTTTTCTGGAGTTCTAGTTCTTCATTCCTAAGCCTTATGCCTGAAACTCAGCTATTTCTGCATTCAAGAATTGAGTATCTTAGTTGGCAAAATGGCACTCTGGCTTTGAAACTTATCTTTAATTGGTGATTAATCAAATGTACACTTTCACTGTGCTTCTTCAATGCCTTGAGAGAACTCTGCAATGGCAGTTCAGTTCCACAGTACTTTAGTCATTCCCCCATACACTCTAACACCTCAGACATTGCATAGCCAGCGTGTTCTCTCTCCACTCTGTTCAACACTGATAAAGGTGTTGGCAAACTACTGGTGTACGCCAGTAGCTGTGTGTACTTTACCTACTCTCAATTAAGGTTTTCATTGTCAGCCTCTGCCAGTTAATCTAGATACAAAACCCGATTTAAAGACCTCTTCCTAGATACGCTCCCATTATCAACTGTTTCAAATATTGTCTTTGGAAATATTTCTTAGGTAGATTTACACAATGGAAATTTCTAGGAGGATGATCTGAGAAATAACACTTGAAAGGAGCTAAATTAAATATAAGAAAATGTTTGGCTGCAATGTGTTGCAAGAGATGATTCCACCGGTAGCTCAGTAGTTGACATGGTTCTTTTCTTAGTGATTTGTGATACCTAATATATATTGGGAAACTGGTGCATCTGTATATCCTATCTTATCTATTTTTACTTCCTTTTCTACTCCCACTTTCTTATTTCCCCCCATTCTCAGATCCCCTTCTGATCTCTTCAAAGTCTACCTCTCAGATCCTATCATCTATCTCTTATTTTGCTATTTAAATTATTTATATTTTGGCATTCTCATGCAAAAATACTACTATAGGGCCGGTGAGAAGGCTCAGCGGCTTAAGCGCCTGCCTGGCATGTGCGAGGGCCCGAGTTCGACTCCTGGAACCCACATACGAAAAAGGAGCCAGTGATATCGCTCAGCGGCATGGGCGCCTGCTGGCGCATGAGGTCCTGAGGTCGACCCCCCGGTACCCACAAAAAAAAAAAAATACTACTATATTGAATGTGCCATGTCTGATTTATTTCACTTAGCATTGTTGTCTCAAAGTGCATCAATTTTCCTACAAATGATGTGAATTTATCCTTCTTTATGGCTGAGGATTGGGTCTTAAATTGAGGAACAGTGGTTCAGACACTGTGCCCCACATGGTACTTTGTGTAGGCTGCCTTCACGGAGGTGTGATTTCAGATGACGTAGCTCCTTTTCACCCAGGAGATTCTCTGAGAGAGACACCACAAGGAATTGGTGGCAGCCAACAGTTTTGGTTCCAGGGGAATAAATATCTCATTCCCCAAAGAGTAACTAAAAGGCACAACTCACAATGTACTATATTATATTTTGTGCAATTCAAAATTCATACAAAATTTTGAAATCAAATTTAATCCGTAACAATGGAAATCAGAATAGAAGTTAACTTTATGGAAATAATGATAAGGATAGGGCATAGAAGAGATGTCTGTGATACTAGTAATGTTTTGTTCTTCATTTGTGGAAAGATTATATGGCTAAATTCAATTTATGGAAAGTCTTCAACGTACAAAATTATAAATTGTGTATTTTTGTGTATATTGATATTTTAATTAAAATTTAGAAAGTAATGTGACAGATCAACATGTAATTCTAAAACACACAGTAAAGGGATATTTTTGTAATTTAATCATTGTTATACTTTCACACACAAGTTTGTATTTTGGATTTTTTTATATTCTCTATCTATATTATTCAATTTTTCACGGTAAGTGTGGATTGTTATCATCAGAATATTAAAAATCAGTGAGGCTGAGGCAGGAGGATTGCTGAGAATTTGAGGCCAGCCTGAACTACATAGAAAATCCCTGTCTCAATAAATACATACATGCATACATAAATAGACTTCTGTTGAAGTGTGATGAGATCTCTATCTGTTATAACTTGGGAGGCAGGTCATATAAATAATAAATAATGAGACTATTATTCTATAAAAATGAGAAAAGTCTGTGTTAGTTACTTGGTTGCTTTTAGAAAGTTGTTTTAAGAAGATATGAATTATGAAAGTTCAAAAGAATTGGAGATTGTCCAGGGATTAAAAACCTTTAAATAGTGGAAGAGCAACTATTATAAACTTCTATTAAAACTAAGTATGGGGGATGGAAAGCAGAATGAACAAAAAGGCTTAGTGTTAAAAAAAATAGTTTGGGCCGGTGAGATGGCTCAGCGGCTTAAGTGCCTGCCCGGCAAGCGCGAGGGCCCAAGTTCGACTCCCAGAACCCACATACAAAAAAGGGGCCGGTGATATCGCTCAGTGGCATGGGTGCCTGCTGGTGCACAAGGTCCTGAGGTCGACCCCCTGGTACCCACAAAAAAAAAAAAAGTTTGACATATAGCATAGTAGTATTCCTTTCAAATCTATTGTTTACCTTAACTGTGTTAGTCATCTTTTCACCAGTGTGATAAAATAACTTAGAATACACCTACATAAAGAAACATGTATTTTGGCCTAGGATTTCAGAGATTTCAGCTGACAGTTACTGGGCCCCATTGGGTGTGGGCTTGTGGTGAGGCAGTACAGCATGGCAAAGGGAGAAGCAGGAGAAAACTGCTTGCCTCATGGTGGCCAGGAGAGAGAGAGAAGGAGGGAAATAACAGGAGAAGGAGGAGACAGAGAAGAAAGAAAGTAGGGACAAAATATACCCTTTAAGGACCCACACCCAGTCACCTCCTTCCTCCAATTAGGCACTATTTCCTAAGGTTTCTACAACTTCCCAACAGCCCTGTTAGCTATGAACTTATAAATGGATTAATCCATCCATGGACTCAGAGTCCTCATAATCCAATTACTTACCAAGCCTGCACCTCTGGCACTGCTGCATTGGGTACCAAGCCTTCAATACAAGAGATTTGCTGGGACATTTCATATGCAAACCCTAACACTAAATAACTTCGACATAAAGAGAGAAAAAGAGAGGGTAGCACATTCAATAACAATGTATGCTTAAGAACTGTATATGGAAAAGAACTTAATGTGTGCATATTGGCCCTTGGAACTAACTGAACTCTAATAGATCAAAGTCTTAGCATGTTTTTTGTGGGAATTAAATAGGCAAAATAAATTAAGAGTCTTATGCAAAAATGCCTATAATTTGCAAATAAACCCACATAGGACCCACTGCCCTTTATTCGTATAAAATATAATCATGATTAATAGCAAATAAGGCCTTAAAATGGCAGAGTCAAAGCCCTGGGGAAACAATGGAGTAGAAAAATAAATATTTCTTGCTGGGGGCAAAATTAGGTTCTAATCAGGAATTCTACTCACTAACATCAACCTCAAATGTAAGTCTTCATAGGGCATGTCAATAATAAGGCATGTCAGATATTAAAATGTATCCATAGTAAATGTCTTTCAAATTCCATATTTTGTTTGTTCTTCTGCAATACCACACATATGTAATCTGTAAAGGGTAGATAAGTTGTCTTTTGTGATTATTCAGTTGGTACTCCATGTGAATAAGGCTGGATCTGTTGAATAGGCTAATGCTTCAGCCAAAACCTGCAGTTTGCAGTGGATGTAATAATTAGATAAAATGCTGGCTTGCTTTGCAATCCAACAAAGATTGTGTCTTATGTGTGGAAGGAAAGATAAAGCAGCTATTTGATAGTCAAAGGCAGATACTGCCTCAAAAGATATCTTTCCCCAAAGAAACAGACTGAAATGCAGATTTGCAAGTGAATTTTTACATTTGTGCTCAGAGTGAAGAAAGTAGAAGAAGAGGTTGAACAGTTATAAATTCAAAACAAAAGTCTCTAAAACGCTCAAAACTGGGAGCTAGGATGGTCCCTGAAAATTACTCTCTGTGGCAAGTGGTTGAGGGTTTTACATCCTGTCTACTGGCTATAGGACTGTAATGCATCTGAGAATGGGGTATTAACATAGCTGGGTCAGGTCTCTTTGCCAGAGAAAAGTTCCTAGACAGTGACTTAGCTGAAAGTTAGTTTCTACTACATCCCCAAGTAGAAAAAATCTAAACAGTTTAGGACCAAACTGAGGTCTGCACAGCACGGGCGACTCCCACTACATGTCACATTACAGAGTAGAATTACAATTCTCAATGACCAAGCACTCATATACATTGCCAATAAGTGCTCAGTTTCCACTCCTGGCTAGAAAAGTCTCCTTCATGATCCTCCACATTCTGTCTTCATTCACAAGCTGCTTTGCGTTGATTAAGCAGATAAGGTTTCATAGTGAGTCAAGGAAAGAAAGCCATGCTTGGATCCAGAATAACCAGGGTGAAAGTCACTCATCACACCAGATGTGTTTGGACTTTTTGTAAGGGTGAAATAAGTTCATTTTCTGTTATGAAACAAAGTGTGCAGTATTATGTATTATGGAAGGCAGGTTATATATTTATCCAAAATGCATAACATTAGTAGAAGTGATGGTAATAAAAAAAATTACAAAAAGTAAAAGCCTGTACAAAATTGGTAATAAACTAGACTTTCCCTGCTTGTTTGCCAGTGGTTTAAGAACTGAATTAAATCCTCAAGGCTCTTTCTAGCACCAATAGTTATTTTAATGCATCCTCTTTGGGATAAAATGCTGGCATATAATCACTTTTAAGAAGTTAATTCTATGAAGCTGCTTGGGTCATTCAAGATGAAATGTGATAGTTTGTTATTTAGAATTCATGCCAAAATGCATGTAATTCACTTACTGTGAATCCTGTATTTCAGCACTGACCAGGATCCAGCTCTCCACACTACATATTCATGATTGATGTGTTGTTTTTTGGAGTACTGAAGGCTGTCAGTAATCAAACCTAGCTATTGATGGATAAAATATCTCCCCCCTTTTTCAACACGGTGGGGTCTTCACATGAATGTGGAAAGGATCCTAGTGGAAAGGATTTTCAGAATTTTTCTTGCAAAAATATTAATCTATTTCTTGTGCTCCTAAAAGGATTTTCCAAAACCTAGTCTGTCATAGTAATCAGGCTGCCTCCTCATGAAAAGGTGACTTTCCTCATTATTAATAGTTCTCTGGCCAGTCATTGTGTTATCCTGAAGGAACGCATTGATATAATGAGTGCACTAGGGATGGTCCTACTTAGCAGCAAATAGATACGGTTTCCACAAGTGTGTACATGCAATAGTCAGGAGGGAGAGTTTCAAGTAAAATTAATAGCCACCCTGTTCTTTTTTTAAAATCAACGTATTATTGAAATGGTGTTCATTCAAGGTTGCACAGCTGGTTTGATGCTAATTATGCTTTAAGCCAGAGAGGATAATTAAAAAGGATAGAAAATTGTGTAAGGTTATTCATGACAGAAAGGATGCAAAGAACACTACAATAAAGGCCACTTGCTGATAAAAGAAGGAACTATGATAAATTTAATGAAAAACTATTAGTTTACAACTTTTTCCTCCCTCCTCCAATGAAATTTGCTTTGTTAAAATACCATGCACACTTGGACAATTTTGCAATTAAAAAAAAAAACTCTAATACATAATCTTGTTGTTTTCATTTCCCTGGCTTATATACAGTGAGTAGGATAGATAAAACCCAATTAAAGTTTAGCCTGATGGACTTTTTCATATATATGTTAATCAAATAAAGCCATATTAAAGTAAAGGGCTGTTTGAGGCTGAGATTAAAACATAAAAATAACACAAAAATTTTAAGAAATATAATCTTACCATAATTGTTTTAATGGATAGTCATGAAATAAGCCTATATCATTACAAGCATTTGATTTCCTTTTTCATGCCCTTTTGTTAACGATGTATTGATAGTCAACCCTTAAATATTGATGCTTCTTTAAGCCTCATAATTAAAATTACTCACATATTCAGACACCATTTTAAAAGCAATACTAAACCCATCCATGTTGTAAGTTCTTACTTTCATCTCTAAGATGCTAATGTTATTATATTTCTCACTTGAAATCTCTTGTTTCATTGATTTCTGGGTTACTTTTAGAGTTTTTCCCCTGTTGAAATCTTTCAGAAATTAATTTTATCATTGATTAATATTTGAGATTTTTTAAACTAATTACTGTATTGACATATACGAATTACAGGATTTCAGAACCCTTTTAGAAATAGAATTTAAATTTACAAACAAAGGATTGACAAACTGTAAAGTGAGGTTTTTCAACAAAAATTTATTTATTACAGTAAAAAATAGTGTCTTTATAATGTGTGAATTCTGCGCCATGTGCCAACTAAAGAAAAGGAAAACTCATAAAATGATTATGGTGCGTGGTCATCCACTTTATTCATGAGATCTGGCACCGTATCACTTCTGACACCGACCCAAATTCAAAATGACCATGAAACTGATCTAGGGCACTGAGGCAGCCCGACAGATCAATTCAAGACACTGACAAAAGAGAACTTACAGAACTGCTTTAAAAAGGGGCAAGAATGATGGGTTAAATGTGTTTGAAGCAGCTAGGAATATTTTGTGGGGGATTAATGGCAATGTGCTTTTACTGTAAATTTTTTTGTAAATTAAACATTCACTGTATGCTTTGATCACACCTCATATAGACACATTCACAAGTTTGAGGTTTAAGGTGATGCTATTTGTTTCTAACGAAATTACTAAAGTACTAAACTTTAAAAATGAGAACCTGCAACTTCAGTAGTTCTCATAAGTATATATAAAACATGTAATTCTCTACTTGGATGGCTGCACAAATGCATTTCATGGAGAAATCACACCTATCTGTTAGACTCTGTTCTATGAATTTTAAACTCTCTAAGCAACGATGCATTTCACTGAGCCTCTTCGGGACTCTAATTATATCAGATAAGGTAAGAGCAAGATGTAAAATGTCTTCACTTTTGAAAAGAAACACAACTTTTGGCTGGGAATTACCATTTAAGGAAATAATTATTTCCATAGCTTTTGCAGTGATTTAGGAACAAAATTGTTTGTGTATTGTTTTTGCTCAGCATCCTGCTCTTTGTTCAGTCTGTCAGAATATATAAAATATCATTGCTTCGATATCACTCTGCAAACTTTCCAAATGATTGCATTCCAAACATAATTAAGAATAAACTAATGCTTTCAAACATGCTTCTTCTTTTTCATTTCAAATGATCATTTTAGAGAACAACACCTTATATTTTCAATGAGTGATTTACCAGTCATATAAATTTGAGTTCTTTTATTTATTGGCTATTTCATAATAAATTCCTATTTTCTTTTGAAAAGTTATTAATTTAAAGTTATATTACCTCTATTTATCAGTCATATTGTCCCACAACCCTCAACTCCCCCCTCCCAATTGACCAACAACTTTGTATACTGTTCAACCGATATTCAAGGATGAAGTAATAGGAAGCAAAATGGAAAATATCAGTTTAGATTCCCTTTAGTCACATGATGGGATACACAGGGGTCTTATAATTTGGATGAGTTAATTAAATGGGATTTTTCCAGACATCATCTTGATATTTCAAGTTTTGGTAAGGTGGAAAAAAAATGCATTTCTTTCTTTCTTTTTTTTTTTTTTTTTTTTTGTGTGTGGGTACCGGGAGTTGAACTCAGGACCTCGCGCTTGCCAGGCAGGCACTTATGCCACTGAGCTATCTCACCGGCCCAAAAATGCATTTCTTAATCACAAAAGGTGTCTTAATTTTTAGAGTACTCAGATAAAACAACCTATGACAAGTTTACTTTAGAGATTCCAGGATGTGATTCTCACTGTCAGGCGCAGAACATATATTTTATAATCTCAACAATGCTTGAGATAGCTAAGTTTCACAGTTGATACCTTTCAATCAGTGTCACTTTCTGTCTTCCAACTGTGCTCCTAATTATAAGAACACTGCAAATTAACAATTCATAGATAAGTCATGTCTAATTGCATTAAAATGCTTATAATTCAACCCAATCTTGCTAGTACCACATTCTTATCCCCACGCCTGATTATTTTTATTAAAAGGCCATAGAAAAGATTTTGTCCAACTATATGTCCTGTGTATGTACCTCCTCCATATGATAAATAATTTCCCTAAGGACACTGTGAGAGACCATGCACAGATGTTTTCTCCAAGCTCAATTTCCTAGTGTGAATACCAGACAATTCCTTTCAAGGTACTTACTTGCTGAACTTCATAAATTCTATTGTTTCATCTAGATCATAGGTAGGTTTCTTTTAGGGGAATGGAAAAATAAAAACAAGTTGTATCATGTACAGCTTCAAATTCTCTGTGATAAATGTGATCGTTATGTATATCTAAAACATAGCAATAAAATCTGATTGGAGAAAAAATTAAGCAGAATAAATCAGATCTAGAACACATTGTCCACGATAGGTGCTGAAGCTGTTTTCTTTTTTTTTTTTCAAGCAAGTTGTATATTATAGTATTTCTAATTGACACATAAAAATTTTATATATTTTCTGTGGTAAAATCTGACATTTTATAAGTGTATATATTGTATAATATTAAAATAAGTGTATTTAGTATGTGCATGACTTCAAACATGTACCATTAATTTTTCTTATTTTTTCAAGATCCTCTCTTCTCATTATTTAGAAATATACAATGCATTGCTACTAACTCTAGTCATTTCACTGTGCAATTCAATTTCAGCAACTATTACTTCTATTAATTATAACTTTACACTCGTAGATTTACCTTTTCTGTTTCTATGCCTCCCCAATAGCAACAGGTAACCACCATTATCTCCTTAGATCAAAAGTTAGATCAACATTTTCCTTCCCATTTGTGTGTGAGACCACCTGGTACCGGCTCCCTTGGACCATGGTTGCAGCCGCTTGTGAGTACCCACAGGGCTGAACACAAGAGATACACTTTTCTAGGCAGCCCTGAGTGAACAGGGTGCCTTGGGACTATTTTCTCAGTCTCTCAAAGGATTTCACCATTTAACACCCTTGAAACTGTGATGGATGTGATCTGATCAATTACCGAGATGTTCTTAAGGCATATTTCCTATCGTCTTTTTTTTTTTTTTTTTTTTTTTGAGACAGGGTTTCACTTTGTAGTTCAGGCTGGACTTGCACTCACTATGTAGTCCAGGCTGGCCTCGACTCACAGCAATCCTCCTACCTCAGCTTCCCAAGTTTCTTTCCTATTATCTTAATGCAATAGTTTAGATTCCTTTTTAATGGCACCAATCTCCTCAGCAACAACAGTCTTCCTTGCCTGCTTTACAGATGCTTTCTTTCTGGCCAAGTTGCAAACTTTTCACATTTTTTGGCTTTGAGTTTTCTCCTTATTCTCACTGGCTAAAAGCAGTCAGTAATACCCACCCCATAGCCTGAACTAGGAAATTATCTCTACTTGACTATTTAGTCCATCACCTTTAAACTGAGCTTCACACAATGTCATAGGATGTAGAATGTAGACAAATTATCTGCCTGGATGAAACATATATGGCCTCTAGTCCAGTTTCCAATGCAGTTCTCATTCCCAACTGAAACCTCATGACCCTTGCCTTTTCTGTTGGCATTCCTATCAGAATTTGGTTTCCTGAGCTCCAAATAGAACTGCATGTCAGCTTCTGCTCTCAACATTCTAGAGCTTTTCTAACCCACATCTCAAACCTTTCTAAATTCCTCCTGTAAACCAGTTCCAAGGATGTATCTGAGCCACATGATTAGGTATCGTCACAGTGACAGCCACACTTCTCTTGTACCAAATTTTTGTATCACTTTCTCATCACTTGGATAAAATACCCAACATTCACAACTTAAAGGGGAAGAAGTTTATTTGGCTTATGGTTTGAGAGACCTCAATCTGTGGCTGGCTGGTTCCCAGGCAGAATCAATTGACATGGAAGAAAGAAATGGTGGAAAAAATTTGCCTCAATCCATGGCAGCTAGAAAGAGGAGAGAAAGGGGAAAAGAGTGATGGATAGATCTTTCCAGGTCACGTCCCAAGTTACCCACCTCTTCTGACCAGGCCCACCTCTTAAAAGCATGAATTCTTTTATGTTTTAGAAGGAGCATAGTTCTTCTATGAACTCATTAATGGACTAATCTATTGATAAGTATAACACCCTCATGTTCCAACTTCTGAAATCCCCATCTCTGAACATATTTTAGATCTAAACCATAACAAACTCTTAGGGTGAGTCTATGTCTGTGAATTGTATAACAGTAAACATGAAAGCGCAGATACTACTTTAACATACTTTGTGTAGGTAGCCATTAGTTGCACTGCCATAGTGTATGGATAATCCTATTTTTAAAATTTTTGATGATTCTCCATGGTGTTTTTCATACTGGCTCTAATAGTTTCCATTCCAATCAGTGTAAAAGGATTCCTTTTTCTCCACATTTTTGTCAGCACTTGTTATCTTTTGTCTTCTGCTACCTTTCTTTTAAGTAGTTAATTTTATGTATGTTTTATCTCTTAAAGATGCACAAACATTTTAAAAGCTATTATTTGTTTAAGATAAATTTAGAAATTCCCCCATATGAATGCATTTCTTATGTTAATTATCTTTTAATTAAAATGAACAAACAGACTAGTCAGAAGACAAGATTTCATTTTTATTTTTATTTTTTTTTTTTTTGTGGGTACCGGGGGGACGACCTCAGGACCTCGCGCGCCAACAGGCACCCGTGCCGCTGAGCGATATCACCGGCCCCTTTTTCGTATGTGGGATCCGGGAGTCGAACTCGGGCCTTCGCGCTTGCAAGGCAGGCGCTTAAGCCGCTGAGCCGTCTCACCGGCCCAAGATTTCATTTAATGAATTGATTTTTTAAACTACTTTTCAAGGCATTCAATATTCTGGTCAAAGTTCCATTCTACTAAAATTACTAAATTTTTCTAGCATAAAAATAGATTAACTTGGTATTACGTATACTGGATATTGGAAAAGTACCCTTTAACTTGAAAAATCATACTGGCTGTGTTTGTTCAACTTAAGAAAACAAAGACACTAGAGAAGAAGATGCTTAAAAATGACAGAAATTTATTTCTCAAAGTTTTAGGGCCTGGAAGTCCACAATCAGGGTGAGGACATGGTCAGGTGTTGGAGAAAGCCCACTTTTGGGTTATAAAATTCTTTCTTCTCCTGTGCCCTCACATGGTAAAAAACTGAGCCAGAGAACACTCTCGGGTAATGCAACTAATCCCAATAATGAAGCACCACACTCATCATCTAATTTTCTCACTTCCTTGTACCACTATGTCACTGGTTAGGACAGTGGTGGTGAACCTGTTGGTAAATGTGCCACAGCAGGCACACAGAGCCCTCTCTGTTGACATGCCATCCAAGTCGCCCCAGCATCACCTCAGCAGCTGAGCATTGGCCAACAGTGTACCTAGAGGCCATGTGCTCCAGACCATGATGTCACAAGCCTTGACTAAATGAGCTAGGACTAATCCAAGTTTTCACGTGGCCAGTAGGTACATTGGCAGGCCACTGTGTTGGAATAGCTGCGAGTTTTAATACATTCATTTTCATTAGCACAAGATTTTAGCTTTGAATTTTCGTATGAAAAATTAAAATTTAATATCTAAGATTTAGTAAAGATGTTCTAGTTAAGAGGCTGAGATTCTTTTAATACTGTGCTGACCATATGGATTGGAGCAAGGAGCACACCTATTCAATACATTGCACTGGTTTTCTCATATACTACCTGTAATTCCTAATAAATTAATCACTGTTTATCAACATGAAACAGAAAAAGAAAACATTTGACATATATAATAAAGTGTACATTAATGTGAATAGCAGCCCAATCAGTTTGCTTATCTACTCTAATTTTGTTTCACTTTCTTTTCTCTTTAGCAGCAATTTTCAGACAAGCATGCAACATGACTTTTAGTAAGTATAATCAAACCACTGCCTTAGACTCTGTTGACTTTCATCAGGTGCTTTTGTTAAAAATTTCTTAAGTCATTTTATTTCTCAGTGTAGCACATGCATAAACGAGTGTGCAGACTCTGGAGATACTACTTCATTTGAAGGCAGTGATGTGATTCCTTGTGTCACTTCATGTGGCCAGATTACTGCCACACATGAAAACTGGGAAAACTTGCTGTGATTTCTTTTTTTTTGGGGGGGGTACGAGAGGTCGAACTCAGGACCTCGCGCTTGCCAGGCAGGCGCTTATGCCGCTGAGCTATCTCACCAGCCCATGTGATTTCTTGAATACACCATATTCCTTTTTATCTCAAGGCTTTCCTGCAACCTATTGAGAAATTTCCCAATCACAGCCCACTGGTGTAGATATTTATTATCTATAATAATATTGATTTATTATCAATACATTTATTATCAATAAATAATATCATTTATTGTCAATAAATACCATAGATAATGTCAAGTAATTATTTTTTAAAAGAAGAATTCGGAATATAGATTTATAATTTTCTTCACCAATATGAGTGATTATATTTCAGTGAAAAATTTTTACAATAGCCAAGCTGGGCATGGTGGCACATGCCGGTAAAAAGTTAGAGCCCATCCTGGGAAGCTTAGTGACTCAGCCCTATCTCAATAAACAAAACAAAGGAAGTTAAAAGTGAAAGTAATGCAAGGCAAAAGTTTATTTATGAGGTTGCAAATGCAAAGTACATCTGCCAAACAGTGGGAAGCACTAAGAGGCAAGGGGAATTCAACTGAAATTCCCAAGGAGTGACCTGGAATCTGCTCATATTTGTACAGGGGCAAATTGGTTCCTAAAAAGCACTGTTTCACTGATTGGTGTAATCTAAACCAATCAGGGTCGTAGCCTTTGTTTCTAGGTTGAGGAGAGGTCAGGGAGCTAGGAGGTTACAGCAAGTGCATGTTATAGTTTCACAAAGGCTAGCTTCTTCAAGTACATAGCATACTATATGCTTGTAAAATACACAACCTTCAGTTCCCCAGGTCATGTCCTATACCATCCCTGTCAACACCCCCCTCTAACAGTACAGTATGACATATTTCATTTCAATATATGTACATAACTGTTAACCTTCATGGAATAACAGAGAAATAGTTTTTATTTCTGAAATTTTTCTTTGCAGCTCAATTTTTTCATAATACTATGGGGCGATATTATATGCCTACAAGTAAGCCAATAACTAGCCCACAGAAAATGGACCACCATGGTTAACTAGAAATAAAAATATATCTAAGCATATAAGTTCTCTTTTAGGAAAATGGAAATGGTTTGGGGGGAATATTCAGTGACCCAAAAATGTAAAGAAGTAAAGTAAGTAAGATTAAATTTTTAGAGAGATAAAACAATTTTGCTAATAATTCATCTATATGGACATTGTCTACCTATAAAAATGCTAATTTAAAATTACACAAAAACATGATTTTCCCAAATACATTACAAAATACTCATGATGTACATTGTGAATGCATTTGAATACTATTTTCTTCCTTTTAAACTAGAATATATTATAAGCACAGAGTTTAAGATCTACAACAAGCAGCACTGGTCATGATGAGAAAAGTTAAACTATAATTACAAAGGCGAAAAAAACAATTATTTTAAGAAGCATATCTTTTCCAAAACAATTCATTCTGTCAATATTACATTACCAAAGTATGCCAAATGAGACTTTAAGAAAAGATTAGCTAACTGGATTCCTGATGGACAGATAGATTATAGATAGATAAAATGAGTGCTAAAAAACAATTGAAATTTAAAAGTTACATGCAATGTGAAAATATTTTTTCTTTCTTACAAGGTGATTTTAAAAAATCATCCTAAATTATATGATTCCAAAATAAGGGCTTGACTTTCCTTCCTCCCCCTTTCTTTATTTTATTTTATTTTTTCCCTTTATTTTAAAAAAGCTAATGCTTTGATAATGAATTTAGTCAGAATTAGATCTGAAGTTCAATTAAAATGTGTTCCTTGTATTCAAGGATATTATGAAAAGCATGCTAGCATGATAATAAAACTTCAATATATCCAAGTAGGAAAGTTAATCACCATCATTAGCATTTATACCTCATTCTGATAACTGCTGATTCTTGCAGCACTAAATTATGTAGACTCCATAAAACAGCTAAAAACAATACTATGTTCCACAGAGAACCCAAAATACCATTTAGAATATCGGCCCTAAATTAGATTTAACAATTATTTATTTATGTAAAAATAAAGAAAAAATCGATTCCAAGTAACACTAGTTTGATTATGGGAAAGCTGACTCCAAAGAACACATTAGTTTTATTCTGGGTAGAATTAGTCTGCTATACTAACATTACAAGTAGTATTTATCTTTTATTCTTAGTAATTTAGAAGTATAGTGTAAGGGTTTTAGCATTATTTAACAATTAATATTTCTGTATCAGACATAAGCTTTCATTTCAAAAGTTTTGAAATCGCAGTCTGTCTAGTATCTCTACTTACTTCTTTCCTCTCAAGAAATGGAGTTCGTTTTTTGAGTCCAAATATAGTTGCAAATTTTAATTTTAATCTGAAATTAAACTGAAAATTTTAATCAAGAATAATCAGGAACAATTTATCCATATGGACACTGTCCAGACCCTTTGGATTCTACTGTATTTTTCTTTCCTAACTTTTGATCATTTCAACCCTCATTAGTACATCTCGTACAGGATGGCCCGGCCCAAATACAAATAGGTCAGAATGACTCTGGTAGAGGAAAGGATTAAAATTTTAGTTGGATAAAAACTATGACGATAATATAATGTCCAAAATACACTACTGAAGGAGTTAATGGTTTAGAACTTAGCAGTAAATTCAAGTATTTTGAAATTTGCAAAATACATAAAAGAAAGAAAAAGTTATACCAATATTACTTTACAAGAAATCAGTGTCTGCTGTAGAAAAAGGTACCTGGATTCTCAAGTAAGAACACTAGTTATCCCTATATTTCAGAACACAAAGAAACACAACGACAGGCTGATTTTGATAAACTTACTGAGATATAGTTGAGGTAGAATAAATTGCACATGTTCAGGTTTTCACTTGTATACTTGCAGCATAATTTTGATAATGAATACAAACATCATTCCAAGATCTATTTGAAATTTAGGATCAGCTTCTCTACTTTTGAGACCAAAGCCTCTAAAAATCAGATCAGTATTTAATTGAGCCACTAATGTTTGAGTCTTCCAAACCATGAATCTGGGGTGTTTTCCATTTATTTAGATCTTGTTTAATTTTTCAGAAATATTTTTTATACATTTCAGCAATGCTTTTATCAGTGCCTTCATGTAGTAGTCAGCTTTTTTTGCTATAACAAAATACCTGAGAACAACAACTTAGAGAAAAAATTTATTTCAGTTCACAGTTGCAGAAATGTTGGTTCATGGCTACTTGGCTATGTTGTGTCTAGGCCTGTGGTGAGGCAGAAACATCAAGGTGACGGGGTGTGGTCGAAATAAGCTACTCACCTCATGTCTTCCAGGAAGGAGAGAGAGAGAAAGAGCTAGCTAGAAAGGAGCCAGGGACAAGACATAGTCCCCTAGGGGTCATGCCCACATTATCCTCTTCCTAGGCCCCAACTCCTAAATTTTCATTACCTCCCAGTAACACTATCAAATTATGACACCATCAGTGCAGTAAAGCACTGATGAAGTCAAAGCTCTGATGATCCAATCACCTTTCTAGACCTCACCTCTGACCACTGTTGCATTGGGGACCAACACCTCAATACATGAATCTTCGAGGCACACTTCATTTTTAAACCATGGCACTTGGCTAAATTTATTCTTAAGTGCAGTTATCCATCAGTGTCTGGAAGATACTGGTTCTAGAAACTCCCATAGATAGCAAACCCTGCAGATTCATAAAAGCCTTACATAAAATAGATTAGAATTTGTGTATAACACATGCCATCTGCCAGAATACATTAACACATTTCTAGATTACCTGTTATTGCTAATACAGTGTAAATGTTATAAACATTGTCATTATATATTATTGGTTAGGGAATAGTGACCAAAAAGAATCTATACATGTTCAGGATAGATGTAATATTTTTAAAAACATATTTCTTTAGTCAATTGAATCTACATCTATAGAACTCATGGACAGAAAACCAACAATATATTATTCTTTTTGTTCCTATTGTAAAATAAATTGTTTTTATATTTTTTCCATTTTCACTGCTATTGTATAAAATTAACTGATTTGTGTATATTTAACTTAAATACAGTAACTTTCCTGAAATCACTTTTTTTTATGTGGGTACCAGGAGTCGAACTCAGGACCTCATGCTTGCCAGCAGGCACTTGCGCCACTGAGCAATATCACCGGCCTTTTTTTCCCTTTATGTGGGTACCGGGAGTTGAACTCAGGACCTCGTGTTTGCCAGGTGGGTGCTTACATCTTTGAGCTATCTCATCGGCCCTGAATTCACTTATTAATATTAATTATTTTGTAGATTCCTTAGAATTGTCTCTGTGCAAGAGTATATCATCTGAAAGTAGAGATAATTTTCAATATAGATGTCTTTTATTTCTTTTTGTAGTCTAAATTACTTTGGCTAGCTATCCCAGTAAAAGATTAAGTGTTGTTGTTGAAATGTTCATTCTTCTGATGTTCCTGATCCTAAGGGGAAAGCTCTTAGGTTTTCATCTGACTAGATATAGGTTTTCATTATAGTCCCTTACCATGTTGAGAAAGTTCCTTTTTATTCTGAGTTTTTTGAGTGTCTTACATTTTCTTTTTATTTTTCATAAAAGGCTTTATATTTGTATAATTTGTATTTTCACTTATACCTTCATGCATTTTTCCCTCATTGTATTATGTGATGAATTGCAATGATTGTTTTTTCATACATTTATCTAGTCTTACGGAAAATGAACCTGGATAGTGAATATCCAGTTGGTCATGATATATAATCTTTTTAAAATGCCTCTGGAGTTGGTATACTATTATTGCGTGTTAAAGACTTTTGCCTCTTTTCAACAAGAGCTTTTGGTCTGTAGTTTTCTTTTCCTGCAATAATTTTGTCTGCTACAGAATCAGAGTAATGACTATCAACTCTTTTTGTATTTTTGAAAGATTTAAGGAATATTGGCCTTAATTTTTTATTAATATTTTGATAGAACTCATAAGTGAAGCTATTTCACCTAGTCTTTTTTGTTTGGAAAGATTTTGCTTATTTAATTTATTGTTATATATCTATTCATATTTTCTATGCTTTAGTCAGTTTGGTTTTTGACATAAGGAAGCTATTTAATCTATGCTAATTCATTTTGATGTACTTTTGTTCATAGTACTCTCTTATTGTTTTCTATTTCTCTAAGGCAATTAAAACAAACCCAATTTTATTTCTGATTTTAGTACTTGGAGAATTCTTTCTGTCTTTTGTTTTCGGTGAGTCTAGCTAAAGGGTTGTCAATTTGGTCTTTTGAAAGAACAAACATTTTTTGTGTTTATTTCATTATTTTTATATTTTTTATTTCATTGATTTGAATCTATCACTAACTTCTGCTTACTTTGAATAAAGTTTGTTATTTATAGTAATTTTCAGTTATATACTTTCTTTTTTAATGTTGATATTAAAAGGACACAAATTCTTCTCTGAATGATGCTTTCCCTGCATTTCATAAGTTATAGTATATTACTTTTTTGTTTTTATTTATCTCAACTATTTTTTATTATAATTTCTTCTTTGGATCATTGGTTAGGAGTTATTTCTCTCATATTTATAAACCTTTTAGATTTACTTTCATTGATTTCTACCTGTGATTGAAGAAAATATTCCATACAATTTCAATCTTAAATTTAATGGAGAGTTTGTTGTGATTTCACAAATGGTTTGTCTTGAGTCATGCCCCCTATGTACTTGAGAAGAACACATATTCTGAGTTTGATTGGTGGTGTGTTTATATCTCACTTGTTTATACTGTAGCTCAAGTCTCCTTAATCTGTATAGTCATGCCAGACATTTGCAAGACCAGTCTATTGAAGTTTCTAAACAGTATTATAAAACTATGGCCTTAATTACACCAGTTTTGTTTCATATACTGGAAGCTGTGTTAGATGTGTATATGTTTATAACTGTTACATTTTCTTGATGGATTGACATTGTTTGTCTTTTTAAAGCTGTGTTTAAATGTTCAGGGGCCGGTGAGATAGCTCAGCAGCATAAGCACCTGCCTGGCAAGCGCGAGGTCCTGAGTTCAACTCCCGGAACCCACATATGAGAAAAGGGCCGGTGATACTGCTCAGTGGCACAGGTGCCTGCTGGCGTGCGAAGTCCTGAGGTCGACCCCCGGTACCCACAAAAAAAAAAAGTTTATTTCCTCCAATAATTGTATAGCCACTCCAGCTCTCTTTGGGGTACTACTTGCAGGAAATATTTTTTCCCACACTTCTCATCCAAACTAGTTGTGTAATTTCTAAGAGTAAAAAAAGACATTTCTGAAGATCTACAGAGACTCTGTTGATAACAACAGTTAGGGTTTGTATTATCCTTTCCATTCTGCTAATCTCTGCCGCTTAATTATGGAGATTAATTCATTCAAGTTTAATGAGATTACTGATAAGGAAGCAATTTATCATTTTTCAATTTGCTTTCTATATATTATATCTTTTCCACAATTTTTGTATTACTATGTTGGTTTTCTTTAACTGATATTTTGTTCATATATACCGTTTTGATTCTCTACCCATTTACTTTACTTTAGACTCTCTTTTCCTAGTATTTGTTATGAACCAATCCTTTGAACAAATGGACTTAGTAGATATCTACAGAGTTTTCTACCCAACAACAGTAGAATACTCATTCTTCTATATAGCACACAGGACTTTCTCCAAAATAGACCATATGCTAACTCACAGAACATGCTTAACTAAATGCAAAGGAATTGAAATTATCCCATGAATAGTATCAGATTATAGTATAATGAAATTAGAAATAAATGACAAAAGAAACCACAAAAACTACATAAACACACCAAAATTAAATAATACCCTCCTGAAAAAACAATGGATCACATATAAAATTAGAGAAGAAATTATAGACTTTCTGCAATTAAACAATAATGTCAGCACAAGATACCAGGATTTATGGGACAGAATGAAAGCAGTCCTGTGAGGGAAATTTAGCAGTGAATTCCTACATCAGAAAAACAGAGTGAGCTCAAATAAACAACCTTATGTTGAACCTCAAGGTTCTAGAAAAGAAGAGCAAGTTAAATCCAAACTCATATGAGGAAGGAAATTATAAAGATTAGAGCAGAAATAAATGCAATGGAGATTAAGAAAACAAAGCAAAGAATCAGAGAATTGAATTTGGTTATTTGAGAGATTAAATAAAAATTTGAAACTCTTGGCCAACCTTATCAAGACAAGGAAAGAAAAGACTCAAACCCATGCAATTTGGAATGAAAATGGTGAAATCACAAAGAAGCCTTTATTAATCCAGAAAATCATTAGTACCTATTTTTACTCTAATAAGATAGAAAATTGGAAGAAATGGACAGACACCTAGATACATATAATTACCAAAGCTGAATATAGAATATATAAAAATTCTAAAACTTGCCTATATTAGTTAATGAATTGAAGAAGAAGAAAAAAAAAAGACAACAAAAAAAACTACCAACAAATAAAAGCCCAAGTCCTGACAGATTCACTGATGAATTCCAAAAGAACTTGAGAAAAAAACTCATGCCACTACTCTTCAAACTCTTTAATGGAATTGAAAAGAAAGCAATACTTTAAAATCATTCCTGGAAGAAAGTGTTACACTAATACCAAAACCAGAGAAAGATCCAAGCAAAAAAGAGAACTACAAGCCAATCTCCACCATGAACAAGGATAAAAAAATCCTCAGTAAGGTACTGGCAAACAGAAAACAGCTAAGCATCAAAAAACTTATATACCATGTTAAAGTAAGATTTATCCTGGGGACACAGGGGTGGTTCAGTATATGTAAATCAATAAATGTAATACACTATATTAACAGAACCAAGAACAAAAACCACATGATTATCTTAGTGGATGCAGAAAAACCATTTGACAAAGTCCAACACACATCAAAGATAAAAATCCTACAAAAATTTGAATAGGTCTTTATCTCAATTGGCTAAAATCTATCTATGACAAAGCAATAGCCAACATCCCACTAACTGGTCAAAAGCAAAAAGCTTTTACTCTAAAATCAGGATTAAGACAAGATGCTCATTATTACCACTCCCATTCAATATAGTTTTGGAAACTTTAGCCAGACCAATTAGACAAGAGAAAGAAACAAAAGGAATATGGACAGGAAAGGAAGAAGTTAAATTACCATAATTTGCTGATGACATGATAGTCTACATAGAAGACTACAAATATTCCACCAAAGACACCTAGAATTAGTAGCCACAATGGGAAGTGTAGCAGGATACAATGTCAATACTAAAAAATCCATAACATTCCTATACATGAATAACAAACTCAATGAGAGAGAAATTTGGGGAAAACATCTTTCATAATAGCATCAAAAAAATGAAATACTTAGGAATCAATCTAATGAAGGACATGAAAGACCATTATATTGAAAACTACAGTACTCTGAAAAAAGAGACTGAAGAGAATATCAAAAAATGGAAAGATAGCCCTGTTCTTGGGTAGGCAGAAACAATATAGTGAAAATGGCCATATTTCCAAAACTATTATACAGATTTAATGTAATCCCAATCAAAACACCAATAGAATACCTCACAGAACTATAGAAAAAATCTTAAAGTTCTTATGGAATCAAAACAACAATCTGGGCAACAAAGGCAAGGCAGGGGGCATCACAACCCCCAATCTGAAGTTATACTTCAAAGGTACTGTGATAAAACCAGCATAGTATTGGCAAAAAGCAGACCTAAAGATCAGTGGAACAGAATAGAAGATGCAGAAACAACTGCAAACACACTCAGCCACCTTATCTTCGACAAAGGAGCCATACACCTTCACCAAAAGGAAGCCTCCTTAATAAATGGTACTGGGGAAAATGGTTTTCTACATGCAAAAGAGTGAACCTTGACCCGTATTATTCAACATGTACTAAACTAAAATCAAAATGGATCAAAGTTCTAAATATAAAAACAGAAAAAAATCTGCTAGAATATAGAATAGTTAGAACTCTGGGAGACATAAAGATTTCATCAACAAAACCCTAATCTCACAGAAAATATTGCAAAGAATCAACAACTGGGATCACATCCAATTAAAAACCTTTTGCACAGCGGAAGAAACCACGAGTACAGTGAAGAGACAACCCACAGAATGGAAAAAAAATTTACTAGCTACTCCTCAGATATATATCTAGAATATATAAAAAACTAAAAATCAAAATTCCAGATTCAAAGACCCAGTCCAAAAATGGGCATCTGAAATGAATAGACGCTTCTCAGATGAAGAAGTATAAACAACAAAGAAATATATGAAAAACATCTAACATCACTGGTCATTCAAGAAATGCCAATTAAAACAATACTGAGATTCCATCTCCGTCCAGAAAGAATGACTATCATAAAGAAATCAACCAATAACAAATGCGGGTGAGGCTGTGGGGAAAAAGTAACCCTTCACTGTTGGTGGGAGTGTAGACTGGTATAACCACTATGGAAATCAGTATGGAGATTCCTCAAAAAAACTAAAACTAGAGGTTTCATTAGACCTAGTTATTTCCCTTCTAGGACTCTTCACAAAAGATTTAAAAGTATCATACCACAGTGATATATGCATACCCATATTTATAGCAGCACAATTCATAAGGGCTGAATCTTGGAAACAGCCCATATGCCCATCAACAGAAGAACGGATGAAGAAAATGTAGTATTTATATATAATGAAGTGCTACTCTATCAAAAAGAATGATAAACTTGAGTCATGTGTAGGAAAATGGATGCACTTCAAGACCATAATTTTAAGTGAAATATATAAGACACACAAGTTTAAATATCATATTGTTTGTCTTGTGTGAGAAACCCAAAGTGCAGACAAAGAGCACAATGGTGGATAGCTATTGGGAAGTAGGAAGAATATGTTCGAATATTTGTTGGGAAGGGGAACGAGGGAATGGAGAGGAGGAAGGGAAAGAAGGGAAAAGGGGTTTATAAACAAAGAATGAAAGGAAAACATGAAAACAAAGCTTCTATAAATGCGGAGAGGAAGAAGGGTTGCAAGGTTGAAGGGAGAGGGATAGAATGTGAAAAAAGAACATATATTACATAAAAACATATTAACATATATAAAGTCACAAATTCTCTATGATGAATGTGAGCACTCTGTGTGGCAAATATATACTAATGAAAATTTTAAAAAATAAAAATCAAAGCTTGTACAGCAAAGCAATGAATTGGCTCACTGAAGAAACGACAATATTGCTTCGGCCATATATATATATATATATATATATATATATATATATATATATATTTTTTTTTTTTTTTTGTGGGTACTGGGGGTCGAACTCAGGACCTCGAGCTTGCCAGGCAGGTGCTTATGCCGCTGAGCTATCTCACCGGCTCTAGGCCGTATTTTTTAAGAAGTTGAAACATCATTATATGATGTCAAAATATATTATACTTATATTGTCTTTGTGATGGGTCACTCTTTCATTTCTTATCTTGTCGATTTGCGACTTTGCTTTAGCTTTCACTTCCTGCTGTGTAGAAATGTCAGGCCAAAGATGGAATCTTAGGGTTTTCTTAGGTATTTTGTGAGCCTATTTCCATCCTGGGCATATGTATAACATCCTAAATTTTACATAATATGTGGAATTTTCAAAGCTTTCATTCCTCCATATATCTCCTTCCCTAGTCTCTTCTTGCCCATATATATTTTCTACCTGTTGCTTTCCCAAAATGTTTTCTATTCCCATTTATAATCATCAGTGGTTAATTTCATTGGTATTTAAATCCTTCAAACAAATGTTTTCCTATGATTTAAATAAGGCTTCAGGACAGGAGAAATTTAGAGCTGACCAAATAAGGACCAGTCATTTTAAGATCTACCAGGAAAAGATCCCTGATGGATGGTATTACACAACTACAGTAGGGTAAAATGTCTATTTTTTTCTCCATATCATCAATCTACAGAAGAGACATGAGCTGCTATGAAAATTAACTTCAAGTTTTGTTGTGAGGGATGGAATTTGGATAAGTTAAATGCTCCAGAATGCTCCCGTCAAAATCCAGCATTTTCCCTTTTCTTAAGCATTTCAATGCTTGTTCATTTTTTATTAGATCCCTAAGTTGAAAAGTTTGTTTTCATCACCTAACTTATTGGATGGGGTTTGGAGAATTCTACTCTGTCACTTTCGCTGATGTCACTTCAATCATGTCATATATATATATATATATATATATATATATATATATATATATATAATTTCTCCTCTTGAGTATTCATGCCTTTTTAGTTATTCTATTACCTTAGTGCAATGATTGTAGCTTCTACTACGGTGTAATATAAATGTGGTGATGGGAGTTATCATAATCATGAATTCGCTGGGGAATTTTAAATGACCGACTTTCTTTGGAATAGTTTGATTCCATGAAATTAAAACAACTTAATGCCTTTTCACAAATTTACAAAGTTTAGTTTTACAGTACTTCCATTAACCTGAAAAGTCCCCTCAAATCCATTTGTAGTTGCTCCTATTACCATCTATACTAAAGACAACCACAAGTCTAGATTAATTTTCTTTTGATTATTTCATCTGGTTATTTCATACTGTTTTGTGGCTTTCATTTAGAAAAATTTTTTTCAAATCCATTGATCTTGTACCGGGTATTAGTATTTTATTCTTTATATTGTTGAGATTGATTAACATTTTAGCCAGATATTTAATTTAATAGTACAGAACAGTAAATGTCGCAAGTCATTGATTCCATTTCTTCCACACATAGAATAACTCTTGATTTACAATTATTTTGTTACTAAATGATATTTATGTTATTTCTCCGATAACTGAACTTTTTGCTAGTTGATATTATAAACAATGTTAGACTAAATGGTTGAGTTGTATATTTGCCTGTACATGTACATACACACACACACACACACACACATACCACATATCTTGTGGTACCATTTTATATCATTGATACATCATTTTATATACTGATGTTATGGTCTTTAGTTAAAATTGAATTATGAATACATTTGTTTGCCACTGGTATTCATATACATTATTTTTGGCATCACCAATTACATGTCACACTTTAAAATAATGAAATTATTTCCCTAGTCTTCTGACATCTATTCTATCTTCATTCACATATCCCAGAAATAATTTGGTTGGGCCTAGAAATTTGGACAGGACATCTTTATCTTGCTTGGTATGCTTTTGTAATTGTTTTACCTATCTAGAGATTCATTTATCTTATTTTCCTGTATTCAGGCAACACTGACCATGCAACTACATAAATTGTGAATTTATAACTCAGATGATGGGATATACATGAATCAGCTCATTACAATATTATACATTTTAGAATGATGCCTCTCACCCAGGAATAGAGTTGTAATTTTGGCATAATTGGATATAACTTGTGTTAATGTATTATTATGGCTTGGTTGTATCCAATACAAGTTTTCAGCATTAGTTTCTTAGCTTTGAACCAAAAGAATTTCATAGAAAAGGGTTAGCTGTTACCTAATCTCACAAATGTGTAAGTCACACAGTATATTCTATAAACATGAAATTGTACATAATAAATATTTCAGTCCTACAGACTTAATTGAATAAAAGGAGAGCATAGATTCAATCTAAACAGATAACTATAGTACTAAATGTTCTTTCCAATGTACTTTTTTTTTTTAATGTGGGTACTGGGAGTCAAACTCAGGACCTCGCGCTTGTCAACAGGCACATGTGCCACTGAGCGATATCACAGGCCCTTGTTTTTCCTTTATGTGGGTACCGGGAGTCGAACTCAGGACCTCGCGCTTGCCAGGCAGGCGCTTATGCCGCTAAGCCATATCACCGGCTCTCCAATGTACTTTTAACAAAATAAAGTTACATTACATATAACCATATGTGTACCTATGCATGTACCTATGTATGTGTATCAAATGCACATACTCAGTATAATAGAATGACATGATGTGCTATGGTTTTCATTCAAATCCTCTCACATATTGGGTTTTAGAAGCATAAAGCACGTCAGCTGCTACTGGATATTTAAAAGTCACTTAAATACATTTGTCTTAAGAAGCCCTACGAAAGTGTTAACTTGGGAAAATGTGAAACAGCTTATCACATTAATGCTCTGAGAATTGGGCAGAGTCAGGTATTTTTCTATGTTAGTCTCTGTGAAAAGTAACAATTATACAATATATTACTAAGAACACCACATCAAAAATTATCATTTCCTGTCAGCGTTTTCAGTCTTTCTCTGTTCATTTCTGGTAGCCTTAGAAGAGAACAGTTATTCTTTGTCAGGGTGAGGGCATTCAAGTGAACCAAAAGGTCAATCTAATTAAAAAAGAAAAAGAACTTCAAACCACAAGGGAAAAAAAGATCCAGCTAAATGCCAAGGAATTTATATTACTGAATGCATGAAGTAAACAGACAATGAGATGAATGCACAAATGTGTCAGAGAGAGAAAAAAAGTAGTCATGACCTTTATTATATGTTTTAGTAAATTAAATGATATTTACTCCTTGAAAGAGAAACATCGTACATTAGAAACATTTAAAATACAACTAAGTTTTATCACAGCTTAGTGTTGTAAAGCTTGAGTTTTCCTCTACCGAGTCAAAAAAACATTTATATTCACAAACTATTGACCAGGTTTAACTTATATACAAGATTAAAAGGTAGCATCCTCCCTGAAATATTCTTTCAGAAGCACTTAATTATTTTTAATTTTAATCTTTATAAAAGCTATTTTTCAATTGGAGTGGCATCTCAATCTAAAAATACTAGCCACAACATGTTGACGCAAAGAAGGATAAACCTGAGATTTTTGTAGGTAAATGAATGCAACTTGAGACCATACTTACAAGTGAAATAAATCAGACTCACATGTGTAAACATCATATTGTCTCCTTGGTGTGAAAATCTGACAGAGTAAATAAGGTCTAGAGTGTAAAATAGGTACTGTGAAATGGGAAGTAATTGTTTAAAAGGAACTAGGAGTGGGGAAAGGGGAAAGGAAGAAAGGGAAAAAGGAGAAAAATGCAAGGTAGCTATAATATTAGTGTCTCTTAGTTCATTGAAAAGGAAGTTTCATGCTAATATCGACCGGAGAATTGTTTATGCTCATATCTTGTACTCTGAGTAACTACTTTGAAGATGACAATATGCAATGTATTAACTATTTTTATTCCATTATTTTGGTATGAAATTCTCTTACATTTTTTCAGTAAAATAAAAAAAAATTCAATTAGATCTTTTCAAGAATAGAGTTCAAAATTCTATAGAGTTAATATAAGTGTGCAAAACAAATTAGTGACAAAGATTATAGCTGAACATTTTACATTTTTCTTCATGCTATTTTTTCTTATCATTTTTCTATTTTTGTTTTCTTTTTTCTTTTTATCTTTCTTCCTTTCTTACTTATTTGGAACCAGAAAGGACTATAAGGCACACATTCACTAATTTCCAAAAGAACAGGAATATCTTTCTATACCAAGTAAATTATCTAGCATGCAGTCACCACGAGATTCTAGTTCATTATAACATTTTACTTAAATACTAAATCTTTTAACAATTCTTAGCTCACCAGACACTTTTATATCATGGTGGACAAGAGGTGAGGCCTTCTAAATATTTTGTTAGCAATGATTTAATCTCTTATATCTACTGGTATATTACCATGGGTTATTTTTCTCAAATAATTTAGAAACTTATAGGAAAAAAAAAAGAAAATGTCTCTGTATTGGGGACCCCTGCAAAGATTCTCCAATTTCCTGCAAGTGTTATGGCACATGGCAAAAAGAAAGAATAAGGTACAAATAGCAATGCAGTGGGGATCTGGGATAGCCAGTGCTCACAGGGAACAAAAGGCAATGAGGCAGCCAAAACATCAATATTTACCGATCACATTTACATTGAGGAAAATGGTAAGGGGGTTATGGCTGGATGTGCTAGATAAGTGGCTAGGCAGACAAGGCTTGCAAAAGAAGGAACAAAGGATTATTGTGAAATTAACAGAATAGCCAGATTCAGGTTGTTGTTAATGAGTAAACAGTTTTGCAGTCAATTCTGGGAAGGAATTTTCTCTGGAGTCCCACAGGCCTCATATCTTACCTCACAGTGTTGTGGCCACTTCTCTGGGCTCAACCTTGGCCACTGTTGGGGTGGGGCACAATGCTAACCCACGTGTCATCCGAGTGCTGTCATGAGGGACATACAGTCTCCTTTATTAAAACTGGAAGCCAATTTAGGGAAATCACCTCTATACACCCTGCACTGCTCATAGCTAAACAAAATCACAGCTGGGTTAGGGGGGAATCGAGGTGGTGGTTCTCCACACCTGTGCAAATCAAAGCTCTCCAATTTAGCCTGGCTTATCAGCCCACAACACTTTCACCCTTTTCTAGTTAAAACAACACTAACGATTCATTTTTCTGGTATGAGACTCGGGTTCATGGACAGATTCTAAAACAAAATATTATTTCTCCTGTTGTTTCCATCCTTTTTTCTCTGGGGGTGTTGTCTGCAATGCATTAATTCTCAGTGCAGTACCCTAATCCTTCACTATGACTGGCTACACTTTCAGAACCAACGCACTTGGTCAGACCCTGGTAAAGACAGCTGTTACCAGTTCCCTTTGCCTAGAAGGCTTTGCCAGCCTCCATGCTTTCATCTGCCTCTAGTTCTTCTTTTTGAGTACATGCTTGTGATACATAATGTTTACACTCATTGTGTGCAGTTGGTACATAACACATATTAATATTTTAATCCTTTTTTTCATTCTCTTTTCCTTCCCTCCTTCACCCCTCCCTCCATCTCTTGATCTCCTCATTTAAGAAAGATCTCCCTATTTCCCATTATTTATTTTTTATTTTGGTCTTTATTTATAATTTGGGTCTATCATGTAAAAGAAACCATGTGATATTTATGCTTGTATGTCTGATTTATTTCACTTAATGTTATGGTCTCAAGGTACATCAATTTTCCTACAAATGACACAAGCCTATCTTTTTTCATGGCAGAGTAGTACTCCATAGTGAATAGATACCACATTTTCTTTATCCTTTCATCTATCAGTAGGCATATACACTGCTTCCAAAATTTAGCTATTCTAAATTGTGCTGCTAAAAATATGGGTATGTGTATACCTCTCCAAATCCTGAATGCTGTTCAATTAGTTGTTCGAATTATGAATTTGTCTTGCTCTGCCTCACATGTTAGAAAATTCCCAAAGTGTTTGTGCTTGCTTGGATTACAGAGGAGACCATTATATCACTTCACTCTTGTGCCTGACCTTACCGGTGGTCCATATGACCTAGTTTCTGTAATGGTGCTAACTAGTCCCATATAGTTACTAAGTAGATATTTTGCTGACTGCTGTCTCGTCACTTTCCATGCTGGCTTGGTTAGTGTTGTCAAAATATTAATATATTTTCAATCAGTGCTTCCATTTTATGGCAAAATCAACTGTCATTTTCACTAAAAATACATAATTTGTCACAAAATGGCTAACTGTCCCAGGACAATCATCGTCAACTACTCTCCAATTACTGAACTCTTGGATAAAAAATTTTCACAGAATTTAGTATTTTTAATGGCTACAAACAAAAAAAAAGCAAGGGATTAAAATGATTTTATTTCTGATATATATTCCATATTTTTTGTTTTTTATTTTTGTGGGTACTGGGGGTCGAACTCAGGACCTTGCACGCCAGCAGGTGCCCGTGCCACTGAGTGATATCACCGGCCCTTTTTTTGTATGTGGGTACCTGGAGTCGAACTCAGGACCTCGCGCTTGCCAGGCAGGTGCTTATGCCGCTGACCTATCTCACAGCCCCCATATTTATTGTTAATTTTGATACTATCTCTTTATTTTGTATAACAAACTAGGGATATGTATATTATTTAACAAAGCTGAAACTACATGAGTAAAATGTAAATAATGTTGCATATGACTTAGTGTAAGCATGGGGAAAATGATAAACTTGATTTATTTCAATAAAGTTTTTATATGTGGAATATTTTCTTTTAGGGAAATGTGTTAATATTCATTGCTCGCTCAAGTTCTCAGGAAATTGTCCAGAGGCCTCTTCTTTGCTGTTAAAGTCCTAAGATTTAGACTTGCATTTTGAACATGATGAAATCAGTGTAGACCTCAAAAACAAGCAAAATAACAAGGAAGCAAAATCCCAGTGGCTTCCACTGTGCCAAAGTAGCATATTTTTCACAGTGCCGTACCTGCACTTAGCTAGTGATTTTTTTTTTCTAAATCATTATCAATGGTCTAAAGATTCACTATGACTTGTGAACTGTAAAACTGTCCTAGATAATTAAAAGGTTTGATGACTTGGAACATAATGGTAGTCTAATCTTCACTCATTACAGTATTTTTTAGGCTCTATCTTTGCAGAAATTATGAATTAGTCTAATGACATTACCTGAATTCAGAGCACAAAGAAAGATATGAATTTATGATATTAAGATCAGAAAATAATTTCAATTTTTTAAAAGATTCCAAGTTTTTAAAGGATTTGAACATGAATCAGTACTACAAAAATGCAAAACACTCAATGTCTTTTGAATATTTTCTCTCATCATTTTTACTCCCAATATCACACACACACACACACACACACATGCGTGCTATATTTTGCTATATAGTTTGCTGTTTTGCTTAGCACAATATTCTCTAGTTTCACTATACTGTCACAAACAGTAGCATATCCTTCTTTTCATAACATAACAGTATTCACTTCATGTGTGTGTGTGTGCATGAACACCTGTGTGTGTGTATATCACATTTTCTTTATCCACTCACCTATCAATGAAACTGTGTTTCTACACATTTCCTATTGTAAATAACACTGTAATGAACATAGGGGTGCAATTAGCTCTTTAAGATATTGATTCTGTTTCCTTTGTATATCTACATATAAGGGGAATACTAGTTCTAGTTTTAGGTTTTTGAAGAATCTTTATACTGTTTTCCATAATGAATTTTCCAGCTCACAATTACATTCTACACAATTGTTCCTATTTTCCACACCTTCAACATGACTTGTTGTCTGTTGTCTATTTGATAATAGCCATGCTGATAGGTGTGGAGTGATACCAAATAAAATTTCAATTTTCATATCACCAATGAATAGTGAAGTTGAGCATTTTTTAATATATCTGTTGGCTATTTTAATGTCTTAATCCAATTAATAATAGTGCCAAAACCAAATAACTAAGAAGAAATTTAACAAAGGCAGCAAAAATTTTACCTTAACATTTACAAATTATTGGTGAAAGAACTTGCACAAAACATTAAAAATGAAAATATATTGGGCCGGTGAGATGGTTCAGCGGCATAAGCGCCTGCCTGGCAAGTGCGAGGGCCCGAGTTCAACTCCCAGAACCCACATACGGAAAAAAGGGCCGGTGATATCGCTCAGCAGCACAGGCACCTGCTGGCGCACAAGGTCCTGAGGTCGACCCCTGGTACCCACAAAAAAAAAAAAAAAAAATATATATTTTTTTTTTTTGTTCAATAATAAGTATTGTTAAAATTAAGTCAAAACCAACCTACAGATTCAACTCAATTGCTATCAAAGTTTCAAGGGCATTTTCCAGAGAAATAAAAAATACAATCCTAAAATACATATGGATTGACCAAAGACTCTAAATAGCCAAAACAAAAAGAAGAGCAAAGCTAGAAGCATCACATTCCTTAATTCTAAGCTATGTTACAAAGTTATAATTATCAAAACAGTGCAGTACTGGAAGGAAGGAAAGAACAAAGAAGGAAAAAAAGAAAGTCCAGAAACACAGGCCAATGGAAATAAAAACAACGGGATACAAATAAATCCATATACATAGTCAATTTTTTCACAAGGGCAATAAGAATACTCAATTATGGTTCGGGTCTGTAATGTCACCCAAAAGGCCATGGGGTTCAAAGGTTGGTCTCAAACATGTCACTTTTGTGTGGTGGAAGAAACTCTAAGAGATAGGGGATAATAGGAGGTTTTGGACAACTCAAAGCATGCATCAAAGGGGACTGTGAAACTATGCTCTCTTCCCTTCTCTTTCTCTCTCTCTCCCCCTTTCTCTCTCATCTCTCCCTTCCTCCTTCTTGGCCACCAGTTGTTAAGTGGCATTTTGCTGCATGCCACACTCCCATCATGATGTCCTACTGGGCTGAAGGCCCAAAAGCAAAGAGACCAAACCACCATAGACTGAAATCTATAAAACTAAGCTAAAATAAACTTTTCCTCGTTTTAAATTGATGACTTTAGATACTTTGTCACATTAACAGAAAGCTGACTAAAACAATAAGAAAATATAGTTTCTGCAATACACTGTGTTGAGAAAATGGATATTCATATATGAATGGATAAAATGCATATTTATCTTACACTATACACAAATATCAACTCAAAATATATTAAACATAAGACTGATAAATGCAGAGCTCCTAGAAAAAACACGCGAGAACCTCCTTGATGTTTTTCTGGAAAAATTCTAGGATGTAAAGGCAAAAGGACAGGCAACAACAATAACAACAACAGAATAAAAAAAGAAGACAGTATGAAACTGGAAAGATGCTGCAAAACAAAGGTAACAACAAAATGGAAAAAGGCCATGGGCCGGTGAGATGGCTCAGCGGCTTAAGCGCCTGCCCGGCAAGCGCGAGGGCCTGAGTTCGACTCCCGGAACCCACATACGAAAAAGGGGCCGGTGATATCGCTCAGCGGCACGGGCACCTGCTGGCGCGCGAGGTCCTGAGGTCAACCCCCGGTACCCACAAAAAAAAAAAAAAAAAGAAAAAGGCCAGCCATGCAATGGCAAAAGAAATGCAAACCATAGATCTGAAAAGGCTTTTCACCCAAAATATATAAGGATCTCACATAATGCAACAACAAATAAATGAATAATTCAAAGTAAGCAAAAGATAAATATATATAATATATGAATTTTTCACAATGGGTAGAGAAAGACACATTTATGACTGAGGAATTATATCTTTCAGGAGCCTGTAAACCAGAATCCTATATGTAACGAGGATTAATAAGTACCTAATGCATCAAATATGTTACATATTGAAAGCAGCAAATATCACTTAGTTTATAGTACAGGTCATTTGAGATTACTTTTTAACGTCCGTATCACTTCCTAGGATATAATAGATGGTATCCTAGCTTTTTCAACTTCTCTCAAAATGAACGAATGACATATAAGTTTATTCCTATATAAAAATTTATTAGCCAGGCATAGTGGCACACGCCTGTAATCCCATCACTTGCGAAGATGAAGAAGGAGGATCGCTGTGAGATTAAATCCAGCCGGGCTACATAGTGAGCTCAGGCCAGCCTGGACCACATAGCAAGACTCTGTTTAAATACAAATTTACTTTATTATATTAGTATTGAAATTAATTCAGAGCAATCCAATGATTATGGAAAATTTTAAATTAGATAGAGTTGTTTTATATGAAAATGGGGACTAGTACACAGAACATTATTTTTAAACTTTTCTTCTTTAAAAACAGCAAATATTAAAGAATATGAAAGTGTGTAGAAAATTTTCACTTTTAATAAAAATTTCCTTTTATTTAAAGAATTAATATTAGCATTGAGTTATACTAAAATATCACCTCATATTTGCATATTTTACTTAGTTCGCCAAAGGTTCTTTAAAAGCATAGCTAAGGCAACCATAAAACTGACTTGATGCAATGAAAAAACAAAACTAATCTATTTTCTAGTGACATTAAACATGTAATAAATATTAAAGCAAGAGATATCATTAGTGTGAACAATTAATAAATTTTTGTCACTGTAACTTTATGAAAAAATAATGCTTAAATTTTTTCACAATGTTTTATTAAAACAGTGACTTAAAATCCATGTCTTCAAGAAATAAATTATGCCTCCAAAATCACTAAGCCAGACTTTATGTAGAATAGTAAATATAACTGAGGTTTTTCAGCATAATCCATCATTTTTCTCTAGCTTTTAAAGTAATCTGATACATGGACAAACAAAAGAATTAAATTACTTTAAACTTAACACTATTAATAACTGAAAGGAATGATTTTTAAAAATGTTTTCAAGTTTAAGTCAAAATGAGAAAACAAATCAGAATAGATGATAGATTGATAGAGCATAAAAATGTGATTTTGCTATTGTTCCTTACAACATGAGACATTTGAGAGATTTTTGCAGCATGATTAACATAATTGGCAAGTTCCAATTTCTCTGCTTGCAAACAAGCAGCTTGCATTTTGAATTAGAAATGTTGGAGAGAAATAACAGTTTTGACTGTGAAAACCTGCTAATGAAAGCTGCTACTTTATGCTCAATGCATAGAAATTGCATAACCACTGCACTGAATTAAAATATTCATACTACAGAACTTTAAAAAGACACCAAAGAATGTAAGTCAAAGCTTAGCAATTCTTCTTAAATATCTAGTATTAAATAGGGAAAATAGCTGAATAGGATAACAGAAATTTTGTGAATGAATATACACAAAGAACAAAACAACTCAAATTTTCTATATATGATACAATTCTAGTTACACAAATACTTCTCCTGAATGTGTAGAATGAATAACCAGTGCAGTAGAAATATTATGAAAAAGCAATCCTGCAATAGAAAAAGAATTTTAGTGATACATTAAACATGGAAATTTTCATTCCAACCTTTTGTTATGATGAAAGTGTATATTATTGTATTCTGAAACTTATCTGTAGTAATTAGCTGCTTTAAAGCGTGCACTGATATTAACACATGTATCAATGTAGTTAGAGATACATAATATATAATTGTCTCTTAAAGGTTAACATAAACTTAGATTTATATATGTAATATCAATAGCTGTTAATATTTTAATTATGAAAACATCACAAAAATTTTAGCAATATAGGTTCAGTTATTTATTTATCATAAAATTTCACCGTGTAAAGCTATTAGCACCTTTATTTACACACAGTAAGATGAGACTCAGAGACTTTAAGCAAACTGCCCAAGTCATAGAGATGACACGCAGCAGAGCTAAGGTATAAATTGGGAAAGTGTCCAACTAAGGAAATGTAAATAACTTGGTACACTTTATTTTTAAAAAATACCAACTATAGTCAGGCGAAGAATATCATGATGACCCTCTTTCATCTCTTAGTGATTTTTCCCCAGGCAACCATAAATTTAAATGCCATAGTTTGAAAGGGAGGAGAGATTTTGCTTAATCATTGAGCACAGATTTCTTTTTCTGGGTATGGTTTAGAATTGTCCTTCAAACAAATATAACGATATAGAAAAATCAGAATAATGAAACAAAAAAAAATATCTGAGAGAGTTCAGGCTATGTGGAACGAAATTCCAAAATCATAGAGTTAACAGTCATAGAGAGGTTAGTTGGTATTGTGCTTGGCCCGAGCATTTCATGGTTCCTTGTACAAAGGATTAGCCTGAAGACCCTGACGAAAAGGTGGAAAACGTAGCAGCTATATTAATAAATTTTATAAAATGAACTTCTGCCTGATCTTAGAAGAAATTAATCCTAGAAAACAATGAAAGAATAGCTCACAAATCCTGAAATAAAATCATTGGTAGTAAAGAACTCTATACCTAGCCAAAATATCCATCGAAAGTAAAAATTTCTCTGGATGAATAAAATTTAAATAACTCACTACCAGCAAATCCAAACTACACAGGCACTAAAGCAAAGTATTTAATTAGAAGGACAATGATTCTAAAGTAAAACACAAAACTGCAGGCAGTATTTTACAAATAATAATGGAAGAAAAAATATTGTGATGGTTAAAATACATGCATAATTAAAATGTATAGCAAACATAGCACAATAAAAAGGTAAAATAAATGGAAGTGCAATGTTCCATTACCTTAGCTTTTTCTAGAAGTAGTATTTCCACATCAGTAACTAAAGATGTATATTGTAATTATGTGGTAACCGCTTCAATAACTAATCAGCTGGAACAGTGAGCTGTTTTACACAAGAGATGTGAAGACTATCATATCACAGTTTACTTAGAACTAAGGGAAAATAAATGATAGGAAACTCAAAATGCCATAGGACAATATGTGCCATATCTCTTCAGTAGGAACACTTAAAAAACTCAGGGGTAATTCTTTGGTATAAAAAATTTAAGAATGAGGTTACAAATTAAAGTATGGAAACTTTGAAGCCATCAGCTCCATATAAGAAGCCTTTGGCACAATTACTAGGCCCCTGAAAGAAAATACCTTTTCATGAGTCATTCTACATGTAATGAAAATTAGGGTCATTTTTTTTTCCAAACTGATATTTATAAATTTTCTACAGCTCTTTTAATCTAGCTGCCAGCAGTTTATCACTTTGTGTGACACCTAATATTCAACTATCAAGAGGCTTCTACAGAAATAGATAAGTGAAAGTTTGCCCTATTTCAAGTCCCTATATAGAAAGTAAATTTTGTTTTCCTACATTTACAATGATGAAAAGAATAAATTAAGTACTAAAATATATAGTTCATAGAAAAAACAGCAAAAAGAAGAAAAAATGATGAGAGTACAAAGAATAAACCAATATCCGACCCTTATATTTATTTTAAAATGATGTTGAACTTAATTAAAATATTCACTATAAAGACTGTCTTAGCCCTAGATACCTTGATCAATAATTTCTTGAAAATATTTAGCAAAAAGATGAGAAATCATAAGTCAATTCTTCTACAAAGCAGAAAAATACGTAACACTACTTATCATTTACCAAGTAAGGAAAATATCAACAAAACATACAAAGGAGATTACAAAGAAGAAATTTTATGGTTTTATCTAATTTTAATAAATACAGAAAAGGCATACACTACAATCTAACACATCCATGATAAGAATTCTGAGTCAACTACATATAAAATGTTACAATCCAAATATAGCAAGATAGCAGCTGAGATCCGCCAACAATCTTCCCACAGACACCAGTTTTAACAGCTGTTTGTGCATCGAACTACCTTCACCAGACCTACCTCAGCATTTCCCTAATACTAAATGCAGCCAAGGACATAACCCAAAAAAAGAAACTAGTGGCCAATATCCTTGATGAACATAGGTGCAAAATCCTTAAAAAATACTAGTAAAGAAATCAAACAGCAAATCAAAAAGATTATTCACGCTGACCAAGTAGGATTTATGCCAGTTATGATTCATTGTACTCACATCAATAAACATAAGATGCCAGGGCAATAGGAGGAAGGACACAAACATATGATCATCTCAATATGTGCAGAAAATTTCATTTGACAAAAATCAAATATCCTTCCATGATAAAAAAAATGACATATAGAAGAATATACTGTACTTCAATATAATAAAAGCCATTTGTAGTAAGGCAAGAATTAAAATTATACAGAAAGAGGAAAAGCTGAAAACTTTCTTTCTTAGATCTGGAACAAAATATGCCCTCTTTCACCACTTTAATTCACCACAGTATTAGAAGTCATAAGCATAGCAATCAAGCAAGGTAAGGAAATGACAGGCATCCAAATCAGAAAAGTAAGATTACACATTTGTAACTGACAAGAGCTTTTATAAACAAAATACTGAACATTCCAGCAAAAAAAGTACCAGAACTAAAATAAAATTCTGCAAAATCATAGAATAAAAATATCAATTTATATATATCAATAGCAGGGCTATATATCAATAGTTAATATCACAAATGGGAATTGAGAAAAATTCCATTTATAATAGGTACAAAAATAAACAAATAGAATACCTACAAGTAAGTTTAATGAAAAAGTGAAAAATCTATACAATAGAATCCACAAAACAATGACAAAAAAGTGGAAATCTCAAAAAAAGTAAAAGGAAAAACATTCCATACTCATGGATTGGAAAAATCGATACTGCTAAATGTCTTTAATAACCGAAAGGATCTGCAGATTCAATGCAATCCTTAACAGAACACCAATTATCTCCTTTACAAAACTAGGAAAAACAATAAGATTAATAGAGAACTACAAAAATACCTGAATAAGCAAAGCAAAACTGAGCCAAAAATGAAGCAGAAGAAATGACACTACCAACATTTCAAAATACATATATTACAAAACTGTAGTCATCAAACAGCATGGTTTTTACATAACACAGATGCATGGGCTAAAGGAATAGAATAAAGTGCCTAGAAGTTAACCAAGGCATTTATGTCTAACTGATTTTCAGCAAAAATACACATTACATAAAGGACAGTGTTTTCAAGAAATGATTCTGAAAACAATGGGTATTCACATGCAGAATAGTAAAAGTAGACCTCTGTCATCTATCAGTTTAAATATTATTTCAAAGTGGATTAAAGTTTCAAATGTCAGACCTGAAACTATGAAATGTAAGACTTGAAACTATGAGAGTACTAAAAAATATAGCAGAAAGGCAAGGATTATTTTTGGCAAGTCCCCCGAAACACAAGAAACAAAAGTAAAAAATAGACAAAGGAAATTATACAAAACTAAAATGTTTATGCACAACAAAGGAATCAATTATCAGAGTGAAGAGACAACCTATAAGATGGAGAAGCATTTTAAGTGCCATCTGATGAGAGTTTAATATTCAAAAATAAAAGAAATACCAAACACTAAGCAGCAATATATAAAACAATAAAAATGGCAAATCATTTAAAAAGTCATTTCTCAGTAATACCCAAATAGCTCCTAACTGTATGAAAAATTCTCAACATCTCTAATCATCAGAAAAATGCAAATCAATACCGAAACAGATATCATGTCAATCCAGTAAAAGTGACAATTATCAAAAAGGTGAACTGTAAGAGCTGGCGAGGTATAGAGGGAAGGTAAAATTTGTACACTGTTGGTGGGAATATAAATAATTCCAGCTTCATGGATTACACTGTGGAGGTTTCTTCATAATTAAAATAGAATTTCCATAATATCTAGCAATTTCCTTACAGGGTATATAATCAAATGGAATTGAATTGGCGTGTTAAAGAGACATCTGCATTTTCATGATCATTGCGTCACTTTTCATGATAACCAAGAAATGAAAACAACCCAAATGGTTACCAACTAATGGATATATAAAGAAAATATGGTATTTATGCACAATGCAATATTATTCAATCACAAAAAGGACTGAAATCTTATAACGTATGACAACATAAATAGAAATGGAGATCATTATGTTAAGTAAAATAATCCACACCCAGAAAGACAAGAATCACATGATTTCCCTTACATATGGATTTTAAATGGCTGATCTCATAGAGAGATTCAGAAGCTTCTGAAAACATGAGCTTTTGAAGGGTAACTTTTGATATAAACCACAGTGCCATCTTTTTTTTATTTTAAAGAGAAAACAATAAAAACGATACAGAATTTCAAAACAAGAGAATAGGAGATTAATAATGGTTAATATATTGCATATTGTTATCTTCAAAGTAGTTGTTCAGATTACAAGATATACAGTACCATCTTTTATTGAAATATTTTTCTATTGTGAGAAAATCCAAGGCCAAAAAAGCTTTGCAATTAATAAATGAGATTATCAAGATTGCTAGACACATGGTCAATATGACTTCATCAGCTTTGCTTGTGCACACGTATGTGCGTATGCACAGGCACATACTGAAAGACTCACACAAGCACACGAGTAGCCCACCCACTTATTTTCAATTTCTAATCTATCCTGCCTTAAATCAAGATGGCATTTAGTTTTTGTTCCTCCTTTTTGTGTAAAGTTGAGGATCTAAAGAAGGCTGTCATAAAAAATACCAAAATCCATCAACTTGTGCTTCTAGAATTTCTTTTTTTTTAATTTTAAAGAGAAGAAAAAACAAAACAAATCAAAAAAGAACAGATTTTCAAAACAACATAATATGAGGGTAACAATGGTTAATGCATTACATATTATTATCTTTAAGTTAGTTATTCAGGATACCAGACATTAGCATTCAATTGTCCAAACATTATTGGCTCAAACCTTACTCTTCAATGAACTAAGTAAAATAGGTAGTGTATCTATCTTAACCATCTTATATATATATACAATTTTTTTTCCTTTCCCTTCTTTTTTTTCCCTATTCCCCTATTCCAGTCTCTCTTTCCTTTTGACCAGTTTCTTTTTGATTCACCATGTCTATTGTACATTGTGGATCTTATTTACTCTTTCAGTTTCTCATACTAGAGAGACAATACGATGCTTACACATGTGCGTCCGGTTTAATTCATTTATGAG
Source organism: Erethizon dorsatum (assembly GCA_028451465.1). Lineage (NCBI taxonomy): Eukaryota > Metazoa > Chordata > Mammalia > Rodentia > Erethizontidae > Erethizon > Erethizon dorsatum. The sequence continues at coordinate 33,037,087 of CM051823.1, forward strand.
TATTTTCTCGAGTTGCATCCATTTACCTATAAAAGTCTCCAGTTTATCCTTCTTTATGGCTGAATAGTACTCCATTGTACAAAAATACCACACCTTTCTTATCCATTCCTCAGTTGATGGGTATTTGGGTTGTTTCCAAGATCTGGCTATTACAAATTGTGCTGCTCTAAACACGGGTGCACGTATATCGCTGTGGTATGATGTTTTTAATTCTTCTGGGAAGATGCCCGGAAGGGGAGAAGATGCCCAGAAGGGGATAGAATTTCTGAAGTCTCTTTTACCATTATATTTATTGGTTTCTGTGGTGCCTTCCCCCTCACCTACTGTGATTCCATGACTCATTGCTATATTCTACAAGTCTGTGCAAGCTCATCCTATTTAGGTGTAAACCTTCACCTTTCATTTTCTGTCCCCTGTGACACCCTCTGTTACATCTTTCAATATTTTATTGTATGCCACATTTTGGAAATATGGGAATAGCTTCCTACTCTTTCTGGGCTTACTGAAATATTCTGTTTGTTAAAAAACATCCAATTAAGAGAATACTACTGAGTTGTTCCATCACAGACAATACCTCATGAAGATGAATCTACCCACTCACAGTCATTGTGCAGTAATAAATACACATATATATGCATATAGATTAAAAAATTACCATTATCTTACCCCTTCTATATTTCAGCTTCCCCCCATGTCATCTAACGTATGTTTAATACATATCTTATAAATATCTTTTTAGCTTGTACTATTTCATGGAATAGAGATTGAAAAAATAATACAGCATGCTCTTACATGAGGGAGTAAATATGTGTTCATCAAAAATCAAAAAGTGATTCAAGTTTGAAGTAAAGAATGAGTAGAAGGTTTAAGGCATTAATGCAACATTTTAGCACCTTAAAATATCCTTTTATTTAAAAAAATACACATGCACTCTGGCCATGAAACTCAAATTTTTAGATTTTTTAAAAATTACAATCACTTCTCGGCCTTTTGGCTAAGACCAAGTGTAGTATCTGTTCTTATCAGTTTAATATCTGATACGTCCTCTATCCAAGGACAGTATATTAAATGGATTTTTGGAGCTGGGAGATGGAATATGAGCTTGCTCAGTCCACTCCATGCATCGACCTGGTATTGCAGTACCTACAGGAACGGTGTACCCGGCTGTGGAAAGTAAAAAAAAAAATATATATATGACAGTCATGAGAAGTATCCCTCATTTAGCTCTGAGGGAAACATAATGCTATTCTTTTATTTTTCAAAGTAATTGAAAACTCTTTCTTCCATTAATATTATGAAAAGGCACTGTAGCCGGGAATATAGCTCAGTGGAACAGTGCTTGCCTGGCAAGTGCAAGGTTGTGAGTTCAATTCCCAGTGCCAAAAACACAGAACAAAATGAAAATGCACTGTGACACCCAAAATGCGAATATTTAATGGGAGTGAGAATATGTGGGAGTGAGAAGATGTGGCCTTGCGATATGGTAGCATCTTGAGAGTTGAAAAAGTCCTTTGTCAGTAATAGATGTCAGGTACCATCAATAAACATGCCTTGATAATAGATGAGGATTTAATCTCTATGTGGATGTTTCAAAAAGATAAATTTCTAATTGGCTAATACAAGTCACTTCAGCTCTGAGGATATGTGTATCCATGTCTGCCAAGTGAAGAGATTGCATTAGACAAGTATCAAATGTTCCTCTCAAGTTTAATTGCCTTTAAGTGTAGGTAAATAAATAATTACAATTTGAGCACTCAATGAAAGAATTTAAGCAGTTCAGAGATGGTGGAGGAGATAGATGTCTTGGGTAGGAAGATAATTTCAGAGATGTGGATCTTAAAGAACTCAGAGTTACTGTCCACGGATTCTAAACATAGGTAATGCAAGTTCACAAATTTTGACGTCAAATATGTGGATTTAGGAGAATATTAGAAGTTAGCTTGGATAGGTAAATTTAGAAAGACAAAAATTTATTGATTCGAGGGCTATGAAGAAATTAAGTACAGTGCTAGCTGGCACTGTACATACTAGTACATACTAGCTGGCAACTCTAATTTTTGATAGAGGACAGTCTAAGAAGTTACCTTAGACTGTTTGGTCTTACTTATTCATTCAATTCACAATGAAAGAAGAAAGAAACAAATGTTTATACTTATAATTTTGTTATATATATATTTAGTTCTGTGTGAACAAGTGATTTTTTTCATAATTTTCAGATACATATTTTGCTTAAATGAGTGTCATGAACATAGTACTTTTTCAATCAACATTTTATCTTGCTGTTAATAATAACTATAGGCTATTAATATAAGAAAGAAGAAATTATTTGCAGTGTTAAAGAATGAAAATTTCTGTCATTCTTTAGTGAGTCCTTTAAGAAGTATTTAATAAGTATTATTTTGTGATTATTTTAAATTATGAAATATTAATTGTATACGTTTATTGTATATAGTGTGTTGTTTTAAAATATATATAAATACGAAACACCTAGATCTACCTAATCAAGATAAGAATTATTCCACATATTTATCATGGCTTTTTGTGGTGAGAATATTGAAAAATCTACTCTCAGCAGCTTTCACCAATATGGTACATTATTTTTAACCATTTTTACCACATGATGCAATAAATCTTTTGAAAATGTTTCTTCTATTTAACTGAAATGTTGTATCCTTAAATAACATTTAGTTAACTTTTCTAGTCTCTGCTTAGCATTATTCTACTCTCTATGTCTATGTGTTCAATGCTTTTAGATTCTATATGTAAATGAGATTGTATCCATTTCTTCTACCACATCTAAAAGACAAATGCATTTATGCAATTTTCTTCAAAGTTAGAAGAATTTTCCATCATCACAATTTATACAATGACAGAAAAGTTGTGAAATATAGCTCATGAATTTAACTTTTTACAAAATCTATTTCACTTACATAACAAGAAAAATTAATTTAATAAATGTCAAAGTGAAGTCACATTTAAATTTCACAATAATTCTATGCAAAATATTCAAACTGTAGATGAATATGTTATTGGGGACTTGGCCTAACCCCCAAACTCCTAAAACAAATACACAGTGCAGGCTTAAACAAAAGAGAAAAGTGGTATGATTTTGGGAGGATCCAGGAAGGTCAGAACTCTCTCAAGAGAAAAGATAACAGCTTCTCTGGGCCACCCGTATTTATTTGGTTTTCAAAAGAAGGAAAGGGATACTGAGGCAAGCATGGGAACTGAGCAGAACCTGGGGAAGTTAGTTTAAACACTTCTTCAAGCAGTAAATTTTCCAATTAAGAGAACTGTCTTATCTCTAGGTTGACATGATTATTGCTCTGGAATAGGGAGTGTTGGCAGTCCATGTCCTCCTGTCCTCCACTGCCTTAGCTGTGGTGTTATCTTGACTTCAGAGTACCATGAATATGAGCTTTTCTAGCACAGCTAGAGGTCCCTTTGTGGTCAGCAATTTAATCCTTACATACTCTGGTCACAGACCTATGTTAAATTTTTCATTATTCATATAGTACCTTATTCAAAATGCCTAAATGAGTGCTAGCTAATATCCTAAGGAGAAAAAATCACTTTTAACTTTAAAATCAAGTTTATATGCTGAGATATTTGGTTATTTCATTTCTTTATTTTCATTCAAATTCATTTTAGCACAAAGCAAAAACAAAGTATGACATAAATTAAGATACTTTCAAGCAAAATATAGCACTTTATTATTAAATTACATCAAAACAGCCATTGTGCATAGAGTTGCAGCTATTTTATGTCAGGTCTCAATTCATTTAATTTCCATCACGCCATACAATATAGCAGAAGTCAGTTGTAATGTATTAGGTACACTGCAATCAGGCATTATTCCTAATATTCATAAACCCAACAACTTTCTGCTTTAGTGGTGAAGTGAATTAATTAAAATTGAGTGTATCTCAATGTAAATTTTGAAATGCTTTTGCTATGTCCCTTCTATTAAAATTTGTACTGGGGGCCGGTGAGATGGCTCAGCAGCTTAAGCGCCTGCCCGGCAAGCGCAAGGGCCCAAGTTTGACTCCCGGAACCCACATACGAAAAAGGAGCCGGTGATATCGTTCAGTGGCACGGGCGCCCGCTGGCATGCGAGGTCCTGAGGTCGACCCCCCGGTACCCACAAAAAAAAAATTTTGTATGAATTAAAGTTCATTAAAGTCTAAGAAAGTTACAGTAAATTTTCCTAAACCTCTCAATTATTTCATGCTGTTTATGTTCATTCATCTTGATTTACACAAATTATTGGTATGTGAGAATTAATGAGTCATCCCATCCTATATAAGATCATAACTTTCCTCATTCTATTATTTTTTAACGATGAAAACACTACATTCTGAAAGATGAAATATATTACTGGCAGTGTGGATTTTGATATATACATCTTATTAAGCCAAGAGAATGTAAAGACATTTTGTTGTTCTGCTGAGAGACTGCAAGACATTAAAAGGCCAAACATGAGCAAACTAATGAGAAGGAATTATCTTTGTGTCCTTTTAAGAATTAATTTATACTTTAACTTTATTTACTTTGTTTTTTTTTTTTTAAAGTTTTGACCTTAGAATGATTATATAGATTTTGTACTAAGATGGAGTTTTGAATTCTGTGGTAAACTGTTCTTTTAATAAATGAATAGTCAAATATGTATTTGACTAGCTAGCTATTAATCCAAACTGAGCAATGCCTTTAGTGCCTAATCATAACCCTAAAATCAACTTATTAATATATGCTTTTTTTTTTAATGTGGGTTCCGGGAGTAGAACTCAGGACCTCATGCTTGCCAAGCAGGCGCTTATGCTGCTGAGCTGTCTCACCAGCCCCAATATAAGCTTTTTAAAATTAATTATTGTTTTACTTTTAGGCATTTTTGACCTCAATATTGGTTCTTCAGGACAAAAATATCCTTAGGTTAATATGCACATATAAACCTGCAGTATTTTCTGGGAGACAATTACAGTAAGACCTAATCTAGTTCACTAATTTTAAATTTTCATTTGATTTATTTCACTCAAATGTTTATTTATTGATAATTTAAAATATTGAATTTAAGATAACAATCATCTTAATTTTCCCTTTCTATTTGAAATTCATATTTAATAATCCTATTAAATAATACTACAATTTTGCTTATGTTCTCATTTTCTTACCAGTAATTTCCACTGCCTTGCCTTGCTGATGTAGAAATGTTTAAAAATTCAGCCTTTTTTCTGATTTTTCAAAGAAAACTCAATTAAACATATCCAAATGGTTATTTAAACAATAGTCATAAGAACTTGAAACCTTATTATTTCTTTAATTCATAGTTTCCTCCGCCTTTATTACCACCATTCTGCTCTATATTCCATTTTCTCCACATAATTTATTTGCAAGACACACAAACCATATCTCTGCACAACTCTAGAGAATTTCTAATTCAGTTTTGTGCTGGAATTTAGATGACTTCTTGAAAATAACATTATAATATCCCTAAGATTATACAAACTTTAGTTATCACATTGACTATATGCAAGTATTAATATACAAGACACTAGATGTATACAAGCTTCCCACATCAACCTCTTGAAATGGCCTTCTTCACTTCTCTATATCCCACCCACATAGAAGTCTATTCCTTTGCTAAGAAATACTGTTCACTTTTCTCCTCTGGGATTTTGCACTTCATATTTCAAATTGACTAGTTATTAATTCTTAATCATAAATAGCAAACTTCAGTGCTGTTGACAGAAAACTCTTTAGTTGTTTACACCAAAAAAAGATTTTGTTAACAGAAATAGTTCGGAGCAACGATAGATGTTTCAGAATATAAGGTGAATATGGAAGAAAACATCCCCAAACCTAATAAAATTAATTCATTGGGAAAGGTACTTTTTCTTAGGGCCCACCTGGAAAGAGATTAAAGATTTTGCACTCAGAATTGTTCATATGAATTACTTTACATCATAATATAATCCAGATGTCAAATCAAGACATTGTAATTATTACCTCTGTCGCAAATCGCTCTTAACTGCCAAAGTGAAGAATGAAAAGTAAAAGACATTTCAAATCTCATATGACCTCATTTAATTGGTAGTATTAATTGGAATTTAAATCTGTTGCAATAATGTGCAATAAAAGTTGTGTTAACTTTTTATCTCCCTTAGTACAGAACAATATTCTATAATGAAGATAGAATATAGGTGGATCAACCCCAACTATAGTACCCGCCGAGTCATCTTTCAGAAATCAACATAATATCATTTACTCAAAGAGGCATTATTTGACTTACCAAATGGGTCAGATTTCTTTGCTAGGATGTGAGAGTAGTTTCTCGTTGCAATTGTAGTTAAACAAGCCCTTGCTAAATACCTAGCTGCCTCACTAAAATAGCTAGAACTTAAATTTCACCAAGACAGAAACCTGCTCTGTTTGATTCACTGTTGCTTTCAGAGCATCAAGTGAACCACTTTGCATATGGCAAATACTACACAAGTATTTGATTGAATCAGTTATCAAAAGTATGTAAATTATCAATAGTCATTGCTTTCATCTTTTATGTACAGAATTTTTCAACTATATCAGCGTGCATTTTGTTAAGGCCATTTAACAAAATGGAATATAGCTAGATACTGCTACACAAGTAAATTTTGGTACACAATCCATTTACTTTATTTTACATTGGCACTGAAAAATAGCCACAAACAGGAAAAAGAAAAAAAGATATTCTCAGATTTCAGACAACACTCATAATCCCTACATGTATCTTTAAGCATCTATAATTATCTACAAATGTCTACTTAACATAAAGCAGAAAAAAGACTGCATTCTAAATACTATGAGAGGGGCTGGTGAGATGGCTCAGTGGCTTAAGCGCCTGCCCAGCAAGCGCGAGGGCCTGAGTTCGACTCCCGGAACCCACATACGAAAAAGGGGCCGGTGATATCGCTCAGCGGCACGGGCGCCTGCTGGCGCGCGAGGTCCTGAGGTCGACCCCCCCCGTACCCACAAAAAAAAAAAAATAAATAAATAAATACTATGAGAGACATAGAAAAGCCATAGTAGACACATAAACAGATCTTTTATTTGAATTTTACCTAAACAGAATGAATTTGTATTACTCATACAGTAGCTTGGAAAATGAATTTTCAGTTAGTTTAAAAATATTTATTTATTTATTTATTCAACATTAAGGAAAAAATGTACAAAGCAAATGGAAAACAACCCTAATACAAACACTAAAAGTTGTAGTAGAAGAAGTAAGGGAGTGCAATTCAATTTACCAACCTTCCCTCTGCAAAATCTATGTTGCCTGTGTTTTACCAAATAACTTATTACATTGAATAGTAGAATAAATTTTAGATTTCATCAGGGCCATTATCTACCATTTAAATTTCACATGTGTTTTCACATTTGAATGGTGGATAAACATCTTAAGCGTGGAAATCACTTGAATTTTACTTAAATTGAGATTAAGGTAGGTTCAACAACTATAAATCTCATCTATCATCATATTTGATATTCACAAAAATATTCAGATTAAATAGAAAAATTTATATTTTCATGGAATGAAATGAATGAAACTGGGTAATGTTACTCCATAAGGATCTTTAGAAAAATCATGCCAAGCTAGTGGACATCCTTCTCCATTCGGCCAGTTCACTTTCTAAATTTATTCTAAATACCTAACTTAACAGAAATGATGGTACACTGGTGTCAAAATTGTAGGCAAGTAGTTAAAGGATAATATGTTTGGTGGACCATACTGGAGAGACAAAAGCTGTCAAGCAGTACCACCAACAATGTACTGCTTAAGTCCTGGGACACAGAGATATGACCATAAAGCAATGCTACTGGAGGGCACTTGAACTTCATCTTGGAATTCAGTCCCCTTTCTTTACTCCTAACACTTTGTCAGAATTACTGTCTCACCTAAAATTAAAAATGCTGAATTGAGCAAATGAATGAATATTGCTTCACGAAAAGAGTGATGATTAATTTGAAGCTGCAAGATATTAAACTTAGATTTAATAGCGGCACTTTAAGCCATTCATTTCAAACAGCTCTGGTTCTCATTTATATCTCATAATAAAATGATGATAATGATGTATACTTTCTAGAGCTGCTAGGTAAATTAAAGTTAGTGAGTAGATGACTGATGCATAGTAACATTATTTCAATCAGTAAGACATATCTTTGTGGGCCGGTGAGATGGCTCAGCGGCTTAAGCGCCTGCCCGGCAAGCGCGAGGGCCCGAGTTCGACTCCCGGATCTCACATAAGAAAAAGGGACCAGTGATATCGCTCAGAGGCACGGGCGCCTGCTGGCGCGCGAGGTCCTGAGGTCGACCCCCCGGTACCCACAAAAAAAAAAAAAAAGACATATCTTTGAAACTTATGAATCCTGGCACTAAAGAATATGCAATACTGTGACCAGGTGGCCTGATCCTTTTGGGGTAAATTTACTTTCACCAGATGTATCTATAGAGCAACAGCTCAAAGCTCTGTACATGCCATTTATTTTCAAGAAGTCATAAAATTTATACTGGAAATGCAAAGCCTATGATTTAACCCCAAATGCAATGCCAATCAAAAATTAGAAATCATATCCAAAGTGTAAAGCAATGGTTTGTTTTGTTTTGTTTCATTTTTATCGACGTGAGTCCTGAATATTTCTTTTAGTTTCCTAGTTACAGACAGAATTTTCTTTAGTTGTAGTTTTCATTAGACCCTAATCCCATTCAGTAAACCATTACAAATTCCTTCATAATTGTATTAAGTAAGGATCTTTGAGATTAAAGTTCTTCAAAGTCGTGGTCTCTATGTGTTCCATACTGTGGAAATACTATTTATCATAGGGCCACGAAATATTTTCCACTAACCTATTGCTTTTAGAGGCTTGAAATTATATAACTGCAAGAGGAATAAATACATATTATTGTTACAAATCCCAGAGGAGTAGAGTGTATGAGAGATGACCTTTTCAGTTCTTTATTCTCTGTCTTGTGGCAAAGATAAAGTAATATCTGAAAAATGGAACTATCAGTAAAATAGATTCAAATTATGATTTTAGAATTTTAAACTTTCATCTATATACCTCAATGTTAAATGATTGCAGATTAGTTATAGGAACAGTACAAATGAGGAAACCTAAAGTGACCAAGCAATGTCTTACTCTAACCATTCTCAAAAAGAATTGTAAATCTCTATTGTCTATCTATCTATATCTATCTACAGTTTAATTCATGTTGACATTTTGCTACACTGTTACTAAGAAATCCTGACTGTGATTAAGACTAATTTCTCAAATTGTATTAGTAGCTGCATTTATTTGATAACTACAAAGAACTACAAAGAATACTTGGCAAAGGATTTTGGGGGTTATGGAGATTCCTGTGTCAGTAAATGCGTGACATCATGAATTTTTCAAAACGAACAGAATTGTACTCCACAAAGAATAAACTATGTACATTTTTAAATAATCAACTAGGATATCAGGAATTTTGGGATGGAACACTCCCTACAGAGAATAGTTATCTTAAAATGGTTGGCATTTAGTAGAAGCATTAGAAGAGCCCAATACAGACATATGATGATATCACTATATCACTATTCTTCATTAGCTAGCACCATCATCCTTAAAAAAATCAGTGGAACAAAACCACGAAAAGATTGAGGAACAATCACAGATTGAGGGAGGCTAAGAAGATGCAATGGCCTAATGTGTCATGATGTCCTGTACTACACCATGGATTAAAGGACGTTTTGGGGAAGACTTGATAAATCATCAGTGAAGTTTGTAGCTAAAAGTATTATAGTAATGTTGATTTCTTTGTTTGGATTAACAAACTAGATCATATGAACTTTTAACATGAGGAATGGCTGAATTCTGGGCACAAGGTAATTCTTTGTACTATTATTGCAATAATTCAGGAAATCTAAAATCATTTCAAAATAAAAAGTAAAGTAAAAATACAAAAAATATTATTTACTGCTAATTCTGAGCAATACTATCTTATGTCTTTTTTTCTGTCTTTTTTATTTTATATTATATCCATTATTCTAGAATATAACTGCATTTGACAAACTATTCCTTTAGGTTTCTTTATAAGATTTCTGACTTTTAAAAATTGACTGGCAAAATTAAAAAAAAAATACTTATTCCCTGATCATTTCTTTATGCTGCCAATGTCACTCACATACAAGAACTTTAACCTACAATTCTTCTAACTAAATTTCTACAGTGTTGACTGTCATTCTAAAAACATAAATCACATCCTCTGGGAATTGTATGTGCTGTATGGTGAGCATTGCTGTCTTTCAAATGATACAGTTTGTTCTATAATTCTTCACAAAAACAATCACAAGGAAAAGTAGTCTGAAACTTAGGATGATAAGATTTATGTATTTCATTGATAACAGTCGGAATTACGACACTTCCCTGGAGCGTTTATCATTTTTAGAGCAGTAGACATAATGCACAAGAACTAAAAAAGTGAAAGTGGTCATTCTCTACTCAAATAAATTATGAAAGTAAGTAGCACACAAGGATAGACTTGAGGATATGTATCCTGAGCTGTTTAACAAAGATACGTTCATTTATTTCCAGCACCTATATAAATGATGCTTCTAATGTTCTTGACAATTAATACTAGTCTCCAATGCCAGCTAAGGCAAGGAAGAGAGCTAGAGTAGCTACTTAAAAATGTGAGTTTGCTCTCATGCTCTATCAAACAACCATCTAAATGGGCTACTGGTTCCTGGCCAATTCTAAATTAAGATATTACTCATGGCCTCCATCTGGAAAAAAAATGTTATTAAAAAAGTAAGTTAACCATATAGGCTTATCCAGAGTGACTCTTTCCATCTTAAATTTCTACTTCGATACTTCTTTATTACGTGCCATATTATCTAAGAATGAAGTTAAAAACTCTGTTTCTGAATCAAAAACACTGGCAGGTTAAAGATGAAAGAGTGACAGAACCACAAGAATCAAGGTAGAAAGAGAAGAGGTAATAAGTAGTAAGTCAGTGTGACTATGCAGCTTAGAAAGCTTGAAAAAGCTTTGAAAAGCTTGAAAAGCTTGACAGAGGTCGAGAAGGAAATGTTACCCCAAATCATCTAGAAGGAAATTTTGCCCCCAAATTGTCTAAGTCAGACGGCAAGTATGCACAAACCGGGTTTCAATTTGGTAGACTTACATAAGGTTTTGGACAAGAAAATTAGGTACAGAAGGAAAGAGATTAGAGAAACTTTTGTTCAGGTAAAATATGACCTCAAACATGTGCTGAATTTTCACTGTATCCTGCTCAATTAAATTGCACTGAGAATGGCTAATTAGAGTAAGGGAAGTCCAGACTGATATACTGATTCTCCCTCACAAACCTATGTTCCAAAATATAAAAAGTTGAATTAATTGTATTCATATACAAATTATAGTTTGTGCTTTCATCTTTCTTGCCTCTGATAAAGGCACTGATAATCCATACTCAACTATACTTAAATTCAAAACCTATTATTTTTTTTGCTCCTCATGGAAAACAGATAAGGTTTCTACCCATGCATGTCTGCGGCATTCATCCATTTTCCTTCATGTTACTGGCTTGTTTCACATCTCATTACTTCACACAAAATACCTCAATAACCTTTTAGCTGTTTTCCTTGTTGAACATCTTTTCCATATTTAATTTCCTTCCTAAAACATAGGCATAATTAGATCAACCATATTCCAGAACCTTTGACTGCTCATAGAATAAGCCTATACTTTTAGAGCAAAGTTGTAGATATCCCTGACAAAGCAGTAACATCTACTTTCCTGATCATGCTGGCTTGGTTGAACTACATTGGATCATTTAATCTCTCCAAGACTCTACACATTCCTCCATAATTATAAAATTACTTACATTGCTACTGCCTTACTCATTATCCTTGGCCACACTTCCATATGAAAACACCCCACCATCCTTTACAGTTCAGTTGAAACACCACCATCCTTTTCAGTCACTTTATAAATTCTATCAAATAAATGTTTTCAGTCTCCATGGCTCTATACAGGACATTTACCTTCTATTACTGTGATCAAATAAGCCTTCTTCTTTAATTGATTGCCATCTATTGAGGTGAGGAATTCACCTGGTTCATGTTCTGGTTCAGTTTTGCATAACTTAACACTGGTATGGATTGAATAATTGCTTAAGAATTAGGTGGATAGGAAATTTGAATTTGTATAGAAAACCAAGATAAAATAAGTACTGGACACAAGGTAAGATTCTGTAAAGAAAGCAATCTTTATAATAAAGCATTCCCTAAAATACAGAGACTCTGAGGAGATAAAACAAATTGCCAATAGATAAAATTACTGATTTTGAGCATCTGAGACTGAAAACAATATATATTTATGCTTGTTGCTCAAAATGGTGCCTTTGCATGGGCTGGTCAAGCATTTTCCATATATAACTGTTAGTAACATGTATAAGCTATTATTAATGAATGTAATGAGTATGACCAAAAAATAGAGTGGATGTTTAAATTTTATCCTAACAATAGATTCTCTAAATTAATCTTTTATTTCTATGTTTTAATATATATGTACCAAAGTTACCAAGATTGGAAGATTAAAAATTCAGTAATTTAGGCAGCACTTCATTGTAAGATTTTTATTTTCATGTCCAGGAAAATAAACAGGTGATACAAACTCCAACTCATCCGTCTATCGTAAGCAACCGTATGAGAATACTGTCCACTGTTCCATTCCTACCAGCTGACTTCAACCATTTTTGCCGTCTAATTCACCTTGTGTTGGTTTAGCTATATATCCAAGCTTAATAAGAAAATGTGTGCTATAATTTCACCCACACAGACACAATCCTAAAATATCAAACATGATCGTTGTTAACTTTTATTTTTTATTAGTACATATTTGCAGTACATAATGATTACGTTCCTAGTGAGGAGATGGTACATGTACATAACACATCTTAACCCTTTTGCAAAATATCTATTTCCCTATTTCCTATTACTAAAGTACTACCAATTCACTGAGGAAAGAATACAAAACAAACAAAGAAATACACATTTTTTTTGAAAACCTGAGCTTTCAGGTCAGTGATGGCAACATCTTTTTCAGTTAACATCTTTTAAAAATTATATTGCATATATTGCTACCCTCACCCTTCCACCAGCCAGCACCTACTTCTCTATCTATCTATCTATCTATCTATCTATCTATCTATCTATCTATCTATCATCTATCATCTATCCAATTAAATGCAGATAAAACTGTTGCCTTTAGTCGGTTTACTACGACAGAAACAGTATCAGGGCAGGGGATATAGCTCAGTGGCACAGCATCTGCCTGGCCAGCACGAGGTTGTGAGTTCGATTCCCAGTGCCAAAAAGGAAAGAAAGAAAGAAAGAAAGAAAGAAAGAAAGAAAGAAAGAAAGAAAGAAAGAGTATCATCAACTATATAGCCCATGTGTTTCACTGCATTTCCTAATCTCTCTGAGGTAACATGAGAGTTTCTGAATAATCCAACAATAGATTGTGAATGGTGTGTATAAATTCTAACAAACATTGGAGCTGAGCTCCCTGTGTGACTTCCTCCCTTGTCACAGTGACTGAGGGACCACAAGAGAGAGGCAATTAGGATCATTCAGTCTTGTTTGAAGTGCTAAGTAGCTACTGGGAATTACAGTGGGTTTTCCAGCTATGAGAAATAAACTATTGTGTTTAACTGCTTAGACGTTGTTTGTTACTTCAGAATATTCTAGTTTATACTGGCTGAGCTTTCAAACAGTAGGGAGGCTCAACATTTAGTGTTCATGTTTATAGTACTTACAATCAATTAATCAACATTTTGAAAAACAACTCTTGAAATAGAGCTTATTAAAATCTTTTTTAAAAGTTTTCATTTTCACAGTGATGACATATATGTGTGTCCATTCTAATTAACTCTTATATATATCTCATAATTCATACTCATGAAATCAGAACACATAGTCTGGCCTTAAGCATCTGGCTTTTCAAAGCTTAAGGTTAAGAATCACTACTTTATAAAATTATAATTTTATTTATTTACTTCCTTTTGGATACGTACACCTGTTCAGTATGTCAAAATTTAGGAGTAAACTTTTATTATACTTACATTTTATAACAAACAATAATAGCATTAACTAAATAATAATAAAAAATTTAAACATTCCTTTTATTTCTGGAATGTTGCCTAGCTTATATTTTTAACAAAAAAAAAAGTATCTGAATACAGAAAACATACAAATCAGTGGAAAAAAACACAGAGTTGAAGTCAAGTAAATCAATGTTGTAATATCAGTCCCTTACTTGCTGTGTTGCCTCAGGTAAATTTTTAATCTCTTTGATGTCAATTTCTTCTTCTGGAAACTGGAGATAATATGCTTCTTACAGCCTTGCTCCAGGATTATATAGCATAATTTGCATAAATCCATAATCACACTATCTTAAAGTTGCTCAACACAATTGTGTACTTTGATATAAAATCATGAGGGCTGAATTTGTATGATGGCTCAAGAATATATTTCACACTAGTTTGTCATTGCTGACTCTTCTAAATTTGACAGCCTACTCTTTTGCTAAGGATGAATTGCTTGCTTAAGTTTGTATACACTTTAGAATGTTAACATAATATTCCCTCTCAAAATTGTATTCCCATCTAGTGGTGCCTACATATCCTCCTCAGGATTCTTTCTTGAGAAGAATTTGAGAGAAAAACATATTGGGAAGAGCAATTTACCACTGACCTCCTGGAGAAGATAGATTAAATGACATTGAAGCAGAGAAATGACATATACAAGTCAAGAGTTATCTTTGTTCTTTGAGACAGATCTATAGTTACCTGACCTTGAAAAGAAGCATTCTCAAATGATTAGATGGTGTGGGATTCTTCATTCCTCCTAAACTCTTGACTGCTCTTCCTCAAATATCTATTCTGCTATACCCTTGTATAGTGCCAAATATTAAAAGTAAATTAAATTTGAAAATATGCCACCTTCAGAGAACTTTCACTGGAATTGGCATAGAGGGTCAAAGTAAAACTAATTTGTGATAAGAATATGATGAGAATAAAACCATATAAAAGGAAAGTTTTAGTAGAAGTTTCAGTAACACAGTATCAAGGAAAAAAATAATTGATAATGACATTATCATTATGAAAGGAATAAGTTTCCAATAAGTAAATTTCCTCCTTTTTATGATACCATAAAATAAGAAAATAGTAAGTGTGCAAGGAGGAAGAGGTTGAAAAAGAACAGTTGCCTTTTGGTTGTTCAAGATTCTTAATGTCACTGGCATGACATGGTAAAATCCATAATATCATGCAGACATGTAAATTACTTGCTTCAGTCATCGAAGATATTCTAAGTGTTGAAAGAATTCATCAGAGAATAAATGAGTGTTCAACATCAACAACTACTGACTTAATCCCTAAGCCTAATCAATAGTTATCTGACCTGGAGTTTCTGATACCTTTTGAATCTTACTGATTATTGAAATAAATCTGTCAGAATTGAAGCAATGGCTCAAGCTCTGGAAACAATTTAATAAGGCAATTTTTTTGAGAAAGCTATAAAATAACAAGAATAAGAGTAGACTATTTATAGGTAGTAAAAAATATTTATACATGCACACAATGCCCAAATTAAGTAAAAGTCTCCAACCATTTAGGAAACTAGTTGTTCATACATTTGACAGAATAGAAAATAATTTTTCTAGTTTGTTACAATGCTTTGAAAAAAATATAACCCTATCACAGGATATGATTGAAAATGAACATTACATTTAATATTCTTAAAGGGTTGCAGGTATCATTAAATATCCTAGTGAAGTTGGCAAAGATATATTAAGAAGGAATTAGGGTTGTTTCTCTGTTTCTCTGATGTGTAGTTCATGTTCTAAAAATTTAGGAGACAAACACTAGTGTTAAGACATATTTAGGTGGTTGCATTTATATTTATTTATTTTTTTCATAGGGAACTTTTCTTTAAGAAATGAACTGTTGCTTTTTTGAGAATTCAAGTGATTAAAAGAACTTAATGGGGAAAAGAATCAATCACCCAAAAGAACTGAAATTAGAATTAACTGATTTTGAAAAATCAAATTCAAAGGGAATATTAATGTAATTCCTCTAGAACCATTAAGCTTATAGTAAAATGAGTTGACATTACTTCTAAAGTGGAATATTTTGATTAGGCAAGTTTTAAATTTCAAGAGATTGGTTAGGAAGAAAGTTTCTCTAAAAGGATTGATAGTCTTCCTTCATTAATGAGCATAGCATGAAGCCAAGGAGGGAAAATCCTTCAAGGGAAAGGAAGCAAACACAATGTGTAGCATGATGATTGCTATATGAGTGTATACATATGAACTTTTAATATAGATACAGATATATTTAGTCATAAACAAAAATTATTAATTTAGACTTTCAACTTCTGTTTCTACCTTATATTTGCACTGACCAGTACATTAGATTTTTATATTTTCCTTTGGCTTTAAGAATCAAACACTTATGATCTAATATACTGTCATTAAAATTCTAAAACTAAGAATAAATCTGTTCTGCAAATATTCTAGATTTTCTTCCTCTGAAAAATATAATCTGACACTATAAGAGGAGCGAATCTCCTTGATTAATGTTGGTGGAAATTAGCTATCCTATTGTAATCACCTTGTTTTGTTTATGAAGTATCTTACATGACCAGATGTGCTTGTATAATTTGGTTTGATAATTTACAGAAAATACAAACTCTATCCCAGTGCCAAAAATAACAGGTGTTACATGCAGAACTCTAAGGAAACTTTATTAGATTTAACAGTTTTATCACTTAAAATCCAAGAGTATGTGATAATATAAAACTCTTTGTGTACTTTGTAAGAATTATATAAAATGGCACAAGGAATGAATAAAGTATTAAGAAGCTTGATAAGACTACTTTAAAAAGGATGAGAAGAATATATCAGATAAGTCTACATCCTATAAAAGTTCTCTCTTCCTCTCTCTCTATAGAAGAATATATACATATTTTATCATATTTAATGTATATGTTTCATATATATATGTATATAAAACTAGGTTCATAGTTGATTACACTTAATCATTGATTCAATGAAGTCAGTATATGAAGAGTTCACAAAAATGAAATGGTTATAATGATTAATATTTCTAGATTATATGAGGATATATAAAAGTCTGGAGGGAACCCAGAGTATAATTCAAAGCTACCATTTCTTTGAAAACTTCTGTATGAATTTTCCACATCAGTATTATTTATATGAATATAACCCACTGTGGTATATATTAAGAAATTTATAATAATATAAAATAATATTCAGTCTGCCACTCACATAGATCACTTTTCATTCCAAAAACACTAAAACATTAAAAATGATGGTATAGCTGGAAATGCTGTTATTTAGAATATTAATTGAAAATGTTATGTGCAAATTGTGGTAAAAAATACAGTAAATATTTAAAATTAAAAAATATTTTATGAAGCAGTTCTGTAAGTCTTCTTTCATCAATGTCTTTAGTTGTGCTGCCCTGACTGTCTTTATATTCTAAATCAATTCAAAATATTTACCTTTCATGATCTTTTACTTTGAAGAAGAGCTAGAAGGCATACTGTGCTAGATCCAGTAAATAAGAAGGATGAGGACACACTGTGATGTTTTTAGGAATTGTCTTTCCATTTGATGGCACAAGGCAGCAGCATTCATCTTATTTTTTCAACACAATCAACTTTTTCAGGGACATTTTAACTAACAGTCACAACAAATGCCAATTAGATCTGGTATGCTATGGCACAGGAGATGACTGTAGACAACAACTGTCTACTATATATCTCTAAAAGCTGAAGAAAGGATTTTGAATTTTTTCCAAGCCTCTGTTCCCACTTTTGTATATTGAGCATTTATACATCAGCTCTATATATCTTAGCTTTTAAAGTGAGATGATATAAAGTCTTTAATATTAGCTATTATAATTATTTCTCTATAGTTCACCATGATGTACCCTTTTCTCTTAATTCTCATGTTAATTGGTTCCTGTGTCACTTGATGTACAGATATTTACTTGTGCTACGACTACATTATATATTTCCCGAAAGCAAGTATGGTGCTTTACACTTCTGAGGCATTATTATTCTTAGTGAAAATTCCTCCACAATGAAATAGAAAATATACAGTATCTTAGCACTTTCTTGCTGATCTCATTGTGGCTAAATTGAAGGAGAATGACTTGATTTATTGGAAATAATAATAACTATAATTTTTAAAACTACTATATGAAAACAGTATGCTAGGCAGTTTAGAGTATTTTATATAATTCTTACAAAGTACATTATAAATTACACACCTACTGTATTGGAACTAAGGTACAAATGTGAGGTGCTCTCATTCTAAATTCAAGTCACTCCCTGTCTGGACAACAGAAAATAGGCATAGTAAGATATTCCTTTTTTATTTATACAATTATATGCTTTTGAATCAAACAATGGCAACTTTAGAACACATTAATGACCCAAACCCCATCAGTTAAAATCACTAATCATTGTTCTTACTTAAGTAAAAATAATCAAACCTTGATAACTTTTGTTTTTAATATGATAAAGTAGTTGTCATTGCTAAAGTATCATTAAGATAAAGGAAATTCAAGTTAAATATTGAGTCCAATTTTAAGTATGTTGACTAAGACTGGCTGCCAGACTTAGAAGAGTAGGAATTTTCATCCCCTAGTAAAACCACTGAATATCCATTAAAACAGGACAGAAGGACAGACTTTTATTTTTTATTTTTAATCCTCACAAGTATCCAAATTGCTTTTCGTATATGAATGCACCTACACTGAGGCCAGATTTTTAAAGCAAACATTTATTTGGAATCAGTAGATTCATGGTTCAGATATATCTACAGAGGAATTTTGTATTTGCCATCAGAGGAATTGGCTTTGTAACCAACATAATTTATCATAGAACGACAGGAAGGGAATGAGCTTGAGATTCTATAACCTCTATTTTTTTTCCCTCCAAATGGAACCCAATCTTGTTTATGTGGAAGTGATAAGAGTATTTCAAAACAACTGAAAAGTTTTACTAGGAACTGTTACTCTGTGGACCTACACTGTAGTGCTGCTACTGAGTGAACTGGTCACTGATGCCATAACTTGAATAATGGGTTTAGTGCAAGAATTTATTCCTGGGGAGGTAAATTTTTGTTCTACAAAAGAAACTTATTGCTAATGCATCAGTTACTTAACACAAACGAGCAGCAACCATTATTACATTGAAAAAATAAAAGCAAAAACTAAAATACCATTAGCTTCAGTGAGCAAAATTGAATAGAATCCATGTTTTTCTGAAAAGTCAATCAAATTTCTGCTCAGAATTTATTCAGGAAATAACTGTTTTTGTCAAACAACAACAACAAAAATAAAACAACTATTGCTGCATCATCATGCATAAATGTGAGACACAGTATGTGCAGAACAGAGATAGACAATAAAAAGCAAGAACATATATATGTTTGAAACATTTCTGATTTACTGTTCTGCATGTACAGAGATTACAAGTTACCATTCCATTCTAACAACATGGTTCTTATCTTTTAAGAAACATAGATAAACAAAGGCACAGAACAAATGGTGCTATCAAGATGAGAGAGGCAGCAGGTGAGTACAGGGAGTGGTGGTAAACCAGAGATGTCTCATGTACACAGATCATCATATGAGCCAGCAACAGGTTCGGGGAGATAATCTGACTATAACTGATGAATTGCAGGAGGCTCAATGTGGATAACTCTGAGACTTAGAAACTCCATGGCTTGGATCAGGTTACTGCAATAAATGTCAGAGTAAAATCTGCCACTGGTAGGTAGAAGGGAAAATAAACCATCTTGAAGTAGGCCAGGACATTTTGTTTCTAATACAGCCTGCCATTAGAAGCTAGTTTAGTAAAGTCTAATCTATTAGAACATTATTGGAACCTAACTGTTCTGGGAGAAGGGAAATAAGCAACTCTTCTTAGTTCTAGTTTCCATATGGAAGGAGGGAAATACTCATCTGCAGCCATCTTGTCTCACCTAAGGGAGGGGAAAAAGCTGAGTAATTTGTGAAGTTCATATTCCAGAAGCAGAGGCAAGTGAACAGACTAAGACGTAATCACAGGGCTACAGGACGCCTCCCTTTCCCCATATCTTACAACTGCACTAAGAAAGCCTATTTGTAGCACTTTTTCCTAGTACTTCATGTCTTACTATCAAGAAAAACTCATAAGACATGTCAAAAGAAAACACACACACACAATTCCAAGTGGCAGACCAAGAATTAGAACCAGATGTGGCAGATTTGTTAGTCCAAGAATCCAAAATATATTCCACATACTTGACTACTGTAATAGCTAAGTAGACAATACACAAGAACAGATGGGAAATGTAAACAGAGATGGAAAACTTTAAAAGGAATAACAAGGGGATGACAGAGAATAAAAACAACCCATCATCATGAAAAATATTTTTGATGGGCTTATTAGTGGATTGGAAATATCTGAGGAAAAAATTTATAAGTTTGAGGACACAACACTAGACACTTGAAAAAACTGAAAAATCAAATAAAACAAAGACTGAAAAAGATCACGACAGAATATCAAAAGACTGCACCTTTTGTATATCTAATTATAAATGAAAAAAATAACAGAAATGACGCAACGATGGTAGGATGGATTTAAGACTATTGTTAATATAAAACTCTTGCACTAGTTGTTAAATGGTACAGTGACATTTGAAAGTGGGCTTCAATTAATTCTAAACATACACACATACATACACACATATATGCACATACACACATATATACACATATATATTGTAAACTCTAGGGCAACAACTAAAGAATTAAAAGTATTAAACAAATACAATAAACATTAAAAGGAAGCATAATTGTGCAAAAAGATCAATTTAAACCATAAAAGGCAAGAAAAGAATGAAAGACAAAAATAGGAACAGATAACAGTGATAAAAATAAAAACAGTAAGTGAATACAGTATTGAACTAATTATAGTAACAATCGCTTTAAATATCAGTGGACTAAATGAACCCATTAAGAGATTGTCACAGATGACCTACAAGCAGGACTCAACCAAAAATCCTCTTTAAGAAACTCACCTAGGGCAGGGAATATAGCTCAGTGGCACAAGTACCTACCTGGTAAGCACAAGGTCCTGAGTTTGATTCCTGGTACCAAAAAAAAATTGAAATAAAATAAAATAAAATAAAACAAAGAAATTCACCTAAATATAAAGACGTACATAGACTAAAATTAAAGGCATACAGAAAAAGAAACCACACTAACACTAACTAAAGGAAAGAAGGGCCGGTGAGATGGCTCAGCGGCGTAAGCGCCTGCCTGCCAAGCGAAAGGGCCCGAGTTCGACTCCCAGAACCCACATACGAAAAAAGGGCCGGTGATGTCGCTCAGCGGCACGGGCGCCTGCTGGCGAGAGGTCCTGAGGTCGACCCCCAGTACACACTAAATAAATAAATAAATAAATAAATAAATAAATAAATAAATAAATAAATGAAAGAAAGAAGAAGGAATAGTTATATTAATTCCAGAAAACCAGACTTCAAAGCAAGAAAAAGTATCATGGATAAAGGAGGGTATTATGTAGTAATAAAGTAGTCTCTAAAATAGAACAATAACGTATATGCAAAAACAGACCATAAAACTTGGTAAGGTAAAAAAATTAAAGAAGGAGAAGGGAAAATAAATGAATTTAGTAACATGGATGGAGATTTCAACATCTCTCTATCATAAATTAACAGATTCAGCAAATCAATAAGGAAAGAGCTGAATTAAAAAATACCAGGAATGCAGTGGATAAAATTGAAATACACAACAAATTCATCCACAAACAGTACCTATTTTTCTCAAACACACATGGAACATTCACCAAGATTGACACATTATGTGCCATAAGACACTTCTTACTAAATCTGAAATAATTGAAATCATAAAATGTATATTGCCAGATCATAATTAAATTAAGCTATAAATCATTAAAAGATTCGTGAATTTCTCAAAGTATGTTTGATTATACATCACACATTTAGTGACACATAAGACAAAGAAGAAATTTCAAAATATTTTTATAATTACTTTAAACTAATAGAAAATGAAACACAATTTAAAGTTGATGCTATACAGAAAAAGCAGTGATTGAAGAAAAATTTATAGCATTTGACGAATATTTCAGAAAAGAAGAAAGATCTAACATTAATTATCTAAGCTCCTACCTTAGGATATTTGAAAAAAGGAGAAAATTAAATTCAAAGTAAGAATGAAAAAGGACAAATTAAATCCAAAGCAGGTAGAAATCCAAGAAATAATGAGAATTTGGATTCTCAATGAAATTAAAAATAAAAACACAATAAAAATTATATTAAAGCAAAATATGGTTCTTTAGAAAGATCAGTGAGGGCTGGTGAGATGGCTCAGCGGCATAAGCGCCTGCCTGGCAAGCGTGAGGGCCCGAGTTCGACTCCTGGAACCCACATACGAAAAAAGACCGGTGATATCGCTCAGCGGCACAGGTGCCTGCTGGCACGCGAGGTCCTGAGGTCAATCCCCGGTACCCACAGGAAAAAATAAATAAATAAATAAATAAATAAATAAAAAGATCAGTGAACTCAATAAGCTAAAAAAGAAAATTCAAATGATCACAACAGATGCAAAAAAACATTCAAAAATGTATCATCCATTCATAATAAAAATTGTTAGAAACCTAGGAATATAAGTGAATTTCTTCAACTGGAAAAGTAATACATGCAAAAATCTTACAGCTAACATCATACTGAATGATGATAGATGACAGCTTTCTCATTAAAATAGGGAACAGGGCAAAGATGCCGTTATTTCCACTCCTTTTCAACATTGTACTGGATGCACTAGCTAATGTAATAAGATAAGAAGAGTAAATAAGATGTATATAGGTTGGGAAGAAATAAATAAATCTATATTTGCTACATGGTTGTCTGTGTATCATATTCAAGAGAATAGATATTAAAAAAATTCTTAGCGCTAGTAAGTGATTTTGTCGAAGTCATAGGACAGAAGATTAATTTCAAAGGTCATTTATTTTTCTAGATAACAGCACAGAACAAGTAAAATTTGAAATAAATAACTCAATGCTGTACATATTAACAATCATTCCAGTGAAATACCTACAAGATGCATGAGATATTCATAAGGGAAAGCATGAGGCTCTAATGAAAGAAATCAAAGAAAAACCAAATGGAGAAATACTTCATTTTCATGGATAAGAAGTTTTAATGTTCACAAGATGTCAGATCTTCCTAACTTGATTTATTGATTAAATATAATGCCAATTAAAATCAAAGCAAGTTATTTTGTGACTAATAACAAATGTCTTCTAAAGCTTACATGAAGAGGCAAAAATGCACAATACTGAAGAATAAAGTTGGAGTCTCCACAATGCCAAGTTTTTAGAATTCTTATGAAACTACAGTAATCAAGACAATATGGTTTTAGTAAAAAAAACAAATGGATCAATGGAACTGAATGGAGAGCGCCATCATATCGGTAATACACCCTGATAAATATAGTCAGCAATGGAGCATTAATATGATGGAGCAGGCAAAAAAATATATATAAGGGCCAGTGATATCATTCAGCGGCACAAGTGCTTGCCGGCAAGTGCAAGGTCCTGAGGTTGACTCCAGGTAACAACATGAAAAAAATATGTATATACATATGTAAAATATATATAAATAAAAAATATAATATATATATAAATATATATATAATATTTATTATTAAAAACTAAATCAAAATATATCACACACTTTAAAATTCAAAACTTTAAAGTGCTTAGAAAATAACAGAGGAGAAAAAGCATACAATTATGGTTATGGCAATGATTTTTCAGATATAACACCAAAGGCATGAAATATGAACGTAATAATTCATAAGCTGGCTTTATTAAAGATTAAATTTCTGCTCTCCAAAAGATAATGCCAAGAAATGAGAAGATAAGCCACAGAAGGGAGAGAGTATTTTCAGAAAACATTTTTGATGGGATTTTTAACCAATATACACAGAGAATTCTTAAGGTTCAACAAAAAGAAAACAAATAACTCATTTATAAAATTGGCAAAATACCTGAACAGGTACCTTACCAAAGAAGATATCCTGATGGCATATAACAAAATTTTCCACATTATATATAATCAAGGAAGTGTAAATTAAAGCAACAATGATGTACCAATTAGAATAGCCAAAATCTAGCACTCTAAAAACACCATTGCTGATGTTGATACAGAGAAAGAGGAAGTCTCATTCACTGATGCTGAGAACGCAAACTGGGGCGATCATTTTGGAAAAATTTGGGAAGTGTATTACAAACTAAAAATATCCTGCAGTTGTGCTCCTTGGTGTTTGTGGTGGATTAACTAATGGTCAACTTGTAACAACCAGCTGACCTGAATCAGCATGGTGCTGCCTGTGGAAGGCCCACCTGAGGATTGTTGCCAACAGCATAAAAAGAGAACTGGAGGGAAAGATGGGGCTGTCGATTCTCCTGGAGAAGATTGTCGTGCTAGTTTTCCTGATATGAACTCATCTGTTCTTACGTTGGAGGAGCTCTGGTCCTCGCTGTTCCTGAGAATGGCTGCATTTCTCTTCAGGGAGCTCTGGTCTTTACTTTGAGTGTTGCTTCCTGGCTCCAGTGCAGATCCCTCAGCCTGCTGGCACAGATCCTTCATCCCACTGGCATGGACTTTCTGACTTCCACCACAGACCTTTGGGCTTTCCCGGTACATATTCTTGATACAGACTTGCATATGACATTGCCATGGGCTCTAGGTCTTCAGCTGGACTCATGCAGGACATTGCTGTGAGATTGAGGCCCTCAGCTGGATTCTTTGGGTCTCTCGTGTGTGGACAGATCTCCCATACTCTTTTGCACTTGACTCTTTGGGTGAATATTGTAAAATAATCTTAATAATTATGTGTCCTGTATTAAATCTTTTCCCTTGCAAACCCTGACTACAATAGTATTTAAAAAAGAAGTTTAAAATATATACACACACAAAAACCTACACATATATATTTATAGGAGCTTTGTAATTGACAAAACTTGCAAGAAACAAAGATGACTTTTAGTAGGTGAATAACTAAATAAACTTTAATACATTGAGAAAATGA
Organism: Erethizon dorsatum; assembly: GCA_028451465.1. NCBI lineage: Eukaryota > Metazoa > Chordata > Mammalia > Rodentia > Erethizontidae > Erethizon > Erethizon dorsatum. Next base: position 33,062,321 of record CM051823.1, read on the forward strand.
AATAGCCTGGAAAATAAAAAGTTATGAAAAGATATGGAGAAACTTCAAGTGCATATCATTAAGCAATTGGAATCAATCTAAACTGGGTACATAATCTATGATTCTAAATATATGATATTCTAGAAAAGGCAAAAATATGGAAATAGTAGGAAAAATCAAAGATTCATGTTTGCAAGAGACTGGAGATAAAGGAATGAATAGGTAATGTATAAAGAGGTTCCAGGGCAATGAAAATACTCCGTTTGCTACTACAGTGATGGGTATACAGTATTACACATTTCTCCAAATCCATGCAATGTGTAACACACAGAGTAAACCCTAATGTAAGCCTACTCTGTGAGTGATTTTAAAAATGATGATGTGTCAGTATAAGTTAATTAAATGTAACATGCATCATGCTGCTAGGGAATATTGACAATGAGAAACTATGGATGTATATATCCAGAGGTTATATGAGTAATCTGTATATCTTCCTCTGTTTCGGTGAACCTAAAACTGATAAAATATAAAGTTTTAAAAATATGCGATGAAGACTGGATAAATGCATTACACATTTAAATTGATTTAACTCAATTTTCAACGTGATCATGAAAATACACGCTTTATAGAAAGTGCACATGGTAGTATGCACTTTGCAGAATTTAAGAGGAAATAAAATTCTGTATGTATGATGTAAAATGACATTTTATATCATATACATTTTACCAATTCAGTATCAAATTATGGATCTACCCTTGATATAAAAAGTGGAACTTAGTTCTAAATTTGGATTTGTTAACTCAACCATACATATTAACTATATTTTTTTTATTTCAGACATTGTATCATGCCTGGGGTCTCAACAGTGAACTGGGTAGACATAGCCCTGCCTTCAGAAAATGTACGTACAACAGCTGAGGACTCACAGAAATTGATAAACAGAATATAGAACACCCAAAGAGAAGAAATTTCATTTCTGTATAACTCCAATGATAATGTCTTAAATAATTTATATAAAATGATATAAACCTAGAAATTCAAATCAGAATTAGTCTCTACATAATGTATAATATTTGAACATAATTATGGTGATATTAAATACATAGTAAATCTGTGCACCTTTAATATATATTACAGTTTTATCCATCAAAATTTTAATATCTTCACTATAATTTCTTCCATTATGTTTCACTGAATTTCCTTTTTTAGTACATTTCAGTTTTTCCAAGTGAAAGTTTCTGATACAATAAAGTTCCTTCAGAAATATTTCTTAACTTTCACTATAATATTGTTTTCTTGTCTCTTCACAAATATTCAACTAGCATTTTAAATATCAGACTATATTTAGATCTAAACACTTCTGAATGTTTAACTGAGTCTTAATCGTAATAAAATTTACATGCTTAATAATATGAATTATATATGTAAATTTTGTGTCATAGTTTTGTTTTATCATATATATTTTGTAATAAACTGAACAAAATAATCAAGAAAGGGGCAGCATTCAGCAGTGCTTCACACTGAACGTGAGAGATAGCACAAAGTGTGGTTGACCACCTATTAGAAAGTGCACTATTTTCAGAATTCTATTTTCAGAATGATCTCCCCAGGACCTCAACAAAAAGGGTTCAAGATTTGAAAATATAGTAAAAGTGGACTAATTTATTCATAACTTGTACTTCTAATGTTTTTGTATAAATTTTGAGAATTTCAGAACTGTGATCTCTGAGTACCACAGCCATATTAGAGAAATACTTTTGTGGAATGAATACAATCTTGCATTTCATTCCATGGAGTACAGGTATATGTTTCCAAATGAAGTTATTTCAGTAACATTTATTTAATTAGAGAAATTTCTTCAAAGTTCCTTTATAGATAATGTAGTAAAAATGGGATCAAATATATAAAGTAAATTCCAGAAACAGTTTGACTTAGTGATAGACAAGCAAATATCTTGAAAGTCCAGGGAAATTATATTATCACTGCATATTAAACATAGATCTTAAATATTATTTGGTTTTTCTTATCTTTAGAGAAATTTTGGCCCCCTGATTTATCAATAAGTCAAAACTATGAATTATATCCATGATATGTAACTGGATTATTTAGTATATTTGTAGTTTTACATGGGTATTTTATTATTTTATTATTTTTTATTTTTTTTCATATGCAGGTAACAAGAGTCAAACTCAGGACCTCACGCTTGCCAGGCAGGTGCTTATGCCACTGAGCTATATCACTGGCCCAACGTGGGTATTTTAAATACATATAGAGGATATATAAAGGAATTTTCTCTCATAGAGTCTCAGAATTTAATCTTCATTTTGAAACAAGTTTTTAGAATGTCTATTTCCATTGAAGGACATAAATTTATTTGATGATTACTGAGGGAAATCTACCAGAGAATAAACAGTTTATACCTGTAATTTTCATTTGGTTACCCTATTTCTATTGATCTTTGAAAAGACCTTCATTACTGCATTTGCTTTCACTCTTATACTGATATGTAACCACCTTATCTTGCTTCCAAGAAAAGTTAAGCACCTGCAAAGAAAGAGTTAAGGAAATTTAATTTTAACAATAGTCTTCTTAATGTAACAGTGTTCTTGATATTACCTCTATTTTACTAGAAAGACTGACATCTACCCATTCAATTTAATGGCCTTGGCAGAGCTATAAATTACAATGAAGAATAATAGAAGGATAATGGCCAAACTTCTTGGCTTTATCTTTATGTTTTCAAGTAGGGTATTTACATGCTATTTAGGAAATACTCTTGTATAGACTATTATATTTTTCAGTTTCATAATCTACAAAATGTCATTATTTTTCTACTTGGTAAATGCATATTTAGATTAAAGGAATGCATGAAAATGGATTCTTGGAAAAGTATGAGCATGCTTAGAATTTTAACATAATTAACAACCTCTCACACATGATATGGGAGGTGTCAACTGCCTCCCATATGCCTTCTGCTAACACCCTGAACCAGCTGTCCAAATAAATAGATTTACTGTAGTGGTTTATATATGATGAATTTAGCAAACTAAGTAAAACATAATATAAGCCTCTCTAACCAAGGGTAAAATGATCAATAACTTTGTGTAAATTCTATTTTATGTATGCTTTTCTGGAAGTATGCAGTTTTACTAATTAAGCTGTAGTAAAACTAGAGTATTCTGAATTGAATATGTATATGTCATTTAAAAATAACTGGGTGATAAAAACTGAGGATTTTTTGTTTTTGGTTCTTTAGAGACAGGGCTGTATGGCCCAGGCTGTACTTAAACTCACTATGTACTCCAAGCTTGTTTCAAACTGTCAGGAATCCTCCTGCCTCAGCCTCCACAGTGCTGGAACCACAGGCTTGTACCACCACACCTGAGTTTAACTGGGAGTATTTGATACATTTTAATGTAGAATTTTATTTTGGAAGTGCCTGTCTGTGATCGACTGGCTTTATTTCTTTGGGCCTGTGGCAAGGCCTTGTATCATGACAGGAGCAAGTGGTGGAGCATATTCCCTTACATCAAAGCCTGGGAGCAATAAAGAAAGCAGAGGACACTACGGTTGGACAACCTCTTCAGGGACATATTCCCAGTGATCAGAGGACCTCCCTCTGTGCCCCACTTCACAGAACTTCCATAGCTTCCCAATTTCACCTTCCTAAGTCTAAGCTTTTCATACATGGCCTTTAGAGGACATTGAGCAACAAAAGTACAACAACCCCCCCAGACATTTTGCAAGCAATACTTTATTTTGCCTGCTTGAATCAAAGAAAGAAACATCAAAGAAAAACATTTATTGATTATGGTATATACAATTACTTTATATATTCTCAAATTAGATTGAGTGTTTGAAAACATAATTTTGTATCCTATGAGTGCTTTCCTGTTAGAAATATTGCCCAGCTGCATGTTTTGCTGTAACCGTGATGAATGACCATCAAAAGCAAAAGTTTAAAAATAGAATTAAATTTAATTAGCCAATGAAAGATCTAAGTGCTCTCATCATATTTCATGGCTACTATGAGTTCTTAATTTACAGTATAGTTATGGGAAGGAGCCTTTTTCTCATTCATAAACCAATTTACAATATTTTAAGTATGAATCAACGTCGTCTGTACCTAGTGATTTCTTTAAACATATGAGCACACAGCAGCAAGATACAGTTTGCTGACATCCTTAGAAACCGTAAAAACCTGCGATAACAGAGCTTAATTTATGTTTAAATATCAAATCCACCTATTCCATTTCCAACCCCTTAAACTTTGATTTTAGTTTCACATGGTAATAAGACAAAATCCAAGACCTTCAAAATCTCTACATGATATAGGTCCAGCGTTATCTCCCAACATTCCAAAATATCCATGCTACATATCTTTGGTAATCAAAATGCCTTAATATTCACACTAGGTTTTTTCTTACTTTCATACCACGTTTCTCATGGTGCTTTCCATTGAGACTGTTTACTTTCCAGTACACTTAATTCATTCTTCATTGTGCAGTAAGACTCACCTAAAACTCACCTGGCGTAAACCATCTCCAACGCTACTGAACAGTTTTCATCTTCTTACCAAGCTCAGCACCTAGGCACACTTCTCCGAAAACATTATAATTTAGTTTAGTATTCATAGCACATCAAGAATTAGCCAATGAAGTCCTGTTTAAATTAAATTCCAAGAGAGCGGAGGGCATACATTGATTTATGTTATCTATTTTAGGATGTTTCCCATATAGCAATATTTTCATCACCTGGACTATAGATTACTTTTTAAATATTTATTGCTTATTTATATAACATAGTCAAACATATACAGTATGATTACAATGGATGTGATTAAATTAGGTATAAAATATCAATGAAGCCTGGCTTTTTAAAAAAAATGTGAACAGAGATTTTCACTTGTAAAATCTTGGTATCTAAGGCAAAAATAATTGCGCCATAGACTTCTTATCACTATTTGTTGAAAGGAAATATACATTAGCTGTGCTAATTAAGGTTTCTCAGGAAAAGAGAAACTGCATTTTTGCATGTAGAACAAAATTTAGTTGTGGGAGTTAGATCATCCAAAAATATAAGAGCACAAGAACTATGATGATCATAAAAGTTGATAATAGTTTTGATAAGATTACAGTTTTAGGAAGTGTGGAAAAACCACCTGTGAGTTCAAAGCCACTTACAGAACTAAGACAGATTTTCCAGGACATTCATGTTGAATATCTGTTTATCATTGCATACAGCATGCCTGCCACTGCTGTGGGGACACTAGCAAGGTTTCTGCTTCTTTCCTGACTTCGCAGTCTTAAAAGAATACCTGGCATAATCTAACACAGATTCCAGTTTGCAAGGTCTCCGAGAATATAGCTCTCAATCTAAGTTCTTGTGACAGCATGGAGAATACAGAAAAGATGAAAAGGTTGTTGACCTGACAAAGTAAAACCAGGTTCAGTACACCACCTTGGATAGAAGCATTTCTACTGCTCTTTCAATCCATATTTACATTCCCAGTAATAACATCCACATCCTTAGCTATCACAGTGTAACCATCCTTCACTTGTAACCAAGGTAACAAGTATATTCCTACCCTTAATGAACACAAAGTACCATATACTAACTTATGCATTCCAGATGCAATGGTTTTTTTTCTATTTCTCCTATTCAATCTTGATTCTCTCATGCGATCCAAAAACTTAAAGATTAAAATTTCAGGATAAATCAATGAACCCACTTCTTGCAAAATAGTAAGTAAAAGTATGAGGGAAAAATTGTATTTACTGCAGGATACAATTATATATATATATATATATATATATATATATATATATATATATATGAAGGCATGTTTGTATATGAGTATGTTTTTCTGTTTAATATAGCTATTACACGTTTGTTTATGCAAATTATCATGAAGATAGAGCTGATATTTTTACTTCCTCTTTTCACCAGTTATGTTTTACTTTGTCCTCAACTGCTTATGTTTCTCATTGTTTTACACACTCAAAACTTCCATTCTAAAGTGACTGAAATATGATTGGCTGCTGACACAGAGTAGCTGTAGTTGTCGATGAACACTTAGCTATGACTATGGAATTACTAAGAGATCCAAGAGACTCTCCGGGAATTTAAATAAAGATCTTCTTACTCTCAGTGCTCATCACCAATTTTCCTGAAATGGTATCCACATCCCAAATAGGTAGGAGTTTAATTTACAAACTGACTTAACAAAGCATGGGTGTTCATTAAATATAGTGGAAGGGACAAAGCAATGGAATAATTATAAAAAGAAAATGATCTATAAGGTCATCCAACTTCAGAGAAGTGACCTTTACTATATGTGAACAGTCACTGCAAATACTATGACTCAAGAATTAATATTTTAAAACAATAATATTTAATTATGTAGAGATAGAAAGTGACATATTATTACCAGGTTCTTAAAATAAATACACAGAGAGCCACTTTCACATTCATCCTTGATTCTTGGACTCATGTATTTCAGTTATAGGAGAGGAAACACTGGCTATTGGCTGCAGACTGAAAATATACCACATTTTGTAGGACATTGTTCCACCTTCAGTAAGCGTTTTAATAAAGTCTGTAATAGATCAGTCCACCATTCGATAGAGTCAGCAATTTCTGCCTAATAGTCTATTCTCTATATGTTGGCAAAATCTCTGAAACTTAGAAGCTTTAATTTCACTTGCCTCACTAATTATCCTTTATAATTACTTCCTCAGATGGTAGTAATACTTTATGATATACTGTGGTTTTCTGCCTCTATCTCTAGGGCTAGTTTTATTAAAATAAATGAACATATTTGTTAGGAATATTTAAAATAGGACATTTACCTGGCCTGAGTTTTTTCACAAAAAGAGTAAGAATACAGTCTAATGTCTAGTTTATTATCATATGTCATTGTATGTATGTGCTGGCAAGATTAAAATTGAATAATTTTGTTCTTAGGGTATCTACCCAAATGCTTACCATGAGAAGATTAGTTGCAGATTGAGTTATCCATTTCTCAGTTCTATCTATCATGTACTGGTTTCTGAACAGAATACTAGAAATATCTCACTGAAGGAAAACTTGTCATTGCACACAGTGGTTTATGGGTGACTAGCTCAAGGACTTATCAGTCCCCACAGCTGGCTGATATGAAAAAGTTCCCTTCTATGTTTAGATAAACATATCTAAAAAAAGGTTTTATTTATTGTCCCATAACGCTAAATAAAATGGGTAGAATCAAACTAGACATGTCGTGCCACTACAGTGCATACCATAAAAGACGAGGAATAAAATGGATTAAACGACTTATACTAACTTATTTCTCTTAAAATGAAAATAAAATTTTAGGTACACATAAATTCTTTTAGACTGGCAAATTTGGTAATCAGTTGATATTCTGAAACATTAGCCCCTCTTTTTTTTTTTTTTAATGTGGGTACTGGGAGTCGAACTCAGGACCTCCCACTTGCCAGCAGGTGCTTGTGCCGCTGAGCAATATCGCCAGCCTTTTTTTTCCTTTATGTGGGTACTGGGAGTCGAACTCAGGACCTCACGCTTGCCAGGCAGGCGCTTGTGCCACTGAGCCATCTCACCAGCCCCATCTTTTTATTAAAAAGAAATCAAAGAAAAAATTAGCCTGTTCTAGTTACTTTTATTATTTTTGGAATTAAATGTCCATTGGCAAAAAGGTAACTTGTAAAGATACTTTTAAAATCAAATAATCAATTAGTTTGGGAGAATTAGTACATCTATTCAAATATAACCATCACTATAAAATATGGTATAACCATGTTAAGTTTTCTTTTTCAGTTAGATGGAAAAAATCCACATAAGTCCCAAAATCTGGTTATTTTCATATTTACTGTATTTACCCCATTATAAAGAAGAAGAGATTTAGACAAGCTTCCTTTATAGAGACAATAATGTCACTCATTTTTCCATCATAGCACAAGTAAACACTTGAAATGTGTCATGCTCACTATGTATTCAATTAAGCTACGGGCAGAAGGAAGGGAATGAGGGAGATAGAAAGAGATTGCAATGTCATGCTTAAGTAGTTAAACTATACTAAAGAAATTACAAAAGTTGAGGAATTAAACCAGTAGAAATCTCAAATTAAAAGGTGGAAATCAGCTTCTAGCAGAAAACAAATAAAGACTATTTTTACTTATGCTTCTTTCTGATATTCTAATAAAATATAGTAGAGGACTAAAGCAAAAACTCAAAGGGTAAAGGAAAGGTAAAGTACAGTCTTAAAAATCATTTTTCTTTTGTTATCATTTTTTATTTTTGGAAAGACTAAAAACAAGTTCATGAGAAGTTACTGATTTGTAAAACAAAAAGTAAACTATCAGAAATTTTAAGGATTCCTATCAACATAAACAAACCTGTAAGAAGTTAACAAATTTCCTTGCAGAATCCCAGGCATGCTGAGAATATACAAGAGCCAGAATCCACAGAAAGTGCTAGTGAATTATTACATTAAAATTTTGATATTGAGTAGTATACATAAAAACAATTAATTTTTCTTTGATATTCTATGTATTTCTCTCTCACCATACCTTGTAGATCAGAAGTCAGATAACCAAAGACTATTGGCCAGACACACCCTCCCACAGATTTTGTAAATGAAGACTTGCTGGAACATAGCCAGCTTATTTCTTCACATAGTGTAAATTGCCTGCTTTTGCACATTTCATACTTAAACTGTTCCACACAGAAAAAATTATGCTTTATCTAGTCCTGTACAGAAAGACATTTGGCAATATTTGATGTAAATAGATTCACTACAGGGACCCATATTTGTTTAGGGGTACAAAAACAATAATGCCCAATTGAAAATAAGACGATAAAGTAAAAATCTATACAATGTACCATGAGAGTTTCAAAACCCTTTTCCTTGTCTTTTAAACAAAACAACAAATCAGGAAGGGGATTGAAATAATCTACTCTGAAAGAATTTGAATAGTCTTAAATAATAAAATTTTCCAAAATTTCCATATTTTGTTGGATTTCTCCAACAAAAATGCATGTTCACTGTTATTTAGGAGAAAGTCCCCCAGACAACAAGTAATGGACACATATTTAGACTTTCAATCAAAATTTTTGTCTTCGCACTTTTACATAAAGATAGCCTCTCTGCAGAGTTAATTCTCACATTTATGGAATTAGCCTGACCTATTTTCTGAAGAGATATATTAACAGAGCATTGGCTTCTAGTCAAGATTTAAATTATACCAACTAATAGCATTACTTCAGAGCTATGGGTCTGAGGCAGGTTTCCAGCAATTTGTAGTAGCTTGTGGGCATTATTTTTTATTGATTGCAGCAAGATTGATAGTTTATACTGGGTTTTCGTTAGACCCCAGAAGGCTCTGCCGCTGATGCTGGTTATTTAGCAGGACTAAGTCCACCTGATGGTTTTTAGAGTTCTGTGCCTATCCTGGTAGTTTCTGCTCTGAGAAGGAGAGTACATTCACTCCAGTCCTGTAGGTGGTGTACAATTAAAGCTACCTCCTGGCCTATCTGCACATATGTATTTCCTTACTTCAGTGCTGCTACCATTTCACATTATTATCTTTTATAAACAGTTAATCCTTAAGCATTACTATTTTTGTTCCTATGAGTTCCTTACCATGGGAAATTTTCTGACAGTTAAGTTTAGTAATGTTTCCAACCAGAAAAACAAAAAATAAAACAGAAAAATAAAATTATAAGACATTGAGAGAATTTAGGGAAGAGGAGAAAATAAACAAAAATTGCAAAAATTCTATAACTCATATACTTTAGAAGAAAATAGAAAATGTTCATTGTCTCTAAAATAATGGACTTGGGGTCTACTTTTTAAAAAATGTTAATAGAACATAAAGGATAAAGTAGAGATTATTTTAAAAAGCAGGGGTGAAAATAATTTAGAAAAGATCTACATTTAAATATCTTTGAATAAAAGCCTTAGAATATTGAAGAAAGTAAACGGGGAGAAAATTAGCATGGAAATATTTCATGAGATTTCATAGAATGAAAAAAAGAAAACATGACTCTGTATTGAGAAACCATCCATCAGGTGCCAGTCTAATTGATTAAAATCATCCCAATTAAGACAGATCAGTATCTTGCAATTTTATAACACCGGCAAGAAAAAATTTCAGAGTAAAAAGGAAACACCAAAATATAAGATTGTGTGATTAAAAAATTCCAGCAACACAGAATTTAAAAATTTAAATCTAAAATATTTTGGAAGGAAAACTTTTCAAAAATTTATCAGGAATGATTTAAAAATTATAAATTTCTAAGTGTATTTACTGCGATTTGGATATAGTTTGTCCCTCAAAGATTCATGTGCTGGAAACATGGTACCTAATGTGGCGATAGTGAAAGATAGCGGAATCTTCAAAGGGGTCTAGAGGAAAGTCATTTGGTCACTGGGGACAGCAGCCTCAGAAAGGACTCCAGCTGGTCTTACAAAGGATCAAGGGTACTCTCTCTGAGAGTGGTTCATTATAAAGGAACAGACCTGGCTTCCCCTTGTTCTTTAGAGTTCTTTCCGATCATGTGACCTACTTCTCCCTTTGTCCCATTCTGTCCACTGTGTTGCCCTTCACCCAGAGATCATAACGGACCCAGTAAGGTGTTACCACCATGCTTTGGAACAACCAGAAACATTAGATAAATAGATTTTTCTATTTTATAGTGTTCTCAGCTTTGGGTATTTTAAATACCAATAGGGAATTGATTAAGACAGTATATATTTCTAAATTATCATAATAATTAGAAATATATCAATATATTTTTCATAAAATGAGACAAGATATATATTTTTTTCATATTTTGGAACATGTCATACATTCGTGTGTTACCATTGTGCTAGGACCAAGTTAATGACTACTTATAATTTAAAAATGTCAATCATATAATACTTTGTATTTTTCAAATAGGGATCACATTATTTCAACAGCAGATAATAGAAATCTTTCTTAATAAAGAATGGTTTGTGTTGGATCAGAGGACAGTGGATAATAACATGTACATCTATTGAAAATAGTATAAAATGTTTAGAAAACATTAAAAACTTTGATTTTACAAAGGTAAATTGCAGAAATTTACAATCTTACCTCACATGACTGCAACCGGGTATTTTCCCAAGAATCATGGGAACTATGTGAAAGAGAAATGAAATCACTGGAATAGAATCATCCTAAGAAGAGGCATGTGAAAGAAGGTATTTATCATTCTATCATTTGATTCATTCCTATGTTATGCAATCTAGGCACCAGTGTGCCAAAGATAAAAACTATATTTTCAAAAAACATTTTCTAAAGGCACTGTATTATATTTGTTTTTTATTTCTCTTTACAGCCATCTCTTTCCCCTGCTGCCTTTCATACTGACTGAAGTGTGCCTTGATAGAAGGAAATAGAAAAGAGAAATATGCTTCTTTCTTCTTAAAGACACTCTAAAAAACAAACTCTGTGTGTGTGTGTGTGTGTGTGTGTGTGTGTGTCTTCATCAGGATTTAATCTTTAACTGTATCATAGATTACATAGCACAGGCATTCTATTTATAACATCATGAAAGTGATTTTTGAAGGAGAAATAATCTTCATAGTGTTATTTACTACATGCAGTGCCGCTCAGTGAATATATTGTGCACAGATACGGTTTATCGTACAAAGGATAATCTACGTTCAGAGCGAAGACTACTGCACTTGCATGCTCAGCACTAATCTTTCATGCTTTTTGTATTCATGCCAAAGTACTTTTGGTATTATTAATTGAAAGGAGACACATAATATCTTAAAAAGAGTCATGGGAATTTATCCCATTATACAGCTGAGTAACTATACAAAACATCCGTCAGTACTGACCACACCATTGAATATTACATCATGGCATTAACCCAAGATATTGCACTTATCTAATCATTGACTTTACATTTACCTCAATCTATTCCAAGACAAGAAATGAAATGTCTGCTTCCAAATTACATTTCCAGCAATTTCTGATAAAGGAAGGAGATGAATTTTGAATGGAGCAATTGTTTTCTAAATGGATTTTTAAGACATGATATATTGGGTCTTGAGTTCATTGATTTGTATTAGGCCAAAAAGCACAGGTTTAAGGAGAATCTCTGTCCAGTAGAAAAGAGTTGGAAAAAGATTGCTTGTTCCCTGAATCAGAGGCCTCGAGCCAAATTTAAAAACCTGCTCACAGAGCAAATTTCTTTTGATTCCTTAAAATAAAATTTCAGAATACTACAAGCACAAGGATATCTTATATCTTTTGGAACATTTTAAATAGAAAAATGCATTAGTTCAGTAGATGGTTCAAAGGATTGGAAATGGGATATAAGACCTTTCACCCCTGGGTTACCATTTGATAAATGCAGCTGAGGTTTAAAGTGATCATAATTCTTTTCAGTGTGCTACACTGTGATAGTCTAAGAAATAGTAATAAAACTTTCATTCAAATAGGAACCATTCCATGGTCATACAGAAAAATATTCAACAATTACTTAATTTGATTTATAAATATCAAAAAAGCTTTACTCATAGTTTATAAGAATTCATTTACTTATAAAAACAAGATTCAAAATGTTAAATAAAATTGTTTATTATTATTGAAGCATACATACATACTTATAGCCTTTAACTATTTTATCCCTAGCTAAAATAACTCTAAATGATCTTCCTATTTGTTAATTCAAATACTTTTTATTGCCCCTAATTCTTTGCTTTAATATTATACTGTGGAAATAAGTTCTATGAATCAGATTTTAAAAAATTTAATTCTTATCCCTTTATTCGGTTAACTGTATTCTCTTTTAGCTTTTGGCATGTAAAAAGTATATAAGAATATAAAGGTATAATTTTCTTCACTTTTCATAATTTTAGGAGTAATATTGTGCAACATTAAGAGTATGTGTTAAGTGGTTTCTGTGAAGTTTAATTTAATTAAAATACCCATAATATCCATCGAACTTTTGCAGTCAGTGACTGTTTTAATCCCCATCTTGCTTTCAAAATGCTGCTGAATTCCGGAGAGTCATATGCCTGTCCTACAGAATTTCATCAAGGGACCTTGCTCTTAGGAAGATGTGAACGGACAGACCAGTGATCACGAAGCTGCATTTTATTCAGCGAATCAGTTCATGCAATATTTTGGCACAGAGAGAAGAGCTTATTCTTATAGTAATGTGAATGTTATGAGGACAAAGAAGGAAAAGTTCTCCTTGTGTGTAAATGTTTACGCATTTGATTTTGAATTTGAGGTAACGTGCTTCAAATGTGTTTTTCCTTTTTTTTACCCATCTCTCTCTCTCCAAAACATAGAAAAAATTGTTGGTTTTAAATTGGAAAATGAGGGCTGGTGAGATAGCTCAGCGGCATAAGCACCTGCCTGGCAAGCATGAGGTTCTGAGTTCGACCCCCAGTACACACAAAAAATAAAGAAATAAATAAATTGGAAAATGAATTATTATTGGCCATCTTTGTCATAAAAATGCACTCAGATGTTCACAAATGGATGGGAAATTTCAACTTATTTGAAAGAGAATCTTTCAGATGTTATTTTAAAATTTATAATAGAAATTTGTCCAATGCTATATTGAAAATATATCTAAGCCTCTCACTTATTCAATCAATATTAAGAATTTCTCTCCCTCTTATCTTTCTCTTTCTCTCTTTATTATTTTCTTCTCTCTTATCCTCATTTCTCATTATCTCTATCCTCCTCTAAAAGAAAATCAATCAACCTTTTATTCTTTTGACCTTTGTATCACTGTTTCAGTTTTTGGAGACTATGTGATACATGTTCCACTGACTGTGAATATAGATTTAAAACATGAAGATTCACAAATAGCCTGATGTCAATAAAATACGTTCCTGGCTGGTGAGATGGCTCAGCGGCGTAAGCGCCTGCCTTGCAAGCGCGAGGGCCCGAGTTCGACTCCCGGAACCCACATACGAAAAAGGGGCCGGTGATATCGCTCAGCGGCACGGGCGCCTGTTGGCGCGCGAGGTCCTGAGGTCTACCCCCCGGTACCCACAAAAAAATTAAAAAAATAAATAAATAAATAAAATAAAATAAGTTCCTGAAGAGCCTAAATAAATTATGATATTAAACAAATTTTAATTTATGGTGTTAGATTTCATATTCATCGGTTGAGTCATAAATTTAAATATGGTAAAATATATAAACATCATAGACTAGTTGTGTATGATTTCAGCATTATTCATTACTTAGCATATTGCATGACATATGCATCCTCAATGACACACTGCATGCACGAAAAAAATATTAATGTGAAATATTACATGCTATGTTTCACATGACAGCATCATGATTACTAAAAATAGGCTATATGTACAATAATTTATTCAAACTCTCCAATTTTTATTGAGTTCATATATGTGCATATAATACAGCCTACAGATCAATGTAGGGAAATTTATTTTTTTATTATGCACCATATGTGAAGTTACTTTTGCAGTCATTTGTATTTTGGAATTTTGTTTTCATTTTAAGTTAGCTTATCTCCTAGCTATTGCTATATTCCTTTTAAATTAATTCAGGACACTGACTTAAATTACCATTTTACAGTGCACAAAAATTCCATGGTAATATGTACCCACACACCTCCGCTTCCATCTTAGGGTAAATACTTTCATAGCTCTTTTTTCTCATAGTCAATCATTACACAAATCTTCTGTTTCCTCCAAATTCACTCACTTCATGGACCAACTCTATCTTTTGCCCGTTCTTCCCATTCCACATACACTGGATATAAAGCTGTCCACTCATAAAATCTCATACACAATTTCATGAGATATTTGTTTGTTTTTCATAGTTCACAGAGCATTTTAGGAAATGAAAACAATCAATATCCCCCCCAAAAGAATCTGCTTAGTACTGAATAACAGCATTCATTGTTTTAAATGTCACCTTCCCCCAACAGTTGTTCACTAGAATTTATTCACGTGTTGGGCTTTCTCAGTGTCTGTCCTCATGGTACCTTTTTGATTGCTTTCCCTTCCTTTTCTCTTCTGTCTTTGATTTTTAAAATAATATAAGAGAAACAAACACAAAAATCCTGTTTCTTATGCAGAGGAATGTAGTGCTTCTTTATTTTCCCCCTTCCACCTAATTCTGCCAGCAACATTTTTCACCATCACAGAAATTTCTAAACAAAGATAATTATGCCACTACATAAATTATTTCTTACTTTTTGACACTATAATATTTAAGCAGATGTACTATAAGAGTGCTCCTGTTTGTTTACCACTATGATTACAGGCTTATTTTATAAAATCTTGTGTACATTGGCTAATAAATACATTTTTTAAAAGTACAACTCCTTTATCAAAAATAGATGGAAACTCTCACCCATATGTAATCTATTTTTTTGTGTCAGTACTGGCAATCAAACTAAGGACTCTTACTCTGCACTGTAGTTGCAGCCCTGTTTTACTTTTTATTTTCAGATAACTTCTCAAGTTACTAAACTGACCTGGCTGGGCTCAAACTTGTGATCCTTCCATCTCAACCTTCCTGAGTGCTGTGATATAATCCACTTTCCAAAATATTAATTCCTTCCACAAGAATACAAGAATTAAGTGGTGAGTGAGCAATTTGGCACTGGTTATTGTCCAAGTAAATATCCTATAGCATATTATACTGAAATCAATCTTCCATCAACTATACAATAACACCACCAATAAAATCTTTGATAATTCACACATTAGTATGATAACAGCCTCAATAGTTATTTTTTACAATTTATTCGGTTCTTAGTATAATCCACATAAAGTGTGAGGCCCTGAGATTACAGTAACGAATATGAAATACACAGAGCCTCATTTCAAGAGCTCACTGAAAAAGGAAGGAGATCTTAACTTCCTGGTGATTTAGTTCCTAATGTCCTAAAAATCTATATTTTCAGGCCTAATGTACTTCAATTTGAAATAGTGTGTCTTATGAATGTCTCCTAGCACCAACTAAATATAAATTAGTAAAAATAGAACTGTTAGGTACCCACTGGCTTCCATACATTAATAGCTGTTCAAATACCAACTCTCAAAAAAAACCCAACACAAACATGTACTGATACAACACATTTGTGTTTACTGCATCATCTTGAAAGATTTAGTACTGTCACAAAAAGGGAATCCAGGAGAATGTATTCATAGGATTTTAAAGCTTGGGATGGGTGATTTAAAGTCAGGAATGTTGGTGGCAACAGACTGAGTTTTTGAGATAATTCCTTTAGATTGGCATGTAAGACCTAAAAATTACTATTTACAAGTAAGTTATTTGAGTTGTTCCATAGTTTTCTAAAAACAAATGTTTTGTGGAGAATGTAGCTAATTGACCTTTGTTTATTCTCAGTAGGATTTAGCATAAGGGAAGAAGAATATATAGGTAGTGGTAGCATTATATAATGCAGAAAACAGAAATCATGTTTGTTTCAGTTTTAGTCTTATTTAAAAAATATTAGAATATTTTCCAAAAAATTAGAATTTTGAAATTTTATTTATAACAATAATACTTATGTGGCATAATGTGATATTTTGATAAGTATATACATTGTGTTACAATCTAATCAAAACTAATACCATATCTATCAGTTTGAACATTTGTCATTGTTTGCAGTAAGAACATTTAAAGTCGTGCGATTTAGCTATTTTAAAGTATCAAATATATTGTTATTAACTCTCATCACTCTACTGTGTAACCAAACACAAGCACCTGTTCCTCCTGACTGTAACTTTGCATCCATGACCAGCATCTTCCCTTTCCCCTTCTACCCCTCCCTTAGTTTCTGGTAACCTCTATTCTGTTTTCTATTGTGATGAGATAAACCTTTCAGATTTCACATATGAGAGAGGTCATGTCGTATTTGTTTTACTGCATTCAATATAATATTCTCTTGGTTCCCGCATAAGTTTACAAAATGATGATCTTTTCTTTTTATTGCTGAATAGTATATCATTGTGTGTACATACCACAATTTTAAATCTATTCATCCATCCGTGGACAATTAAATTGATTCTACATCTTATATATTATGAAATCATAAGGCACATTTGTGAAATTTTCCATTCTGTTAGGATTTTGCCATACACAAGCGATATAGGTCTTAAAGCCAACATTATTTTCTTCTGTTGGCAATACATTGCAACCAAAGAAATGATAGATATTATCATATGATAGTTTATAAATCTTGCTTTATTATTTCATCTGCTTAAAAGGATCTTTATAAAGCATTGCTACCAAAGAGCCTGCATCCTCATTGCTGTCAAGCTCCTTTATTTGTAATCAATACTTCATGCTTCATCTGTAAGGGCAATTTCTAAAAAATAAAGCCATTCATAAAGTATACCTGTAAAATTTCTTTGCAATAGATTCCGGTTTATGAAGGGCATCACTGTAAACATAACTTGGCAAGCTCTTTAGTGGTTAAAACCACTGTGCTTTGATGTCCTCTTAGTCTGTAGTGTGGCACTTCATTTCTTCACCATCTCCAATATGCTCGAGACACATTGAATGACCCACAATTACTCAATATACTTTTATTCATTTTTTTTCTCTTCATGCAGTTCCCTTCTTTCTTTTTGTAGCCACTTAATGTTTTCTTATCCTTCAACACTTACTATAGGAATGCCATTCTTAGAGAAAGTTTCTCTAGTGATTCAAGGCACAATCACTTAATCCTAATCAAGTACTTCATTACAAAAAGTTCTAGAAATTTCACAGCCTCCTGAGAAAAGCACTCTGTCCAAACTTTGTGAGTAACCATGAGATACATTTATATTTTTAATCCAGGAAATGCTGACCAAATATTTTAAAAAGTCACTCATTCTGTCATCACATACAAAGAAAACAAGGGAAGTGAAAGGGCATATTCTCACAAAAAAAGAAGCAAGGTCTTTTAGGATAAATAAAACTAAAAGAAGTCTGTTTGTAATGTTGGAAGTTTGCGGTAATGACAAATTTATCAATGTGGCTTGGCCGTGTTATGACTTATATCTAGAGGTTCCCCCAAAGATTCTTGCACTCATAGGTGGGGCATTTCAGAGGTGGCTGGTTCTAGGGTGTATGATGCATGATTACTAAATTAGTCCACTGATTGGTTAATCATAGTTCTGGGTGTGTATGATGGAAAGACCCAGTCTGGCTGTGAGTGGAATCATCCAAAAGGCAGGTAGCATGGAAGGGATAAAAGGAGAGGCATCTGCCTTGCTATTTGCTGCTACTTCTTCACTACATCACTAATTTGCTTCCTTCTGCCCACCATGGACTCTCTTTTCTGGCATTCCCCTCTTCCATACCACCTTGCCTTGAAATCAGCCAACTATGAACTGAAACCTCTACAAATTATGAGCTACAATAAACCTTTCCTCCTTTAACTTTGTCTCCTGTATTTTGTCTCAGCAATGAGAAAAGTAACTAAGACAGATTTTGGTACCAGAGAAGTGGGGTCATTGATGTACCTGCCAGTCTGGCTCAGGAGCATTTGGAACTGGCTTGCATAAAATGTTTGGAAGAAGCAGCCCTTGAATGCTTTAAGCTGTACTTAATGGGAGATTCTGTTCAGAGTTCAGAAGACCAGAATGCTGACAGAAATGCAGCAGGTAAAGACCATGCTTTAGAGTTTTCTGCTGGGAAGAAAGACTAGATTGGCTGTTAAACTCCAGATCATGTGTGCTATGCTTTGGCAGAATGTTTGTTTGGATTTTACTGTGGTCCAGAGACTTTGCTGATATTGAGATTAAGGGTGGTGGATTAATTAATCTTGCAGAAGAAATGTCAAGGAAGTCTAATGTTGCAGTGGTGGCATAGCTACTGTTCAGAGCTTTTAGCCAGATTTATGAAATAAAAGCCCAGCAGAGTTATTTAAAATGATTTGAGTTTGACCAGAAAGAAAGCTTTGATGAAGTTTCAGACTCCAATGATGGAGCAGAGGAGAATCTGGTGGCAGAGAAGGACCAGGACAATAGAAAAGATGGCCTGAGGACATTGCAAGAACCAGTAGGACTCCACCTTTGCAGCCTCAAAATTGCAAAGGTGAAAGACATTGCACTGAGAAAGAAGCCCCAGAGAACCATGTTCCAGAATGGCGGTGACCTAGAGAAATTTTTCCTTGGGATTGGGTTCACAGTGCTCAGCAATCCAGGCAATCCAGAGTGTTCAATGACTTAAGCGTTCAACTCCTACAGCCAAGAAAGAAGGAAGCCTGGTCACTGCTCCCACTGGTGGCAGACTTTGGTGTCATCCATGTGGTACTGATTTTAGGTGTATGCAGAATGCAGGAGTTGTAGGGTTAGGAAGGCTTTCACCCAAATTTCAAAAGGCCAGGCAGTGTGCTCCTGAGAGTACAGTTT
Source organism: Erethizon dorsatum (assembly GCA_028451465.1). Lineage (NCBI taxonomy): Eukaryota > Metazoa > Chordata > Mammalia > Rodentia > Erethizontidae > Erethizon > Erethizon dorsatum. The sequence goes on from CM051823.1 coordinate 33,081,687, forward strand.
GTGAATCTTTGAGTGTGAAGCTGAAGATGCACTGGAGACCCCAGAAGGTTAGAAAAGCCAGGGATGTGGGTCATCTAAGGAAAGCTGCAAGAAGTGAGCAATGCTGGCCCAAGAGAGAAGCCATGAGAGCTACGACCACCAGAAGTACCATAAGGGTGGAGACATCCAGGCTCTTTGGGGTTCACATCTTGCCAAAGACTGCCGCAGATGCTCTATGTGGAAGTATGGAACTTAATGTTTGCCCTGCTGGATTTTGCTCTTGCTTTGTTCCCATTCCTTTCTTCCCTCCTCTTTTTAAGTTTTGGAATAGAAATATCTATCTTGTGCCATTTTATGTCAGAAGTGCTTAACTTTGTTTACATTTGTACAGGGCCTCACAGCTAAGAGGCCCTTAAATCCCAGAAGAGACTTTAGATTTTGGCAACTCTTACAGGTGAACTAACTGCCTGTTGCATAAAGGGATGCACATGGATATTTTCAGGGCCAGGGTTGGAATGTTATGGCTTGTATCTAGATGTTCTTCAAAGCTTCCTGCATTTCAGGTGGAGCATTTCAGAGGTGGCTTGTTCTAGGGTGTGTGATGCTAAGATTACAGGTGCATGGTGACTAAATTAGTCCACTGATTGGTTAAGCATAGTTCTGAGCGTGGATAATGAGAAGACCCACACTAGGTATGGGTGACACCGTCCATAAGGTGGGTAGCCTGAAAGGGATAAAAGGGAAAGGTTTCTGCCTTGCTTGCTCCTGCTTCTTCACTACTCCACTGTTTTGCTGCCTCCTGCCTGCCATGGACTGTTTCCAGAGGCATGTCTCTCTGCCATGTTACCCTGCCTTAAAGCCAGACAACTACAAACTGAAACCTCCATAAATTGTGAGCTACAATAAACCTTTCCTCCTTTAACTTTGGGTGTCGGGTATTTCATCTCAGCAGCAAGAAAAGTAACTAAGACAGGGTTTGGAATAAAATCAGATTCAAAGAGGTGAGGGATGATTGAGAAGAGATGAACAACCTCATACCACTCTGCAAATGTTGAGTATGATAGGAAGAGCAGGTTAACTAGAAGGACCCTCATTTGGTTGAAGGATGGGAATACAATGAAGATGAAACAGCTCAGGGGAGAAGTAAAGAACACTTTTATGAAAATCCAGGAAGTCAAATGAAGTAATGACCAGTTAAAATATTAAAGGGTAAAATTATTCTTGATCCAGAAAAGTGACATAACATCCAGAGAAGGGAAGAAAGAGGGAAAGAATGAATGTAGATGTAAATAGGTGCCTGAGTGATGACCAACAAATATATGAAGACAGACACGAAGTGATCTGCTGCGAAAGAATGCTGCATGAGTACAGGTCTTGAGGGGAGAAAGTTTGAAGTAAGAGTGGACAATAATAGAAAGCGCTTATCAAGAATAAGTTAAAGGAGTATTCATCTCTAACATGGCATTTGTCATGCTCACTGGCATTCCACTAGTCTAAGAAAGCAATTTCAGAAGGCTAAGGCCAACCATGGAATAGGATAATACACATGTTGCACAGGACAAACCAGCAAATGTAATATATATCCATATCTATATCTATATCTATATCCATATCTACATCTATATCTATCTATATATCCGTTTCAGGGATGAAAGTGCACAATTAGAAAAAATATATCACTTTAAATAGGAAACCTATGAGATTTAATGCTAGATCCTGGGATAAACCAAAATGAATTGGAAAATGTATTAAAGATAAAATAAAAGAATATTTCATATAGTGGAAAGGAAAGATTGAGGCATCTCAGAGGTTTACATTGGATGATAGCTTATTAAAATATTTGAGGTATGCCACTTAGCAGCAATAGAAAGGTCTAGAAAGTGGTCATAAGAGAATGTGACTGAAATAGGAATCTAAGAAGAATCAATTAGAATTATGGAAGGAGAGTATTCACGTACCTAGAATTAAGAGCTTTCACCACATGAACATTGAAAACATCTAATTTGGTAACAAGAGAAAAGAAGTCAGTGAATTTCCTATATGTTAGAGGGAAAGAAAACAACTCTCTTAAACACTAAAATAAACAATAGAAAAACCTATCGATGTTATTCTGTTATTCAGCATATATGAAAATTGGATCAAATTTAGATGCATTTCCCCTTTGCTTACTTTCTGTTTGGCCTAAAATACATGTGAATGAGCACACTGGAAAGAATGGTCATAAAAATTTGTCTGAGGAAAGACTTATGCTGTTTCAATTAGATGCATATTATATTAACACAAGGGACCCTGACACGGATGACCATTACCGAACACAGCTAAGTTGAGTCTATTTACTAGGAGGAAATCTACCTTGTAGAGATTCTAGTATAAAGTTATTCATAGCAGTATTGAATGTACTCAGAAAATGAATACAAATTTTAGTGCATTTCTTAATATTTTTGCTAATTTTTAAAGTTATTTTATATAAAAAATGAATTTCAGTTCCCAGAGTTCTTTTAAAACTTAAGTAAATACTGTTATATATGTCTTGGAGAACTTTGAAAGCCCTGTCCAAAACTACTGCTGTTTAGGCAGATTTTGAGATACTAACATTTCAAATTACAGAACTTTTTTTCTTTACAAAAGAAAACTTTAATAATATTTAAACTGATGGATACTGGCTGAGTTCTGCTGAGTTTTTATAAAAGTCCTTTAAATTACTTGTCATACACTCATCAAAAAAGAAACCAAATGTGTTAATATAAAGTGAACTTTAAGTGTGGCAAAAAATACCAAAAATTAATGGTTTAAAAATCACTTATAAATTATCCTATTGTTTCTCTAAGTTGGGCATCTGAGCATGGATTACGTGGGTTTTGTACTTCAGAGTCTCTCACAAGGGTGCAGTCAAGATATTAGGTAGGGTCTGTGGTATCATCATCTGATGGTGTAGAGACAGATGCGATATCAAGTTCATCTATTAGTTGTTTCCAGTCACTTCCTAAGTGTTGTTAGACTTAGGATCTCAGTTCTTCTCTGGGTCTTAGTCAAAGATATCTTTCATTCTTTGCCATGAGGGGTTCTCCCAAGTGAAAACTTGTTTCACCATGAGAGCCAAAATAGTAAAAGTCTTCTACCCTTTTCCTTTGTTATATATTTTTTTTGATGAAAAGTATGTCACATGTCTAATATATACTCAAAGCATGAGTGGTGATTAGACAAGGACCTGACTGCCAAGAGGAATGGATTATTTGGGATGGTTTTGGAAGTCTGACTAACACAGCAGTCTTCTTATATATGGAAACGTATCTGTACTTCACCTGGGTTCAGAATAACAAGCATCCATGATTTGTTCATGTAGGTTTACCGTAAGTTTTTTAAGAAGGCATGTTATAGGACATTGGCTAGTAACAGAGTCAATTAATTACTCCACTGATAGCTCTCTGTTTTGTGGTTATGACTCCTGAGTTCCAAAAAAAAGAAAATGCATTAATAATGATATTCCGTTAGTGATATGCTGCTTCTTAAACATCTTTATGTCAATAACACCAACATATTGATTTATCAAAATTTAAACTTTGACATGATTCTAGAACAGTTCTCTCAAAAATAAACAAGCAACTGTCATGCAACAATGTGACCCTCTTACTATTCTGGACAGACTATTAAACGCCAGCTTTTCAACTTTAATTGGCTTCCCTGAACTGTCTTCTCTTTCCAGATAGTCCTATAAATGGCATTAATCCAACCTCTAAAATAATTTCTCCTATAGCTATTTCTACTCCAAATACTAAGAATATCAAAACAATCATTTAATAGGATCTTACTCAGATTCAGGCACTTTAAATATATTACCTCACTTAATTTACTACATTAATCCACAATTGTAAGGTGAAGGTTTTAATTAACTGAAGAAAAATATAACTACCAGTCCAGGTTGGAACAAATGACTTTGAAACAACTTTTGAGTACTGGAAATTTACTTACTCTTCTAGTCTAAAATCCTTAAGATATGGCATTGAAGGTAAATGAAGGGAATAATTGCAATAAAGTATCTCCGTAAAGCACCATTCATATGAATAGCTCAGAGCACTTCATATTTCATTACATCATTAATCTTTGTGGTATCCTACTGAGTGAATGTGGCAAGGATTTTATTTCATTTTTATGGATTTTTTTTTAACTTGAAGAAAGAACTTTAACTTCCAGGTGCTTTCTCTATAGCATATCAACGACTGTCTAAACTAAAAGGTATAAGGCTTAGATCTTCCGTCACAAAACACTGCATTAATTTATTAAACCATTCTTTTAGCTTATAGCTATTGAGTGAAAATGTACATTTTATAATCATTTAATCAAAGGGACTGAAAGAAGCCAACAATCTAAAAAAGGCCTTAAATGTTAGTCTAAGTATTTTTAGTGGAAATGGTAAATATTGGGAATCTTACAAGGATTTGAATTAAGGGTGACATAATAAAAGTTGAAATCTGACATTATAATCATTTTTCATAAAGTAAAAATGTCTTGGTTTTAGTTTACTTCTCCTATATTATGGCAACATACATATGGATCACCACAAAGCAAAGTAATTTATATTACTATTATGTTAAAGAATTGTATATATTTGATTTTATTTTGCATAACTTTTCTTTCATAGTTTCTAATTATTTTACATGCATTTTCAGTTTCTTTATTACTCTAAAGATGTTGCAACACCTCACTTAAACTATCAAGAATCATTTGTTTTGGTTCCAGCCAATTTGGTTACTCTGGAAGGTTGGTACATAGCTATCATCTTTCACTACCTTACATAATCCTCTTATCTTGTCTTTATTCCTCTGGGAGTACACTATCTTCCCATTATGTAAACATTTTGTTACTTTCTTCCTCACAAGTATTGAGAAAAAAATAACCACTGTGTTGTTTAGCTGAAGTGTATGTGTGTTTATGTATATATATACTTAAATTTTTTCCTATATTTAATGCATCCTTTGAAATTAAAACTCATCATTTTTTACTACCATGAATCTTTTGCAATTATTTTCTTGTTTTAAGAATTCTATTATTCCTTATTATACTACATGAAAAAGTAGCTTCATATCTCTGAAATTTTCAATTTCTTGTTTTGCTCTAGATTCTAGAAGTTTTCCTCAACTTATCTATTACACTTTCAGTATTCCTGATTTTCACATGTTACTTCTTTCTCTCATTTTATCCTACTCGTCATGAAATTATTCTTTTTTTCTATAAGTGCAAAATCTGGAATTTTTCTAATATTCTCAATAGACACAGTTTTTTCCTCTATCTTGAAAATATTCTTTTCAACTAGGATCAGTGAATAGTTTTCTTGCGTGTACTGTAAAATTTCTTCACATGTATGGTGGTTCTGTATAGTTATGGCTTGTATCTAGATATCCTTCCAAAGTCCTATTCAGTCATAAGTGGAGCTTTTTGGAGGTTGCGAGATCTAGTGTATGCCATGCTGTGATCAAGGATATGATGCTAAGATTAAGGGTGTAAGTGCTACCCAGCCTGGGTAGCCTGGATAAAATATAAGGAAGAGAAAGTAGGTCATTGCTTGTCATTTGTAGTTTTCTGCCTTCTGTCTTCTGCCTACCATGAACTATTTCTCCTCTGCAATGCCCCTCTGCCATCCCACCCTGCCTTGGAGCCAACCGGCTGTGAACTGAAACGTCTACAAACTGTGAGCTACAATAAACCTTTACTCCTTTAACTTTAGGTGTCAGGTATTTTGTCTCAGCAATGAGAAAATTAACTAAGACATGGACTATTCATCCATTTCTAATAGTGGGTGAGAATTTTAGCCCTTATACTTTACCAAGAATGAGCTGTCAGAACTTCAGTTATTATGTAGGGTGTCTCCAAAGCCATAACATTAAAATCATGTGGAGATTTTTTTTACATACTAGAGATAAGTTTTTTTTCCTAAGATTTTTGACTAAAAGCATTTCGGTGAAAACTTTAAGAAAAAAAAAATCTGTAAGCTTTTACTCTGTTATTGGACTACCAGTGGTAAAGAAGGAGTGAATAGATTGTTACACCTATCTATACTAAATACTTTTATTTTCCATCTACTTCGAAAATTTGTCTGTACTGTCATATCTTCCAGGAATTCAGAGTATGGTGATATTCTTCATGCTCATTCATCTCTATCCCGTGCCACTGGTAATTATTTCTCAACTTCTTGTTGTTATTTTTCAGTTCATTTATCTTCATTTGTTTTTTTTTACTTCCAGAGAATTTTAGAATTTTTTATTCACTCATCCTTTATTGTATACTTACTGATTGAAGAATACAATTTTCGGGCCGGTGAGATGGCTCAGCGGCATAGGCACCTGCCTGGCATGTATGAGGGCCCGAGTTTGACTCCCGGAACCCACATACGAAAAAAGGGCCAGCGATATCGCTCAGCGGCACGGGCTCCTGTTGGCATGCGAAGTCCTGAGGTCAATCCCCAGTACCCACAAAAAAAAAAAAAGAATACAATTTTCTATTTTATTATTATTTTAATTTATTCTTTTTCAAATATGTATTATATTTTATTATTATTATTTAAGAACACGAGATATATGGTACTTAAAAATGTGTTGTTTCTATTACTTATGATATAATATTTTGTATTATTTTTATTTCATTACTACCTCTATATTTTAAAACATTTAAAATTTCAACTAAATTATATGGAAATGCTTGATATATTTACTAAATGTTTTATCTTACTATTATAATAATATTTTTTTCTTTTAGTGTATTCTTAAATGGGAGAGAATACAAGCAATATACTTTTTTATTTTTATTAGTAAATGTTTGCAGTACATAATGATTACATTTCTCATGAGGGTTGCTACATGTACATAACACATCCTAACTCTTTTTACTTTTCTTTTTTTTTTCTTTTTGGTGAGTACCAGGGGTTGAACTCAGGACCTCACACACCAGCAGGCACCTGTGCCGCTGAGCAATATCACCAGCCCTTTTTTTTCATATGTGGGTACCGGGAGTTGAACTCAAGACCTCATGCTTGCCAGGCAGGCACTTACGGCGCTGAGCAATCTCACCAGCCCTTTTTACTTTTCCTTACTCCTCTCCTCCCACCTCCCTCTATCTCTTTGCCTCCTTCCTATTTTCAAAAAAAGGAAATCTATCTTGCTTTTTCCTATACTTTTGGGCCATATTTGCTAGATACAAATCAAGAAAATTAAAAAAAAATCAGGACAATATCATTTAAAGAGGCACATGATTGAAAATCAAATTTAAAAACAGTTATTGTCTAAAAAAAATTCTAAAAGGTGCATAAACCTATAAGTACAAGTTCATAAATCATTATAAGTAAACATTTATCACTGTTATTATGAGAACACACAAATTATCCCAAAACATAGTAGTTTAAAACATTCATTTATTTTTAATATGAAATCTGTATGCCTGAATATGGCTTCTCTCTGCTCCAATGTCCATGGCTTCCAGTAGAAGCTGGACGGTTCATTCAGTTGTGAATATGGTGACACAAGCTTGTCTAGAGGTTTCAGTCCTGCACTACTGTGGCCTCTCCATGCATTCTCTACACAGGCTAATTTGGACATCTTTACATCCAATAATTTCGTTCCAAGGAGAAGCGCCCTGACATAGAAAGGAAGATAGAAGCTCTGCCCTATACATCACCCAGTCTACACCATATATTATGTCTGAAGAATCATAAACATCCATTTTCTACTAGGAAGTATTAGTCATTAAGTAAAATAATTGTAGAGGAGAGTGTTGCAATCTATGGAAAATACAATTCACCCCACCATTTGCTTCTTTAACCATCCAGATCAAAAATTTGAACACTCACAACAAGGTATAATATACTTACATATCTCTCCTGACTTCCTCTTCACTGTAAGATGATTACTGTCCTCCTGACTTTTATAGTAGCCAGTTATTTGATTTTTTTATGCTTTTGCCAGTTTTGTTTATTTCTAAATGTTTTATTTTAGTCCTGGCCAGCTTTGGAATGATATGTACATGAAATCATGTTACAATTATTAGTTGTGCCTTGTCTTTCTTAGTCAACATGTGAGAACAATCCATGTTAGTATAATTTTTTTATTGCTGGTATGGAAACTAAAACTCTAGTGAGATATTACTACACAACCAACTTGGCACAAGTTAAAAACAGTGCAATATCAGCTGTTTTTTAGGAGGTGTAATATTAGGCATGCACTTACCTCCAAAGTGGTAAAATTATATATGAAATTAGTGCAGCAAATTCTAGAGATATTGAAATGACATATAACAAAATGTGTGCACACTATGTATGCATAAAATATTCTCAATAGCATTACTCATAATGTTGGAAATAACTCGGATCTCTATTTTTATTAGAACGCATAAGTGAATCATTTTATATTTGTAAATTAAATGAAATATTTTGATATTGGCATGCTATTGCATTCATTTATATATTTGACTGATTCAAAAATGACCATTGGTGATAAAATGCATGCAGTGAAAGAAGCCAGACAAGAAAAGGTATTAAAAAAAAATAAAGAAAAAAGGATAAGTCTCTACAAAGCTAATTGCCTAATACTATTGATGCATGATAAATTAACATCAAAAAGTGGTTTCAGGGTCGGTGAGATGGCTCAGCGGCTTAAGCGCCTGCCCGGCAAGCGCGAGGGCCCGAGTTCGACTCCCGGAACCCACATACGAAAAAGGGGCCGGTGATATCGCTCAGCGGCACGGGCGCCTGCTGGCGTACGAGGTCCTGAGGTCGACCCCCCGGTACCCACAAAAAAAAAAAAAAGTGGTTTCAAAATTTGCATGAATTCAGGATTGTTTTCATAACTTTACAAGACACGTCCTTTTAGTTATAGCTAACCACTTTTCAATGTAATCACGTGAGAGAGTGCAATTGACTAAATACTCCAGAAATGTTTTTCAGAATTTTCTCAAAACCAAGAGAATTTCACTAAAGAGCTGAGTGCCACACTACACTTCATAGATCAGTTATTAATACAATGAATAATACCAGATGGCTTCAACAAATTGTATTTCTCCCACAGTTCCATCAGTAGTGACATCTTTATATACACTAAAGTAGTACATGGGAGAACTGCACATGCATTCTCATTATTGGTTAATGAAACCACTGCGTATATGGTGTTCTACTTATATGCATTAATACAAAGAAAAGTGTCTTTGGATTTGGAAGAGCATGTGTAACATCTCAGCATGCCCTAGCTTATGCCTATCATTATAAATGTAATCGAATTTTGTGGCTAAAATCAGATGTCAGCAGCCTATGAAAATTTTTAAGAAAGCAGGTTGTTTTTAACCCAGGAATATTTCTTTGCATTTCACATTAGATTTGCACTTGGATTTTTTTTCCCTGATATTTCATTCTATCAAAGAAAGTGATTTTCTTTCTCTACCTAATAACATTCTCATTGGCATTTACTCTTACCACCCTCCCCTCTGAACTATAGTTAATGAACTATAGTTTTTCAAAGGTGCAAGCTCCTCTAGTTTCTCTCCTTAAAGACAATTTTATTAAAAATAAAAGAAAAACAAAAACCCCACTGATGAATTCACCCATCTTCGCATTGATCTGCTTTCTTGTTTCTTTATTTCTTTCTCTTCCATTTACTTAAATGTTCACTGACTTATTGAGATATTACATTCTCAGTTTCCCCATTCTTAACTTTCTTCCAAACCAGTGCTTGCTAATGTAACCAAGAGTTTTTGATTGCCTAGACAAGTGATCACATATTTTTATTATAATGTGCTTCATTCAAAAAGTAGCCACTTGTTACTATTTCCTGTATCAAATTATTTTCTGCTTTAACACTATTTCTTGACTATTTCTTACCATTTTGACTATCTTTCTATCCCTCACTCTCCATGGTATGTCCCCTCTCAATACTGGTCTGATTTTGACCTTCTGGGCTTCTACTTCCTACCTGATTCCTCATTCCAAAATGATTGATTTCCTTTCTCACAATTCAGTAATCACCTCTTGGCTACGAACTACTACATCTAAATTATCTCCACTCATTTTCATGGACTTAAGCCTAACATTAACCATTGCATCCACCACATTCATCGCACATATACATTAACACATACCTGTATCAACAGTCATCTTTTACAAATCCATTTTTGTATCCATATGTGCATTGCCACAAATTTTATGTTCCAAAAACTTCCTGATTTTTTCATAAATTAATTGTTATTTTTCCTTTTAGCCACCCCATATTCTATTATTAGGACTGGAAAATTTTACCTCTGAAATATCTCAGAGTAGATAACTTGTATATTATATTCAAAATTCTATTATTGTCTAGTACAGTGAATGGAACACTAAACTCACTTTCATTAAATGACTTTGCTTGAATGAATTTTATATTATAGTGATTTGCAAACCCATTGCCACTGCTAAAATCTAAGCATTCAGAGCCTCTTCCCTGGCTATCAGGATATACTTTCTCACTGTTTCTTCGTAGCTATCTGTCCCCACTGTAGTAAATGTTCTGAACTCAATAACAGTTGCATTTCATATATTTTCACATGTATATGTATAGAGAAGACATCGTATTAGTAATTATGACTATGCTCCAGTACCAAAGAGTTTTCCTAACTCCTTGGGTGATATGGGAAAATCATGATACAGCTGACATGTCATAGAAATCTTTTCACCTTCATATCCCAACATGCCTTACCATTGTTAAAAGAAAATCTTTAGGCGTATTAAATTTAGCTGACTTCATTTGAATGAAGAGCACTTAAAGATCCAGTAGCATTATACTTTATATGTAGATGCCCACCCAAGAGTCTCTTACACACAAAGGTGGGGCTTTTGTAAGAGGACTGAATCATGAGAGCAGTACAACTACATGTGACATTAGGAGGCAAAACCTGGTCAGAAGAGGTGGGTCAGTGGGGTTGCGATCTGGAAGAGTGTGTTTTCTCTCCAGTTTCTCCCTTTCCCTCTGCTTCCTAGCTGCCATGATGTGATCAGTCTTTCCTCACCCAGGCCTTTCTACTATGCCTTCCTGCCTTGGAGCCAACCCATTCAACTGAAACCTCTTCAAAACATGAGCAAAATAATCCTCTCTTCTTTTAAGCAGTTGTTGTTGGGTATTGTGTCCCAGCAAGGAAGAAGGTGACTAAGACAAGCAGGAAGAGGATCTATGAATTCCACTCACCTGTGGGCAGGTAGCATTTGTAACCTCACTAGTTATAACTCTCCTTTTGCTTTATTTGAGCCTAGTGTGATAAGGCACTTGGGTTCTATAGATATGATATGGTCAAATGGTAACCAATGATTGGCTGAAGCTCTACTGTTGTGATTGGCTGAGACTGCTGATGGCTAAAAATATATACACTTAGTCTGAGTTTATTAATATAATGTTTGTTGTCCAAATTTAGTTTAATTTAACACCATTTTCATCTCCTACATATTTTGCCACTACCTAACCAGTTTTCCCTAATCTCTCCACATCCCTCCAGCTCTGTGATTAGGAAAATGAAATTGTTCATTCTCTCTTATAACCTGTCTTTTAAGATATGGTTCTTTACACCTTCAATGTATTTTTCCCAGCGTGATCTACTGCTCTTCATCTCTGGTACCCAGCTCCACTTGCAACAAATAAAATTATCTTTCTGGATTTTCTGAAACAGAGTTTGTCATTCCCATCTTAAATTCCAAAATTTCTCTTTGTACTTCAACATCATACCATTTATCACTTTGGGAAAGAATTACCTAATTTTATAACTGTTACATAAAAATACTACCTTCTAAAATGTTTTTCTTAAGTTTTTTTTGGATGTGATTACATCATTTGACACTACTGTAGACATGTAATTTATGCTTATGGAATAGTTGTACTTTCAAAGATTTCTTCACAATTTTTATTCCATTATTAAATTACTATATCCTATTTTAACATGCATGATATGAACCATGTGCAAAGTGGTTTATTAAAAAAAGGGCAAGGAAATATGATATCAATAATCTTGATTCCTAAATTTTAAAAGAAATATAAAATATAGAAAAGCATATTTCACAAAAGAAAGCATAAGAAAAAAACTAACATTTTATATTTTTCCAGTTTTAAGTTTCATATCACATTATGTTGAATATTTTATTCATAAACAATATATTATAAGTTATTGATTACACTGCTATTTTATCCAATAATATTGAATCATAAAGCATCACTATTCCCCCAAACACAAAAAATATCTAAAAAGTAGAGCTCATCATGTAAAACTCCGTAAGAGAAATGTATAGTATCAGTGCTTCATGAATTAATATTTGAAATAAAGGAAAATGGATCACAGTATATTAGAGCTTGAAAGGGTAAAACATTTCATCATTTTATGGCAAATATAAAGAAACAGAGTCAAAGAGATTTCTCTAGGGAAACCCAACATGTGGAGAAGAAATAGGAAATGGGGAAGTAGATCTTTTATAGGAAGAGCATCTAGAGATGGAAGAAAGAAAAAGGGGAATAAAATATTAAGATATGTTATGTCCATGTACCTTCTCCGCACAATAAATGTAATCATTATATACTATAAACCTGTGCTAATAAAAATAAATAAATAAGGAAATATCCTCAAATTCTGAGTATTGTAGAGTGTTTGATATTTTCCCTGGTAGTACTGAATATTGAACCCAAGGAATCTACACTGAGATTTTAGTGTCTTTTATTTTGAGACAGAGTCTCAACTAAGTTGCTAAGTTGCTCAGGCTGGGCTCGAACTTGCAATCCTCTTGCCCCAGCTCAATAAGGTTCCCTGTTTTGGGCTTACCCCTAATAATTCTGAGGTCAGTGGCCAATGTTTAAATCAAGATGCATATTTCTGGTGTTTAATACATCAATCCAGCTATATGTATGGCCAGGCCAACATTCCTACCACAAGGACCAGCCCATTCAACAGGGATTCCTCTTTATATCTGGAGGGTAAAAGATCTGATCTTCAGCAGTGCCAGGTATTGCACACAGGATGGCTGAGCAAACAAGCTCAGTATAAAGTGATGATGGCCCGAGCCCCACTCCAGAGTTTAATTTGCTTTGTCAAGCTTCACAATGAACCTGATTGAATTGGATTCCTTCCACCAATCTCTCACATGGGACTTCCAAGATGACTCAGTAGCTCAATCTTTCATCCTCTGGCCCAAGGATGCCACTTTGCCTTAAATTATTCTAGTGCGACTGAAATGTGGAAGCAAACTTTTTTCAAATGATCATAGAGGAAGAAAAGTTTATTGTGTTGCAGTTATTGTGATTCGTAGAGAATCTCTGAATTGTCTTGCTCTTAATCCTGTATCTAAGAATACTATTACCCCAGTTTCTAAAACTGGCAACCTTGTAATATTTTTTTATTAAAACAATAGTTATAGTGAAGTGTTAAGATCCCAGATTTTGGTATACATGTGTGTTTCACATGGAATTCAAACTGCATATACTCAGCTGAGAACACGGACAAGGTTAAATTAAACTTTTTAAAACTTTATGAGCACATGATAATTTCCCAAAGAAGTTTATAGTCTTACAATGTCATGTTGTTTCCCAACTAGCAAAGAATCCAAGGAAAAATACAATAATTATAAAAACATTTATAAATCAAGGAAATATCTCGATCATATTAGGTTGTTATTAAAATTATTGGTGATATAAAAGTGTGAGAGAAAAGATGGCTTTAGTCATCAATTCACAAATTTCAGTGTTCATATGAACATTTTAGCTGAGATTAGGTTTTCTAATGTTAATGTCTATAATTACTAAAAAAATTATTATATTTAGACCAATTATTTTAAATGTAAAAATAAAGACATAGTGTTCTTTCAAATTCTGAAGGCTTCAGTTACACTAACTCTTTCTAGACTTTGTCTCAGTTATCATAAATATCATTAGATTGTCTGTCCTTGAAATTTAGCTTCAATTGTATGCACTGTTTAAATCTGACTTTACAAATCAAACCAGAGTAAAGAAACAAATGGAAACGCAACTTTCAGCAGCATCTTCTGACAGTATATGATAAACAGCATCATTTACAGGACACTGCATCATAGCACTTACATTTAGAAGGAAGAAAAATGCTGATTAAGCTTCCATTTGGCCCAGGCCTTCCAGTTCATAGTGTGCTAAGCAATTCAATCTTTTTTGGTTTTAAAGCCACACACATCTCTAATCATAAGAGCCAGAAGCAATAAAACTACCAGAATGAGTGCGGCTGTTTACTTTTGACACATAACATTTCTGAGCCAGCAGTCTTCTGAAAACATGTGTTAATATTATCTCTGGATTGACAGCTCAGCACCCAAGGGCTTCTTTCTTTCCCCAAGGTTTGTTTTGAGAACTCACAAAAGGCTCATTAAAATAAGGGTAAAATTTTGTTTTTCATTCACTGACACACCCACTTGTTTCAAAGTGAAAAAAAAATCCTCTGACCATTTCACAATCATATAATCTCTATGTCTGGAAAATATTTAAAAACAAGAGAACTGCTAAACATTGTTGAGTTGTATTTATTAGATTTGGTGAAAGTTGTGCCTGTATTAAAATTGTTCATTTTTTAATTTTTTGAACATATTAATATGATAATAGTCACTAAGCAATATCAACAATTTACAACATCAAGGTAACAATAGAAAGGGGAAAAATCTCATTTTATAGTAATTTCAAGTGATTCTGTAAAGTTTTAACTTTAATGTGGTTTTTTTATTAATTATAAAGGAAGATTTTTATTGTAATTAAAAATGAAAACAAATTGTAGACTATGTAAATCCATATCAGAAATCAATGGTTTTTAAGTACTTTCCAGTATTTCTAAATATTTTTATCTTATCAAATGTGTACTTATAAGTCATTTTAACTTTTTCTTGAAGCAATTTCCAAGACACAGCTAAAACTGGATTTCAGTTAGAAAGTAGAACACATATATTTTAAAGGAGTTCATAATTTAGACTGGACTGTTATTAGTCTAAAGCACTTATATATTTTTTTCATTTTAGAAACTCTTGGTGAGAAGCTAATATTCTTTCTTTATTATGCCCCATTTACTTTAATTATCCTTGCAAAAAATAAAGAGACAAAGGAGAATACTTGTGTCTTAAATTATACCTTATTGAAATTCAGAAAAAAGAAATGTGGATGATCAGTTCTCACAGAAAAGGATTATAAAATAGGGTATTGAAAAATTTAAGCCATCTGAATATGAATAAATTGTTTTATATCAGAAAAATTTAAATCACCAGAAGACCTTTATTTTTGTTAGCTATGCTACATTAGACTTTTTATGCTGTGTTGTGACAAATGTTTGCATGTGGGTTTATTTGTGTGGGGGAAGGAAAAAAGAGACAGAGAGAGAGAGGGAGAGAGAAAACACAAGCCTGGTTGCCTTTAAATTCATAAGTAAGCCACAATTCAGAAACAAACTCTACATTGACCTGAACCAAGGCATGGCTCAAGTCTAAGCCTAGACACTTTCAGACACTGATTTTTTTTTCTTAAGTATAGTTTTTGTACTCTTGAATGTGCATTTATCACACATTGTCATGTGGGAGAGAATCGTCTAAGCGCTTATGGATCTGTCTACTAAGTATCAGCTTACATGTCACTTTCCAAAGCTGGGTCAAGTCTTTTTTTTTTTTTTTTTTTTGTGGGTACCGGGGGGTCAACCTCAGGACCTCACGCGCCAGGAGGCGCCCGTGCCGCTGAGCGATATCACCGGCCCCTTTTTTCGTATGTGGGTTCTGGGAGTCGAACTCGGGCCCTCGCGCTTGCCGGGCGGGCGCTTACGCCACTGAGCCATCTCACCAGCCCCTGGGTCAAGTCTGTTAAATTTGAATGCTGACCATGTTCTATACTTACTGTTTAAAGGTCGCTGTAAAATTATATTTGGATAAGTATTTCCATATTGATATGTAGTCTGTGTCCTGCTTTTCACTTTGTACTCTGGGAGGATGCAAACCTTTCTGCTCACTCTCGCCTGCACCAGCAGGACCCAGCACACAGGGGAATAAAATGGAAGATGGTTCCCTTATGAATGAAGACAAAGATGAATTAATGGTGGCTGAATATTATTGTAAGATCCTTGGGGACCACAGAACTATAATTTTCTATCTGGGGGCATATTTCTTAGAATTACTCCTAAAATATTGTTCTGGGAATTATGCTAGCAAGTGACAATATGTTCACCAAAAAGTAAAGAAGACATCTCTTCTAATAGTACTGATGGTTTAGTGGGGAAATAAATGTTAATCAAATAATTACACAAATGGATATAAAATAAAAACTGTGATAAAACTGTGACAATAAAAAAAGAGACATGATACTACAATAGATATTGCTATGAAAATAGATAATAGAGTGATTTCCCCAAATCAGGAGGTGACTCATCCTGGTTTTTCCAGAGGAATTTAAAATGAACCTGAGATGAAGAAAGAACATGACTTAAATTGCTAAGAGGGAAAAGTATTTTGGGTAGAGATAATTTTCTTCACAAAGAAAGACAAGTGGCTATGAAAACAAAGTATTCACCAGGAGCAGTGTCACGAAGTATTCACCAGAGCACAGCAAAAGCATATGGATGAGAAAAGGTGGAAGTTGGGGGATAGATAATGGTACCACAGTTTGGCATTTGATATTGAGCCTAACAGAAAGGAAAGCCATGGATCTGTGTGAATCAATGGATGACCAACCTTACTCTTGTCTTTTGAAAAGATGATTCCTTTGGATGTAGGTCAAGGAAGACAGGCAAGCAGAGATATAACTCAGAGAAGCAAAGAAGTTATAACATTATTCCAGGTAAGGAATAATGAATACATATTTACATTATGCCTCCAGAAAGTTTTCAAATTTATTTGGCAATGTACACATTTCTGTTTTTCTGTTTGTTTTTAATTCATTAAATCTTTTAACTACCACAGAAAAGGTCAGGCTTTTGGCAAGTTTGATTTAAAAACACCACATCATTCTGACGAGAAAACCGGAGCCTAGGAATGGAGCCAGATATGCAGCAAATTCATGAAAAGCAAGTCCAGATCTCAGAAAGGAAGCACAAGGAACATTAATGGGTCATTACCAGGAACTGGGCACTGCTTTGAAAGATTCTCTGATTTTATCACATTTAATATTTCTGTCTCTCAGTCCTTGTCCTTCTCTTTCTCTCTTAATTCTACTTCTTGGCTTCTTTAATAGGGAAGGAGAACAAATTATTATGCATAATACTCAACAAATGATCTATTATACTACATTTGTTATTAATGATGGTCACAATGTTCTTAAAAATACAGGAATTCATGCTAATTCATGTATTATTTCTTTTATACTTTCTCTAGGCATCAAGCTGAGGTAATTAAAATGTGGCTGGTTCAGTAGACAGAGCTCCCTCATTCCCTCTATCTCTCTTCCACTCTGCATGATGGTTTAATGGGTACCTACTTGTCTTTAAGAGCTGTTCTGTCTCTCTTTGTGGTCACCACTGTTCCAATTTCTTGAGGCACGTGATCAACAAGATAAAAATATCCCAAGAATCAGATTATGTTTCATCATAGACAGAAAGCAGACACTCATGCTGGCCTATAGCCTTCCTATGTAATTCAACCAGATAGATGCATAGCTCTGCATTGAAAGTTATCTACCTTTCAGACTCCTAAACTAGGATTCAATTTTCCACATGGCTACTACTTCTATGTATTTTATTAATGGAAAACTTCTTGGCATGTAATGGATATGATATTTATGGCAAGCTCTTTCATCTCCGATTCCCTAGCTGTATCATCACAGCCATGGGTCATGCAGATCTCAGCCCACCAACCAAATTCTACTGGTTGCCTATTTTGTAAAACAACATTTATTAGAATACAGCTATACTCATTATTACTCAATATTACTTAGAATTAGAAAATACATTGCCTGAAGCCTATGATATAAATATCAAGGATTTACACTAAACTAAATTTGCCAGGAAGAATCTGCACTTGAGTAAAATAATCTTTCTTACAATTGATATATGTATAGGACTGAATGAAAGGCTTACAGATTCTTAAATTTTCCTCTTCAGTAAGTGAAGAAAAACGTGCTAAGATATTTAAAAAAAAAAACCTTAAATTTCTATCTTTCTCCATTTCTATGCATCTGTTCTTTTGTGATTTATTTCTCCTTTCAATCTTTTCCTGGTATTTTTCAACCCTTTCCTGGTATTTATTTCAAGCAGATATCTTCGACACATTTAAATTTGACTCTGGGTGTCATTTCATCCTAGGAAGACTTTGCCTGAGGAACTTGTGTGAATAGTCTTCTGGAGCTGATGATAAAGAAAGCATCCTGTAACAGTGTAGAAAGATCGAGGATGATCCTTGGTTAGTTGGTTCTGCTAGGAGCAATCATCTAGCCTAAGCGGTGACAGACTAATATAACAATAACATGTCAGAAGGAAACCAAACCAAAAAACGTATATCAGAGGTATATTTTTTAGAAAATTCATGAATCAAATATTTTTTGGTAATACTTTTTCAAATTAAATTCATGGAAATATCATGCAGTATGATATGTTTATTCTAGGATATTTCTATAAAGATAGCTCTTCAAATTTCTGTGAGAACAGAGTTAAAAGTTAAGTGAACTTATTTTTATTTGTTATGAATAAGCTAATTAAAACATTATAAATAGATGCTTCCATTAATCATTAATAGTATGAACACACTCCCCTATCATTATAATTATTTGCCCTAAGTAAATAATCAATCTCTAAGTTTTCACTTACTTTTCATCTCGACATTGACTAAATGACATATAAAACTGAAATAGCTCATAGTTGATCTATATGTTTCTATTGTATGGTTTGCCAAGTCTTCTCAAAATATTTATGCAAAGGAAGAAGACTGCAGTCCAAGGAAATTCAAAGAAGGACAATATTAAATATACCTCCTAGTATGTAAGTCTATAATTAAAATACGGCATGGAGTTTCAGTCGTCCAAACATTCTTCTGGAACTACAGTGATATTATTTCTTCTTATTTAGTTTTGATTTTATAAGTAATTGTTGCACATAAAATATCAAATAATATCATATAAATTTATGACAAAAACCTCCTATTTCTCACTTCAATTCAACATTCTCCACAGGCAACCACTTTTGAGTCTTTTTTTTCTTCTGAGACAAGGTCTCTCTAGATAGTTCAGGTTGGCCTTGAACTCACAATGTACTTCAAGCTGGCTTTGAACTCATGGTGATCTTCCTGCATCAGCCTCCTTTAACTCTTTTAATCTATTCTTTTGATAATTATTTCATATGTCTAAATGCATATTTATGTCACTTTTTATAGGGTTTGTTTGTCTGTTTGTTTGTTTTTCAGTACTGGGGATTGAACCCAAAGCTTTCACAGTCAGCTACATCCCAGCCCTTTTATTTTTCATTTTGAGGCAGGGTCTTGATAATTCATTGAATTGTTCACACTGGAATCAAACTTATTGAACTTGTGATCCTCCTGCCTCAGCCCCCCAAATAGTTTGGATTACAGATGTGCACCACTACACCCTAACTTTTTTTTTTTTTTAATCTTTGATTTCTAGACCTTGTTGACACTCTTCCATAGAAGAGGTTGCAGATCTTTGGTCCCCTTCCCACCAACATTCCCCCAACATTTCCTAAACCTTCATCCTCCCAATATAGTTGTATTATGATTATCATTTTGGTTACACTAATGTCCACTATATAAATTTCATAAATATATAAACAATACTGAAAGCTGATAATTATCTTAGAGAGTTACGTTCACATTTAACTATTAAACTTTCTACAATCTTTTTCTTTTGTTTTCACATTTACTGCTACTTACAAAGGCCCTGGGAGTTCCCTTTGTAGTGTTCCATTAGTGTAAACATTAGCTTACCTCACTGCAAGGTAAAAATCATCTTTCTTAGGCTTCTAAAATAATCTACCATCCATACATCTGCTTCTCATTTTTCTTAACATTGCATCATTAGTTTTATCATCTTTGTATGTTTATATTGTCCTTTTTTTTAATAAAAACCCTTTGTTAGAATTAAATATTTCAAGAAAGAATGGAAGATCATGGATGACCAATCCACATAATTACTGAAAAAGTGATTCAAGGCCTATGGTAACTTGATATTTCAAGGTATATTTTCTGTTATATTTAATATAAATTTTATTTATGAGTAAGTAATTAGCACTGTTGGAAATGCCTTATTATCCAGTTAAATTATTAACATTTCCTCTAATTGCTTACATTTTGGGAGCTACGATAATTTTATTAGCCTAAAGATGAAAAGAAGATCAAGAATACCATTTAATGAGTAAATAATCTACGTGTCAACATAGGGCCTGAGGGTGCACAGTGAGTGGAAGGGGGTGTTATCTGCTCTGTATGATCATAGAGGTGTTGTTAGTCAGAGGCTGTGCAGCTTGTGTGGACGTTGTAGGAACAATGAGTCCAGTTTAGAAGCGCTTGTTAATGTGCCATTATCATGGATTTATCCTGGTTATCTGACATGTTTTGAGAATTTTTACTATGTTTTCCTTAGGGGTAGTGTACTTCCAAACTGAGAGGACTCAACCCTGATAAATCACAAGCAGAACACCTGAGAAATAAATATATTCAAATCAAGGTCATGGTAGGCAAAACACTTCATTAGAAGTCAGAAAACATCAAGTACCTTCATTAATGTAGCCCTAACTAGTCAAGTGAACTTGGAAAATTTAAGAGACATAAACCTCTTATTTTTACAACATTTGAGGTCACCAAGGACTCTTCCATTTTGAAGACAAAATGATTTTACTAGAGGTATATATTTACATACTACTATGCAATTTATATAAAAGGAGGCTTTATGTTTGGGAGTGTAGGTTTTCAATTCCATAGACTTGGTATTGTGTTTGCTGATATTCACAAAACTATTCTGTGTGTTGTCTTTCTGAAGAATTCAGAGTCAATTTGGCAAATTTGCAACATTAACAGTAACAAGGAATATCAATATATATCTAGATGGGTAGAAAGAGGCAAAATATGAAATAAAATACTTGAAATATTTTCCCAAAATCTCAACATATTACCCTACCCTCCCATACCAAGGAAAGAATGAGGAAAAGAAAAACGGGGAAGAGCAATTGGTCATTCTGACTCTTTCCAATAACATCTCTGTGAACTCAGTATTACCTCTGTTAACCTTGGAGAAAAAGCCAAACACAGTACTGAAGCCAGCTTGATGTCTTCACCCCTTTGATAATTATAATATGTCAATGATATATTTGCTATGGAATTATAAACTCAAGATATTCATTTGTTTGGAAAGACTAGAGAAAAAATATTATGACAAACTCTTTCTGAAGTTAGTGTATTGTTTATGTTGGGATAGGGAAGAGTTGGAAGATGAGGTGAGAATATTGTTATCGCTGAAAAATTAAGGGACAGAGAAAAATGGAAAGCTTTCAGGAAATGCTTTATTCTGAGGTAGTCTGAGCAACTGTTTTTAACTTTCCCTCAGCTAAATATGTTTCCATCAGGCCCTATGAACAGAGCAATAACTTGTTTTGCTGTCACTGTTGGCAAAGCAGGAGGTGTAAATATGTTTTCCAAATCCTTCGGGGGACTGCCAAAGTCCTCCTCACCCCTACTTGAAGATTAGTTTAAACTCTGGCGGGATTCCTTTCAAGAGCTGAAAACAGTCCTTCTCCATGTGGAATTTTCAGTGATGTAAAATTAGCGAGACCTTACAGGAGAAAGAAAAGAAATCAATGTTTTGCCACTAAGTGTATTGAGAATGTTGACTCTCTGAAAATTATCTACACAGTACAGACAATGAACCTGCCCTTTATGACAGGATCACAGGTACCAGTACATCTCTACGCCATGTGCCCCCTTCTTCCTAGTGGAAATCATACATGCGTAGAAGGGACAATGCTATGTATGAAGATTGTAAAGGAGTCCTATCCTGTCCTTTCTCCTTGGATGTCTTCTACTTGGCTTTTCATAGCCACTTGGAGATTTACTTCAATTTTTTGCTTATGACCCTTTCCAGACTAGTCAGTAAGGAGGAAGCCTATGAAAAGCTTCTCTCCTTCAGAAAATGTCACATGGCAGCAAAGTACAAGATACATTCACTATTGAATAAATAGTAATTCCTAAAAATTAAATTAAATGCATTTTCCTGATTATAATTTTTCATTTAAACATTTATGAAATTGATAAAGATCATGGAAACAATATATATGTTTTCCCAATATGCTATCAGTACAGAGACAGAATTCTTTCAATCACTGGCATTTTAGAACAAAGGGAAAATAGTGTATAGATGAAGAAATGGACAGAGGAGGGTGGGAGAGAGGGGAAAGGGGATAAAAAAAGAACTAAGATGTGTTGTGACAGATACTGGGAATTAAAAAAAATGCTCAAATGGGAAGGGGAGCAAGGGAGTGGGGAACGGGAAAGGAAGGAAGGGAAAAAAGAGAATAGAAGGAAAAAATGGAAAGAAAGTTTTTGTAAATAAGGAGGGGTAGAAGTATTGAAGGGAGGGAAGAGAATGGGGAAAAAAGAAAAATCAAGATATATCATGCACAGGTACAAATCCCCTATGATGAAGGTAATCACTATGTATATCAAAAGTACACCAATAAAATTAATTTTAAAAATAAATTAGATTAAAAGATACATACATTCACCAACTCCTCATGATGAATACAGTCATTATGTACTGCAAACATGTACTAATAAAAACTTTAAAAATAAAGAAAGTCAATGGGCAAGATCAGGGTGGATCTGTGAGTCAGCCAAGAAATTTGGCAGAGCTTTAAAATGAATTTTCCTTTGGGCCACTGGTTATATAGAGAACCTGAGAGAGAAATTTTAGATCAAGACTTTGGTAAGGTCGTTCGGAGGCTCTAGGAAAACTACTTTTGTCATTAAACTACTGGAGGAGGGCCGGTGAGATAGCTCAGCGGCATAAACGCCTGCCTGGCAAGCGCAAGGTTCTGAGTTCGACTTCCGGTACCCACATATGAAAAAAGGGCCAGTGATATCGCTCAGCAGCACAGGCGCCTGCTGGTGTGCGAGGTCCTGAGTTCGACCCCTGGTACCCACAAAAAAAAAAAATAAAAATAAATAAATAAATAAACTACTGGAGGAGGGGGATTGGAAGGAAAATGTCCATTTAAAGTATGATTTCCACAGCCTTGTAAGAAGAGGAAGATGGCAACAGGAAGAGGGCAATAAAGCCAAGGCATTTCTGCAAGTTTCATACTGCACGTAGAGAACAACAAAGAGGAAAGGGAATCATAAATGACACGAGATTTTTATGCTTGAGTTACCCAGAATTTGGCAAAGGAAATATGAGAAGCATAAAGAAAAGCACAGCAAGGTGGAGCTGGAAATTATAAGCTGGATGTCAGAACCAGCGCAAAAATCTATATTCAGAATGATCTGCTGTTTAACATTTCCATAAGTGGTGCTAACTCTAAGGTCCCATCTGTGTCTTATTCTTTACATTATTAGTTGAGATTTTCTTTCCTTTTTGTCAAGGAGCATTACTCTAGATGTTGCATCAGTCCTTGCTGTTGTAATAGCAGTGACTGATATCACCTTCAGAGAGTAGTGACAGATATTAAATGACAATGTATGTCAGTGCATAATAAATTTCTTATTGGAAGTTATATTTCATATACACCTGACTACTTATAATTACATAAGGAACACTACTGTACATATTTCATACTTTAAGAAAAGAGAAACATTTTCACAGTCACGCCTTTCATGCTTCAGAGTAAACCTCTATCCTGAATGTACTTTTACCCTTTTTATAGTACCCAAACATATGTAATATTATTATGCATACTGCCAAATTTGTATAAATGTTATCTGACATGGGTTCTTTTTGGATGACATTTGCATTTGATTGTTGTACATCTAATACATAACAGTTGTCCACTCTTCCGTTGTATGAATATATCATCAATTTCCACTATCCTGTTAATAAATATTCAAGTGACATTATTTACATCATCACAAAGCTACAGTGAATGTTCTTGTGCATGTTGTCAGGTGAAAATAAATGAGAGTTTCTCCAGAAAACTAAAATACATTTTTAGGATAGAATTACTGGTTTACAGAGAACATACTTATTCAACTTTAGATATCACTAAATCTTTTAGACAGGTTCTATTATTTTATAAATCCACAAACCATATCTAAGAATTACTTTTGTGCCAAAGTCTTGCCAACATAACATTATCATTTTTTATATTTATATTTGCATACAGCATGGTATCTAATTCTGATGTTCATTTACATTTGACTAAAGGTGAACTTGAACATGATTTCTCTGCTTATTGATCACTTTTATTTCATTTTTCTTCAAAATCTTTGCTCACTTTTGTGGGAGTTCTTTATATTTTTAATCAATTTTTAGAAGGTTGGGCTGGTGAGATAGCTCAGCGGCATAAGTGCCTGCCTGCCAAGCACGAGGTCCTGAGTTCAACCCCCGGTACCCCCACCAAAAAAATTTTTAGAAGGCTATTACATATCTTTATTTCTCATCTATTAAGCATTTATGGACCTTGTAAGTCTCTTCTCTCAATCTGAAAATTTTATTTGTGACTTGTTTTATAGTGTTATACACAAAAGTTTTACATTTTGACAACATTGCATTTATTCTGTTTAAAAAATAATAGTACCAATACGAAATTACTTTTATATATGTATTTCTTTATAAAATATATTTTCTTTAATAATTAAATTCACCCTAATTGAACATCAAAAAACCTTTATAAAGTGTTTGCCTTGTATTCACATCTGCCATCCCTCTCTCTATTCTTACCTTCTCTCTCACGTACTGTGCTCCAGGGATCTTTTGCTTTGGTGACCTTAACTTGGCCACTTATTATCTATTTTCTGATTATCAATAAAAGACATGGTGTAATTGAGGGTAAAGAGAAAGGAGACATGAATATTCCTCCCCTTTCTCACCCTGCTTGGCGTCGGGATTCTGCCAGTTGCTGTGTCTCACTGTGGACTCTGACCTGCTCTGGTTGGCCTTTCTTCCACCATCTCTAATTCAGCTCCCATGAAATTCTATTGTTCCCTGTTGCATGGTTGGCAGGGGTAGTTACATCTTCCCAGTGTTACTAATTGGTACCTTGCCTTCCTTATTAATTTCTTCAAACTCGTCTAACACTGAGTTAAAAGTCTCTTCATTGTACCATCTATTGAATTTTCTTTTCTGAAGAACCTTGAAAGACACAAAGATGTATGAAGCAAATTTTTTCTGAAACCCCATTCACCTAATTTCCATTGCCTACTGTTAAAACTATAATTTTCTTAAATTACCAAAGCTATTTTATACCTGTTAAGGGAATTAAAATGTGTTTTAAGGCTGTGTTTGTCATAATCGGTACCATAAAATAAAACTATTCTTCTACTGTACTTGTCTTTTTCACTTAAAAACATATTTACAGGATAATCCTAGCAGCACATATAGAGCCTTCTTACTGTGGTTCTTAACAGATCCTTAGAAATCCATTTAACAGCAAACCTAAATTTATGTAGTATTCAGATTTCTAATGATCAATATCTAACTTTTTCATAATATCATGTTATTATTAACCATTTTTCAAGAATTAATTTAATATAAATTAATTCTTATGTAGATTTGTTGGATCAGAAATTATCCAAAACTGTTTTAATAATTTGGTCTGACTGTATTCTAGTGTCATCATCAGACATTTGCAATTTTATGAGTCTGAAATAATGAGAAAAGGTGCTTCCAGTCATTTAATTCTCATTGCCTTTATTTACTGAATGAGACAATTTGTCATGTTTGAAAGTCATTAGTCTTCCTATTTCTGAGAACTACTTGCTCACCTTCTTTACTCCTACCAGTTCACTTTCAGTCTTTTTATTCTTAATCTATAGGAATGTTGATTAATATGACGGATGAGGAAGTTGACTACTTTTTTCTTTCCTGAGTTTAAATTTTTCCCCATTTCATGATGTTTTGTTCTTAAGTTGATGGGATTACATTGTACTGTGAAGAAATATTCCTAGTTTTCATAGAATATTTCTAACATTAATAGATTCCACAATTTTTTATTTTTGGGAAGAATTTATATACGCACAAATTATAAAATATTTTTCCATGATCCTTCTAACATTTTTATCATTTCATATTTCACATATTTTCCACTTACATGGAAATCTTGGTTTCAGATGCAATATTTTTCTGCTACAGTTTTATGATGTGGATAACTTTTAATTAAATAGCATTAGGTATATTTTCAAAGCATCTTTATATCATCAACTTTTTATTTAGGTCTTTTAAGTAGATTTAGCTTATCTTTCTAAATTATCAATATTTGTGGTTTTTTAATAGTCTTATTTTGCTGATTGTCAGTTTCACTGATTCTTAACTGTGGTTTACTTCTTCTTTTGGAAATTTTGCATTGTGAGTCCAACTATGGCTGGGTTTTACTTTTGATAATCTTATGTGTCCTGAATTGAAGGTGAATACTTCAGAGAATATTTACATGTCTTTCTACTAAACATCACTACACAATATCAACAATTAATGTTTTAACAGAGTCTCCTCAACCATATATTTAATTTAAGTAACACGTTTCAATTCCTAGTACGGAAAGAAAGCCCTTAACCAGTGAAACACCAGGAAAGATTTTATTTTCTCAAAATTCTAGGTAATTGGGCCAGTGAGATGGCTCAGCAGTGTAAGCACCTGCCTGGCAAGTGCGAGGGCCCAAGTTCGACTCCTGGAACCCACATACGAAGAAAGAGCCAGTGATATCATTCAGCGGCATGAGCGCCTGCTGGCACGCGAGGTCCTGAGGTTGACCCCCGGTACCCACAGAAAAAAAAAAAAAAAAAAAATTCTAGGTAACTGAGATCTGAAAACAATCTCAAGGCACCTATAGTTTCAGAGTCCTCATAACAAACTTATTTCCTATTTTCTCACTCTCATCACCTTTAGATTAGACATACTTTGTTGAGAACACAAAGTTTGAGGTTATATTATACCTATATATTGTATCCTATATTCTGTGTTATACCTATATATTTTACGATATCTACAGTGGGATGAATAGTTTTTTATAGAATATCTTGCCAACAATTTTGACATTAATTATGCTTGTGATTATTTTTGGTTTACATAAAAATAAATAGTTTATACAAAAAAGACCATTATATATTTATATATATATTCATATATATATATATATATATATATATATATATATATATATTTAGGAGAAAGACATGCAGATCATGTTTTTAGGCAGAATATAAGGTGTAAAGCCAGAGGAAATAATTAAACATGTCAGCAAGTAATATCCACTAAAGAGAATTCCATACAAGGATGAACAGAAAAACATCCATTGAAAGGCCAAAAAGCACAGGATATCCTAAAGTTAAATAAAAACTACCTGTTTTTAACCCATGCACAGTGACGTACCTCTATAATCATAGAATTTTGGGAAGCTGAAGCAGGATGACTGTCAGCTTGAGGCCAGTCTGGGTAAATTAGTGGCTTAGGGAGACTCTCTCTTAGGGTGTATCATGGCAAATTTTTTGAAAGGCACATTATGGCAGGTGTATAATGCCCATGTTTATTTTGTAGATGTATTTTTATTGAAGAATTATTAATTTTAATTGTATGAGTTTTATTATATTAAACAATGTATACTTAACAGGAAAATAAGATATCAAAGTAAAATATTAAATTTTTAATATAGAATGAGTGTTTAGAATAAATATCAACATTTTTAACATCAAGTGGCTACCTACTCACAAGTTCTAAAAAATAAAAGCAGAAATAAATTTCTATGTTAACTACACAGAAAATACAAACAAAATTCTACCACAGAAATAATTTTTGCTTCAAATGTCACAACTAAGGTGATCTTCAAATATGATAGCTGCGTGTTCCATACACGAGTCTCTCTTGCACTGACAGCACATGTCAGCTTTCCTTTCCTGTGTGGCAGACCATACTTGCCATCTTTCTTGTCTTCCTCTTTTTCAGAAGCATCCTATTATATCGTGTAATGTGCACTTAGCAGGAAAATGAAATATCATTAAAATAAAATATGAAATATATACTGAGTGTTTAGAATGAACTAATATTTTCTACACTGTTTGTCTGCTTACTAAATCTAAAAGTAACAGCAGAAATAAATTTCTACAATAAAAACACAAATAAAACTCTACCACAAAAATAATCTTTACTTCAATTATCACACCTAAGGCAGTTTTCACACACGAGAACATCATGTTCCGTACACAGTGGAGCGTACCCTGACAACGAATGTGATTTGTTTTCCTGTCTTCTTCAGTAGGACATACTTGACATCTTGCTGGTCTTTGTGTTGTCTTAGGAGGTACTTTTGTCTTAGGAGGTACTGTCTATTTACTGGTCTGCTCCAGAATTCTTTTGAGGCGTTTTTTGGGCAAATACATACTGTTCTTCCTCTGTTGCAGTTGATCATTTATCAATTCCAGTCCCAATCCTCTGAGGAAATTTCTCCATGATATTTCGTGTTTGTTATTTTCTTCATAAACTATGAAACTATGCCTGACAAGTTTAGGGTTGAGTAAAACACCAATGGACAACCTTTTGTGCTTGGACTGACTTCGTAGCTGCTGCATAACTTGTTAACAATGCCTACTCTGTCTTTCATTTTGTTTTAAAATGTGACCATTTCTGATTTCATTTGTATTGAGTATTCACTATTAATCTTTTTTCATTTGCTTGTTTGTTTATGAGACAGGGTCTCTTATGTAGTCCCAGCTAGCCTGGAACTCACTGTGTAGCTGACCTTGAACTCAGAAGATCCTCTTGCCCCAGCCTCTCAAATGCTGGGATTACAGACATGCATTACCATGCCTAGCTTCACTGTCAATCTTATCATCATTGTGTAATGTTGACAGTACCAATACCACTTTGTTTTTCTTCACCATATCGGAGGCTAATGTTATGTCTTTCTGAAATCCAAAGATTGTACTATGCATTTCTCTATTGTGAACTTGAAACAGTTTTTTCAGGAATCTCTGCTTTGTTTGTGTGAATAGTTCCTGTGCTGGTCAACTGGTATTCTTTTAAATGTAACATCAATGGGTAACTGGTGAACCAGTTGTGGAATGTGATGTTTGGGTTACTTTTTGAAATAGGTGTACCAAGCCTGCTCACAATGCCATATGGTTTATTACTGCACAAATAAAGACTTGGTGGATGAGTTTCAGGATAAATTTCTAAATTCAAGGTGTAAACTGTCCTAGCATATACAAAGGCATATAATTTTATACCATATGTGATATTTGGAAGGTTTATTTGGCATATATTGCCAAAAGCTTCAACAACCATGAAATGATGCAGGTTGTCAGTTGTCATGTATTTGGACAGTGTATAAATTGTTTGACAGTTCAAAACGAAGCTTTCAAAAAATGAGCAGCCAAATTGTTGGAATTTTTTATTTCTTAGCAAGTCTTTTTGTCATCAAAACATAGGCAATTTTGAAAGAAACCAAATCTCTTCAGTGTCAGTATTGTTCTAAAAATCACAACACCACATCTGTTACTTCTCCACACATCCTTAGATTCTGACAATTAGAATGGTAAAGTCCTGTTATGAAGGCTTTTAGTTCACATAGTGAGGTATCATGATATTATTATTGATGCATATAGAATGCTTTACTTGTATTTCATTCTTAGTGTATTTCCAAGCATCCCGTAACATATCGTCCATTACAAACAATTTCCAACATTGAATCACAGTGTTGGTATTCCTTCAAATAGTTTTCACCTCTGGCAAGAACCTAACAACATTTTCCCACCTAGTTCTAACGCTGGATCGTTCGGGTATACATGACCATTTTGTAGCATTTGGAATAATCAAATATTTATTTACATTACTATTTTCTTCCTTATCTGAATCAAGGTCTTCATTCTATACTTCTCTGTCTGTCATATCCAGCTAACTTCTTTGGCTTACATGATCCAAATCATCATTGGTAGCTGAGTCACCTGATGTCTCACTTTCAACTTCCTCCCAGAGTGTAAAAGCAGATTTTCATGCGGGATGGTACTGAACTGAGATAATTCTACATGAAAATCAAAATAAAACATTTAATAAAACAAATTATAAATACACAAAAATGTAACAGAGCATATAACATGGGTAAAACTCACCTATTTGTACTTTGACACACTTGTATACACCTTGCTGTTCATCATACCAAGTAGGTAAATACAAAGATTGCTTCCTGTATTTCCCCAGCGCAGCTACTGAGATGCACAGCCAGCTACTGTTATGTTAAATTAAGTATTTTTATTAGAAAAGTATGGTGTGGGCATACACAACCCTGACTGAAGAACTGAGTTAATACAAATGATTGTAAAAGGCCTGGGTACATAGTTCATTTTGAAGGCCCTGGGTTCAATTTCCAGTAGCAAAACAACAAAAAGTAAAGTATGTTTTTAGCTAAAATTCAAAACCAAAATAAATGTATACAATAATAGCAAATTCTCATGGAGAGTTTGGAATAAGATGCTTAGGGTATTAGAACTTAGTCTAAGTCTTTTTTTTTGGGTACCGGGGGTTGACCTCAGGACCTCCAGCAGGCGCCAGTGCCGCTGAGCGATATCACTGGCCCTTTTTTCATATGTGGGTTCCGGGAGTCGAACTCGGGCCCTCGCACTTGCCAGGCAGGCACTTATGCCGCTGAGCCATCTCACCAGCCCCTTAGTCTAAGTCTTTAAAAAAAGAATTTAAACCTTGGCTTTACTGAGACCTGGATCCCAGGAATCTTATGTTGAGGCTCATTACAATACTACCTATTCCTTTTATTCTAAGCTGTGGCCATTTGCTATGTTCAGGTTTTCTTTAGGACATTCTGACCCAAGAAAGGGAGTTCTAATGTGACAAAAGAATTTTAAGGTTGCTCCTTCCATTAAATGTGACTGAATGCTTACATTGTTTACCTACTGTCCTGATATTGTGATGATTTGGAAATGAATTTATCTGGAGAGTTTCCCAGCAAACTTTCAGTAACTTACAAAGTTATTTTTACAACGCCCTGAGTCAACTAAATGTGCTTCTAGAAGTAACAGAGAAACTCTAGGGGAGCTCACTAAATAGAGGCTAAGGAAAATCATGGTATTTGTTAGACAAACAAGAGAGAAAGTAATCGATAAAGAGGAGTTCACTGTTACATGGACTGATTCAGTTTGAGACTGAATAAGCAGGAACCAACTGCTGATAGTCCTCACTAAGCCATGAGTGTGACTCTTGGGTGTCATTTTAAAATTCTGCCAAAAATACCAATTTGGAAACTGCAATTCAAGTAACTACAATTATGAGCAACAGCTGTCTTCAAAAGTTAAAAATTATAACAAACAAAAAGGAATATACCTAATAGATGCAAATAGATGATATGATGAATTTTATGTTTCAAAATGATTGAGTCTTGGATGCCTAGATACTTGATCAGCCATTATTCTGCATGGTTTTGTGAGAGCATTGTTTTGATGAGTTAAACATTTAAATTAGTCTTTAAATTTCATAAAACAGATGGTATTTCCTAAATTAAGGGTGCCTGATCCAGTCAATTGACAACTTAATAGAAAAAACTGACCCTAGAATTAGAAGGAATTCCTTATCCCTGAGGTCCTTTAAACTGGAACATCAGTTTCTTTCTGCTACTGGAGTTGAACTAAAACTTTAGGTCTCCAAAATATTGAGCCTGCTGATCTTGGAACTGCAATTACAATGTCAGGACTCTTGTGTCTTTGCTTACTCATTGCAGATCTTGAGACTTGAGAGCTCCTGTATGAGTATGAACCAATTTCCCCTCACATAGTAGGGTGTGTATACACACACACACACACACACACACACACACACACACTTTTGGTTCCATTTCCCTGGAAGCCAACTAAGCATTAACCAAGTGTTATCTAAAAAATCACTAATTAGTAATCGAGCATTATCAATTAAATACTCATTTATTTGGCAGAAGTTATTGTTGCTCTTGGTTTTAAATGAGTACTCTACATCTTTGTATCTTATAGTGTAACTGCCTGAAAATAGAAGTTCACATGACTGCTTTTATTGTAACAAACTCAGCAGTGCTGACTTGGAAGCCTGTAGGCAGTTTACGATGTCTTGTTGCCTGCATAGTTGGCTTTGAGCAGACACAGGCTAATGGAATCTGACTTGTTTGATCAAAATAAGTTTAAGTTTTTGGTGTTAAAAGGGAAAAACGTGGTTATTTTTCAAAGAAAGATAAAATTCTTGGTTATCCTTCAGGCTATATGATGCTCTGCAAATTTACATATGTTATAACTAGTTTTGTTAAGCAAACATTAATTATGCAGATAATTACTTTGTTGATGAGGGTTTGTAGCATTTTTGAAGGCACAGAGTATCACAGTGGTTTGAAGCTTCACCACATGGATTGTCCTACAATGATGTTTTCTAACACTGCATAAGCTTTGCAACTGCATAGATATAGCATATAATTGAAATGAGATTTATATAAGTGTAATATTTACTGAAAAAATACTCATATCCATTATCCAGACCTGTTGTTCAAGGTTTAATCTAAGAAAGTATTGAGAAAAATAGAAAAACCAAAACCAAAAACAACAATAACAACAACAAAAACCACAATATAGAGAATATCCTTTCAACAAATATGTGTTTGACGACTTCTTGCACTGGGAATGAAAAGTGGACCAGGGCAGATAAGGTCTTTACTCTTAAACATCTTCTAGTCTAATGGTAGAAATAGAAAATTCCAGTCTCAGCAGAAACAGAAAGGAACATTTATGTCCAAATGTAGTACTTTTTAGAATCCTCTGGGATAATTGAGTAAGATGTTGAAGCTATCAATACTAGATGGCAGGAAAAAATGTTTTCACTGTGCAGTAATAGATATACAGGAGCTATCAAGGAATGTATCAAACGTTGGAATTGCTATCAGTAAGAAGAAGGGCTATTTAAAGTAACTGAGTATAAAATGCTCAAAATTCTCCAGGTATACACTGGGGGATGTTTTAATGCAATGATAGTCCAAATTTTTTTGTGGCTATAGTTTGTGTGAGGGATCCCAAGGAATGAAAGGAGAGTTATATATAAATTGCCATATGTATAGTAGATAGAGCTCAGGACTTTGACAAGATTAAGCTGCTGGAAAGAGTTAAACATGACAATATTAATGAGGTCAATTTTCATTTAAGACAAATTACTCTAGGTTGACATTAGTTTTATGGTAACTTTATGGCTAAGTCATGTACCAAGAAATTTATCATTTAAAATATTTATTTCAGTGGCATTGAGGACCTTCACAGGGTTCAACTATCATCACAATAAAATTCCAGAATATCTTTTCATCACTGTAAGAGGTAACATGTCCATTAGCACTGACTCTCTATTTTCCTCTCTTTCTAGCTCTTTACAACTGCTAATCTATTTCTACTTCTGTACATTTTTCTTGTCTGTACAAATAAGATGTGGAATCCTATATGTATGGCTTTTATGACTGAATTATTACACTTAGCATAGTATTTTTAAGGATCATCCATGTTGTAATATGTATCAGTATTTCATACCTTTTTATGACTGAGTAATATTCCAACACATGGATATACCAGTGTTTATCCATTCATCAGTTGGTAGATATTTGGGGTGTTTCTTTTTTGTACAAATGAATAATGCCACAATAACATTCACCTACTATATTTCATATAGATTTATATATTTTCACTATAACTGAGTCCTGCCTGGGCTTTTCTGGGTCTTTTTAGTACATTCTCGGTTTAAAATTTTGAAGTATTGCCAAACTAGTTTTGAAGTGGTTGTCTGCTGTTAGATTTCCACCAACAACATATAAGGGTATATGCATTCTTGCCAGCCTTGTTATTTAGTCTTTTCTTTTCCACTTTAAGAATCTTTGTGGTTGGGAAATGGTATTTTGACTTGAATTTCCCTTACGACTAATGATGTTGAACATCTTCTACATCCTATGGTATCTTCTGAGTAGAAATGTCTTTTCCAGTCTTTGTCCAGTATTTAATGGTCAAATATGTCTTTTTGTTGTTGAGATGTTATGATTTCTTTGTACTATCTGGAAACATGTTTTTGTGTTTTCACGTTTTTGATGGTGTCCTTTGAGGAAACAACTTTTTAATTGTGGTTAATTCCAACTTTTTTTCTGAATTTATTTTATAGTCATACAGAAGAAAGCGTTGCACAATCCAAGGTCATAAAATGATTGCCCTGTTTTACTGTAAGGGTTTATAGTTTTGATTCTTGCATTTAGGACCTTATCTGTTTTGATTTAATTCTGATTTTTTTTTTTATGTGGGTACCGGTAGTCGAACTCAGGACCTCGTACTTGACAGGCAGGCGCTTATGCTGCTGAGCCATCTCACCGGCCCTTAATTCTGATATTGAAATGAGTTTGTGTCTTTTTATTTTCTTGCATGAGGATATTCATTGTTAATAGACACCATTTTCCCAAGCAAACTGTTTCAGCATCCTGATTAAAAATCGAATTAGTTGGCCAAAACTCATGAATGTATCTCTGGAATCTCAATTGTATTTCCTTGTTCTGTATGTTTATCCTTATGCTAGAACCACATTGTTTTTATTACTATTGCTTTGTAGAGACTTTTGAAATCTGAAAATATTAGTCTTTCCCCTTTTTTAAAGGTAGTTTTGCTAATAGGATTGATATATTAACTTCTACAAATGAAAAATGGCATTTCTTCTAAGGATTATAATAAATTTGTTGATCATCTACACTAAGAATTCCAATTTATGAACACAAGATAAGTTTCTATTTATTTATAGTACAGTTTTAAACATACACAAAGTAGACATCACTGTCTTTTTCCAGTCTTAGGGGGAATAATTCATTCTTTTGCATTAAGCAAGCTAACCGTGAGTTTTCCTTAGATGCCTTAATAAGGTGGAGGAAAATGTATTATATTTTTGAATTATCAAGCATTTTTGCCTATTCTCTATCAATTGAAATTAGCATCTGAATTTTAATTAATGTAAACTACATTATTTGCACATGCTGAATGAATCCATTATTTCTGGGATGTACTCAATTTGGTCATGGTATATAATCCTTTTTATATGTTTTTAGATTCAGTTTGCTAGTATTGTGCTGAAATTTTTTCTCTGTGTTCATAAGGATATGAACATATACTTTATTTTTCTTATGGTATTTCTGTCTTATTCTGGTATAAGGTTAAAACTGACCTTGTAGAATTGTTTGAGTTCTGAAGAGTGGATGAAAAAGAAAATTATATTACCAGGTAAACCAGTGAAGGTAGTATTGTAATAACTGAGGTGGATAAGATGTATAACATCAGGAATTTTTAAAAATTGAGTTTATTCTCATTAATTAAAAAAGATCTGTGCATGAAGAATATACCGTCGAGGGCCGGTGAGATGGCTCAGCGGCTTAAGCGCCTGCCCGGCAAGTGCGAGGGCCTGAGTTCGACTCCCGGAACCCACATACGAAAAAGGGGCCGGTGATATCGCTCAGCGGCACGGGCGCCTGCTGGCGCGCGAGGTCCTGAGGTCGTTCCCCCGGTACCCACCAAAAAAAAAAAAAAAAAAAAAGAATATACCGTCGAAACTAAATAATTCGTTGATATAAACTTTGATATGTAGGTGAAACAAATTATAATGTGCAGCAATTGACACACTATCAGGAGTGGGGATGTGTGGAATGTGCCTATTGGTAATTGGCAGCTACTAATTGGCTGGCCCTCAGAGTATGGTACTGATAAAATGTTATAATTTATCAGTTGGTATGGGATTAAACTAACTTGTCTGAGTTTCAATGTTTTTCTAGTGATTGTTTAATATTATGGACTAAGAAATATATGCATGTTTTATTCTCAGAGAAAAATGAGCAAACAAAAGTTGAATTCAAGGCATATATGCTTATTTGGTGGCATGGTAAGTGAGAGGAACACATTAAAGAAAACATTCAGTCCTCTGGCCTGGATAACTAAAGATGAACTCTTCTAAGTCGAGCTTCTTTCTCTCTTCTTGACTGATGTACATCCCTCTTTTAAGAAGAATGTGATATGTATTAATCACTTTATAAACGTTTTTGAAAAATCATTTCCATTAGCATGGAGAATATTAATGTAAATACAGAACTCTAGACATGCTCAATTTCAGATCTCTGCAAGATATTCAAAGAAGATGCCTTATAGTAAACTGAAATAATTAGGATGGATATTTATTCTACCAAGATTGGGCAAGCATCAGGAAATTGACAATAACCAGAAAGATAAATCAGACAAAATATCTCACGGACATTATGAGAAGAAAATACTCATAGGATAGACATCTGGAAACCACAGACCTTTAGGGATAAAAGGAGCTATATAGTCTCAAAAGAAGACTAATAAGAAATGAAACTATGAAGAAAGAAGGAAAATAAATAAATATGAAAGCCAAGGGAAATTGTTATTTGTTTGTTCTCTTTATCTTCCCCCCGAAGAAGAAACTTGTTACCCTTGTTAAATGATCCTTAGAGGGTGGACAAGACAAAAAGTGGAAGGAGGTTTCCCCTTGATCAGCAGTTGGGCCTTTGGTGTTCCTTGCAAGGTTGTTTCAGTGGAGTAGTGAATACCCTGTGTAAATATGACTGCAGGAAAGGAGAGAGAATGGAGGCTGAGCTATAAAGGAGGAGAGCAAGATCGTGGTTCTGTAGTCAGGTTTGGGTTGAACAAAGAGGGTCACATACTTTTATTGTTTAAATTTGAAAGAAACTAGAACATAATACATGCTGACTGGAAAGAAATGGGAAGATAGAGGTTTAAAGTACAGGAAAAGGAAGGGAAAAATAAAAAATCTAAAATTGACATTTTGTGATAGTATGATTTTTTCTGACTTAATATTCTTGCATCTCTCAGTATGTAGGATGAATTGAATTGTCTACATAAATACTGTAACTGTTTAATCAGACTTTCGTTTTCAGATGTCCTGTGGCAAATGAATGCAAAATATACCCAAATTGATAGTTTGTTTTATTCTTTTACAAGGGATATATAAAAAATAGAAGTCATTGAACTTTTAAATTTCCATCAATTTTTTATCCAAAGATTTTTTATAAGAACACCTCTGTTAGAAGAACAACATATACCTTAGAAAAATATGGTGTGATTGATACATATGATGAATGTTTAAATTTAATACTATTAGAATAAAGAACACATTGTCATTAATTCTCCCTCAAAATACTCTCCCTCATCTCCAACACACTTATCCCATTGTACTTGTCACTTTTTTTTTTTTTTTTTTTTTTTAGCGGTTCTGGAAGTTCTCTTTCCTGAGTGTCATTAGTAGTTGTGATTAAAAAAAAAAAAAAAAAAAAAGAATATGGTGAATATGGCTGCCAAGGATCAGCAAATGGAAAAGCAGGATCATAAAAACATTATGGTGTTTCCTCATTCATGAGATCTGATACCGTATGACTTTGGGCTTTTTCTCAAATTCAAAATAACCATGAAAGCTAAAACTTTTGAATCGGTTCAGGGCCTTGAGGCAGCCGTGACAGCAAAACTAAAGACACTTAAATAAGAACACCTTCAGAACTTCCAGAACTCCTTCAGAAAGTGACAAG
The DNA here is from genome assembly GCA_028451465.1 of Erethizon dorsatum. Classification (NCBI taxonomy): domain Eukaryota; kingdom Metazoa; phylum Chordata; class Mammalia; order Rodentia; family Erethizontidae; genus Erethizon; species Erethizon dorsatum. Next base: position 33,119,343 of record CM051823.1, read on the forward strand.
TAAGAAGAAATACATGTGTTTGCAGTGAAAGGGACTATTTAGAGGGGAAATAATGGCAACCTGTACTTTACTGTAATAAATACTTTAATTTCATATATTTTTAATCTCTGTGTTTATACAATATATACATGTATACTGTATATTATATATATTTTATATATCCATCACCTAATATATACTGTTTATATATATATATATATATATATATATATATATATATATATTTTACTGCATTCCTGTCCATCTCTCTTTTTGTTCTTTTAATAAAACATTTTAGGATTAGTTGCAAATATTGTGACACTTCTCTCTAATTAATTCAGCATGAAACATTAATCATCTAACAAAGAGTACATTCTTCTACATAATGATAATAATATTGTCATACAAAGGAAATTTAACATTGATACAATAACATATGTAATATATAGTTTATGTCAAATGCTACTCATATTAATTATGCTATAATGTCTTTTATAAACAATGTAAAATCTAGAATTCACGTTTAGGGCACTTCTCATTTAATTGTTATATATTCTTTAGTTTCTGTTAACTATAAACTTCTTACAGACTTGCTTTTTCAAATGTAATAGAATATTGACTTTTTTTTTTTATGTGGGTTCCGGGGGTCAAACTCAGGACCTCACGCTTGCCAGCAGGCACTTGTGCTGCTGAGCAATATCACCGGCCTTTTTTTTCCTTTATGTGGGCACCAACAGTGGAACTCAGGATCTCGCGCTTGCCAGGCAGGCGCTAACGCCGCTGAGCCATCTCACCGGCCCTGACATTTTTAAAAAGTACATTATAGGTTATTTTATAGAGTCTCAACTTGGATTGGCTTACTGTTTCTTCATAATTAGATTCAGGTTAAAGAATTTGGGTGGAAATATTCAGTGATTAGTTCATTGTATTTCAGAGCAATTTGTAACATTACAGGTAATATTTAGTCACATAGCTTAAAATGTTCTTCACCAAAATTATCTTAAAGATACTTTATTTCTTTGTAATTAATAAGAACTCATAAAATTATTCATTAGGTCTTTACTAATATCCTGGTTTTCAAAGATATTTTATCCAGTGTCCAGTGATATTTAGTTGAGTCTGTCTCATTGCTATGGTGGTTATGCAATGGCAATTTTCTGTATCTGTCATTTTATATATATTTAATAGGTTATTTGGTCTTATGTGTTTGTGTTAAAATGACAGTTATATTGAACTCCCCTAATATTTTGGAAGTTTTTTTAATAGTTGTTTGTATGCATGCATGGATTGATGTATTTTTATTGGTATTTATTTATTGATTTTGCATCCTTGAACTTGTGATCCTGCTGTCTTTGTTCTTCAAGCATCTGGGATTATAAGACTGTGCCATTCCATGGGCTCATGTATTTTGCTGTACCAACCAGAATTGACTAAGTTGAATATTATAATTCACTGAAAAATTTAAAAACCTTTGTATTTAAATTCTATTTTTTGTATGTGCTGAGATTTAATTCAGGACCTGGCATATGCTAAACATCTGCTCTACCACCTTGCTACACACAGCTCCCACCCACAGTATTTGACATATGTGTACCTTGTCTATTAGTTCTCACAATTAAACCATCTCACAATATATCCATCACCTAATATTATTTTTTTTAATAAAAACACTTAAGATCTGCTCTATTGTCTGGGTGGTGCCTTAGTGTTAATGTGCTGGCCTACCATGTACAAGAAACTGGGTTCAATATCTAAGACTGAAAGCAAAAATTGCTTGGCAAATTTTAGGATCCAATACATCATTATCAACTATGGTTCCCACACTGTACATTAGATCTTTAGAACTCAATCTTTTTATAACTGAAAGTTTATACCCTTTGCCTAACATCTCTTCATTTTCTGACAAACTTCTTTTTCCTACCCTTTTTAGACCCCACCCCTGCAACCACAATCTACTCTTTTATATATGTTCAACTATTTCAGTTTCCAAGTATTTCACATGTAATATTTACCTTTGTATGTCTAGTTTATTTTACTTAATGTATGCCCTATAAGTTCATCCACATTTTTACAAATGGCACAATTTCTTTCTTTTTTAGGAATGAATAATACTATACTGTATAATATAACCATAATTGTTATACATTAATTCATTTCAGAAACTTGAGTTGACTCCATTAATTGGCTATTAATGTTATGTCATTGTTTATTTTGATGCTTATTTTGTCCTAAATGTGGCCATCAAGGGCCTTTATGATCTTTTCTCTTTTTAATGTTCTGTCCTCTTTTCTATTGTCTTTACTCTCTCCTAGTGTTCTTTGTTAATTCATTCACATTGGTGATTATATATGCTTAATACACACACACATATATATATATATATAATAATAGACATGTTATGTATCAATGAACAAAACAGATTAATTTTTAAACTAGTAGTGTTCATATGCAGTCATTCAGAGAAGAAAACTGACATGATATCTTTAATATGTTTCTATTCTTTAGCAACATATCAAATCAGCATATATGCTTTGAATTCCACTTTTATTTTCTTATGTCTCTTTGAAAATAATTTATGCATAGATACATAGATAGATATTTGCATAATTAAAAATAAAGACTAAATGGTCTTCTTTTTTATATTCTACTAATTTTACTACAGAAAGTACCCTAATTCCAATGAACATCAATATATCAATTTATGTGTTCAATTTTATTATATACAATCAAAAGAGTTTTAGATATACTGGGCTAATATTAGTACAAACCACATACCTAAGTAATAGCTAAGATTTCACTTGTTATTAAAATATATTCTATGTATTGATAGGAATAGTAACTAAGTAATTCATTAAAGCTTCAGAAAATAAACTTACTAATAGACAATTTTTTTAATTAAAATAAGTCCCATGATGGCATCATTAATCACAAATGCAATTATAATGAAATGTTTCCCAATATAAAAACAATCAAAGTTGAAAGCAAGCATTACAGGGCTTCCTTTCTTATTTTCTTCTGTGAATATCACATTGGAAAATAACTGCCTTAAACAAATTAGTTTGAAGTTGGACTCTTAGGACAACTTAGAAAAAAAAAGACAAAAAAATCCTTATCTTCTTTTTAAAGTTTATTAAAATTTTAACCCATGATTAAATCTTGCATGGAGGGAAAAGTGGATTACTGATACCAATTAAAAATAAAAATGTTCATTTCTGAAAGGTCTTCAGAGATGCATATTTTAGGGGTAAAATTCACCTGGGTGGATTAAAAGGGACAAGCCAACTTAACAAGCTTCATTTCACATTCCATTTCTTTATTATTTCAAAATGACACCTTTGTAGTTTAGAAAGACCAGTAGGCGCTGTTATAACTAAAATTAGATAAAAATTCAAGCTGTGTCAAAGACATTGTTTGAATTCACCAAAAAGTATTTTATGTCACTGTTCACCAGCTCCCTTCTCTGGTCATGATCTGCCCGTGGCAAACTGTTTCTCTTGGGACTGAAAAGATTACTCCCACTGACACTCTTCTGACAGTGTGAATATTGACTTGCACTTATAAAGGTCAGACAGTTCCACTAGTTAATAAGAGTGAGAAGAGCAGCTCCAACAAGTCTCTTTGAAAGGAACTGAACCTTCAAATTGTAAAGTGTGCTGCTCTTTGGAGCCAGTTTTGGCAAATAGGAGAATACATGCTTTTCTACTTCCCAAAAATACTAATAGGAGCCTGGAAGTCAGCATTACAAGGAGAAACAAGTATGCCATGTAGCGGACAAATGTCCCTGGAGACACCATCCAGAATATACCTTGTTATTTTTGTTTTCTAAAGGCTGTTGGGTACTGTGGAGTAATTCCCTGGGCCTCTAACTTTCCTCAATGTATAGTAACCATCTTGACTTTTAAGAGCCATGTGCTGTGAGATGATAAGGCACCACATACATTTCCACAGCATCATTCTGACACAAGATCAAGAGAAAGGTTTATTCCCAGTGGAGCATGGCATCTCCTTGCCTACCCTTTGACAGGTCCTTTGCCTTCTGTTATTGTCTCATGGCTGAGAGATCAGGAAAGGCTGACGTAATTTAGAGTCTCTGGGAATGTGGCTTATCTGTTAATGGAAGTGACTGAGCTACAAGGCGAGAAGGATGGGAGTGAGAGCGCAGGACTGAAAGTGAGAGTGAAACTTCACTTTTCATTCTGATGGAAAGTAAAACCAATATTTTTAATTTTTAATAAAACACATTTATATTGTGGCATCGATGGCAGAAAGAACATGCTGCATATAAATGAAGATGATTCCCTAGTTTGTCTTGAGCAGAGGAAGACAGGAGACATAATGATGAAGAGAGAATTTCACATGTAATAAATAGAAAGAAAAATAAGTCCTGGGTGTCTTGGGAAGCAAAGCTTTCATAACTTCAGAGCATATTTTAGAAATGGCATTAAGGCTTTTGTTGCTTTAAGTTTGGCATCAACGAGATTTTAGATTGTGCTAAAATCATCCTTAATGTCCTTTCTGCCTCATCAGTGCGGGACCATTCAAATAACAAAGTGCCAATCAGGTGCTCTTGTTCCTCTTTAGCATGAAGATATTACTGTGGAGGTTTTTCTGAGAGGATAATCTCCCTGCTTGAGATGACCTTTGTTATAACTCTAGTTAAAAGATATGCTGACTTAGCCATTATAACCCTTTAATATTCTCAACTACAAAAATTTGCTCTAAAATATAGCATAGTATACTAAGTTGGATTTCAAGGGATCCTTGAGTTTGATAAATTTGAAGAAAATAAAACAGTCATTTTTAGTTAAAAAGAGAGTGACAAAAATATAAATATCAAAGCTATTTGAGTTATGTGTGTCACTGCTCTGTATCTCCAAAAGTAGCATCGTTAATTAAAATGAAGTTGGAAAGTAATTAGCTCATAATGTGCAATAATCATTTTGTAAGTATGAAACATAAAAATGTGATTAGGGAAAAGAAAAATGAGATATGTACAGGACAATTTTCTTGATTGAGAAAATATCAGTGTATTTTCAACTCAAATATTTTCAGAAAATAGGGAATATATGTTACTATCACAGTCTTTGCTGTCTGTAGTATTTTAGTCAATGAGTCAAATACTCTGAATGCTTAAATTTTTCTCTAAGATTTTTATCCATACTTAGGATCTTTATTCATTGAATTGGTACAGAAATAACAGTAATAAAACAGCAGTCTAGAAGTAGAATGCTACAAAAATAGTTGGCAATATCTCAATATCTTTAATATGAAGATTCCTTATTATCATAAAAGGGTGCACTTTTAATATCACCTTTTTAAGAAAAACCTTACAGAAATACACTTTTCCAGTGTTAGAGAATTTGTTTTAGAATTTCTTTTTTTGTGTGTGTGGGTACCGGGGGTCGACCTCAGGACCTCACGCGCCAGCAGGCGCCCATGCCACTGAGCGATATCACCGGCCCCTTTTTCGTATGTGGGTTCCGGGAGTAAAACTCGGGCCCTTGCACTTGCCAGGCAGGCGCTTATGCCACTGAGCCATCTCACTGGCCTTAGAATTTCAAAATATCAAAACATGTTTATGATAATGTTCTAGCATACCATTCTGCAGAGAGCAATTATAAACTAGGGAAATAATTAAACAAAACTAAAAAGTCTACTATTATGACTTTAAAGATTGAACAATAGAAGATTCTTGAGATGAATTCATACCTGGAAGAGTGTTAGAATTAGTTTCTAATTTATACAGGAGTTTATAAAAGAATAATCAGGGTGCTGCAGTAGGGTGAGGAAGGGTGTCTCTTCTTAGACAGGGTGGTCAGGAAAGGCCTTTCTGAGAATGTCATATTAGAACTGAGACAGGAGATTAGGGCATGGTCACCTGGCTAAGCAAGTGAGTATGACCTGTCAATCATGGAAATCCAGGACCTGCCCCCAAGCCCTCTACCTGGGGCCAATAGAAAATGCTATATTCAGTTCTTCTTAAATGCACTCAAACAGGTTTTTGAGAGGATGGCCTAGACCTGACATCAGACTGAAGAGTGGAAATACAAAAGATGCTGACATTAAGCTGGTGCCCGCCCTACACTTTGTATGGTAGAATTCTTTTTCTGTTTTTGATTAGCCCATATTCACTCTGGAATGTATATTTCTTTTCCTACCTTTAATAACTTTAAAAAATATAAAAGCTCACTACCTTTTCTGCTTGTATTGACCAATTCTTTGTTTAGGATAGAAATAACCTAGAAAACACCTCTAGAGGGGAACTCCAGAACCCGGTAATAGAATTGAAAAGTGATGGTTAGAAAGTAGCAGATCAAAAACATTTGGGAGAAGAATACTGAAGACAAGGGAAAGAACAAACTGCTAAGGTACTAGGCAAGTCTGGGCATGTTCTAGGAGCAGAATGGATACCCATAGAACTGAAGATAAGTGATTAAGAAGCAGAGCTATGAAAAATAAAGTTGGAGAGTAAGACAAGAACCAGATAATATATTAAAGAAAAGTTATCTAGGGCCTACTGTGTTCCAGAAAATTCATGCAGAAACACAAGGTTTGATTCTTGTCCATACCAAGGGATGTCCCAGTGTGGTGGGGAATAGAGAATTTGGATCTGCTGTCAGTGCAACTTGTAGCAGACAGATTCTCGTCATGTGTGTACCCAACCATCTTTTAGCTTACTGTCAGGCAGAAAAGTACTCAAAGTATTTTTTGGATGGATGGATGGATGGATGGATGGATGGATGGATGGATGGATAGATGGGTCACAGACTAAGAAAGTCCAACTGGCTGCTCAAAGAGCACCTCACAAGTGATTATTTTCTTGGTACTTTTTACTTGTAAAAGCTCAGAATTTCAATTATAATTTAACAGTCAAAATTTTAGCTAAAAGTATATAAACTAATATCCCCATATCCTCCTCCCAACCTTTGGATCTCTAATTAGTGATTTTGGGGCTGACTTCCAAATATCTATTTCTTCACCTATAAATATTCATAATACAGCCTTTCTTGTGTTTCATTAGATATAATATGTAAAATATAACACGATAAACAACTAGACCTAAGAACTCAGTATTATCATTTTCTGTGAGGTTGATTTTAATTGAGGAATACTAACTCTAATCAAACTTACAATAAACTAAGTCACAATCAGACATTGTCTCATGAAATATTTGCTTACTAAAAAAGAAAACAAAAAACAAAAAACAAAAAAACAGCCCAAATCCTGACTTGGGCATTGCCTCCTTTTGGAAAGTAAACTGCAGACTAGAAGGCAACATAGAAATCAAAGACTTGGAACAAAAGAAACCAATTTATTCCAAAACACGACTGCCAAAAAAAGGGTAGCAGAATGAACAGTTCCTGTATTTCCATGCTTACTTCTGTCTGGGTAGGTTGATGTCCCTTCTAGAGTTAGACTATCCATTTTTAACCTAAGACAGTGATGGATATGTATTCATAGGATTTTATCATTTATTTCTCTCTCTCCCTTTTTCTGTGCATTTCACTGATCTCAATGTATTAGGGAATCTCTGATAATCTGCTATAAATGCAATGAATTGTAAACATAGTACATGGTCCTGTTTATTATGTTAGTTAGCTAGGTATTTTGAGGTGGTAGGGATCAAACTGAGGACTTCTTGATTGCTAAGTAAGCACCTAGCCACTGAATTTCATTTTTTTTTTTTTTTTTGTGGATACCGGGGGTGGACCTCAGGAACTCGCGCGCCAGCAGGCGCCTGTGCTGCTGAGCGATATCACCGGCCCTTTTCTCATATGTGGGTTCCGGGAGTCGAACTCGGGCCCTCGCACTTGCCGGGCAGGCGCTTTCGCCGCTGAGCCATCTCACCGGCCCCCGCTGAGCCATCTCACTGGCCCCCTTAACTTCTTTATGTGTTTATATAAGCTATCAAAATGTTGAAACAGATTGAAAGATTGCTGTGAGTAGAGACTAGATATAGCCATGAGAAGTTTCCAGGGTTTCTCGTACTGTTCTGATTTGAGGTCTGGGTGATCATTCTATAAAAGGTGTGTTCACTTAGGAAGGTTATATTTCTATTAAAATTTTAAAATGAAAGCACTCTTTAACTTATAGTAAAATAATATAGTATAGACTTCCAACATGCCAATCCTAGAGGTAGAAAAACCTTCTAATATCCAAGATCTATTACTTTCTACCTGCATTATCCTTGGTAGATAACTGCAGAGCTTGAATTCATAATCAATGCTGTAACCAGATGCAGCGGCACATGCCTGTAATCCCCGTGCTCTGGGAACCTGAGATAGGCAGATCACGACTTCAAGCCTAGTCTGGAAGCCTAGTCTAGAACTTAGCAACTTAGTGATACCCAGTATCTAAATAAAAAATAAATAAGAGTAAAAGGGAATGGGGATATACCTCAGTGAGAAAGCCCTGGGTTCAATCTCTAGTACTACAATTCTAAACAAAACAAAACAAAACAAAACAACCACAACAAATGTTGTCAATGAACATATTCTTTCATAAGATTTTGTACAAATATAAAAATATACAAAAATTGAAGTATATTAATCCTAAAGTTCTTGTTATTTCAAAATGCTCGTATTTTATAAAAGAAGAGGATAAATAGCTAAACAGTGATTTTTTTTTCTAGGACACAAATTTAATACAACTGTTAAAAGCAGACCAAATTGATAAAGCAAAATATTTGAATGTTAACAACAATGAGGAACAAGACATTGGGTACAGATATCCACTAGGTAATTAAGTTAATAAGAATAGTGGGGGGAAAGTAGAGTTTTGATAATTGATCAAAAAATTTGATGAATGGAGCTGAGACCATGTCTTGGTTACTTTTCTTGTTACTGGGACAAACTACCCAACATCCACAAGTTAGAGGAGGAAAGTTATTTTAGCTCCCAGTTTGTAGAGGTTTCAGTCCATAGTAAGCTGGCTCCAAGGCGGGGTGGCATGGCAGAGGGGCCTTGGAGAGGAAAAACAGTCCAATCCAAGCAGATAAGAGAGAGCAAAGCAGCAAGGAGCAGCAGCAAACCTACCTTTTTTCTGTTCCTTTTTATTTCATCCAGGCTGCAAACCTATTGATTGATGCCACCCACAACCAGGGTGGGGCATCCATTATCTACACATTAATCCCAGTATCACACAATAAATCCACATTCACACACTTTAACTCAACCACCCTCAAAACTTTTCACCTATGACTGCGTGAGGCTTTGTGGGGACACACAGATATAAGCAATAACAGACCATAAGAAATATCTACAAGACAATGGAATAGGTACCCTCCTGTAATTCCAACACTGAGGGAGGCTGAGGCAGGAAGATTGCACATTTGAGCCCCACTTGGACAGCTTAGTAAGACTCTGTCTTTAAATAAAAATAAAAAGAGCTGGGGGCATATCTCAGTGTGAAGGCCATGTGTTCAATCCTCAGTGCTCAAAAAACAAACAAAAAAAGGAGGAAAAAATAACTAAAGAAGAATGCAGAACAGTTTAATTCTAGCTGTGGAAGTCAAAGGAGAAACATCTATGAAATGTATGTGGTTGATCTTCCTAACTAAAAGGTTTCAGAGGATGGAGATTTAAATGAAAAATACTTTTATACACTATTTGACTTGACAGCTATTTGCTCATCTGATCAAGTTTTAGTAGCAGAATCACTATTTCAACACATGGAAGAGTTAAGAAAAATTTAATTCACAGGGACAACATTCTAAGAATGTTAGAGATGTAAAGAATAATATATTTCACTATAAAAATATTATTTCATGATAGAGTTTCCATAATGTTCTCTTGAAAAAAAAAAAACAGTATTCACCTAAGAGAGAGGTAGAAAACGTAAGAAAAAAAGAAATGATAGATATGTTCAGAAACACATAGAGAAAAGAATCTGGGGCATAAGTGAAATTAGTGAAAACAATCAAAAGGAAAAATGATGAGGATAAGAAGTAGTGAGGTGTGCAAGACAGAAAAATCAGGTAATCACTATGTATATCCTTAAACTTTTGTGAAAGTAGGAGAAAGTGGATAGAAAGCAATGATTTGAAAGATTTATTAAAGAAAAAGTATTGCACATATACAATTTTTTAAAAGTTTTTAGTGAAATGCTGTAGTCTTAGAGCAATAAATTAGACCAGCAATGGTATAATGTAGCCAGGAAGCTACAATCTGGTGTCCATACAGGAGATGAAGGGAAAAGAGTTTCTTGGTTACTAGAAGGTAGACTCTGCTGCAACACTAGCTGGTCAGTGTTCCAAATGGGTATCAGTTAGGGTTCACTACAGGGACAGATTTAATAAATTAAGCTCACTGAAAGTCCTGTATAAGTTCATATCAGAAAGCCAAAGGGTCTGTATTGGAAATTTGAAGAGTCTGCTCAGGAAGCTTGGAGACAGTTGTCCAAAGGTGATGGTTAAGATTGGAGCGCCTCCGAAGAAACAGAAGGCAAGATTTCTTTTCCTTTTTATTCCATCCTGGCTACAATACTATTAGTTGGTGTCACCCACCTCCAGAGTGAGTCTTTCCTCTCCAGTAAGTCAATCATCCAGACACATCTAGAACTGTGCAAACCTAATCTGCTTGGCATTTCTTATTCAAGTTGGAACCACAATTAACTATCATACCTTCATTTTGTTGCATCATTATCCTGTTCTTTCTCCAATTCTATACAAAAACACACTCAAGTTTCTCTTATCTTAAAAAAGTATTCTTACCCTAAACCTGCATTTCTATTTTTTGGTCTCTTTTTATTTCTTCTACTTTTTGTTTCTACTTTTATTAGTAGTACATGCTTGCAGTACATAATGATTACTTTCATTGTAGGGAATTGGTACACGCACAAACACATTTAGATTCTTTTTTTCCTTTTTCCTCCACCCCCTTTTGTTTTTCCAGCATCATATTCACTTATTTATAAGACCTTATAAAGTTATTTATCATATATACAGATTAAGAACCCGACTAATAGGCCAAAGAACACTTAAAACATGTAAGAAAATTGTAATAAGTCAAGGTACACTAAAGTTGCATTTCCAAGTGTCTATTACACTGAATCTCTCCCCTTTATTTTGGTAGTCAAGCAGGTAGAAAAGCTATAAAAGTACTCCTTTATCTCAATTTCACTTTGTGTACTTTTGACCCATAGTCAAATATGGCCCAAAAATATTAGAGGTTAATTTCCAGAAATAAATAATTTGTAAGTTTCAAATGCATGCCAATCTGTACAATGCAATGAAAATTCATCTTGCTCTCTTCCGTTATGCCCTAGACATGAATTATTGTTTGTCCACACTATTCACCTATTAATCACTTAGTAGCCATATCATTTATCAGAACAACTATTTTGATATCACATTACTTGCATTTAAATAACACTGATTTTAATTAATGATGATCCCCAAATGCAAGAATGCAAAGGAACTATCAGGGCATAAGTATGGAAGGGCAGATTAACCCTGGTACTATGTGACAATACCACAAGGCATATAAGAAAAATATCATGTGTAGTGTTTAGTACTATCCATAGTTTCCAGTATCCAATGGGGATCTTGGAATGCGTCACCCACAGAAAAGGGGGGAGAACTATTGCAAACTCTATTTACTATACCTACCTCACTTTCTGTTTATTTCCTAAAGCTAAAATATGGCTTCTATTCCCATTAGTTTTCTGGAACTTCCTCTAAACTACAATAACATACTTATATTTAAATGTTCTTAAAATTTAAAGGTATGTTTTCACAGCAACCATATTCATATTTTTATAGATTTTTAGCTTTGTTAACCACTTCAAGTTTCTTAAAATTATTGTTTATTAACTACTTTCTTGCTGTTCTATGAGCATTTCCTAAACAGCACTTTCATTAATGTTTCCCTAGGTACCTACACCAACCATCCATTTCCTTTCTCTACTTAATTTTGTTTGACAGTATTAACCTTCAAAATGTTAACTACCACATATCCTCTTATATCTCATTCATGAATTCATGACACAAAAATTCATCATGCTGAGGAACCGTTGAATCACTAGGTATTTTATAAAACAGTGAGAGGATGGATGAGTGGATGGGTGGGTTGGTGGGCTGGATAGACGGATCTATATGAGAAGTCACATTCTGGAAATCTTTGGGTAAGTGCAAACCACTGGAATTTTGAGTGACACAATAACAATATAGTCATACAAATATTCAGAAATTGGAGGGCCAGTGAGATTGCTCAGCGGCATAAGCGCCTGCCTGGCAAGCCCGAGGCCCTGAGTTCGACTTCCAGAACCCACATAAGGAAAAAAGGGGCTGGTGATATCGCTCAGCGGCACAAGCCCCTGCTCTCAGGGGTGGGGTCCTGAGGTCAACTCCCGGTACCCCCCACCAAAAAAAAAAAAAAAAAAGAAAGAAATTGGAAAATCTACTTTTAAACCTAGATTATGAATTCTCTTGAAAACAATGATAAGTTACAGCAACACTGGGCTCACATTCTAGCACAGCAACTGCAAGTTGGAACTGAGTCATAATTACGCCTTTAGGGGAACATTTATCGTGCAATTTGGCACTGTCAGACAATGCCTATGTCCCTCATTTATGCCACCTGCCTGACTTCAGTAAACATTCAAGTATATGCCATAAACAAAACAGCCTACAGACTCATAAATTCAATATGATTCATACTGCATTAGTCATGCCTGTTCAATTTTCTCATCAGTGACCTTACTTGTGCTTCATTGAAGAAAAATGTTTCCTATGTTATATAAGCAGGAAAACACAGGTAAACAGAGCTTTTTTCCATTTATTTACAGGAACATCTTAGCAACCCTACAGCTTATTAATATTCTTCATAGGAACTCTCACTCTAATTTATCTCCTTGTATCTATTTTAGGTACACCTCTCCTTTCCCCCTACAAATGTTATAATTGGCTTGCAATTGCCCCTCTGATCTGTTCATGTTTCCTGTCTGTTGACTTGAAAATCACTCATATATCCTTCTCAATTCCAGTACTATAATCTTCATGAAGCTTAGTTGACTCTGGAGGAAATTTCTTCCATATTTCCATTTTTCTAGTGTTTTTTATTAATGTAATATTTTACTAAAAATGATAGTGATGATAATTATAGCCAAAATGCATTAAACACATTATATAGAACAGAGACCATTCTAATGATGTAGTATGTAGAATCATTGCTCAGGATCTTTGGAGAGTTGCTTCCAGGACCACTTCTGAATACAAAAATCTGAGGATACACAAGTCTCCTATATAAAATGACATATTAATTGCATACAACCTGTACACATCCTCCTGTGTACTTTAAATCATGTATAGATTACTTATAATACAGAATATAAAGTAAATCCTATATTAATAATTGCTATAGCATTTTGTTTAGGGAATAATGACAAAAAGTCTATGTACTTTCAGGATAGATACAACCATCCTATATTAAGCTACACAGTGACTAAAAGAGACATGAGGCAAAATGGTCAAACGAGAACTCGTTTGAAATCGAAGATCGGTGACGGGCAGGGAAGCATGCAGTGGGTACGCCTCCACTAAGCTTCATTCACGTGACTCTTGTGTAGTGTTTCATGGACAGAAAATTAAAGTTCTGAAGTTGGTGTACTCTACAGATATACAATCCAGAGACATGCAGGACGACTTGTATGTTATTGTATGTGTTGTATTACTAAGTAATGAGGTGATCGCCAATATACATACATGAAGAAATGGACATACAGAAAAACTTACTAATTTTACCAGAGTAGACATGGAGTTTGTCCTTGGTTTTTCTGATTACAAGGGATATTTTCTCTGAAATCTATTTGTGCTTTTTTAAATATTCAGGAAACAGTAGCTACTAATTTTAGAGTTTTGACAATATTTTTACAGTATTCATGATCTGTGTGACTTGCATAGTGAAAAGTCAAGGAAGGGCCGGTGAGATGGCTCAGTGGCTTAAGCGCCTGCCTGGCAAGCGCGAGGGCCCGAGTTCGACTCCCGGAACCCACATATGAAAAAAGGGCCGGTGATATCGCTCAGCAGCACGGGCGCCTGCTGGCGTGTGAGGTCCTGAGGTCGACCCCCGGTACCCACCAAAAAAAAAAAAAAGAAAAGTCAAGGAAGTTTTTTAAATAATTGCAAGAATGACACAACTAAGTGAACAAGTAGGGAATCATGAAACAGTTATTTTCCTTTCCATTACCTAAAAAGACCCTGCTAACCTTACTTAAATGTGAACATTTTTGCCTTTTGTTTCCAGACTGCCCTCTAAAGTATTTGAAGTTTATAGGTTGTAGACATTAAACATTCTATCACACAGTCATGATAAAATAATTTGTATTTATGCCCCAGTGTTATGTGCCACTGCAGTTTAATTACTTTTACCATGTAGATCACTACCTGCTAGGGCAGTCCAGGTTCTGAGGAGCTAGCTTGTAGCTTAGCCATAGTTTGTAAATCTAATTTTTTTTTTACAGTACCCAACTCATATTGAGTCAAAATAATCTCCCTCTGGGCCCTCATTAGTAGTTAGATTTGCCTTTGAGTATGCTTATTTACTGGCTATGAGATCTATGTAAAATAGAGAAATGCATGCATCCAGGAAGAGAGAGATTAGGGGAAGAGCAAAGTTATGAGTATGAGAAAAATTGAATAAAGACTTTTAAAATTCAAACTTTTGTGTGGTAAAGAGTTCAAAGTGTTGATAAGCTGCCAATTTGAACCTGCTGCTAAATGAACTGAAGAGAAATGAAGGTCATAGTGTTAAGTAGTTTTGGAAAATTTAAGATCAAATTAAGAATTGTAGTTATAAATGTGGAAGAGTTAGCACTCATTGCCTCTTTTACAGACTGGAAATTGGACATTCTATTTCCCCAAAATATCTGCTATCTAGTGTGCAAATCTTCAAGGGAGTAGATCTTTGATTTTGTTAATTATATCATGACTATCTGAGGACAGGAATTAATTTTTATACTTCATGTAACTACCAGTTCTTAGAACAATATACCCACTGGGTCCTACAAGATCAAAACAAACTATATGTCAATCAACAAAGAAAGAAGTATTTTAATCACAGTGAGATTCAGTGGATAAAGGTTTGCAACCTGATAGTCCATATTTTATATTTATTCAACTCTGAGGGTTTTTTCCACTTTTTGATATTGTAACTTTGAAGCAGGGATTTAAAAATTCCAAACAATTCTAATTGAATAATAGTATTTGAAATAAATTTGATTTAAGAAAAGCATTGGTTAAGCCATATTTTTTTCTGGAGAAATATGTATTTATGCTGTCAAATCAAACTAATAATTTCCCTTCAAATCTGCATTAATTTTTCACAGAATAACAAGAGAGGTAATTTTTGTTTATAGAACTTCTTTCGTGTTGGTAGGATGATTCATATAAAAATTCAGTTTCTGTCAGATGTGTCATTATAATCTAGGACTTCATAGTTCTTTTTGTTAAATTATAATGTTATAATATGTGGGGATGTATTAAGTTTTCTTAATGATACTGTAACTTTTTAAAACATTATTGCTATTAAAAGAATAAATCCATGCATTAGAGAAATTAATGACATGTTTGGAAAATATAGTTCTTGTTATGGCTCACATATACTGTAGCTTAACTTCAATTTTAGAATTACACAATTAAATTCCAAACATACTTAATTCATCCATCAAATGTTGATCCCACAGACACTGGAAGGGTAATATTTTAGGAAAAGTAACACATTTATATGGTAATAGAAATGGACTTTTTAAAGGGAATTTTGCCTAATTTTATAAGTTAGGAAACTGAGACTCAGGTGATGCACCTAAGGCCAGAGTCATGTCTGGTGCTAGAACTGTGTTTAAAAAATAATCTGGAACATTCTGTTATAACCTATGGCTAACACACTAGTACTATACTAGATGTATCTTCTTATGGTACACAACTCTAAAGCTGGAAATATATACATATATATGCCAGTTATTTTCAGGCATTGGATTACACGACATAACGCACTGTAGACCTTGATAAAATATTTAAGTGAGTGGCACAATATCTGTGGTTTTCTTTGTAGGAAAAAGGGAGGCCCAGTGCTGGAACTACAGAAATCCATGTGAAGAGTTCTCCCGGGAATCCAAGGCTGCACTGAGCTATGAACACATGAGGTAAGACTAACAAGTTAGCTGGCAGATGTTGGAATTCTAGATCAGACCAAGTAAAAGTACATCAGAAATAATTTGTTGTCCTTGGATATAATTATATGTTGATTATTCACTTTTAATTTTCAAATAATTATAGATAAATATGAGGTAAGTTACTGTCTGAATCAGTGTGTGAGTTAGGTAGGAACTTCATAAAGGAGGGAAAAGAAAAAAATTCAAGTGCTGTAAATATTTCATGTTTTGGTTGCCACTGGCTACACGGGCACACACATTTGCCAAAATTCATCAAACTCTATATTTAAATTGTGCACATTTATGAATGTACATTTCAGCAAATTTCATCTAAAAACTACACAACAATTCAGCACTATTCTTCTCAAAAACAATGACCTCTGACTTAATTTTGTAATTTGTAGAAATTTTCATTTAGTGAAATACTCGTATATCATTTAATCCTGAATTTTATTGTAAAAAGGACAACTAAATCCTTAAAATATTAAGGCATTTACTCCCTGTGTGCTGTATTTTTATCAGAGTTTGGACTAGAGCTCATATTTCTTAATCATTCCTGTACTCAGTGATATGATATGGTCAAAGGGAAACATGGTGGAGAGAAACTGAATTCCATCTCAAGTATAGTGTCAGCTCCTCACATGGTGTGGTATTTGACCTGCTCTGCTGTGCCAAAGTGCACACAGGAAAACATATGCAAGTCTCTATCTCATTCTCAGAAAGGCAGATCCTTATGTTTCTTGTGATGCACAGACCTCAAAAAAAGCAAAATGAGGCAAAATGACTGAGTAGATTGAAAAGGTTGCTTTTATGTTCTTTCTATAAAGATATCACTTCATTTACAGACCACTGGAAACAATTATCACCTTCTTCATAAAGAGAACTCTACTTTTTTCTATAACTTTGATGCACTCCTCTGTTTTTGACATAAAATTCAGCTTTTAAACCCACGATCAGCAATGTTGCTAGCTAAATTTTAAACTTATGATATCCAATTCTGCATATAGAAATAGTTTGGGGAAATACATTCCATCCCCACTGCTCTACCAATAATTTTATTAAATTCACAATGTCTTCAAAACTGGCAAATCAAATGCTCTATATACAATTGTCAGCCTTTTTGATTCTTGTTAATACAATTTTCCACATTTACCATTATAACTATTTTTTTTTAATGTGGGTACCAGGGGGGTCGAACTCAGGACCTCGTGCTTGCCAGCAGGCGCTTGTGCCACTGAGTGATATCACTGGCTCTCATTCTAACTCTTTAAAACTCTCTCCTCCCACCAATTCTTGGAAGTCATTTGGCTAGTTTTCCTCCTATTAATCTGAAATTATTATTTTAATCTAACTTACTCACTCCACTTTCAACATGTGTTAACATATTTTAATATTCTCCAAGATTCTGTCCTTGGCCCTCTTACATTTTTGTTACATTCCCTGGGTTAATTTCTTAATGGTTGCTCCTAGCAACACATAAGTGCCAAACCTCAAAACTATTTCCTCCTTTCTTCCTCTCCCTTCAGCTCCCAATCCAACCACTTTCTGAACACCTCTAACTCACTAAACCATGTGCAACCCCAATTTAATATATGAGGTATGCTACCTATTATCTCCATACATATTATAGCCTGTCCTTGGTACCTCCATTCTCTTCAAAGATTACATTCCACTAGAAAAAGTCTCATTCAAGCCCTAAAATATTTTTTATTTTAGATGACTCCCCTCTAACCAAAGGAACTGCCTTTGTTCAAATTCTCATTTCTTGTTTGAATCATCACAGCAACTTTCTTTTTGGACTTCCTGTTGTCAATATTTTCCTTTCTTATATGTTCCCAAGCCTCCCTCCACCTGCTGCTATAATCTTTATTTAAAAATTTAATCTACCTCTCTTACTTATAGACATTTTTAGCTATAAATTTCAAATCAACCACTTCTCATAAAAGACCCTTTATTACCTTTTTTTTAAATATTATCTTAATCACGTTGTCTTTTACTTATGCCTGATATGTCAAATAACCTTTTGAGTTCCCTGAACTCATGTTTCATATGCCTATGACTTTATGTTACTGTTTCATATTTTACTCTTTATTTTTATACTTGAAGTAATCTATTTATTACTCACAAGTTAATTGAAATGTTACATCCTTTAAGAAAACATTATCACGACCTCTAATATATGCTAGATACATAAACAAACATATATATGCATTCATGCATACAAAGAAAAGAAGAGATTACAGCCTTGGTTTTCCTGCTACTTACAAAGAAAAACATTTTCTGGGGAAAAATGTCCTCTCCAAAATATAGTATAGTATAGGAAATTAAAATACCACTGTTGATCAGATCTTCTCAGAACCCAATAGAACTAAAACTTTTATGTGTTATGAATTATTTTTATGATATATAGACAGATAGGTAGTTAATGGATAGAATAATAAATATGTTATAACCTTGGTAGACATTTCACCTTTCTGAACCCAATTTTTTTCTTCTATAAAATAAAATACTTCAGTTGTATCTCTAAATTTGCATCCATGTATACAATCTTATCTTAAATAACTCTGAATATATTTTCATGTCTTTCTCAGAAGAAACATTTACATCAATTCCATCACTCAAATGACCGCAATTTCATGTATATAAGTGTGAATGATAATCAACTGTACACATCTCATATATATTTTTTTTTTTTTTTTTGTGGGTACCGGGGGGTCGACCTCAGGACCTCGTGCACCAGCAGGCACCCGTGCCGCTGAGCGATATCACCGGCCCCTTTTTCGTATGTGGGATCCGGGAGTCGAACTCGGGCCCTCGCGCTTGCCGGGCAGGCGCTTAAGCCGCTGAGCCATCTCACCGGCCCCACATCTCATATATTTTTGATACATTTTTGTATTTTGCTGTAATATGATTTTAAGGTTGGAGTTTGTAACGAGAGGGAAAATACAGATATGGAAATATGAGCGAATTATAATTTCGATCTGCAGTAACACGAAGTAAAGTAATTTCTCTGTACGCACTGTTGTTCTAGTTTATAAAGCATGCCTGTGCCTCTGGTAATGCACTGACAAAAGGTTAAGTTAGATATTCCATTCTGTGCCACTCCTGCAGTTTAGCCTTTTTAGACTTTTATTAACTTTTTAAATTACTAACTCACTGAAAACATTGTTTTCCTGGGTTTTGAAAAAATACATAGTAGAAGGCAAAAGGACTTAATGTCCAGACAATCAGGTTGGAAGTGCAAAGGTTTGAACCTCTCTTTTGTCACTGTTAATGCTGCATAATCTTGAGTGAGTTCCTTATCAGTGGCTGCCTCTGTTTTTCACATTGGCAATGGGGTTCAAATAATAGCATGCCTTTTGTTTTCTCTAAAGGCTGTTGTAACCATAAATGATAATAGATTTGGAAACAAATTGACCTCCTCAATAAAAAGGCACTTTCTCATTTGGCAAAATATTATTTCATATTAGGGTGTACATGCATCCTTATTGATTTTTATCATCTTTATGTCTTCATGCCTATGGTGGTAAGCTAAAAAATAGGACAATGGGAGTTGGTATCCTTGTTTGTCCTCTGCTTCCAAGGAAACAAACCGTTCCTCCCAACTGCTGTAATATATTTTTGGTGAGGAAGGAAGGAGGGGAGCACAGATAGATGGATGCTTACCAGAGTTATTTTTTAATTGTTTAATAAAAGATAATGGATTACTAGTTCTGTTGTACTGTGACTCACTCAAGAGAATAAGAGAAAGCAAATAATGATCCAGTTCTGACATTGTCAGCTGGAAAAAATGCCATGCAGAATTTAGGCAGCAGGCAAGAACCCTAGACTAAGAGGTGGGGTATGTGGAGAATGATCATGTGGGAATTCTCAAAATTACAAAATATCCAAATTCTCTTTACCTCATGCTAACTGCTGAAACTGACCCCACTGTGTCAGAGTCTAAAGTAGTTATCTGGGACCAAACTGAAAAAGCTGAGAATAATTTGACATGAGCGCATACATTTCACAATAACAAACTTGCTTTTCTTTAGCGTGAATTTAATTATGAGCATTGCGGTCGGTTTTCATAAACATATTTTGCTCTGACTAGACATCATGTTAATACAATAACATTCACCAAGATAAGATCAGATTCCTCTAGCTCCTGAAGTACTTCCTAGTGTTATTAATAATAGGAAGATGTAAATAAATGAATACTGGTCACTGACTGCTGTATTAAACTTAGGGTAGTATAAAGTAGAAACCAAAGTCCATGTCTGCCATGGTGAGGAGAAGAAACCTCCCTGCCATTCCCCTTATTCTAAAATATTTCATTTAACCCCTTCATCATATCTGTGCTTTCAATATTGCTTAAAATTCAAAAATTCAAGCGGTATTATTTCTGCTTCGGAGTGATAGTTTTAAAGTGCCATTACTCTAAAAGTAATTTTTTCATGATATTTATGTGTTGTTGAACCTTACTGTTAATATTCTCTGTATTGCTCATTATAAAGAAATCTTAGACACTAAGTTGTGGATGGTCCCAAAGCTTCTAAATTAGAATAAAGAGTTACATAAATTTTCTCTAGGAGAGTATAATTTCCCTTCCAATAGCAGACATAGGAACAATAAACATGTGACGATATTGATTGTTGTAAAAATAGCTTATATATTGGAATATTATTTCTGACAAAATTATTTCAGGATGAAACCCTAAAAAGAATTATTCAAAATTTTCTAGTTTAGCACCATGTGTCATTTACAAAGTAATACACAAATAGCAAAGAAAACACCTATAAAAATATCACTGTGCAAGGAAAATATTTTGACAAAATATCTAAAAATATACCAAAATTTGCAGTATTTTTTTCTTTTCCACCTTGCATTTACAAATCTACTTCACTTATATTTTGAAAACACCAAATGGAAGAGACGTGTTACTATCCCAGCATAAGGTAAAAGTACCAAAACATCTGAAGATATCTTCAAAATTGTACAGGAAAGTCAATTTATCCTCTAAAATTTTAATTTGGGTCATCTACTGTTTTTCCTGATGTGGAAGTCAAGCAGAAGTGTGATTTGAAGTTTTGAAACTTCAAAGGAGATGATGGAGTTTGTTCTATCAGGAAAGTTAAAAGTCTCAGTGCCACTTTTATTTAAAAATATAGTCGGAACTGGCATTTTGAGATCTATAGGATGCAGATAAGACATAATCACTACTCTTGGAAAAAAACTAAATTTGTGAGTGAGTAATATACTTAAAAGACTACCCATAGGTACTTTCATATTGATTAAGCTCCATTACTGACCACAGGATTCGGCTTGCAATATAATTTCCTTCTAGCTCTATCTTTGAGAAAGACATTCAAATTTTTTACAGACTTATTAGTAGTGGTGTGAATATTTTATGCACAAAAGAGGGAAATTGCCAAACTGTCTTTTCCTCAGACAAATTATTAAGATATACTTCTGTGAAGCATATATCAGTGACAAAAAATTACAGCCACAAAGAACATCTACTGAAAATCTTCATGGATCCTTGAGCTAATACTACTAGAGCTATCTTTTTTTTTACCTGATCATTTGCTATCTTTCATGTTATTTCTGGACATGAATCTCAGTTTTATCAGTTTGAGATCTCTTTACATAAGCACATATGCTACTGTATGACTTCAATTAAGATCTGTTATTTGTGAAGATGTCTTTAGAAATTAATATCTGCTTCTAATCTATGGTGTGATTTATATCTCATTACCATAATATTTTGCACTATATTTGGTTGTTTTTATTTGCATAAAAATAACAATTTTCCTGATAATATTTTTCTTTAAATATATTGTGTTATTGAGGAAATTTTCTCATTACAATGAAAGGAGTCCAACTGATTCTTTATATTTTAAATATGAACCATGTGCATGTATAAGTTTGCTATAGAAATTCTAATTTGGGGATTTTTTCCATAAAATTCTGGACACATCTTTATAAATGAAGGCAAAACTGGAAGTATACTCTTCCCAAGGCTCATTACAGAGAGAGAGATTGAGAGAGAGAGAGCCAGATAGAGCCAGAGAGAGAGAGAGAGAGAGAGAGAGAGAGGGAGGGAGATTTTCAAATACAACTAAGGTGGCCCATGCCAAAACAGACCCTATCTCTGCTATTGCATTATCTAATCTATGAAGGACTTAAGAAGTTTTAAGTGTGGTGTGTCTGGGTACACTTGATGTAGTCCATGACATTTTCTGATGTTTCTTATCTTTTAAATAGGTACGCTGAAGTCTTACCAATTATGTCATTTTTAAAATGAAGTATTAAATTGGCCAGCACTCTGTAAGGCTGTAAAGGAACACATTCTAAACTCATTAACATGTGTTTGTAGGGTAGGCAGCTCAGAAACAAGTCTCTAATTGGACTTTATTAGACACAGAGGAATCCTGGGCTCTGTCCTCATTGCTCCAGTGCAAGCCATGCACTCAGAACAGTCATGGAGCATATCAGGAGAATGCAAAGTAACATTCTCAGAGATTTGGAATAGAAGCGATTCTTTTCCTTGTTTGGATATTATCAACATGCTTTCACACTCCCAGTGGCCAGAACCACATAATTAGGGGTCATTTGGGTGACAATAACATTTTAAGCTTATAAAATAGATTTATAAAATTCCCACAGAAAACACACACACACACCACACCACACCACACCACACCACACCACACCACACACACACATTAACAAACTCACAACTGTTTCACTGGCTAAAGGTCCAGAAGTTAAAATGGCTATGCTTTTAATTAAACGAGGAAATGCATACAATATAGTTGAGGCTGATACTTAAAAAGCAAACTTGGACAGGCTATTGAAGAGCTCAGTGTTGGTTTAGAGACTCTAAGAGTATAAAATAATATAGAGAAAATAAATTTATTGGAAATACATTTTGTGCCACATTCAGAAAGACTGAAAGTAGTAGAAATGCAAATCAGCTAGAAGCAAATAGTCAATCTCAAAGACCCCCTACATTCAAGACATTGAATAATATCAAGACGAGGTAAGAAATCTATGGGAAGCACAGAAACTGGGTGAGAAAATCACTTGTTAAACATATGTGGTCATAAATCAAATAAATTATTTTCTATCTATCATAACTTTACTCCATAATATGTTAGATTGTAAGGAGTCCTACAAATGCAAACACTTGCAAATATAATGTATGAAAACAAATGCTTTAATGTGGCCAATTTACTCCTAGTGCCTCAATTATATACCATTCCTCCTTCCTGTGTGTCTTGTAGTTTTGTATTTGAAATCTGGAGCTGACACTGCTCATGCTCACCAATATGTTTTTTTCTCCTCTCCCTAGATGCACTGCATTTCTCAGTTCATATATATATATATATATATATATATATATATATATATATATATTTATTTATATATATATATACTGTATATATATATACAGAGTCACTGTATGTCCACATCTTACTGTAGAACTGTTAAAATAAATTTTTGAGACATTGAGCTTTTTTTAAAGTTTGATCAGTATAAAAGTTTATCCTGAATATTACTAATATTTCTCCAAAACCAATTTTGCATACTAACTTCCCAAAGATTGTCAGGGTTCGTATCATTTAGTAATCTATTTAAGTAATAAATTTTAATGCTGTATTTTACCTCTGTCTCTCATTTATCCATATTTTTATTGTTTCTTTCTCCAAACTGATCAGATTAATAAATTCGTACAATTTTCTAACAAATTTTTCTATTTAAAGTACTTAGTTCCCTTTTCTGGAGCACTGAAACTGGATCTTCACTGAACTGTCAGCTATAGTCTGCCTTTGCTACATGTGTGTAGTAGTGGGTTAATCTATGAACCTATTAACCTGACTCAAAAGTTCCTTGGTTATCTTAGCCCTTTTATCTCATATCTCCTCATCATGGAAGAGCTGTGTGGCTCACAAGTCCCCCAACTGCCTATCCTAATGTTTGTAGTAATTTCTGTGGAAATATCCAATGCTTTTTATTTTTAATATATACTTTTATGATCAATAGGCTTCATAAACTATGTACCATGCCCATGGTAATAGACAGCCCACTTCTTTGATCTCATCAGTCTCCAGATATAATTTAAACGATCTTCAGATTCTTTCACATGTGAACTAAATTCAACCCTTCATTCTCAGTAACATTATCATAAATAATACTTTCTCTTTTTGTGGAGTTACAGGAATCAAACTCAGGACCTAATGCTTGCCAGACAGATGCTGTGCCACTGAGCTATATCCCCAGCCCCAGGATGTGGGAGTGTAGCTCAGTAGTAAAGTATGTGCCTTTCATAGAGGAGGCCCTGGGTTTCATCCCCTATTACCCTCAAAAATGTGAAAAGTATCTTTATGATTTTATTTGATAAGTGATCTGATTTCTTACCTTTTAGTTATATGTAGAATTTATTATTAAATCATTAAACATCAAAACACAAGAATTTTATAAAAAGGAAAAAGAGAACTTAATGTTGAAAGCCAAATTGACCTTGAAGAGAAGTAAAGTTAGTATTGTCTAGTTTTAATATATAGAACATTCATTCACTCCTACGTGTTTGATAGAGATTTTCAAAACACCAAGTCCCATGCCTATTGATTACATCACCCTGGAACTTATAATCATTTTAAAAATCTCTTCATGTGATTCTGATGTGCATACAAACTTGAGCATAATTGAGTCCAGGTTGTACCCCAATTATTCATCTAATAGCTAATTTCAACTTCTTAGTAAATAACTTCAATTAATACTTACATGAATTTTTTTTAAAACTTTGTTGCTTGCTATCCTTTGATAATGAGTGAATTATTTATTCTCAATATCTTAAAAATACACTGATCATAATATGGCCAAATCAGAAAAATTGGAATTGGATATAGAATAAGATTCCAAATACTCCTTTTATTTGTTCAATGAATGACTGAGGGAAAATTATTTTATATTTTAAGGGTCTTTCTTCCTACATAATTTATAGATAATGCTTAATTCACCAATTTTTTTCATGATTAAGTAGCAAAAGTTAATAAAGATTTAGTAGATTACTTGTCCAATGTACATAATAGGTCAATAAATATTATTGTTCATTATATTTGTGTTAATATACAAATGCAAGTTTAATTAATTTTATATTTGAAGCCAAACTGATATTAATACATGAATGACACTTTTTCATCACAACTTATAAAGTAGTTGAAACAGTGCTTCTCTGTACATTTTCTTTTGCTCTTCATCTCTTTTCTAGCAACAAATATTTATCAGGTGATGAAACAGTATAAACAACAATATTTTAGGTGACAAGAGAAAATGTATTTGTTATCACTTGCTATATAGCAAATTTTCTCAAACTTAATAGCATAATACAATGATTTTTATATATGTAATTTTTTCTGAAAATATGACATACAACAACTTCTTAATGAGTGGTTCTGGTTTGAGTGTCTCAGGAAGCTGGGGCAAGACACTAGTTGGAGTTTCAGCCACTTTAAAATTTATCTGGACTAGATGTTAGGCCACAATATTGGTTCAGTTGCCTAATAGTTGGCAGGAGACTTCAATTTTCAATTCCTCTCATGCCGCTGTAGAAAGAAATCTCTGTTCCCCAAAGTGTGAACATTATATACTTGGTGGAATGTCTTTAAAGTATTTAAAATTGTATCTTGAGCTAGTACAATTATCTTACATTTTTATATGTTCTTTGGCCTAGTAGCTTGGTTTTCAATCTGTATATATGAATTAAATTCATAAGGTCTTATAAAATCAATAAATGAATCTGATGCTGGAAAAACAACACTGGGTAGAAGGAAAGGGAAAAAAGAAAATGAAATGTATTATGTATGTGTACCAATTCCCTGAACTGAATAGAATTATTATGTACTAAAAACATGTACTAATAAAAGTAAAAAAATAAAAAATAAAGTATACCAAGTTCATTTTCCAGAGCAAGGAAGAACTTTGAGAGTAAAAATTATACTGGGTAAAAATAATACAGTTTAGATTGTCCCTTTGCATCCATTTTGGCCCTTTTTCTAACAATATAATTATTTTGAAATTGGTTCTCTTGCCTCTTAACCTTAATGCACCAAAAATCACACATGTGCTGTTTTCTGCACCTTAGATCATTACAAGGTCATAATGAGGATTTTACAATACTATTCTAATTTCTTTTTTAGAACACGTTTTCTTGGCATGATTTTCCAACTGTAAAAACTGAAAATTTTCAAAGCAATTTAATCCCCCCTCCTTCTTGTTTAAGGGTACTTATTTTCTAGCTTTTTTCTCACACTGCAACATAGGCATCAAGAAAAACTCCAAGAGCACCTTCAGCATTTGATCTGGAAAGCCCTTTATACCCAATTCCTTAGATACTTTTCTGTTTCCAGCATTTTATATGTATCATTTTTGCTAAGCTTTTTGCTACTACATCAAAGATTCTCTTTCTTCCAGGTTACTGCAGGATTTTGCTAACTTTACCTTCAGGTTCTGTGCCCAGCCTTCTACATAGTTTCTCCAAGGCTTTTAAAACCTTCAGTTCTCTTCTTTGCAAAGTCTCTATCTACTGTCCACTTCCAGAGTGGCTCCCACATTTTACATTTCTGTCATAGTACTGTGGTGGTGAACTGATTCCAGGCACTAAAATTTGTATTAATTATCGCTAAAGCTTGAAAGTTCACCTGTGAGTTCCATTACATACAGTTTATTAGGTGAGAATCATGAAGTGTGGCCCACATTTAGGGAAGGGGTTCTAAACTCATTCATTGGAGGGAGCAGTAGCAAAGTTTGTGACTTTTGACCATATTATAAGACATCAGAGAAGCAGAAAATTAATAAGATATGCCCTTTTACTTCAAGGATTTCATAAGTAAAATAATAAATACATAAATATACCTGATAAATTATAAAACACGTAATCATAGATTTATGTGTAAATTTTTAGATACAGAGAGAGTGCGAATATATTTACGTAGTTTGAGTTTGTAAACTTCAACTATGAGTAGCAAGTAACACTCCAGAGAAGATAAGAAATGCTCTAGGCAGAGAGGACAGCAAGAGAGAAGTCAGAGATGCATAAAAAGCAGAGATAGTTTGGGGAATGGTACCAGTAGTCTAGAAGAAATATCTTGTAAGAAGGAAAATTACTGAGGAGCTTCAGGATATAGTGATCGGTTGAGAAGAGAGTTACATACTATGGTAAAGAGTTTGAACTCAAGGACAGTTGAGATGGCTCAGTGGCGTAAGCGCCTGCCTGGCAAGCTTGAGGGCCTGAGTTCGACTCCCTGAACCCATATACGAGAAAAGGGCCGGTGATATCGCTCAGCAGCACGGGTGCCTGCTGCCGTGCGAGGTCCTGAGGTCGACCCCCGGTACCCACAAAAAAAAAGAGAGAGAGTTTGAACTCAAAAATTCAAAGAAGATTGATTTTTAAAGAATGATTATTTTAAGTTTTCATATTTTATTTAAAACCCATGTGTCATTTCATGCTCTCCCAAAATAAATACGTATTTTGTTTAAAAAATTTATCCAGGGCTGGTGATATAACTCAGCAGCATAAGCGCCTGCCTGGCAAGCGCGAGGTACTGAGTTCTACTCCCGGTACCCGCATATTAAAAAAAAAATTATCCAATTCTCCAATGGAGTTGCCATGTCTGGAATAGGTGTAATTGCTCTGGTTTCATATATAGTTCAGATTTGCTGAATAATTTGGAATAGTGCAAAGGACAGACACTATCCTTATTATGGTGAGTGATCCTGAGACACTGAGACATAAGGAATTCTTATTGTTGTTGTTGGTTTTGTTATTGTTGTTTTGAGATAGAGTCTTGCTATGCAATTCAGGCTCACATTGAACTTACTGTGTAGTCTATGCTGGCCTTGAACTCACAGTGATCCTCCTGCCTCAGCCACCTGAGTGCCGGGAATTACAGGTGTGCGCCACCACGCCCGGCCAGAGTTCATTTTAAAAGGAGTAGCGTAGTCAGATCTGTTGGTGAGAACATTAACTCTGGAGATGAGGAGCATGACTTGCATTTTGAAATATTAAGAGGAGCGTGTTGAATGTTAGTGTGGACAGTTACACAGTAACAGTATAACTTGAAAGAAGGAATAGCTTAAAATAAGTTACAGGGCAATGGATGCTCTCTGAAATTAACTGAATTATTTATGTTTCATAAAATGTTCATTTTCAAAAAACTGACTTAGATAACTATGCACAGAATGCACTGGTGTGTAAGAGCTACACTGTCACTTGTTGGTCCATCTTTTAACAGTTATCATTGGACAGAACAGGGTAGGAAAGTATGACACAGAGAATAGAAATTCAATTTCTCTTTTCAGTAATGAGTAGGTATTTTCATAGCAAATCTGAAAGAAGTCTAATTAGATGAACTCTGTTTATTTAGCCAGACAATCTAATTTTATTATTTGTAGCCTTAAAGCTGCTGTACTGAAGAAGCCGGAGGCTGGTTTAGAGAGTAGTTATTAGGCAGGCTTACCTAATCTACCTCATTACTAACAGGAAAGAAAGATTTAAGTTCCTAGACCTTTATTTTCAGATCAAAATGTAATATTTTTCAAATAAAATCTTGGTACATATTAGTTACATATAAAACTGGCCTTCCTTCTGTCTCCATACTTTTAACTTTAGTGATTTATTTCTGGGTGTGAAAGAACTCAAGTAGACAATAAAATCTGTCTCAAAATCCACTGCACAAACTCTCTTTCTGACAGAGAAAAAGCAAGGGAACTGTTGCTTAAATCCTGATTTTTTTTAAGATGGCATAAATCCTGTATATTGAGAAGATGCAGATGTGTTTAAATGCCTTACTTATCTTCCATTAACAGTCAATTAGCCTAAGGGAAAAACTTTTAGTAGAAGGTGTGGGAGGAATTGTCTGAATGCTTAACAGAGGCAGATCAAAAAGTAATAATGATCTCCATGCCGAGAGGCCTCCTACTCCCCAAATCCCCATGAAATCTCGACAGTCTCTGAGTTAAGCAGATGTGATTCTACATGCTTGAAAGTGAGAGAAGAAAAAAAAAACAAAAAAACAAAAAAAAAACAGAATTGGTAATTTGGAAACAAAGTCACTTAGGAAGTAAGGACCGAGTTTAACACTTTTGAATGGAAACATAATTGAAGCAAAGGCAAAGAAGTCTTTTTGATATCAGTGACTTTAAAATCGTAATCAAAATCAGAAAAATAGTATTGTCCTTTTGTGAGCCTTTTAGAAGGGTATAGTGCATCACACAGAAGTCACGTGAACCGTTGCATTGGCAGTGTCTCTTAGAATTCATTTTCAACACAATTGTACTTGGTGAGCCCAGAAAACTGAGTCAGAAAAGAGAAGAGGAAATCCAACTTGCATGTAAGATAGGGTTTCTGAAATAGTAGATCAGTATATGTATGAGATTATAGAATCCTCATGTATTTTATTAACTTTTTCTTTTTTTGTGGGTACCAGGGAGTCGACCTCAGGACCTCGCGTGCCAACAGGCACCCGTGCGGCTGAGCGATATCACCGGCCCCTTTTTCGTATGTGGGATCCGGGAGTCGAACTCGGGCCCTCGCGCTTGCAAGGCAGGCACTTATGCCGCAGAGCCATCTCACCGGCCCTTAACTTTTTTTTAAACTGGCATTGTTCCTGTTCCCTCCCTCAGAACATTGCCACTAGTAGTTCACATGGTAAAGTATAAAGCAGGCATTAAGAACTCTACCATATACTTCAAGCTAGGTAGAATCTTAAATAGACTACATAGCTCTTTGTTTCAATTTTTATTTTGAAATAATTCATGAAAAGTTATAGAGTAATGTACAAGGAGTTCAGGCTCACCATTTACTCAGTCTTCCCTACTGTTGATAATCTTGTACAACTATAGCATAACATCACAACTCAGCAACTAACATTGGTATCAGTCAGAGTTTACTCATATTTTACCAGTGTGTATCACCCATGTGTGTGTTTGTGTCTGCGTGTTAATTTCAATGCAATTTTATGATGTGTGTCATGGTGTAAATATGATTGCAATAAGGACAAAGATCCAAACTGAGCCACCATCACAGAGCCCTGGTGTTACCCCTTTACAGCCATGCCTACCTCCTTTCACTCTATCATTAATTCAGCCAACCACTAATCTTTTCCATATGTCTATTATTTAAGTTGAAAATATTATTTAAATGGAATCATAGTGTTTAATATTTTTGTTTGTTTTAAAAGAAACCATCAAACTATTTCCCAAAGCAGCCAAACCATTTTACTTTCCCTCCATCAATGCATGGCTGATCTACTTTCTCTGCATCTCACCAACATTTGATATTATCATTATTTTTTAAATATTAGTCATTAGGATAGGTGAATAATGATATCTTTTTGTGGTTATAATTATCTTTCCCTACTGGGTAATGATGCTAAGCAATGTTTTCATGTGCCTCTTTGATATGTGTATTCTCCTTTCTGGAATATTTATATTTTGTGTTAATTTTGTAATTAATTTTACTACTTGTTTTTTAAGTTGAGTGTTAACAGAAAACAAATAGGATAAATTTTATATGTTTCAGATAAAAGTCATTTGATGAATGTGTAATTTGCAAATATTTTCTTCCAGTATACAATTTTTGTTTTTATTCTTTTAATAAGGGTATTTAGCAGAACAAATATTTCAAAATTTTATGAGACTCAAGATATTAATTTTTCCTTCAATTTATGTGTTTTGGTATCAATTCAGAACATTTTACTTAATTTAAAATCCTGAATAGTTCCTTCTTTTGCAAAAATCTTATTTTTTATTTTAAATTTAACTGATAGCAATTTTGAGTTAATTTCTTAGAAAGGAATACAATTTTAATAGAGTATCTTTTTTTGTTGTTTTTGTAATGACTTTGGATATACAATATCTTCAACACAATTTGTTGAAAACATTATCCTTTCCACATTGAATTGTTTTTAAATCTTTATTAAAAAATCAACTGAGTAGATCCATTTCTATTTATCATATTCAATTCCATTGCTCCATGTGACTTTCCCTCTGCCAAGGATAAACTATTCTATTATATACTAAAACTACTTTGTACTGCTATGTACTATACAACTACATACTATACAACTACTACATATTAGCTGCTATAGCTGCAGTCTTAACACTGGGAAGATTGAATTCTTTTAGTTTATTTTTCTTTTCAAAATTACTTTGGACATCCTAGACTTTTTATTTTCCATGTGAATTTTATAATAAACTATCTACATCTACAAAAACTGTGCTGATAATTTCATAGGGATTTCAATAAAGGTATATTTTGATTTGCAGAGACTTTATGTCTTTCCTTGGTTAAGTCATCCAGCACATAAACAATATATATCTCTTCATTGTTTCATATCTTTTACTCGTCATCAACATTTTGTAAATTTCAGTATATCAATCTTATTTTTTTAGATTTATAAGTGTTTCATATTCTTTGGAGAATTTATAAATTGTGTTGAATTGGAAATAGAACTTTATAGAAATGTAATCAGCATTTATGTTGATCTTGTATCCGGGAACTTTATTTAGAACATCTTCATTTAGTTTATCGGGATTTTTTTAATGTAGAAAATTACATATGCAGATAAGAAGAGTTGTATTTCAACTTCTCTGATGTGCATGATTTTATTTTCTTGGCACATTGTATGGCCAAGAATGTACACTAACATACAGAACGATAGCTATGAGAGTGACTGTGCTTTCAGTATTCAAAATTGTGACAGAAAGCACATAGTCTTTCATCTTTACATGTGATGTCAGCTGTAGGTTTCATTTGTATATGTATTTATCAAGTTGAGGAAATTTCCCTGTTTCTGGTTTGCTGATAGTTATTTTTATCCTTAATGTTATTGATTTTTGTCAAATACTTTTTCATAAATTAAACAATCATACAATTTTCTCCCTTATATGATTGATTTTATATATTGAACCAGTCTTGTATAGCTGAAGTAAATTTTACAGTTTTAGTGCCTTACCTTTTTATATACTACTGAATTTGTTTTGGTAATATTTTCTTGGTGATTTTTACATATAGGATCATCAGAGGCATTGACAAATAATTTTATTATTTTTGAACACTTTTATCTGGTTTTCTTATTAAGATAATTATTGGATCAAATTGAAAAAATGTTCATTTTGTTTATTACACAATCAATAAACTACCATCTTTTAAATCAAGTTAATTTTTATCTGCAAAATGAAGGTAATAACTACTAATATTTAAAAGCAAATACTTCAAAGTGTTAACCTAGAATATGGAATAGAGAAATTTCTCAATAAATACGTCCAGAGATATTCGTATTAATAGGACAACCAAAACACACAAGGTTTGAAACTCTGCCATGTCCCTCACTTGTTCATTGTATTCTAGAACTTCCTCTAAATTTCATATTCGATCCACTTAAAGATCTACCCACAATTACCATCATCTTAACTGTGGCCATAATCCTGAAATTCATAATCCCTAATGCCATATTCCAAATGTAGAATCATGAACGATGAAAATACCTAAGGTTTGAAATCCCAAAAGATCAAAACCCCAAAAATATAATTTTGGAAAATGATAAAAAAAAACTTTAGAAGACCCTTACATAAATTTCTAAATGGAGATGTATTTTAGAAACATATTTAAAACATAAAAGAACATGTTATGGGTCCCTGTACACAATAACAGAAAACAACAAAATACATATTTTTGCAACCATAAATATTCAGTCACATGGTTACAATAGTCATAAGCAGACCATATTCATATAGAAATAGATTGAAAAGTGAAGTGTGTAAGTTACTATCACTATGGTTAGTAAGAGTATACACACAAATGTACAATAATAGTCATCTAAAATACCATGAGCACCCTGACTTTTATGACAAGATGTATCAAAGGCAGTGATTGGTAATCACTGCACATTCTCTCAACAGCTGAGATCTTGAGAAATTTTCTCTCTTATTTTTTTTATTTTTATTTTTATTGCATTCTTTGTGGGGTGTTGGCACACGTGCAGAACACATTTTAGTTCTTTTTATTTCCTTTTCCTCTTTCCTTCCTTTCCTTTTCATCTCTTGGTCCCCTTCCCATTTGCAAAACATCTAGCTTCTCTTCTCCTAGTAATCTATCTTTAGTTTTCTTTCTTAAATGCAGGTGTACAAGAAGGACATCTGATTTGTTGAGGAAGTTTCATAGATTTTACATATACGCACAGTGCCTTCACGCATAGCCAGGTTTGCGATAATGCTCTTCCATGCAGTCAAATTTGCAAAAATAAAAATAAGAATATTAGAACTCTTTAAGGCTCTTTGAACAATTTATACCTCCAGTATTGGAAATAATGTAGAGAAAAAAAACCATAGCACAGAGAATGGTAAAAGATAATGCTCACAATTTAAAATACTAAGGACAAAATAAAAATATAAGAAGACCAAAAACTGAAAAGAAATTCCTACATGAGAAAATATATTGCAGGCATAGACTGTGGGCAGTCGCACAGAGGTATTTTATAAGAGCTGGCTAATCTTTACAATGTTTATAGTGTGGAGCTTTACAGACAATGAACAGCTGCTTTTCTTCTTTCAAGACATAATGCTCAGGCCGGGGTATAGCTCAGCGGCGCAGTGCCTGCCTGCCAAGCACAAGGTCCTGAGTTTGATTCCCAGTACCCAAAAAAAAAAAAAAAAAAAAAGCATAATGCTCATCAGACAATGTTTGCGTTCATATCTTAAGACATATTGCTCATTTTGGAAGTTTATATTATTTGACATACACCAACATGATTAGTCCTTATTCAATGTTTTAACTTTTTTTTCATACTTCTATGCTGTTTTGTGTATGCGGAATTCCATCATGGCCACAAATGTGGCAGAAACAACCCTGCTGTTGGAACAGCCATACTGTTGTGTTATCTTATCCTACAATTCACATGATTAACTTCAGACTAGTCAGTAACTTCACTGGTTTCTTCAGGAAAATGTTGCTTAATTCATTAAAAGCTCCTGAATTTCATCAGCTGGAAGGATATCAATGCAGACAAATGATGCACTGTTAAATGGAAGTTTCCATCACTGCCATATTATGTGGTTAATCCATTCATCTGAATTTTCTTCCAAATGCATTGACCAGCATGGAGAAAACAACCTTTATTGGTGGCACCTTAAAATGCCTTGAAGTCTCAGTTGTACCTAATCTCAAAACTGTCATTATTTGCGGATTTGATTAAAATCCATTTTCTCGTGTAAAGACCACCAAATCTTAGTGTTTATAAAATGCTTCATTGTTCCTAGTTATTAATACATGAGAGAGCAGGTACATGGACTGATCAAAAATATTGCATATTTTTAAATTTTAAAAAAATTGTCACAGTAATGGATGCATTGCCATTAATCCTCCTCAAAATAGACCCCTCAGTTTAAACACAATTATTTCATAGTTTTTACCACTGAAAAATTTTTTGAAAATTCTCTTTTGTGAGGATCTTTACAAGATGTGATTAAAAATTCAGGGAGTGCTGCTCTGAATGCCATGAAAACCTAGGTTCCTAAAAGCATTACCATGAATCCTCAACCACCTTATGCACTGGATCTGGCATTGTCTGACACCAGCTCTTAATCAAGATCAAAATGATAATGAAGAGGCAGCCATGACAGTGTAATGGCAAACTTACAGAAATGTCATAGCAGAAATTAGAAATTAGCCTCTGCCTAAGCTCATGCTGCCTGTCACGTAGTTAGACTCAGCCAGCCTTGACCAACACACCAGCTATACCTCAGAGACAGTTTGACTCAGCCGTATCTGACTGAATCCAGCTGCATTGCTCGTACTTTCTGGCCTATAAACATATTCTGTTTTGCTTGCCTATTCTAGGGACTTTCCACCTAGGACAGAATAACCCAGTCAAGGACATGCTTGCCTGATTTCACCCGCCCGCTCGGACAGCCCCCTCCCTAGCAAAGCTTCTCCAGAACAAATCTGCCTGAAACATATGCCTTAGCCTATATAACCAGTCATATAATAACCTGTAATCAGCTTTGTATTTCCGGCTTGCAAAAACATATTTAAACTAAACTCTAAGCTGACTCTATGCTGATGATTTGAGACCTGATTCTCCTCAGCCCACTAGAGTAATAAAGGTTGCCTTCCAACTCCTCAGGAGCACAGTCTTCCATTTGGTTTGATATCACTTTTCTGTAACAACAGCACAAAAAAAAAAAAAAAAAGACATGAAAGAGGACTTCTAGAACAGTCTCAAAAAATGGCAAGAATGATAAGATATGTGTGTTTTAAGTAAGGACAATAGTATTTTAAGGGCAATTAAGGGCAATTTTCTTTTACTGTAATACATTTAAAGTTGAAACTAACCATAGTTTTCAATCACACTTTGAAATTTTCAGAATTTTCAGGTCCAATGGGACTTGAATTGTATATATTTGATTGAAAAAAAAAGGGAGGACAGTTTCTAAAGTGCCATTTATTAGCCAACACGAAGCATGTGCTATTTTTTCTGTTAGACTCAGCAGTGAATATAAGAAGTTATCTCCCTCAGTAGTCAAATCGCTAAGCAAGCACAGGTCATCGTTTAATGTGCTTTGTATCGCTGGAGGAACCTCTACATCAGCAAGTGTCTTTGGTAATATATTGTTTAGCATCTCTCACTTTCTTCTTTACTGTTAGCATATTGGGACAGTGATGCTATTGGCTTAGTTTAGAAATTAAAAAAAAAGAATGAGGGCCGGTGAGACGGCTCAGCGGCTTAAGCGCCTGCCTTGCAAGCGCGAAGGCCCGAGTTCGACTCCCGGAACCCACATACGAAAAAGGGGCCGGTGATATCGCTCAGCGGCACGGGTGCCTGTTGGCGCGTGAGGTCCTGAGGTCGTCCCCCCGGTACCCACAAAAAAAAAAAAAAAAAAAAAAAAAAAAAAAAAAAAGAATGAGAAGATAAGTTGATGAATTTATTGCCGAGCTATTTAGAACTTTTCTTTTAGTTTTTTATTATTTTTGTAAAGTTTATGCTTAACAAAACAAATAGTACAGATATTCCTCATTTAATGACTTACCTTTTTAACAACTGTTCTGACTTAGAACCAAGGCAAGCTGTTCAATCTTATGACCTGCTGCTAGGTCTTACGACCTGTCTTTTCTTTTTTGATACAGTTATTTCCTTCTTGTTTGTAAAGCTTTGATGTCTTTTTATATACAGTACACCTTTTTTATATAGTATTGTAATTTTTGCTGATTGCACTGTACAGTATGGTAGTTTTATGTTCTGTTATGTAAGAGTTGTGCTAATAAAAGCAAAGTTATCAAATTGAAGTTTTCTTTGACCATTTCTTTGTTCTGAATATTGTAATATACATACTATATACAGTTCCTCAGTTGGCAACCAATTCATTTAATGACAGGAACGAATTAGTTGCAGGAACGTAACTCGATCATTAAATAAGGAATGCCTGTATTTATGGCTTGAACCTTATGTATGGCAATAAATCCTCAATTTAAAACTTTGAAGACTTATTATATTATTTGGAAGGTACTCATTAGTCTTAATTCCAGATAAATGAACAATAGTAAGAAAGTTAAACTAACCTGCTCTTCTGGGCAAGGCATGTTATTGGCAGTGATGGTTGGCAGTTTCAAAAATGTGCTCCATTTGGTCTCCTATTCTTTTCATGAATGAGGCATAACAAGGAGAGATTATGGCAATTTAGAGAGCTACAGAACTGGGGAAGGAAGTATTGAGCTAAGATATTAAAGTATTAAGTCAAAGCATTCAAAATATAGCATTTGTCTAAGAATCTTGCCTCTAAAATATTTAGAATTAATTAAATCATTATTGACATTTCATAAAGAAGTTACAGCTAAAATTATGAACTTAAAAAATAATGAAGTTTGGTAAGGTGAATTGCATTATCTGCTTTTATTTTCTGTTTCAAATATAAACTTTTTTGGAATTATTACTCAGGTTTCTTGTGCTTTTCCTTTCAATGTTACTCTTTTTTACCCTAATCTTGTGGCGGTCATTCCAAAAGATAAGAATTAGAATAGCAAGATTCCCATTACTTTTTAATCCTGAATCTCTATAGAATCAATTGGCAAGACTTTTAGAGAAGTAAACAACTTCCTTACTTCATGCCTCTTATCTACTTTTTCTGTGCATGAAGAAAGGTGTAGAGTTAAAATTCATTAGCTTACTAACAGTGACCTTGAAATAGAACTTACCCTCTACAAACTCAAGTATTTTGTTTTTAAAATTCATTTTCTGTTCAGCAAGTAAAAAACTGTCTAGTTCTGACTACACTCCTGCAAATGACCCTGAAAATATTTGTGTGTCAGTATCACTTAGCATTTCCAACCACAGCCTCAATAACATGCTGGGTGTTGATGGGTTTTTAATACTAATGATACCAGCCTTTCTATCCTGCAGGGAATCAAAATCATACATCTAACTCCCATCCTATAGCAGATTTCTTCCTTAACTAAAACAAGCAAGTTATTCATGTCCCTACAGACTCCCATTTAGGCATACAGGCTTTTCTTGAAAAAAGTATAAGAATTCAAAACTCCACACCTCGAGTTTACTCTATATATCATTCTTTAAATGCATATCTTGCAGAAAGAACAAAATGTGACACTGGCCCTGAGGTGTGATATGAATGTATATCATTTTTCACACTTTTGTGCAACAGTTTATTTGTCACAATTCTTTTACTGTTTTATATAATTGAGACCCAAGTTCCTTAAATTTCCCATATCCACCGCTACCCTGTGTTCACAATTCCTTGCCAGACATTAACCAAAAATTTTAAGCAATTAAAAACATTACAGCTGTATACTTCTGTACATGCCTGCTGTCAGGATTTAGATCTGAAATGTCACCCCAAAAAGTCTCATGTGTTTGTAAGGTGATTGGATTATGGGGGTACTATACTCATCAGTGGATCTGATGAATTCGATAGTTCAATGTGCTCTAGGAAGCTGGGCCTGGTTGGAGGTGAGTCAATGGCAGTGTGACCTGAAAGGATGCATTCTTGGCCTGGGCTCCTAAATTCTCTTTTTGTTTCCTGGCTGCCATGTGGCAAACAACTCCTCTCTACCATGGTTTTCAGCTTTGTGGTTTCTGCACTGGAGCCATTCTAACATGGACTGAACCCACTAAAACAGTGGTCAAGATAAGCTTCTGCTTTAAGTTCTGTGGCCAGGTATTTTGTCCCAGCAACAAGAAAATAATTAACATACTTGTTAAAAATCATGTAATAATGAATTCTTGGTAAGAACAAAAGAGATAATACTGTCAAAAACTCAACCAGTAGCCATGCATGGTGGTACATGGCTATAATTCCAGTACTCTCAGAGGCTAAAGTAGGAAGATCACAAGTTTGAGCCCACCCTGAACAATTTAACAACTTAGGAAGACCCTTTATCAAAATGAAAGATAAGGGGCTGGTGAGATAGCTCAGCAGCTAAGCGCCTGCCTGGGAAGCACGAGGTCCTGAGTTTGATTCCCGGTACCCACATACAAAGGAAAAAAGGGCCGGTGATACTGCTCAGTGGCACAAGTGCCTGCTCACAAGCACGAGATCCTGAGTTTGACCCCCGGTACCCACAAAAAATAAATAAATAAATAAATAAAAGATAAAATCATGAGTGGGCTGTAGTTCAGTTAAAAGGCCCTGGGTTCAATCCACAGTACCTACAAAAAACAAACAAACAAAGAAACAAAACCTCAAGTAACACTTTCCACAACAGATCAGTTTCTACACTAGATAAGGATATGGTCTTTTTGATCAGGAGGAAATAGGGCCCTTGCGTCACTAGACATCCATTCTGTTGATGAGAAGTTTCAATGAAAAAAAATCATTTATTTATATTGAACACTTTGTGTACCTTCGCACAATGGTTTTTATGTCTTAGAACCAAGCGGTATAGTATAATTTCTCTTTTGAGCAACAGCTACTGAAGTATTTGCAATTTTGTAGTTATTTTTTTCTTCTCTGAGGCTAAGATTTGTCCTTTTTTGATTTTGAATGTTTTCTCCAAAAAGAAATAATGAGCGTTTGAGAGGATAATTGTATTTGACCTTATGAAACATTATACAATGCATAAATGTATGAAAGTATCACAGAATATACCACCAACACATAAAATTTTTATGGTTTTATGTATCAGTTAAAAATATAGTAAAATAATGATATCCCCTTTCTTATTTGAGAGTTATTCAAAAGACATAGTTTCTACTACGTAGTTGGCAATTAAGAAATATTTGCTGAATAAATGACACTTTCTTAAAACGTGATCTGGATCATGTAGTGTGGCATTTAAAATCCCCTTACTGTGTTCACTCTATTTGTATTTTGTTGAGGTTTGGGTCACTTGAAAAACCATGGATTTATCCTTGCTTAATTTTACTCCAGTTGTCCCACTGCTATTTCCATAAAGGATTCACTATTTCAGTTTACTGGCAGGATTTCTAAACTATGTCAACATGAAGTTTGATAATAGGTAATATTCAAGGGGCCAACTGCACAGTACTAAAGCAATAGACATCTATTACTTTCTCAGGAGATTTTGTCAAAAACATCAGACTCTACCTGACTTTACAAGTTGTCAAAGTTTCTTATTTTTAATAAGCACATTTTTATGTATGACAATTTTTTAGATTTTTCCTAAAACTTAGCAATGTAAATCAACCAAATAAATAAATGGAATTAGTTCAGTAAAACTTGATTTTATTGAATTGGTACTTGTTTCTAGTACCTCTAACACTCCTTCATCCCTGAAGATTCCCTGAATCCACATATAGGGCTGTTTAAATGCAACAATTGGGAAAGAAATGGAATATTAGTGAGTAATATTGTCCCTGCCTGGTTTGTAGATTACATTGTACCTCTATGCTTCCTTACATTCAACTCCTTTGAATACAGTTGTGTGTTGTTAAAATAAGTGTCCAAGGGCTGGTGAGATGGCTCAGCAGCGTAAGCAGCTGCCTGGCAGGCGCGAGGGCCCGAGTTCAACTCCCGGAATCCACATACAAAAAAAGGGCCAGTGATGTTGCTCAGTGGCACGGGCGCCTGCTGTCACAGGAGGTCCTGAGGTTGACCCCCTGTACCCACACACACACAAAAAAAAGTCAGTGTTCAAATTCCAGTTGTCAAACTTTTTCCATTATAGTTGTAAAAATGTATTTATCTACTTTTCTTAAAATATCAGACCTTCACTTTATTTGCATACTGTTGGCATCAGTATATCAACATCACTATATGTACTTCCTGTAGATCTCCACTACAATCATTCTTTGAATGGCACACTCCTTTCTTTTCATAAAATCCAATCTGTGTTTTGTTAGAGAATTTCTTCCTCTGAAATTTCAGTTTAAAATTACTTTTATCAGATAAGTCTGCTTTGTTAACTACATTACTCTAAGTACTTTAAGATCCAATGTCTTCTACAATGAGATGTTTTAAATCCTATTTTTATCTCATCCACAACCATCTGTTCGCTTCTCATAAATATGTGTTCTCAAAACTGTATTTCAACTGGAAGTGCTGAATATTCTACATATGCTCCAAAATGCTTTTATTTATCATTCAATTCACTAATTCGCTAATCAATATCACTAGAAAGACAGTCAAATTTTCTTTACTAACTTATTCATTCATTATTCACATAATTCTTATTTAATTTAGCAAGTGTGTACTGAGCATTAACTCTGTGGCAGACAATGTAATAGTGTTAATATAATTCTTCCCAATATATATTTTAAAATAGAAAGTGAATAGAAATAAAGGTAAAGTTGGTTGACTAAATATGTGCATTGGTTTTCTATGTAATAAATTCTTATAAAGTCAGTAATAATGTAACTTTTCAAGTCATTAACCTAAAAAATATTAAAAGAAAAAGAAGATAACATCAGAGTCATTAAAGCTGAAAAGCATTTGGATGACTAACACAGCCAAGAAAATGAGTCATAAATGCAGAAAAAAGGTAATTCAGAATGAATTTATTTTTTCTACAGAAGTATACAGTCCACTAGACAATCATTGGCATAGGAAAAAAAAAAAGAAATGAGGACAAGAAGGCCAAATTAAGAAGTTTGACTTCAAAACCTGTTTAGGAATCATTCCAGTATCCCAGTCCCTTCATCAGCTTGGCTCAGTAGATGCTTTCTCATTTATTTTTCAAAATGATTATAGATTTATTTCATGGATGAAAAAAAATTAAGATTTTTTTAAAAAGTAACAATAAACATTCACTGTAGGAAAACCAAGTACCATACTTGAAGCATAAAACACATGGAAACATATACAAATAGCTATGAGATGTGCGCAGCACCCTTCCTTCACTCCTCCACTGTGTTACTCAAGTTACCAAAACACTGGAGCCAGGTCTTCATGTTCCAAGAAACTCAACTGAATAGTAATTTATCCGGAATCTTAGCAACCTAAAAGAATAGAAAAAGAAAATGAAAAGGAAAGGGAGAGGACAACAGTGGAATATTCTTAACTAAAATACCCGGGTTAATTTCTCACAGTGGATATCATATTCTGCACTTTCCTATCATGTGATCAGTGGTTTTCTCAAGCCTTAGAGTCTGATAATCTTAAATAACAGTAAAAAGGAAACAATGAATAACCAGGATATTTAGAAAGCTACTAATGTTAAAAACTCCAACTTAAAAAAAAATTTAAAAACATAAACATAAAGCATTTGAGACAAACATCCACTACCTCCTGAAAGAAAAAAACAAGACACTGAAATCTACCAGAAGCAAAGATACAGCAACCATGAAATAAGAAAAGGGTTGCTCGGCAAATAAATATTAAATTAATTTAAAAATGAAATTGTAGACATTCCCATTTTGATGGGAGAATTTCAAACTCAGGAAATATTGAAAGAAAATGTTAAGGGCACCTCCCTATTACAGCAAAGAAACAAGGGGATGAATAGCAAGAGAGAAAAGAACACAAAATTAGAAGACAATCAGTAGGCCAGCATTCAAGTATCTAAAGCTAGATTTCAAAAAACTAAGGGAAAACAATAAAAAATTTAAAGAAACATTCCCTAAGTAAAATTCTATCATGTCTAAACTTATTGATCATGTTTGGAAAGTGAAGACATTTTAACATGCACAAAGTCTTTAAAATTTACCTTAAGTACTGTTTCTTGTAAATGGAAGTATAGAGTAAACAAAAGAATTGCTAAAATTATACTTCAGAATAATTACTTAGGAAAAATTTTAAAATGTGATTCAGTTACCATTCTTTTTCACCCAAGTTTACACTTAGCTTTGGGAGTGTCATTTTTATTTCAAGGAAAATGAAGGTGAATTAATTACAGCACATTTGCTTTTCTGTTTTTATATTTCTTTGTCTTTCAGTTACATTGTATTCCTTATGAGCCTCATAGTTCACATAACTCCGTTTATAGTAATAATTATAAAAGTTCATTATCACTTTTGTCACAGAATATTACTAAATAGGTTCCAAAGTTTCTGAAAAGATTTCACTTTTGAGTGCTTTCCAAACATTTAGACAGTGGGGTAAAACAGAAAATGGACTAATAAGATGTAAAAATGAAGTTGCCAATTTCTTTTAAAGAGTAAATGATTGATTGATATGATTTCAAAAAAACAGTTAATTCTCCACTATCACCATGAGTATGAGTCTTCTTTCTTTCTTTTTGCTGAATCAGATTCTATTGGTACATTTTAGATATATGTAAATATTACATTCATCATAGAGAATTTGTACCTGTACGTGATACAGCTTGTTTCTTTTCTTTTTTTATTCATCTTTTAGAATTTGGTATCAGTCATTCATGTGGAAATGGAGATTATTGAAGGAAGATTTTCTTTGACTACTACTATAATGTCAGATCAACAACAGTGACAAGTCTCATCCTCTTTTATCCTTTCTTGCATATACTTAGTGCTTGCAATGGTGTCTGACATATAACACACGGCTTATACATATAAATAGATGAAATAATGGTTAGTTGAATGAAAGACAAGACACAGGGCAAGAACCTCAAGATGAAGCAGAGGGGACTGGGGTTATAGCTCAGCAGCGCAGTGCCTGCCTGTCAAGTGCAAGATCCTGAGATCGATTCCCACTCCCCCTCCCCGCTCAAAAAAAAAAAAAAAAAAAAAAAGCCATTGTTACACTCCTATTATGTTGTTTTGAAAATTTGTTCTTCTTTTGATTTGTTTTGTTTTTTCTTCTCTTTAAAATTAAAAAAAAAAAAAGAAAAAGAAAAAAAGAAGCAGAAAGGACCCTCAGGACGAAGCAGAAGAGATACCGGGGTGATAGTCTCCATAGTCATCAGCTCACCCAGATTGCTATAGATGCAATGGTTCTAAAAGACATTTTTTTGTAATAGTCAATTTTTTAACTGTCAACCAGATTACCTGAAGTCATTGTATAGGCATTTAGCAAAAGTCTGGGATTAATTCAGAGACATGCATATATGAAAACTAAACAAATAAGAAGGCACAATATACTTCCAAAATGACAAGGAAAAGAAGGAAAAGCTCAGCGGTGTAAGCACCTGCCTGGCAAGCGCGAGGTCCTGAGTT
Organism: Erethizon dorsatum; assembly: GCA_028451465.1. Lineage (NCBI taxonomy): Eukaryota > Metazoa > Chordata > Mammalia > Rodentia > Erethizontidae > Erethizon > Erethizon dorsatum. The sequence goes on from CM051823.1 coordinate 33,163,058, forward strand.
CGACTCCCGGAACCCACATATGAAAAAGGGGCCAGTGATATTGCTCAGCGGCACGGGTGCCTGCTGGCGTGTGAGGTCCTGAAGTCGACCCCCGGTACCCACAAAAAAAAAAAAAGAAGGAAAGGGAAAGAAATGCAAGACCCTATTTTCATAATAGGAAGAGAAACAATAATACTTCACAACAAATAAAATTTAAAAACAACAACAACAAAACAAGAATAAAATATAATAGCACACCATTATCCAAGAGTTCTGAATTGATTTTTAAATAACATGTGACAAGAAATAGAAGCAATTGTTGCTGAGAATGAATTGCAATTGTGTTCTATGTCTCAAAATAGGCCTGTAGAATTATTTCACACTTTTTACTATGTGCTAGCATAACTAATAAAGTTAAAAACTAATAAACATAAATAAAAGAAGGTTGATAAACTTGAGGATGGTCTTGATTTCCAAGTGCAATATAAGGGGTGATTGAAATATACAATAAATATTTAAATTTAATATATATTACAATAAAATGCACATTGCCATTAATCCCTAAGAAAACTTCCTCTCGCTTCAAATACACTTAACCGTCATTCTTGCCACTTTCTGAAACAGTTCTGGAAGTTCCCCTTTGATAGTGTCTTTACCCGATATGATAAAAAATACTGTAAATTCTGCTGCCAAGTTCCATCCAATGAAAAGGCAAGCTAGTAAAAATATTATGGTGTATCACCATTTATGTAATTCAATGGATCTGGCACCATATGATATCTGACACTTACCCAAAGTCAAAATGACCAAGAAACTTAGCCCTTTTGATTTCATTCAGAAGATGAAGGCAGCCAAGAGAGTAAACTTAAAGACACTCATGAAACAGGACTTCCAGAACTGCTTCAGAAAGTGACAGGAATGATGGGATAACTGTGTTCAAAACAACAGGGAATATTTTGAGGGTGATTGATGGAAATATGTCTTTACTGTAATATGCTTTTTTATTTTAAACATCCACAGTATTTTTCAATCACACCCATTACGCTTTATCACTTTAGAAAGTCTCTACATCAGTGTTCCTTTGGGATATCTTTTCTCCTTGAGGTTAACAACACAAGACTTTCAACACTTTCGTGATGGTAAACCCTAATTGTTCCTCCACCAAAAACTGAAGTGCTAGCCCTTTTTAATACTGAAATTTTCTCATGACTAGTGACAAAAATATATTACTACTTGACATTCATTTCTATATTTTCTCTTAATTCCTGTCATCCTGCTGAGATTTTCATTATCTTTTTAAGAAAAACATTCTTTCTGGTTTCCATCCTAAATTGCTTCTATATTCGGTATAGGAGCCTATAACCTTTAAAATTTTTTTTATAACAATACAAGCTTTCCCTGGCATCAAATTCCATGCAATTTATAATGACATCAAGCAGGAACAAAAACACAGTACCTATTTTTCAAGTTAGTGAAAGGAATGCGTTGACCATATATCCTAGGGTTCTGGATTTCAACTTTCTTTGCCAGATGTGGCCCTTCCCTGCAGGCTATATGAAGAAAGATTATCTAACTTATTTCTTCTTGTATCTTAAAAACTCTTTCTAACCCACTTTATCCCCAGTATTTATCTGTTTAGCAGTTAATATACAAATCTCAGTCATTTTCAACTCTGACCGTGAGTTGACCTCACACTGGCATTTAAAAAATAGTCTTTGTTTTTGGTTTCTGAATGTGGGGTATGGGACACACATGTGTAAACATGGCATTATCTTCCTGGTGTGAGAAACTGAACAAGTAAATAAGGACCGAAATGTACAATAGATATTGTGAAATGGGAAGAAATTTCTCAGAAGGAAAGAGGAACTAGGGTGGGGGAAGGGGAAAAGGAAGGAAGAGAAAAGGGAAGAAACCTATTTAAAAATAGGATAAAATGGAAACAAAGCTTTGTAAATAGGGAGAGGAAGAGGAATTAAAGGGAGGCGAGGGGATTGGGAAAAAAAGAGGAATCAAAATATATCATGTGCAGGCACAAATCCCCCCTGATGAATATGAATATTACGTATATCTAAAACGTACCAACAAACTAAAAAAAAAGTAAACATTTCCTTCTTTTTAAATTCTCACTTCATAATTGTAAGACATTGATTCATTTCCTGCCACTTTTTTAAGATCTTCTTTTGTTCTGTTTTACTTCCTTACTTAAATTCATTTACATGTACCATTATCTTTTCATAAAATGATCTTACCTATCTCTACAGTTTGAACAATTTTGTCTGTGTCTCAAAGTTAGAGATCTTCCATGATTTTCATTTGATTTGGCTGCCGCACAAGCTGTGTTCTCAGTTTGTCATTTTGCCCCGAATGCTTCTTTTTCTGTGTTCTCTATTGTCTTACAAAGACCCAAGTAGATGGAAGTCATTCTAGTCGCCTCGCTTTCTGACATCTCTCCTTACAAGTTCACTAATCCTAGCAAGACTTAGTGTTATTGTTCCTTTATATTGACTCCTTCCCGTCCTTACAGCTAATGATTTAGGTTCAGTCCTGAGAGAGATTTGTAACTGATATGCTCTTTGCACACCACTTAGCGCAATGCCTTAGCAAATGACTCCATCTCTTTAAGTCTCATTTTGCTTATATGTAAATTGGATAGCAATAATGTTTAAGTCATAGGATAAACTGTTAATAGATGTATACTATCTGCATATTTCCTGATACTGATACTATGATTATTCTACAGAGGTAGAACAACTAGCAAAGGTGTTCATAAAATTAAAGAATAAAAATAATGGAAAATATTAATGTGAGTTAGAGTTGATTGTTAAGTCAGTGTAAGTAGGACAATTGATTATATCACTTTTTAATGAACTCTCTGAGCTGATCTTTTCTTCCTCACCTTAACTATGGCCTTATTTATTCACAGGATATATATTTTCTTTCTTCCTTTTAAGGAAAACTTTTCCAAAATTACTTTACTTGCAGATAAATTGCCTTTAGTAATATTTCAAATATTTATGTAGCAACTATTTAAAACAGTTGCATTTCTACAGATTAGACTAGAAAATGAATTTTTGTCAGACAAATCGGATTTTCTCACTGGATTCTAATTTAATTCAGGGATGTGTTCCCACCTTGCTGATGACAATATGCAGTGGGTGCCAAGGATGCTGCTTCAGCTATCATCAGCACAAATGAGGAAAAGTCACAGATGCAAGCATCAGCTCTTCACAGAATGTCTTTTTTTTGTTTTCTTCCCGCCCCCCCCCCCGGATGCAACAGATGTGAACAGCAGGGAAACAACTTTTATGTCTCTAACAAAATTCCATGAATCTAGGTCTTAGGGACCACATTCCAACTTTATCATTGATTGTCTAATTCCTTTTTTTTTTTATTTATTTATTTATTTTTTTTTTGTGGGTACCGGGGGGTCGACCTCAGGACCTCGCGCACCAACAGGCGCCCGTGCCGCTGAGCGATATCACCGGCCCCTTTTTTGTATGTGGGATCCGGGAGTCGAACTCGGGCCCTCACGCTTGCAAGGCAGGCGCTTATGCCGCTGAGCCATCTCACCGGCCCTGTCTAATTCCTTTTTGACCAATGTCTGTAATGTGTGTGGCCAAATTCTTTGTATACAGGTATACATATATATACCACCAAAAAATATGCCGTGGGAAATTACATCTTTAATCATGGTAGTAAAAAATCAATTCAGACACAGGCAAATCAACATTTTCCGAAACAAACAAAGACTGTAGTGTCTTAAATATCAGCATTATTTTAAAGTCAATTATAGTTAGAAAGAAATGTACTTTCTAATTCACTTGTATAATTATACATTGGGAAGAGAAGAACGCGAAGAAATACACATGCTCTGTTCATGAACATGTCATTTTGATGTAATTTTCCCTCAGCTCAAACTTTTTATTAAAAATGATTCATCATTCTAAAAATATTAGTCAGAAAGGCTATAATTCAACTAACAAAATGGTGCTTATAGGCGCTGTAACCTTTAGCAATCTCTGGAACATTTTAAACTATTCTGAAAAGTGCAAGCAGAAATACTGAGTGTTCCGATCACACGAACGCCTGTGGGGATCTCCAATGTCTCAAATCAGAGGAAATTTTTCATTTTATTCTACAGCTTCAGCTAATACATGTAATAGAAATGGATATCAGAAATTCATTCTCATTCATTGTAATATGAACGCAAACGGAGAAAACAGTAAAAACCTGCAATGTCGGCACATTTCTTAGCCCTCTGGTTTGTCGGAGAGTAGGAATTATTTATGGACATTCTGACACAGCTCTAATATTGAAAGGTCTGCAGGTCTTTCTCCATTGAGAACAACGGCATGAAAATGTCCTATACAGATTTCCATGAATTTATCTTAAATATAAAAAGGGGTGATTAGGAAATCTGTCATTACATGGATTAAAAAGGACTCAATTAAATGATGTTTGCTTAAGTATTTTGCTATGCATTTCTTTATACTAAATTAACCATATAACTTTAACAAAACGTAGAGGTAGCTATACTCAGAAGTAAAATTCAATTAAAGGTAAAAATACTATGGTATTCGAATGTCTCTAGAAATGTATATGTACGCCTATGGTTCTTTGTTATTTGTTCTCTGTGTACACAGAAACATACAAAAACAGGAAAGTAATAGAGTTTTTAACAAACTTGTTTAAATTTTTTAAATATTCTGGAGAGAGAGTTTTTATTTTTTTCTAATAAAGGTAATGTATCAGAGTTCACTGGAGGAACAGATTTAACATGAAATATATGAAATATATAGGATTTACGAGGTAGGCTTACAATGGTTGCCCGCAGAGTGAGGTGTGGAAGAATGAGAAAGGGAGAGTGCACTGGAGAGCTGGAAGATCCAGCCAAAAGCCTAAGGCCTGGAGTCCACAGCAGAGTCCCGTGCGAGTCCGTATCAGGAAGCCAAAGGGTCTGCACTGGACCGCTGAAGAGTCTGCGCTGAAAGTCTGGAGATGGTCGTCCAAAGGCAATGGCGAAGACCAGCTCTGCCAAAAAAGCGGGACCCAGAGACTCCCCTTTTTTTCCCCATTTTATTCCATTCAAGCTACATGATGGGTCTTCCCTCCTCCGTAAGGTCATCATCCAGGCACACTCAAAACTGTGCTAAAGCAATCAGCTAGGTGAATGCATGGCAGGTGTGCTGCAGTGGGCACTCAGAGCCCTCTCTGTCCTCACTCGAACCAAGCTGACCCAGCAGCCCAACATTCAGGTGCAACAGCAGCGTTGGCACTTTGCGATAAATAAGAGGGTTTGGGGTTGCAGTTTGGGCACTCGCTCTCTAAAAGGTTCGCCATCACTGACCTAGATGTTTCTTATGCAAGTTGTCACCATAATTAACTATCACAGGGTATGTTCACTGAACTTGGGAATAAAAAAGAAAAAATTTGAATTGGTGTTCTATTTCCTCATAAATTACAAACCGGGCCAATTTCTACCTCTCCATTTAGAATCAACGGTGGTCAGTGGTGGTTCACCCTTTTTTTTTTTTTTTTTTTTTTTATGGAATCCTAGGGCTTTAAAATAGTCCTGAAATAAATCTATCTCATCACCTGTATTCAGAAAAGAAGCCATGCATTTCCATTAAAGAAAAAGAGAAAAATCTTAGGTCAGCTGGCAAGCCTTTCCATCTCAATTCGTGCAATTGAATATTTGTGTACTCATATAATTTTCATAGTGAAAAAACTAGAAATCTCTGTAGATTGGAAAACAAAACAGGTCAGTGAAATATTTCAGAATACTTGGAAGTGTGTAACAAAAAAGAACGAGAATCTTGCTGAAGAAGATGATATCCAGACAGAGGAAACCTATATGATTTATCACCACCGTTACAGTTGTCTGAGGAGGGTGTGGGGCTGGGCACTTGTCCATGCGTTCAAATCCAAATTCTTTTTTATTTTTTTTATATGCGGGTACCGGGAGTTGAACTCAGGACCTTGTGCTTGCCAGGCAGGCGCTTATGCCACTGAGCTATATCACCGGCCCTCAAATCCAAGTTTTTCTGATCCTTGACAGAGAGTGACAGCATTCTCTGTAAACACCAACAGTTAAGGCAAGCTCCATGTGGTATTGGTATAAAACAGGGACTTATCCACCTCTTTTTGTAATTTTTTACCTAGACATGCATCTTATACAGTATAGGCTTTTTACCTGGTATATGCAATGCAGATGTGAAAAATAAATTTGAAATTTTTCTAGATGTAATCAAAAAATGAGACTTAGAAGAGGTATAAAAGTATAGTCCAAAGCATTTTGATGCCTTTGTTCACCAACTTTTTTTCTTTTGTGAAATTCAGCCCACAAAATAATCCTGTGTGTGAATATAAAGTTTTCTCTCCAGTTCTATTGCCTTGATGTAGTCATTTATCTCAAAGGCCTTATTTTAAGCTGACATCACACATAGACCGTTACCTAGACTTCTGTCTTAGTATCTATAGTCATAAGGCAAACTCTTCATGATATATCATTAAAGTATTATGCAAAGGAGGATGTAGGCTCAGTGTTTGATCTGAAAGTTAGCATTTGCCTTTTTGCAAGGGAGGAGGCCTACTTTGTCTATCTTTTTCTCCAAATCTAAACCATGAGCCTATTTAATTAGGGAAGTAGAAATATTTATGATAAAGCAAACTACCAAATATACCACATTACTAGAAGATATGTGTAGAGTAAATTTGAAACAGAATTATATGTATTTAATGGGCAAATAAACATATATTTGAAGAGTGTCTGAAATCAGATTTGACATTTGTAGAACTAAAGTAAACACAGGTAGAGTAGCAGTATATTTGCCTCCGAATGAACACATTGGAATTGATATCTCAGTACAGTTCCAACTTTAGCTTTCCGTAATTCTTTCAGTACACATTTTTCAAAATGCAAAGACATTTATAAGTAAAGAGTAAAAGAAAATCCTAAAATCACTGTGTAATTTGTAGTTAATCTTTTGAATTCAAAGTTTCAGAAGATAGAGTTCACAAATAGATATTTTCACAGTTAACTTCATACTATTAATTTCAGCCATTACTGCCAAGAAATTGACCTTTATTTACTACATGACAGTTTTACTTGCCATTTGTATTTCAGAGTCTTACCTTCTTTTCACAAATACTTGTATTGATTATATTCGATGTCTCCAATGGAGAATTTTCTGAGCTAAACAAGTTCTTTGTGTTGATGAGTAGTTTATGTGCGAGGCTTTATTATTTAGACTCCTTTGCAAAGCTGATTCTTTCCAGAGTATTTTGTGTTTTTGTGATGCCTTGGCATTAGTGCTATATTGCCTTGCTGGAATAAGTTATTTTTATAAATTTTAGTCATAATGAAACAAGCAGTTCAATGTAAAATGCATTCATAGATGGAGTTTTAAAATACCTCAAGTAACAAATCAAAAGTAACACATATAGACTCATTTATTTGAGAGAGGAAAAGAAGATATCAAAAACAAACAAAACTCTTCCTTGTTCCAACCTCATGCTGTGGTGTCCACTGCTGCTTCCTTTGTTCCATGAAGTTACTTTAACCAGACAAGGCAAAGATGGGATTTATGTAGAACTTTTTACACTTTTTATATAAATGAAAACCTGGGATATGTAAAATAATAGCAAATGGAAATATAGTGAAGAAAATTTAAAACATTAGGAAAATAAAATATACCTAGAAATATTGTAAAACTATATTAGATATCCCTTGAGAAGGGAGTCCTTTGAATACGTGAGTGGATGATAGAGTGATACAGTTGATCCTAAGAGATGAATGTTTAATGATATAAAAGTGTATTAACAAAACTGCAATCAGTATTGATAAAATTAATCACAGTCTCATCTGCATAGCTCTAAGGATCAGGCATCTGCAGCAAAAATTTACATTAAAGTACTAGAATCAAAGCCATTTACAGGTAGTGTCACCATCTTTGAATAAAAATTTAGAGGCAAGGCAGATAAAATTATAAAATTCATTAATAAGAAATATTCCTCAGATAGTTTTGACAATTCTATAGCTCTTTAAATAATTAGAAACAATAGTTTATAGAACAATGGCTAAAATTAGAGATAACTGGTAAACCAAAGATTAGGATTAAGGATACCAAAAGAATTTCATTCTGAAAACACAAATTAGGCCAGAGAAGCTGTTTCTTGTTTAGTTTCTCCTGAGTTCTTCTTTCTAAAATGTGTGTAGTACTCTTCACTTTTCTTAGGGATAGACATTGGCCTTAGGTCTATGACTCGGCTTGAGGCAGGAGATTAGGGCAGGGGCAGAGTGTACAAACAACTGGGCAGAATGTATCGAAGATCATAAAAACCCAAAGAACATGACCAAAAATGACTCTTAGGCTCCCAAGCATTGTACACAGAACCAATCAGAAAATGATATTTTCAATCCCTTATATAAATCTGACAGGACCAATCACAAAAGTACTATTTTCAATGTTTTATTTATGTCAGCTGGGAATCCAAGCAAGTCTTTCCATGGAGCAGTTTAAATCTGGTGCCAAATCAAAAGAGTTTTCGATAGGTCAACTGTCTCAACACCTCATGTGCATGAGGGAAAAGCCAAACCAGGAATTTCAGATATAGAAAATACCTTGTTCAGGCTGGCAATATGGCTCAGCGGCACAAGCGCCTGCCTGGCAAGCGCGAGGTCCTGAGTTCGACTCCCGGTACCTGCATGTAAAAGAAAAAAGGAAAAGAAAAGAAAATACCTCTCTCTTATCCTTAAGGCTTCTGTGAGTCTCTTTATTGGCCCACTCTCACCCTACACAGTGAACTTCTTTTCCACTTTCATTAAATGTACACTTGCACTGCCTTTTCTGTGTGTCATGTTCAATTCTCTGTTCAGGACACCAAGAACCTTGAAAGAATCCCAGAGGACCCCTCATGCAGTAACATGCTCAGAACTGGAATAAGAGTTAATAGAAGAGTTGAAGATGGAGTAGATTACTGATAGAGCAATTTGCCCTTTCTGTATTCACAAAAACTTTCTTGAATCTAATCTTCTATCTAAAGAGAAAGGTGGCAAAATCTCTGAAATGTGACACTTTCCAAATAGAACAATCTAAGACATCCAATAATCATCTTATTCACTATTACTACCAGTCCTTTACAGTAACTAAAATCAGAGGTTTTGTTATAAATTCAACAGAACAGTCATTAATTATATCTATTCTCCGATAATGTTTGATGAGGCAGATTTCTTCAAATTCTATCCAACCTCTGCTCAAACCAATTGCATTTAATCTACACTATTAAAGTATAAAATTCCATGCTGTGTTAAATTTCAAAAAGAGATGAAGCAATAAAAGGAATAGTTTATCATCAAAGAATTTGCAGGGTGACTAGAATTTGCCCCAAATACTAGAATGAATATCCACAAGTTATTCATCTTTCCTTTTTTAGCTCTGTTCCTCATAAATGCTGATTGTGTGGTGTGAACACATTTATTTTCCATGTGAATTTGTCAGATACCTCATAATGATAATGGCTGACATTTCTTAGGGAAGAAATCTAACAACTTTAATTGAGTGCCCTGGAAGATAGTCACCAACAAGATTTCATTTTTCAAAAAGTTCCCACAATGGGAGAAATGTTCACAGACCTGACAAGCATAGTGACTGTTTCTCCTTTGGGTAATAAAACCAGCTTCATTTCTCTTACTTTTGCCTGTAGTTCTTAAATGCAAAAGAAAGGTAATTTTCATATGAAATATATACATAAGGTACCCTTCCTGCATTACTCAGTAGGCATCTATTGCTTTCAGTTTAGGATCTTCTGGAAAGAAAAAAAAATTGGTAGATTGGGAGGTTTCTAAAGATAAAATCTATTTAATTAATTCTAATCTAGAAGTCAGTTTTTATTTAATTCTAACAAAAGAGATTCCCCTAAGCTTGATATTATAAAAAAAAGATTCAAAAACAATAACATTTCTTATGATCAGTCAATAGCTCTTTTTTTCAGTTTTAATTTTTAAAAATTAAATATTTGAGACAGGTAATTAACTGATTTGAGGCTTATGTAAAAACTTATTAGGCTTTTTCTATGAATAGAATTATCACTTACAAATATTTATATATATATTTTCTCTTTGCTTTGAGCATGGTATTTAACTTATTATACCTGAGTAGTATCCATGAACAGTAAGACAAAATGAGGAAATAATGATCCATATTCTGGATATTTTCATAGCAAATCTCTGGCTGAAAGTTAAAAGAATACTGTACCTCAAATACATGAGGCATTAATAATTTTGATCAGTTAATAAAATACTAAGTTCAACTTTGGCATAATCTATCAATAACTCCATTTCTCACTCATTTTGGTTTAGCCAGTTTAGTTGGCTCTAGTATTGACTTTGAATTTACAGCACCAAAAGCCAGGTGGAAAGAATTATCAATATGTGTTGATTTAAGGAATAATGTTAATTTTTAAAGTGTATACCCAACATGTACCCACATATCTTCAGACACTCAAATATATATACCTACATATACATCAGGGACTGTACTAAATACAGAGAACAAAATGATAAATGAACAAAATGATCATGGTGTCATGAATTTACATCCTAGTGAGGATGAAAAATTATGAAGAAATATATTTGCTAAAGGACTAAAAAAATCACATTTAGATAAATTTAATAAAAACAACAAATAGGATTTATAGACTAATTAGACACTTTGCTTAAAGTCAAGGAAAGCCTTCCTGTTGAAGTGGTCTTGAACCACAGACCTCAAGGACAAGAAGGAACCAGTCATTATAAGAGGTGAAGCAAAGAAAGGAAGGAAAGAAAGAAGGAAGGGAGGGAGGTTGGGAGGGAGGGAGGAATGAAGGAAAGAAGGAAAGAAGGGAGGGAAAGAAAAGAAGGAAAAGGCAAAGGAGTAAAGAGAGTATTGCAGGGAAGGAGGAAAGAACAAAAGAAGAAAAAAGAAAATAAAAAAGGGAAATAAGATGTACATGCTAATTTTCAAGTAATCTCTGTCTGGAATTACTTTCCACAACAGTACTTGCTACACAAACATCATGAGGCAAAGAAATGTTGTCAGAAAAGGAAAGATGAAAAAATGCCCCATTTTTCACAAATAAAAATAAATTCAATTTTGAAAACTAAACATAGATAAATGGAACATAGCTTCCAACAAAATTATGGAATACGTGTCTAAATATATTATCTTTCACTTGTAAGAATAGATTAATCACTAGTAATTAGCATCTGTTCATTAATAACAAATGTTCTCAGATTTCACTAATTTTCTATATTGATCATGTTGTAAAATTGCCGATGACAATTTGTAAGAATTTCCGCAGGATATTCAAAATCCTCCAGTGGCATCCTTGGAATAACTGGGTGAGTGGGGGATGTGTTAGAGAATCTTGAAGTTATCTAGATATATATGTAATTGACAATTAGTAGGAATACTAAGAAATTGTCTCCAGTGATACACAACAGAATTCTCTCCCCTTGTCTTTGGGACTAAAACCGAAACCTACATAATGACTTAGGCTTTATTACTAGAGCATCTATGCTGACTGCGAAGAAACAGAGCATGATTAGAAAGGTATAATTTCCTTACCAAGAGGCCAATCTACTTTTGTGTGACATTTACCTTTGGTTCAGGTTGATCATTTAGAAATGTACAGAATACTTGCAATGTTTCTTCTTTTTTTTTTTTTTTTTTTTTTTTTTGTGGGTGCCGGGGGTTGAACTCAGGACCTCGCACACTAGCAGGCGCTCATGCCACTGAGCGATATCACCGGCCCTTTTTTCGTATGTGGGTACTGGGAGTGGAACTCAGGAACTCGCGCTTGCCAGGCAGGCACTTATGCCGCTGAGCCATCTCACTGACCCCAGTGTTTCTTCCATGTGACATTCTTTCAAACATTTTTAAAGAAAGGTATAGTCATGTTTACTGTTTTCCAAGTTAAACATCCCCTGTATTTTCAGCTATTACTTTTATTCATCAACATTTTTGTCATTTCTCTATACATATTTCAATTTATCAATAAGCAGCTTAAAGTGTTTCTAACCAATGAGCACAGTGTGTGCATTCTAAGCATGAAATGGGCCACCTCCAGAGACACTAAGTTTATAATATTCTCAATGAGGAACTGAAAAACGACTTAGAGTTCAGTCTGGAAAAAGGGTCTTATTTAATTGCCTCTATGGTCTTTAATGACCTTGATGGATCTGACCTCCGTCTACTTCCCCTACAGCCATCCGAGTTCCTGAGCTCCAAGAACTATCACAGCAGTTCCTACATCCTGCAGACCCTGCCCAAGCCCGGGAACAATGCATAGGACACGACACACTTGCCCCACCTGCTAGGTCACTGTGTTCATTGCTATAGCCATGCATTCAGTCATTCTTTATCCCCCAATTTCACTACATCCCTTTGCATCACCCCACCGAAGCCCTTCACACTAACCACCCTACCCTATACATAAAAGACCCATCTCAATAAACTGGACTCAGACTCTCTTTTGAAATTATTCCATGAAGACTTGCCCAGAATCCCCAGATTCAAACTGGCTGTATTCTTTACTGGTTCATCACCATTTACCTAACAGACCTAAACATGTTAAAATCTACCCATCAAAAATGATTCAATTAAATTAAAACTGTTGTGGTCAGGCGTGGTGGGACATGCCTGTAATCCCAGCATTTGAAAGGCTGAGGCAGGAGGATCACCACACGGAGGAGGCCAGCCTGGGCTACATAGTGAGACCCTGTCTCAAACAAAAAAATAAAAATAAAAATAAAAATAAATAAATAAATAAATAATAAAATAAAACTGTTGTGAACATATGATCAGACTAAATATTCTCTAATATTATATCAATAATTTTGACAAACAAATGCTATTCTAAATCCATAAATATAGAAACCATAATAAAAAAAGAATCAAAATAAAAAAAAGTTAAGGCTTACTACTGGAATAGAATCAATAGAAAATGTAAGTATGATTATGCAATGAGGTTTATTTGATAGACTTACAGGATCAGAAGTGGGAGAGTTCATAATGGCCATCTGCAGAATCAGAGGCAGGAGAATCCACAGTGACCATCTGCCCACTGGAGGGCGGAATGCTCCAGTAGCTGCTCAGCCCGAGAAGAAGTAAGCTTTGGAATAAGAGGGATAGAGGATGCAGCACAAAGTTGAAGTCCTGGAAGTTCACTGTAGAATCTCCCACCTTTTGGAGTGTGTCTTGGAAAGCTGAAGGAACTGGAGTCTAATGTCCAAAGGCAACGACAAACTGGAGCTCTTCCAAAACAGGGAGGGCCACTTCCTATTCTTTCCTCCTTCATCCTGTCCAAGCTACAAGCCCACTGGTTGGCACCGCTTACTTCTGAGGTTCGTCTTCCCCACATCAGTTTGCTGGCCTACTTGTCAGTCATCCACAGGTACACCCAGAACTGTGCTTCAATAATCTGCTAGGCATTTCTCAATCCATTCCAGTTAATGGACCATGATTAACAGTCATATTCTTCAAAAGCAACCCCACTGAAGTACTTTCTCCAAATAGGCCCTAACACCTAGATTTTAGGGGACATTTGAAATCCAAACCATAACAGCCAGTCTTTCCTGGGTGTAGTTTTGCACTCATAACTTATATTTTAATGGTAAAGGAATAAAGATAGGAAGAACAAAATGAATGATTGTGTGTAAAATTGATGTAATGAATGCATTGAATATTTGTTAGCACTTCACTAAACTATTGCTATATCCATTTACTAATTGGATACAGCTAAAGTAAAAGTAATAGTTAATAGATACCATAGAAGTGTATGTTAGAGTGGCCAGTGGGAAAGAGACAGCCAAAGAGTCAGAACTGACATACTATTATTCTCTGGTATAAAGTCAAATTAGGTACTCTCAAGAACCACAGATTATATAAACTCATGAAATCCTGAGAAAAATGAAGGGACATTTTATTATCATATTTAGAATTCCAAAATGCTCTTACACTGTAAGCATCTGAAAATGACTGAGAATTGTTTGAACAACAATATAATTATAAGACGGTCTTTACAATAATAATTTAGAACAGTCTAATAATAATACAGTTTGGAAGTTTGAGGCACAAATGTATATATAGATTTTACATATGTAATTGCTGTTATTCAGACAATGACTGAAGTATAGCTCTATTCAGTCCCACTTTTACAGAGAGGAAAATTCATAGATAGTGTTTATTATTACTATTAATTGAAAATATGCCCTACCATACACTGAAATGCCCCCAAAGTAAGAATTACCAACTATAGATTAAAAAAAGTTAATAATATTTGCCCTGATATTTTCCCACCAAAATTTTTTTCTATGTCATATATGTATATATAAATAAATATGATTATATATGTTATATACATACACATTTTTATTTTGTATATATATAATTATGTTCATTTTTATTTTAGAGAGACAATTTCTACTATCTGAGTTCAGCAGGATTTATGTGAATCTCACTCCATAGGTCCACGTTCTATGAATGGAAATAGAAATTAAAAATGGGCTTTTTCTTGAGGAGATAATTTTGGATGGTATATCAGTAGTAGACGGCATGATTATAAAACACTCATGAACAATAAACATAGCAACAGTTTACTTTTTTTTATTCAGAACTTTTTAAGATCTTTCCCATTTACTATCATTTGACAGAGTTAAATCTATCTCTTAAAATATTAGGGTATCTAGATTTAATGTTATATCTCTCACATCAAAGACATTATTATTTACCTTTCAGCTGCTTACAATTTAAAGAAGAGTCTCATATTCACAACATAAACTTTTAAAAATATAAACCAATGTGATGACACTGTCTACAGTATGGGGGAGAAATAAACTAAGAGAAAAGTAATGAGTTCCAATGCTCTAAATTTACAAGGAAGTTAAAGATTCATTTTTATTTTTAAATTACAGAAAATACCTTGAAAGCTTCATGATCATTGCTGTTATCAGAAATGGCATTATTTGAAGTAAGAAAATTGTGCAATTATCAGCAAGTAAGCTAAACTCATTGTGGTTAGTAAATTGGAAAAGATAAGAAGGCAAAGTTTACTACACAAATAGAAACTGATAAAAGAAATCACTTTCTCTCAACATTGGTCACCAAGAAAGAGAGCAAAAGAAAAGCATTAAAGATAGATTCAGCTTTAAGATTATAGCTATACTTACTGTGCACTCCATCTCTGCTGATGTTCTGCAGTAGAATTTGACCTTAAGAAGCACCTACTAGGGCCGGTGAGATAGCTCAGCAGCACAAACGCCTGCCTGGCAAGCGCGAGGTTCTGAGTTCGACTCCCAATACCCACATAGGAAAAAAGGGCCGGTGATATTGCTCAGCGGCACTCGCGCCTGCTAGCACGCGAGGTCCTGAGGTCGACCCCGGTATCCACAAAAAAAAAAAAAAGAGCACCTGCTAGAGGTAGTGACAATGATATATACACCCTTAAAAATCAGAGAAAAGGGCCGGTGAGATGGCTCAGCGGCGTAAGCGCCTGCCTTGCAAGCGCAAGGGCCCGAGTTTGACTCTCGGATCCCACATACAAAAAAGGGGCCGGTGATATCGCTCAGCGGCACGGGTGCCTGTTGGCGCCCAAGGTCCTGAGGTCGATCCCCCGGTACCCACAAAAAAAAAAAAAAAAAATCAGAGAAAAAACTTATGAGTTTCACATGAGTATTTTGTGTTTTCAGCAAATTAAGGCTATTTTCAAACATCACCCTCTCCAGAAGAGATTATAAACAAAATGTGTACCATCCTAAAATACATTTTGATCCAAATTACATATTTGTCAAGCTGTATAAGCTCTCAAAAGCCCAAAACCATGCAGAGTACTCTCATATATGGAAACACACACCCACCCACCCACACACACACCTAGTTTTTGCCATTGATCTTTCATCACCTTGACTTCAAACATTCATTCTCAAAAACCATTATGTTTATACACAGCGTGGATGTACTTACTTAACTCTATTTCAAAACTGAAGTCTTGCTGCTATTGTGTCTCTGACTTTGTGCTCTACGCATACAATAGCAGAGAAAAACAATTTCCTTTTGGTCTTAAATTCTTGATCCTGAATGTCTGACTTGATAGCTATCAAATGCCAACTATTTCTGTGGCTTATTATATGTTTTCTGAACAGGGCCACTTCAATAATCAGAGTCATGCAACCAAATTCCACTTCCCTAGCCAGAAGCTGGTAATCCTACATCTGCTTAACCTGAGTATCTTTTGTTATTAGATACTCAAGCGCATATTACTTACTTACCATGAATATCCAAGATAAAAAGTAAAATCATAAGACTTTTTAAATATTTAAATTTAGAAAATTAGCCTAAAGATTGCTGTATTTCCTAAACTCATATTTTTACATTACCACTGTAAGCAAATATTTATGTGGAGTAGTAAGTAACTTTACAAGTAGGCACAACTTAAAATTGAAATAATAGTTAAATGCTTTGTTTCAATATTCCAAAGTAGAGACAGCTATTAAGAAGCTTTTTCCTGGGGCCGGTGAGATGGCTCAGCGGCTTAAGCGCCTGCCCGGCAAGCGCAAGGGCCCGAGTTCGACCCACTGGTACCCACCAAAAAAAAAAAAAAAAAAAGAAGCTTTTTCCAATCAGAACTGTTATAGAAGTTGATGTGGCTCATCTGGACTGTTCTGATTTTTGATTCCCATGGAGAACAGGAAGCCATAGAACAACACTGAGGGCCAGTGCTGGGAAACAAAGCTCACTGCTTCTCTCATCTTTGCTACCAACTGTTCTTGGTATATTATTTCAGGGAAAACTTCATGTAATTTTCTAGTAGGTTAACAACCTGCAGAATCAAAGTGACACTTTTCTAAAAATATGTAGAATTAAACATCAAGCTGATAGTACAATAGTAAAACTTTGCTGTGTACACTTAAATCTATCACAAACATGAAAGATCAGATAGAGAAGATGGTGGGTGTAGGGAAGAGCAGTGAATTGGAGTTCATGGACGATTAGTTAAGAAACCAGGGTAAGACCCATGTGGTATGATGCAGGCTCAGGTTAGCAGTGTCCCTAGACTCAGATATGTGTCTTCCAAAAATGAGCAGGAATGTGATTTAAAAATGAGAGGACTAGAGCCAGTGAGATGGCTCAGTGCATAAGCGCCTGCCTGGCAAGCACGAAGGCCTGATTTCGACTCCAGGAACCCACATACGAAAAAAGGGCCGGTGATATAACTCAGCGGCACAGGTGCCTGCCCTAGGTCGACCCCCAATACCCACAAAAAAAAATGAGAGGACTAAAATGGAAAAAGCAGGTTCTAAACTTGCATACTAGAAATCATATAAAACCACAAGTACCTTTACAAGCCATAATTCTACTTTTTAAAATGTATTTCATTTCCAATGGCTAGTATAGGCACGGTCTTTATCCTCAGTGCTACTTCATTTATTGTAGGTAGTCCAACAACTGTCATATATTTTAGAAATAGTGCTAATATGGGCAAACACTAGAAAATCTTTAAAGCTTAACAAGAGAAAAGCTTTATAGAGTGTGAAGAAAATCCTACTACATTCATATCTTAATTTTTCCCTTGGTGATTTTTATGTTAGAATGACTGCTGTGATTTTAATACTGACACATTCAGCTCACCCAGACCTGAGAGAAAGAGTGATTAGAGTTTTTAAATAATATGCAAGATTCTTTATTACAAATATTTAAGATTGTCAAGAAATCTAAGTTGAAGCTACTGTGCTCTCCAAGATTTGCACTCGAAGTATCTCTTCATTCAAATGTGATTAAGGGCATACATGTAAAGAATACATAATTTATTAGTTTTCTATTATTCTTTTCCTCACTTAGGGCAATAAGTTGACATAAAGGATAAGTTTTTCAACCGTTTTAAATAGTCTCTCACAAAATTCCTACAGTTATAAAAGATAGGAGGAAATCGAGCACAAAGGTTTACTTTGTTTCAATTATCTGCTAAAGATTTCAGAGTGACAACATCCCCATTTAAGGATGCCACTTCAGGATAAATTCTTGATTAAAGAGAAAAAAATTTAATAAATATCATTCAACATTAATTGCTAAATCAAAATAATTTTATAGGTCTCTGAATGTAGAACACATACCCAAAGTATGTGTTCTCAACGGTTCTTTGGAGAATGTGTTATTTTAGTCTGAGTTAGTATAACAAAATTTATAATCTAGGAAACTGATACATAATGTAAATTTTTTTCCTACAATTTCAGAGGCCTGGAAGTCCAATATCAAAGCTAGACAGTTTCATAATCTGTTGAAGGCCCGTTTTTTTGGTTCATCAATGGAGCCTTCTTGCTGTGTCCTTATGTGGAGGAAGGGACCAGCTAGCTCTCTGGGGTTGTTTTTATAAGGGCATTAGTCCCAAAGATGAATATCCAGCCTTGTGACTAAATCATTTTTCAAAGTCCTCAACTCCTAATACTATGACTGTGGGCATTAGGATTTTGATGTATGTGTTTCTTTAAGTGGAATCAGACCGTAGTGCATGTGATGTTGAAGGGTGGATAAGGAAGAGAGAAATAGTGCAGAGAATTACAAGTAAAACTGGCTTTTACCTTTTAAGAATTTATATTCTAATAAATTTAGGAACCCCCAGTCCTTAGAAAATGTGTAACCTAGTTAAAGTGCTAAATTTAATACTAGTAAAATTACAGGAAAAAGTAACTGTGGCAAATAATAACAATATGGTAGTGTAGTGAAAAGTATATGTGCTGGAAAATTCAGACTGGTTGGTTGTTGAAGGAGGCTTCATGAAGAAGGTAAAAGTTGAATTGGCTTAAAGAATGTCGAATCTATGGAGAGGTTTATTTCAACAGCAAATGCCTTTTTTTTTTTTTTTGAGCTGGTAGTATGGGGTGACAGTGCAAAACCCAAAACACAGAAAATGACACAAGAGAATCCCAGTGTCATAACTGAGCAAGTGGAGCCAGTGGGAAATAAGGCTGAATTAGTGGATCACATCCATTTGTTATTATGTTCAAGTGTATGTAACAGAGACTGGACTGCAATGGTTTAACCAAAGAACAGATTTTGTTTTTTCCCACAAACAAGGATTCTGGAGGTGGAGCACTCACGGATAGCACAATGGCAACTCTAATGCAGTATTAGATCCAGAATCCTTCTCTATTTCTGCTCTGTGAGTCTAATCTTCAGCACTGCTGGTTACAACATAGTTCCTGCACCACCAGAGTGTCAGCAGAAGAGGGGCAAAGAGAAACCCAGCTTTCCTGAACACGTCTGGTAAACTCACCTTTTCCATTAGCCAAGCTCATGACACATGGACACTCAGGAAATGACATGTAGTGTTATTTTATTTTTAATTGGTCTCACTAGCATACTTGTACATCAGAGAAGAAGGGACAAGGGAAAATACATATATTGCGAACACAACTTGAAGTATCTGTTTAAGATAGGTTCAAACAAGTTTCAATAGACAAAAAAAAATTGCAATGTGATAGGAAGTAAAGGACTATTGTGAGTTCCTTAAGGCAATTTGGAAGAGAACTAGGGCTTCACAAAACTGAGCTTGGCATCAGTGTGTATGGAACAAAGAGAGACAGTCATGGAATGAGGGAAGGGAATGGTCTAGAACATGCTGCGATCTCATATATATGTAAGAGAGTCTATTTTCGTGTGCTCATAGTAGAAACAGGAAAATAGTGAAGACATTTCCGTGGAAGTAGCAACAGAACACAAGGCCATTTTACATAGATATTGAAGGACAAGGGAAAAGTAAAAATTATGTTCAAGTCTGTGAACATTTAAAAAGTATTTACAAAATCAGTTTTCTTATTTTTAAACTAAAAAAAGGGAAGCTCAGAGATGTGTTCAAAGTCACAAATAATCAGTGACAGCCCTGACCAAACTCAAGTTTCCTTCTTTTACTGGAATACTACTTTAACATATCAGTCCCATGACTTATTTCATATACATATACTTGTATATTCCCATAAACATGTATATTTTATATTTTAATTTGAATTTATATCTTACAAATTTAATAAGATTTGTTTCTATTCTTTGGAGTTGCTCAAAAACTAGGAGTTCAGTATATAGTATGCTTTAGATTATTTTTGCTGTTATTCCTTACTACAAAAAATTACAGCATAGTTTTGCTATTGTATTATAAGGATATTACTGAAAATTGCATTTCTAGCCTGCAGAAACAAAATCTAAGGTAAAATGTGTAGGCTCCTTGTAAAAGATTAGAAAGTGAAGGGAATTACTTTGTAGTGAAGTAGATTTAAGAACTTTTCATTTGATTTTTGTTGTATAAAAGTTCCTGTAAGCAAATAAATTGTTACACAAAGACTATTTAAAAATGCATGATGTTGGCTTTTAGATAAAAAGCCACTCACTCTTAGAGCATTTACTAAAGTTTTATTTGTGTTCACCAGCTTGATAGGGTTCTTCCTAGCTCTAAAACAGCACAAACCCACTAACCCCAAAGGGAGATGACATTTCACAGTGAGATATCTTGCTTGTTATCTAGGTCTTCCTGCCATGCAATGTAACTAACATAGTAAAGACAACCAATTTCTTCCTTCCCACAAATCTGTATCCCCACCTCATGCTCATCAAAACCAAACTCTGCTACATCCCATTTTCTTAGGTTTTTGCTTTCTTCTGAGACTAGAGCAATTAATTTGAGTGAATATGTATACATCCAATTAATAAGTACCTTTGCTCTTTCCTTACTTTAGTTTCTGGAATTGAATATTATAAAAATTATACACTGATATGAGCATAATAGATTTAACTAAAACAGTATTTTCTCAAAAGTATCATTTACTATCAAGGTTATGTATGGATTGAAGCCTATAACATTTAGATAGAAGGAAGAAATAATAGAGACATGCTGAAGAAGGGAAGAGGCATCCTGGATCAAGAAAGGAGGGATCTGGGACACTTCTTTGCATACCCAAGATTTATAGCAAATTTTCAGCCCTGCCTCTCTGAAACAGGCCTGCAGTTGCTAAATAAGCTGCACTCCCCAGCCATTTCTTGGGCTTTAGTCTAGGAAGCCCCACTCCTATGCACTGACCCTCCTGTGCTACACTACAGGCTCCATTAAAATAAAGACATACTTCAGTGTTCCAGTGAAAACAAAAATAGCATATTTTAGATCACAGTTTAAAATATTTCTGGACCACAGCTAATTTCCCCGAATGTTTATCAGTGATGATGATCATGTTTTATCTCGTAATTTTTCAAGTTCCTAGTTATAAGTGTACATGAGAAAAAGAAAAGGCTTTGCACAAGTCATAAAAATGATTAAGGAGTTTGGCAAATAAGTCTTCAAAGTAATGATAAGATCGAGATATCTGAAATAAATTAGCTTACCAGAAAAAATATTTAGTTATAATTTATTTATAGTCTTAAATTGTGTAAATGCTTAGTCAGGAGGAGATGATCACCAGATGTTCTTGAAAGAACCAGATTAAATTAGCTTAAAGTGCAGCCAGAGAGATCCAAGATGGAGAGCTTTCAGACAGTAAGGGAAGATAAGTTCAACAGCAGACTATGAAAGGAAATCTCAGAGTGTCTGCTATCTCCTTGATACTGTTTAGGTACATACATGTTTGAGAGACCCTCCTGCCTGATATCATTATAACTGTTTGCGTACGAAAACCAGTACAAGTTCTTGAGGGATGATTAACTAGAAATTAATTTAGAATAAGGCAATCAGAGGGAAAGAAAAGTAACGGATTTGAAAACAATAACAATGATTTCATATTTTGTTCTAGGAAACAGAGTAAGAGTTGAATTGAAATGTTGCTGAGTTCATCTCTGAAAATTTCATTTATTTATTATAAGATCATTTCAAGTTTTTCTAGCCATCAACATGGGAGAAATTTGATTGATGAGCTCCAGATATTTATCCAATTCAACAATCTTGGATCTTGGCAAGGCATAACATAAGCTCTCTAAACTGAGCCTTTCTGCAAATAATTTTAGTAACACAAAAGACAGTTTATTTCTTATTCTGTGCAAATTGGTAGTTAAAATTTAAAATAAATGGGGAAATAAGATTATGAACAATTCACGAACAATGTATGAAAATTATATACCACTACACTGGTACCTTGGTCCACGAATTTAATTTGTTCCAGGATTCAGGAAAAGATGGCCACCTTTGTGTTCATGCAGGAAAGGTGGCCTTGGTCGTGTTCATCACCCTATGCAGAGTTTGCCAACAAAAACAAAATTTTGCCAAATGTCTGTTTGGGAACTAAATTGTTCACAAACAAAAATGTTCATGAACTGAGGCATTACTGTATTTGAAGCTTAATGGTAGTACTAATAAGAATTATAATAATATTGTATTGTTGTGTACCAAGCAATGTGATAAATATGTATATGTTTAATTAATCTTCACAGCAATCTTATAAGTTGAGTTCTTCCTTTTTTCAAATTTCAAAGTAATAAACTAAGATGTAAGTGAGTACGTATTACACCTTAGTTTATATCTTCAGTAAATGATGGTTTTGGAATAGGACACAAACCCATTGATTCACAAGCACAAAGTCCCAATTATATCGTACATTTTTGTAAAGGAATTTTCCAGGGAAAAGTCTTAACAGCACAGCAATAGAAATGTAACTTCTTTTTTTTTTTTTTTTCTTTATGTGGGTACTGGGAGTTGAACTCAGGACCCGCGCTTGCCAGGCAGGCGCCTATGCTGCTGAGCTATCTCATGTATCTTCTTGAACACATGAAAGCTAAGTAAAAATTGTATTGTCATCACCTTGATAACATGTGATAAATCGAAAAGACAGTTTCCAGGCTTTTGTGTATGGCAAGCAGAGAATTCCAAGTATACATCTAACGGGCAGGTCTGCGCCAACAGGAATAAGAATGTGGCATGAGCAGAACAGAAAAGTGGTATCTGAATGACAGGAAAATTAAAAGCACACAAATAAATTGGGCTTTCAGATTTTAAAAGGTGCGCAGCCCAGCCCAGGTGCCTCTGACTGGGTCTCTGGATAAGATTGACAAGAATGATTGACAGGGTGCTGAGTCACCCCAGGGGCTTTCAATACCCAGGCCTTTCCCAGAATCCACTCTGATTAAATTACATACATGAGATGCCATCCATATGTATGAACCATATGTATGGGAAAAAGGTCGAGGTCAGGCCACTAGATCTAACACACACGTGATCCGGCCTGAACTTTTAGAGATTGCCTGGATCTTTGTTAGGTTTAGTTTTGATTCTTTTAGAATAAAGGAAGGAGGTCTAGACTTGAGGTGTTGACAAATTTGGGTTAACTTACTTGAAAGATAACAATAATCACATTCTATTACTCTAAATTTCTTGATGGCTTGCTAGCATAATATATTATTGCATTTGTCACTACTGATGTTAATTTTCTTTTATGTACTGAGCACTTTTCTTTACGTCAAGAAGTATGGTAAACCCTTTGTACATTCTATTCACTTCATCCCCATAAATATACTGAAATCAGTATGTTCTTATCTCTAATATATTGATAAGAAACTAAAGCTTACGGATGTTTCTATAGAGTGTCTAAAACTATAAGGCTGGTAGAACTGGAATTCAAAGAACATTGAGCTCTCCACCTACCAGAATTAGATTTACATTTATTTTCTGGCATCCAAAAATCCTAATCTGTTTTAATATCCTGGTTTTCATGCAACTTTCCTGCTGTAGTTTATAGCCAATATGTTCCCCAAAGCTGCAGGTGGGGCTTTGGAGACGTGACTGGATCATGTGTGTCTGATACTCATCAGAGGATTAGTACACTGATGTGTTTATTGGGAGGTGGATCCTGTTAGGAAGAGGTGGGCCACTGTGGGCATGGGCTGAAGGATAAATATATTTATCCTCCTCTCTCTCTCTGCTTCTTCCCTGTCATGCCATGAACTCTCTCTCCTCTGCCATGCCCCTCTGCCATGCTGCCCAGCTTTGGAATCAGCTGACTATGAAATCAAACCTCTACAAACTGTGAACTAAAATGAACATCTCCTTTAACTTGTGGGTGTCGGGTGTATTGTTCCAGGAACAAGAAAGTAACTAAGACAATTCCAGTATTAAACCACTTCCTTTATTACAAGGCTGAACAAAACTGAATATTTCTCTAAATAATGACACCATTATAGGTGCATTATTTGCCATAAATTATTTTGTACATTTATTTGATTCCTTATCTTTCTTAGATGTATAAAATATTGTATGATGTCAAAATCAGTGTCTGGCTCAAATATTCCTGCTTCATAGAAACTGAAACAGTTATATGTTGAAAAGAATTATGCTCTATTTGCTTCTAAAGGAACAAAGGGGTAGACATATTATTCTCTGGATTTTAGCTAGGCCTAAGGAAATATTGAAAGAGGTAATAAATGTAGAGTAGTTACTAAGGAAGTGAACTTTCGTCCTGGGAGATCTTTAACAAACATGACAGATTTATATTTTCCATGACAGTTTCCAAGTGACTCTATTGAGAACAGACTAGGATTCAAAAACACCCAAAACTGCATTCCAACGCTTTTTTTTGTTTTGTTTTGGTTTTTTGTGGGTACCAGGGGGTCGACCTCAGGACCTCGCGCGCCAGCAGGCGCCTGTGCCGCTGAGCGATATCACCAGCCCCTTTTTCGGATGTGGGATCCGGGAGTCGAACTCGGGCCCTTGCGCTTGCCGGGCAGGCGCTTAAGCCGCTGAGCCATCTCACCGGCCCATTCCAACGCTTTTGTTTTATGAATGAACACTGAAATTTGAGTCCACTAAAATTAACTAAAAATAAAATTTAGAGAAAACATAATTATTAGGAAATATCCTGACATTTTGATTTTCTGTTTTTCTATTTCTATTTTGTATATGTGTATAGAGGTGATAGAGAGAAAGAGAGAGAGAGATAAGAGAGACCCCATTGATTTAGAGAAATTTCCAAATTCCATCACTTATTCACTCACATCTTCAGGGATGAGTTTGACATTTCATAAAAATTTTACATCTGTATTTGGGTTTGCAAAGAAAGGATAGGAAGAAAAATGCTCATGTCATTTTATTGCTCACTCTTTCTGGTTAAAGTAAAAGCATGAATACATGAAATATTAGACACAGAAAATAAATTAGCTATGTTAATGCAGGTTGTAAAAGTCTAAAATTGTCTGCAATGCAGGTTGAGACTAAAGAAGCAGGAGCTATTTCAGCAAAAGTAACCTATAGATTAATTCTTCTTTCTTTGTATCTTGATGTTGCTGAGACTGCAGTGCTGAATGATGATGAAGTAACACTAAACACAGTCCTCTGCTGGGTTCCCAATAGGAAAACATGCTTTAGTCACAAGTAATAAAGTAAACAAAGAAGCTGCAAAAGTCCATCACCAGAGGAAAACAATAATTTAAATGAGTGATAAAAAAGGCACTTCATCTATACATGATAAGAAATCACTGAACAAAACAAATTATACTCCACACCAGAATGGCTCACTGCCCAAAGAAATTGCAAACAGCTTATGATGAGAGAGAAGAGAAAACTGCAGGGACTCAGAAATGAGAGTGTATCTCATACAAAGAATAGCAATGTTCTGTTCCTGAGAACTCCACCACGAGTACTCTGCTGAGTTGCAGAGATTATGTGCAAGGAATGCATGGCCATTACCGATGAATACCTTGGACGACATTTGCATACAGAACAAGGTGCTCAGGAAGTGTAATTTGGCAGACACCAACACTCCTATCAATGCATCACCTGTACTACATCCCTATCTTCATGTTAGTTTCCTTCAAAGATGAAGTTCAAAGAGTTGAACCAAAGTAAGCCAGACACATTACTATTTAGATAAATATTATTATTGGTATGCAAGAATTCTGTAGAGATTGTTATGCCTGAATATTATAAAAATAATTTGCATTAAGAAAACTGACCGCAAATATTCAGTCATTGTCTATGCTACAGGGTGAGACAGTTTCAGTCTCCAGAGAAAAACTCTCATGAACTCCTTAAATATTAACTGTTATAACAACATGATTTTACTTCTTTGTTTTTGTTTGTTGTTTTTATGTTGCTAATATTTGTAGAAGAATATTCATAATCTCAGTATCTACAATGCAAATAGGAGTTTAGAAATTAGAAATTTTAACATGATCATATATTTTAAAATAAATTCTCAAGATTAATGAATAATAATCTGGAGCATATCTTGAGTTTTAGGTGCTCTAGGTATTAAGATATATATTTAACTGGTAATTTGTGCATATGGAACAAATTGCCAAATGTGGATGATAAGCATGAAAAATGATGATGAACAACTGAATGAAACTTTGAGAATATCATTTTTTAATGTGGAGAAAAACTTCAGAGGAAAGAACAGGAATACTCAAGAAAAATGTCCTAGCAATTAAAGCAAAGCAAACAAAATAATAAACAGGAAAAAATTAAAACAGAAGAATTTAAAAGGCATAAGAGTCAAAGAAAAGAAATAAAGTCTGAAGAACCTTTGTAAATAAGAGGTTTAATTAAGGGGCACTTGATATTTAAGAAAATCAAGAAAGTTATAGAAACAAAGGGTCATTTAGTGTCTTTAGCAATATTACAATGAAGATGTACTAAAAAATAACATAACAAAGTGGCAGAGGATTGCACAATTATAATTCCGAATATAATTCCTAGTTGCTGGAGCAGAGGTTACAGCAATCTGCACAAAGTGCAATCACTGGGAAGGTCCCAAGAGCTTTGAGATCTCCTCCCCACGGTCAATCGCTGCTATTTGCTACCACATCTCACCACTCACCATGAGCTTTTGAGACAGGATTTTTAAAACTCATAGAATATGAAAGAATAGGCTGTGGAAAACTCAAAACATAAGTATAAGCCAAAATTTTTACAAAACTTTTTGTTTGAATATGAAACTCAATGAGAAAAACTTACAGTGAAAATGGTTATTAGAAAAATGATGAAAATTAAAATAAACTAAATAATACACCAACATTTTTAAAAAGAGAACATTAAATCCATGATATTGTTGTGATAAAAATGATTATGAACTTTCAAATTAAAAATATGAAATAATTTGAATGTAAATAACTATAGGCAGAGCTGAATAGAATTAGCAATTTAAAAAATTTAAATGGTTGGCTTCTTTGTTTGTGTGTGATCCTGAGAACTGAACCTAGGACCTCCTGTATGCTGATCAATTGCTCTACCACTGAGCTGCATCCCCTTCCCTAATCATAGCTTTTGAAAAATGATGGGGAAAATAATCAAAGTGATAAACATAACTGAAAAAGTTAAGATTCATAGAAAATAATTTCAAAAATCCTATCTGCTATCTTTTGATGCAGAGAAAATGGAAGGGGAAGCATAATTAAAGGCATGTCAGAATTTTTAGAAGTAAAGATGTATCTCCAAATCAAAAGAGTGCATGGTTTAAAGAAAGAAAATAGAAAGCCTTCAATTTTCAAACTTTCACAAGCAAAATAAAAGGGGCAAGGGATACAGCTCAGTGGCACAAGTGCCTGCCTGGCAAGTGCAAAGTCCTGAGTTCAATTCCTGGTACCAAAAGAAAAGCAAAATAAAAGCTACAAATAATAAAACTTTGTTTTAAAATTCTTTAACTGAAAACCAGAGTAACACACAAAAATAGATATAACTAAAAAAAGGAAATGATAAAAAAGAAAATAAATCTGAACAACTTTTGCAGATTTTTGCACTAAGATATAAATTATAAGTTTAAAGGGGTATTAAGAATTGTGGAAAAGAATGAGAAGATCTAAGGAAATATTGATAGTGTTTTAGAAGGAAGAGTGTAAATTCTGAGATTTGAAAGACAAACACACAAATAGGATCGATGCTAAACATATTGATATTAGTACATGAACCAAAGACAATGACAGATTCCAAAGGTAGATAAAAAGAGATGTCTCAGAAGAAGTACAAATGGTCAGTAAATATGTGAAAAAATGTTCAACATTAGAGACCATGAGCCATTACAGAATGCAAATTAAAACAACACTGAAATCCCATGTTACTTTAGAATGAATGGCTATCATCAAGAAACCAAATAATAACAAATGCTGGTGAAGCTGCTGAGAAAAAGGAACATTTCAACATTGTTGGTAGGAATGTAAACTAATAGAACCATTATGGAAATCAGTATGGAGATTCCTCAAATAATTAAAGCTAGAAATTCAATTTGATCCCACTATTCCTCTTCTAAATATTTCTCAAAAGAGTTAAAGATGCCATATTACAGTGATACATGCATATTCATGTTTATAGCAGCACAACTCATAATAGCTAAACGCCCATCAAGAGATTAGTGGATAAAGAAAATGTGGTATTTATATACAATGAAGTACTACTTCACTATAACAAAGGATAAACTTGAGTCATTTTTAGGAAAATAGATACACCTTGAGACCATAATATTCAGTGAAATAATTCTGACACACAAAGTTAAATATTTCATGGCTTCTCTTTTATGAGAAACCCAAAATACAAAAAAGAGCAAAGTAAAATGTAGATGATAGGAAATATGGAGATAGATCTTTTGCAAATGGGAAGGGTATCAAGAGATGGAAGGAGGAGGAAAGTGAGGGTGAAGAAGAGGTTTAAAAAAATTGGGATGTCTTCACGTGTACCAACTCTTCAAGAGGAATCTAATCATTGTGTACTGCAAACACATACCAATAAAAAATAAAGATTGAATTAATATAAGAAAGATAGATTGTTGCAAAAAGATGAAAGTCTGTAGTGAGAACAGACATTTAATGCAAGAGGTAATCTTCACAATTGAATATCCGTCATTGGAGAGAAATCCTAAGAGTCCACCAGAAAACTCAGTAAATAAACATTGGTGTATGCATGTTGTCTCAAATTTTCTATCTGTAAAAATATAAATAAACTACAGCTAAAAGTGCCAATATGAATAAAATAATTTCTTATATGGATGAATAGTTATGCATAAAGGGAAATAAGGTGATATTCTATAAATATGTGAGCCTGGATATTTAGGAACAATTTAGTTTAGCAAGGGTTTAAACTACCAAGTATATGTTCTCTGAAAGGTTGTGTAATGAAGGGGTCAGCCAAGAAACAGAGGTCATTCTGTTTTCCTCCAGCACTGCCCAAGGGAGGTGGTCCCTGGCCAGCAGACACGAGTTTCTAGTCAGCCTCACAAACTCCACCCAACAGTGACAACAGAAGCATCTGGCTTGCGAATCTGTACAGCCTCAGGCATTAAGGTCATTCAAGCCACATCCCTTTCTGATTACATTTAATTCAAAGAAGAAATGAAAAAAAAAAAAAAAAAGACCAAAATGAGATGAAAATTAATGTTAAAGATTTTGTTATTATTACATTATAAGAGTCATGGAAGTGTATAACTTGAAAGAAGAAAAGTGGCTAAAGGCCAAATAAAGACCAGTAAAGAAAGCTGTGGAGCTACAGAGAAGTAGATTGAAAGAAGGACAGTACTTCCTCTAAAATTTGTACAGCAAACAGAAGAAACGAGAAGAAAAGAAAATACTACTGGTTTTGGAACAAAGTGTTGAGAAATTTATATTTACTGTTTCTTTTCATAGTGAAGTAGATAATGATTAGTTGTTTTGAGCAGCAAGGAGAGGAATAAAGAGAAAAGCAATAATCTTTTTCAATAGCTATATGGGACCCTGAAAGAAAGAGCTGATCAAACACAAATACAAACATGATTCAAAATGCTAAAAAAAAAAACCCATGGTGGAGATGTTGCATGTCAGTGGCTCAGTCAGCAAAGCATATTTCTTTTCTAGAAAACAAGTACTAGTTTTAGTACAAAGTTGAGTATAAATATGTTAAGTAAAAAAGGAAGCATATAATAGGAGAAAAGAACAAGTAAAAAGTGATGGACCTGTCAAGTTACAGAAACTATATTGGAGTAGAAAAAATAAATAATAAAATTGAGTAAAGGCTATGGAACTAGACTATGTGAAAAAAAAATATCAAGAAAATGTAAGTCCTGATGGCATCAGCATGATAGAAATAAAGAAGCAAAAAGGTGTAAACATAGGAAAATATAATTAACAATTGGTTTGTTATAGTCATTCTCTATCTCACTTTATGAGTTGTTTTCAGCACCTATTAATTGTTGGCATCTTCCTTTTTATTGAAAGCTGGAGTACTTTTGTGTCTTAGTTACTTTCTTCCTCACTGACGCACAATACCTGACACCCTCAACTTTAAAAAAAAAAAAAAAAGAGGTTTATTTTGACTCAGGGTTACAATTCCTGGTTGGCGGTTCCAAGGAAGAGATGGCACGGTGGGAGGACTTGGGTAGAGGAAAGCTGCTCACGTCACAGCAGCCAGGAAGCAGAGACAGAAGAGAGAAGCCAGGGAGGGAAATGCACCCTTCAAATCATGCTGCCACTGCCCCACCTTTTAGCAGCAGGTCCCAAATCCAACAGCACACTCAGCTCTGAATTTATCATCAATCCACTGATGACTACAGCACCTCCATGATCCAGTCACCTTTCAAAAGCTCTGAATCTGAACACATGAGTCCTTTGAGGGACATTCTATATATAAAACATAACATTTTGTCTCACTTATTTATATATCTCCACCATTTAGAGTGGTTCCTGAGTATTCAATAATTATTTTGAATAAATAATTGCAAGAATTAATATTTCATAGTTGATATGAGTCTTGGTATGTGTCACGTATTGGATGAGAGGCTTACAAAATCAAGAATTCTTCACCTGGCTTCATAAAGCATCAGCAAAAGGGTAGTGTACATTTAATCACTGTGAGATTTCATTCCCTCATTCAGAGAAAGGGTTTAACATTTTTATGAGAAGAAAATTAGATAATCATACACATATACCTTGTGTCCAGCACATAGTAATATTCATGACAAGTTAGGTATTTTTAAATGCACCCACACTACTATGGTGGGATGTATATGTCCATTTATTTAATGAAATTATTTTGTCAATACATTCACCATCCTCAGTAATTTTGCAATTTACCAGTTCTGAAAGTCAAACAATCGTACTTACCAAAGATCCATAATGCATCTTTAAATATTTTTATCAAGGAGCAAATTTTGAAGGAAATAGATGAATAGACCTAAGTAATTGTGCATTATGCAAAAAGAAGTATTACATACTGCAGAACCAGGGAAGTCCTGAGATTCTCTGTGGAAATATTTAGTCATAATATTAATGAGTTTATAAAACACTTCTGAAAAAATACTGGTGTCTCTTTACTCTGATGTATCTCATCATCTATGGAATCCTAGGGTAGAGTGTCAATGACTTCCCCATGTGTTCACAACTGCTATAGGTAAAGAGAGGGTGACTGATTTGGCACCATCATCTCTGAAGGCTGGCGTACTGAGAAAACCAGTGTTAATAAGGAGAGGGAGTGTGAGGATAAAACTTTGATGACTGAATACAAATTTTCGCTTTAAGCTTCTTTATCTTTCGAACTGTATTGACATTAAATGGTAAAGGATATAAAGCGTCACCTAAAACATGTTTGAATTTTATTCTGCCATCAGAGTGGCTAATCAAAGTTGTTGTATATCAATAATTCTATGTACCTATATTCCTAAATTCTTCATAAGGTTTCTTTCTGACTTTAGTCAAAGCATGAGTAATGATAAAAAGAAATTAATCATTGTTTCCACTATGAGTATGGGCAAATCACTCATTTTTGTTGAGGTGCGGGGTACTAGAGACTGAACCCAGGGCTTTATGTACCCTAAACATGTGCTCTACCAATAATCTGTTCCCCCAATTATTTTCTTAATAGATTTAATTCATTGCTGGAAACCCCAATGCTAAATGATAAGTTCATCCATACACAAAAATATTCATGGATATAAAAATGTCACTTGATTAGAAAACATGATTTTATACAAGAAAAAATAATTTGGAATTGAATATGCACAATTAGCACCTAAAATAATGTAATAAAGTTTATTAGTCATAAGAAAACAAGACTCAAATACAGTGATGGGAAAGATATGAGGCAAAGTTCTTTTTGGATAGTTCATTGTTTTAATCTACCATTTCTTCACCAATATTTTACACTTTGTGGGATTTATTGATACTCTACATTCAAACTTCACTTAACACAGTTAGAGGAAAACGAAAGCTAATCTATCACAACAGCATCTTGAAACACATGGAAACAGTTTGCGTGTACAAGAGATGCAAATTTTTAAAAATCTGTTATATTTCCATCTCTTTTACTTGGCATACATACACATGCAAAACATTTTGGGCTCACCCAAATATAGAACATCATTCACATTTTTACATAATTTTTAAGAACTGACTTGTCAAGTAAATTATTGAGTGTATCTTTGCTTGAAATTAAAATGTCAAAGTATCACTTCTTATAGCATATTAACTTATTGTGCCTTTATCAGAAAAAGTCATCATTCTGGAACAAAAGAAGACGTTGTCAAAAATATATATTTCCAGGAGCTATTATAGTAAATAGTTGTTAACTGATCAGTCATTATGTTAGGTTGGTCTGTTTTCTCTCCAATTTGTTCTCTGGCCCAATCTATTTTTTCAAAAGGGAAAACAGAAGTGTTAATACAATACTTAAAGTATTTTGTTGGGAAGTCCAGATTCAAAACCCTGAAGCCTCTGAAGACAAGACACATTAGCTTACTTTTTACAAACATAACTCACATGCACATACACAGTCAATTAGTAATGTAATAATTTATTAATTGCAGAGGAAAAAAAGTTCTCACTGAGGATTGTTGTAACTACAAATATCAGTACTGTGGAAGTCAAAGATATATTTGCTTGCACTAAAGTCTCAGAATTAGTGAGAAAAGGCTAGGCTTTGGTTTTATTTGAGAACTACTGCTAGATAAAGTGCAACTGATTTTTGCACTGTGGTATGATATACTTACCCTTTACCCTTATGAGGTAACGGAGCAGTTTTTTCTCATCAGTTTATTATGACAAAGTCCAAATGGACTATATTAAATGTTTTACCAAAGTCATCTTTAAAGATGTGCACACTATTACTACAGGCTGCACATAACGTGATCTTTTGACCTCTGAGGTGAATATGCTGTTTCTACATGGGCCTAGAATATTCTCAGCCTCATTTTTTAATCACAAAAACTGCATGTCAAATTAATTTGTGCTATCTTCACCTCACATTGATTAGCACAAATTAAGTTTAACACTCATCACTTAGAGCAGTTAGTAAGTAGTAGTGAACCATGATTTTGTTCCACCATGGTTCCTTAAACTTCTCTTTCTGTATTTTAAATTAAATAAAAGCCTGTGTGCTATTCCTGTAGGAATAAAGCGAGTGAGTTTTTCACAGCACTTGTCTGATTTTCTTCCGTGTTTAAAGGAGGAGTTTGGAGGCACTTGTACATTTTGCAGCTAACATAATATCAAAATGGACCCAATAGCTAGCTAAAAATTTGGTGTTGTTATACAGATCTTAAATATTATATGAATTTTCATGATGAAAACACAGAAATGTATTATCAATCCCAAAATCATTTTCATTTGCATATAGCAAAACAAATAGAGAATTAGATCACAGTAATTTCTGATAACAAACTATGAGGTTTTAAACAACTCCTCTTAAAATACTGTTTTTTCATTGAATCAAAAGGGAGTTAACAAAGGAGGAATTTTGCTGAGAGTTTACATTCCAAATGTTCTCATAGAAACTCTCTCTTGTTTAGGTTTTGTAACATAAATACATCTTGAGATTCCATGAGGACCTACAATGAAGCATATGTTAAATAACAAAGGAGAAATATACTTAACTAATATACAAATATGATTTTGTATTTTATGACATTGCTCAGAGAATAAGAATAGAATACAGTAATAAAAATTAAGCATTTTTAAAGTTATAATAATTCTAACAAAGCTAATAATTAAACAAGACTGTAAACACTCTATGCCTTTAATATTTAAAAAAGGACTTAGTAATTCATTTTGAATACATTTGCATGTAAATGAGAAGTTTGTATTTAAGAGAAGGTGTTTGGTGGGGAGGGAGCTGGGTGACAGTTGAAGGCATGGTCTTGACAAAAGTGAACTCCAATACTGTATATGGGCTTGATAAGCATCACTATGTTAATATTGTGGTATTCATATGATACTATGTTTTGTGATTGTTCTGTCTTTCCACTGAAACACTAAACTCAGTGACTAAGCTGACATCTTTCATTTGCTTCATTGATTGATTTCTGTTTCCTTCAATGTGTTGAATAATGTTCAAGCTCAGGAATTATCCTTTACATTCAGTTATAAAACTAGATGTTGTGTCTTATATGCTTTATTATAGACTAAATGTCTTTGTCTCTTCTCATGTTGAAGACCTAATCACCAATATGAAACTATTTGGAGACAGGATCTTTAGGAGGCAATGAGGTTTAGATGTGGTCATGTGAGTGGCACCCTCAAGATGGGATTAGTGTCCTTATAAGAATAAAAAGAGACAGTTTTTCCTTTTCTCTCCCCCCATATGAGCATACAGGCAAAAGGCAACTCTCTGTAATCCAGAAAAATGGTCCTCAGCATGGACAAAAATCTATGGGAATCTAAACCTTGAGCTTGTCAGGGACCAGAACTATGAGAAATAAGTTAAATGTTGTCTAAGACACTTGGGCTATGGTATTTTATTAAAGTAGCAGGAGCTGGCTAGAGCATGCTTCATCCTTCCACATAAAAATCAACAATTTAGAAAAACATTATATAGAGATAAGATATAAAATATGCCTATAGTCATGGAATATTAAGATACTATATTCTCCACTTTGCTTCTGAAGAAAAGATATAATATCAATACAAAATGCTGTAAGTTTTCTGTCACTTTCAATTGAAGAATGTAATCATTTGTATACTTGGTAGGATATCTTTAATAAACTAAACTTTTTGAAGGACACCAAAGTATTTTTCTTAATTTATATACATTAAATTGTATACCTGAATGTTTTTAGTATTTCATTTTCTTTTCATATTTAAATGTCCATAATATTTCATACATTATAAGTCCAGCTATTATTATTGATTTATTCTGTTGGTGTGTCTGTATGCTTATGATGAGAAACATTTGTAAATTTGTTAATCTCGCACCTCTATATGACCTTGAGTTCTGCATGAACTGAAAGTGAAGGACAAACACAATGGTAAACTCTTACATGAAATCATGCCAACAAATACACACAAAAAGCCCTGCTGTACAATTGTTTAGACTTATTGGTCCAAAGTATTTAAGGAAATCTCTCTGTAATATTATCTGATCAATAAAGTGTCTATGTGGATACTTCTTTGGCCACACAAGAAAGAGAATAAAAACCTTAAAGAATTAGTCTAAGTAAGTTAGTTACTAAAAAAGCAAATGCTGACAACAGTAAAACCTATGGGGACACAGGAATCTGTCTTCTAAAATTTCCATGTTAGATTATTGAATGCATTCCTTTTATATGCATGCACATTCTCACACAAACATATACACACAGATTACATATGCCAAAAATAAACGTATTAGCATAAACAACAAAGAAAGGAGGCAACAAAACTATCCTTGAAAATCAGATGTTGGACATAGAAAACAAGGTTTTAAATGCGCTATGATAAAGGTGTTCAAAAAAGGAAGTCCATACTGAAAAAACAACTGAGAATATGAGAACAATGCTTCACCACAAGCAGAAAATAATAGCCAAGAGACAAAATTAATAAAAATGAACCAAATGATTATTTAGCTGAAAAATAAGAATTCTGAAATAGACATTCATTAGAAATCTTAGCCTTTAAAACCACAAGAAATAATTTGTATTCTTTATAAATTACCCAGTAGAAGTATTTTGTTATAGTAGCAAAAACAGGCTAAGAGATAACCATTGGTCAATTAAGCAATGAAAGTTTAAAAAATGCATAAAGCAAAAACTAGCATGAATGAAAGAATAAAAGGAAAATTCAAAAAGGATGGATGGAAGCATCAATAACCACAACTTTAGTAGTAGATAGCAGAATTAGAGATAACATTGGTGAGGAAATTGAGCACTTGAAATTAATACAATCCAAGAACATGAAACTGACATGTAAAAAAATACCTAACAATGGGGAAAACTCATTCTTCTCAAATGCATATGTAACATGTTTGATTAAAAAGCTAATTTCAATGAATTTCAAATAATATAAATAATACAAGTTCAAATGGAAGAAATCATAAATTTGTTCTAAAATGAACTGAAATTAGAAAGAAATTTAAAAATTTTACAAATATCCAGAAATTAAGAAATATATTCAAATATCCAGTGTTTTAAAAAAAAGTCAAAAGGAAAATCATAATTTTTAAAAAATATATAATTATAAATAACAATATGCCAAAATATAAGGACTGCCTTATTAGTGTCTAGAGAAGAAATTATATTTAGAAATGCCCCCAAAATAAAAATGCAGATACCTAGTTAACTTCCCACATTAAGAAATCATTAAAAAATTCTATATAGAAAACTGAATGCAAAGGAAATGAAAGTAACAGTGAAGACTTGAATGAACATAAATTAAATAGAAAATAGAAAATATGGAGAAAGTTGGCAGAATGAAATTACTCAAATCAGGAACTAAAAAGTACTCATCTCCAATGAGCTTACAGAAATAGAATATAATTATGAGAATACTACAAGGTACAAGTTTCACACATTAAAATGGATAAAATTAAAAATCAGTCCATAATCAATATTGACCAGAACATGTAGTAATTGAAATCGTCAGTACAATGTTGAGTGAATGGTAGACATAGAGTTAATATTATGATTTGGATATTAAATATCCCCCCAAAGCTCATGTATTAAAGGCTTGGTCCCCAGTGCAACAATCTTAAGAGGTAGGGCCTTTGGGAGGTGATGGGTTCATGATATCTGTGCCTCAATGGATTAATTTGTTCATGGACTCATAACTTATCAGTCTTAGGGGAGGTGGTGGTAATTTTAGGAGTGGAACCTTGTTGGGAGAGGTATGTGAATAAGGGCGTGCCTTTGAAAGGTATATTTTATTTCTGGCTCCTTCTGTTCTCCCTCACAGCTTTCTGTACACAATAAGCTGATCACATTTTCTGCACCGAGTGATTCCTAATAGGATATTCAGCCTTAACACAAGCCCAAAAGCAAGAGAACCTGGTGAACATGGACTGAACCTTCTGAAACCATGAGCCAAAATAAACTTTTCCTCTTTTAAGTTGATTTCCTCAAGTATTGTGTCACAATGATGAAAAGCTGACCAACACAGTTACTACACAATCAATTAATTCTACTCCTAGATATAGACTCAATCAAAGTGAAAATATGCCAATACAAAATCTTGTACATGACAGTTTATAGTGACATCATTCATAATGATGAATAATGGTAACATTCCAATAGTCATCAATTAACAAATGACTAAACAAAATGTGGTATAGCTGTGGAATATTATTGTCAGTCATAAAAAAAGGAATGAGGTACAAATACACACTACAAAATGGATAAACCTTGAAAACATTAAGTAAAATAAGGTAGTCATGACAAACTATATATTGAATGATTCCATTTATATGAAATTTCCAGAGTAAGCAAAACCATGGTGGCAGTAAGTATATCAGTGGTTGCCTGCAGATGAGGAGGTGAGATGGAGAGTGAGTACTTATGGATATGGAGTTTCCTTTTGGGGTGACAAAGATGTTTTAAAATTAAATACTACTGAAAGTTATACCGCTGAATATACAAAAATATGGGTTTTACACTTTTAAAAGGTAAATTTTATGATAATTGAATTTTATTTACCTAGCTAGCAACCATCTATTTAGCTAAAAGACTTAGGTTGGAGTAAATGAGAAGACAGCTCTAGTCTTATATTCTAAGTGAGAATCTTTTATGATTCAGCCTGTACAACCAGAGAACACACTATTGCCCCCTTCATTTCTTGGTCATGTATGAACATCCCAAAATTTGCATTATTGCCCAATGTGGTGGCCCATGCCTGTACTCCCAGCATGCAGGAGCCCTGAGGCTGGAGGATCACTGAGAGTTTGAGGCCATCCTGGGTTACACAGTGAGTTCAAGTCCAGCCTAAAGTGCATAGTGAAACCGTGTCTCAAAGAGACCTAAAAGAAAAAAAAAAAAAAGATGCATTACTAACAGCAAACTACATCCACTACTGTTTTGTCTAAATAATGTATTCTTGAAACAATTAACATCAATTAGGAAGTAAAAGTCCAAGAAAAGCTTCTTAGTAACAAATATGACTAAAGAACTGAATTACATCAGGGTACAAGATCAAGCTATCAGCTATCAGGTTTCATTCACCAAGGAGAAAAGGAAGCCAAAAAAAAAAAAAAAAAAAAACAAGGAAAGAAGTAGAAAAGCTCATCTACCTGCTCCAACTTTGGCACATGACTGCACAGTTCCAAAGAACTGTCATGTCTTCAAAGCACCAAGGATTCTGGTTATGATACAAAAGAGGCATCGTCGAAGATACCAAAGTGACTTCAGAGCAAGAGTAAGTAAATAAAATAGCAAGCAAATGAGAAAGGAGGAGGAAATCAAAAGTTAATGTTTTCCTAAACTATGTTCATCTTCAATTGCTATTTTTTTTTACGTAGTCCATAGCTGCAGTGATTGCTGTTATTGTCGTGTGATTTACCGTGAATTTCAGACTGTACTCTTCCACACAGTGTTGAATGTGTGTTTTTAAAATTATGCACTGTTGTTTCCCAATTGAGTTAATTGGAATCAAATGTGATTCTATTACCACATCCCAAGTTTGCTGAAGTAAGAAACCACAGAATTGGTGAACTGGGCTCCAAACATGACTGCTCACATCTTTGAGACCAGCATGTAAACATTATTAACATAATGGTAGATATGACAACATCTCATTGCAACATCAAAATGACATCCAGGATTTATAGGCAGATTTATTTATGTCAATGTGCACTGATTGGGATCATTCCCAGAATATCAGGCCCTGATCTGTGGTGGTCTAGGGTTTATAAAGGATAAGCAAGCAGTAAGCACGGAGGCAGAATGGCTTGTCAGTTGGGGATTGGTTTATATAATGTGCATCATAGTGACCAGCTATGCATCACAGTGAGTAGCCATGCATCACAGTGACCAGCCATTTCTAAGAGACAGAAGCAACTGGAACTATTACCTGGGCACTACGAAAATGATGTGTACTGGCCAGGGGGACCATTTTCTGTCACATCATCTCCTAACATACTCTGTTTATAGAAAAAGTCTTAGAACCTTATACTTAAGGAGAAAGAATTTACACAAAGTGATGATACCATAGCCTGGGAATAATGGATACCACCTTAGAATCTGTTTTTTGCGTCCTCTAACATGTTAAATAAGATCTTTCTTATCTCTCTGTCTTCTAATTTGGATTTCCTTTCCAAATCTAATCCGATGAAATTATGGCTTAGTTTTTTTGTTGTTTATTGGGGTTTTCTTTGGTATCTTACTGACATGACAGAGAATATATTTTGAAAGAAAACAAGTTATTTGGAATCTAGTTTTTATCAAGCACTTTGCTTAGCACTATAAGAAACATGTGTATTTCTTATGATATTCCTATAAAAAGATGCTACCAATTCTGTTTTCTGATGAAGACACATATTCATTGTTACCTTCCTCATATGATATAAGTAGCAAGTGTTAGAACATAATTTTTTAACCACTGACCTTCCTTAATCTAAAACCTATTTGTATTTTACTCTAATAGTACATTGGCAAACTATAGGCTAATTTTCAGTTTTACTCATTCCCAAATCTAAAGAAGACAGTACACGTTACAAAGGCAAAAGTAAAAGAAAAGAGATATGAACATATTGTACAGAGATACTATTAAATGAACTCACATAAATTTGCACAATAAAAAGAATCAATGCAGTCTATGCTTTTCTTCATTACTTGATTGCAAATACTAGACTTTGACACAGTAGGCATTCTATAGAAGTGAGTCTTGTTGATTATGTAGCTCAGTTTCTATTGGTACATACCAAATCTGGAATTTCAGAGGAACAATAAAAGAAATTATAAATTCTGTAGATGAACTTTCCTTTGACAATTAGATAGCAGCAAAATTCCACATAAAACTTTCTGTTTATTTCATAATTGGCAACAGTAATTTCTACATCTTGAATTAATTATTAAGAATGTTCATTTTCACATGGGTGGTAGCATACACTTCAGTAGTATAGTCATTTCTAGCACTATTAGCTAGATCTTCTATAATAGTGACAAGACTACTATTCTCAGGGTTTTCTGACTCCACTGAATCCATCTTTTTTTTTTTTTTTTTTTTTTTTGTGGGTACCGGGGGGTCGACCTCAGGACCTCGCGCACCAGCAGGAGCCCGTGCCTCTGAGCGATATCACCGGCCCCTTTTTCGTATGTGGGATCCGGGAGTCGAACTCGGGCCCTCGCGCTTGCAAGGCAGGCGCTTATGCCGCTGAGCCATCTCACCGGCCCAAATCCATCTTTTGAATTTATCTGAAACGTTCAAGACAGCAAAGGAATGAATGATTTATTTTGGTAAACGTATGACCATAATTTTACATGAGTTTGACATGTAACTATAAATAAGTGAAAATAAAAACTAAGATTAAAAGTGAAAATTAATAATTATTTTAATTAATACATTTGCACAATCAATGTAAGGTAGACAACATATGATGATTTCATATCAATGAAGTCTTCTTTATGTGAAAGTATATGTGCTTGTAATTTTACTGTACTACTATGTATTTTTTTGTGAATGACTCAATGACAGACTTTAAAAGTTTATTTCTTCGGATTTCCAAAGGAAAGAAAGGAGTACAAGAGAGATTCAATAAACTATAAATTGTGTTTATGTTTCCTTGCAAACACTGGAAAAATATTCACTCTCCCTGATTTCTTATTTAAATCCTTCTTACTTAAATTTATTTATTTATTTATTTATTTATTTATTTATTTTTTGTGGGTACCAGGGGTCGACCTCAGGACCTCGCGCTCCAGCAGGCACCCGTGTCCCTGAGTGATATCACCAGCCCTTTTTTCGTATGTGGGTTCTGGGAGTCGAACTCGGGCCCTCGCACTTGTCAGGCAGGCGCTTATGCCGCTGAGCCATCTCACCGGCCCTTACTTAAATTTAAAAAAAAGAAAAAACTTCAGTTGTGCTTAGTCTAAAATTAATGCCAACTTGGAAAAATGTTACCTTTAAATGTTTTATTCATTTATTTATATTCTTTCTTCTGTCCTTTGTATAACATTACATTAGCTCTTGATAATACAGTGTGTTCTGGGAAAATGGTGTGCTTCGGAGAAAGCCTCTTGGATTTCAATGCCAGGAATATTTCAACATATTTTCCTACCCTCAGGTGTGTCCTTTTGTGTTGCAAAGGCATGATAGCAGTTCTATCTTCAAATCCTTGCCTTTTATAACTTATCTCCTAGGATATGTTCCAAAAGAAGGATGTATATTGTTGACAAGGAATTAAATGTAACAATCAGGCAATTAACCAAGGATGTTTGCAACACTATATAAAGAGACAAATTAAGACTACCATGGTATCCAGAAGCCATCTGTTAACCAATGTCAAATTGATGATAAAGAAAATTGAGTTCCCTTGTCGGTTGGTTTTTCTCCAGCTGCATGCAGCTATAAAAGAGCCATCAAAAACAAATCTGCATTTGTTGTTAATTCAGAAATGCAATAGATAGGCATTGAGAAACCTCTAGTGACAACTTTTTACTCTGAAAGTTGATGGTAAGATTCCAGAAAAAGTTGTTCATTTGGCCTTGGATCAGCATTTCAGACTTTCTTGATAGGGTAAAAAGGTGATCAGTACAATTCTCCTATGTGTGCATGCACAGAAATACAATAAAAATTAGCTTAGTGGGTGAAATAATGAGTCAGTTGGTTCTGATGTAGTCGATTATACCAAGCTTAATTTATCTATATGTATATATGTCCCAAACATTTATTATTGCATATATCTTAGCGTGAATCACAGTTTAAGTAAAGCTTTATGTCATGGTAGAGCAGTATCAGAAAATGACCATAAATTTTGAAGATCTTTATTGCCAACCCTAGTATAGACAATGTCAAAGATTTAAAGAAGGTTATAAAACTAATGTTCAATAAAACTTAAGAAGTTAACATAATGCCTTAAGTGATTAAGAGATTAGGAATCAAGAAAAAGTGAATCTTCAAATTCACATTTCATTACTTATTAGTCATATGACCTTGGGAATATTACTTTATTTATTCTAAAGTAAGTGTAGGTAGGGGTATGACAATAACAACCCTGTTAGGATACTGAAAGGATGACATGAATTAATAAGTGTCAAAGCTTACACTTATTAATTTGTATTTGTATTTTTTCCCATTTCTATTAGTATATGTTTGCATACATATACATATATGTGTACATATACATATATGTATAGTATAATTCTGGTTCCATTTACCTTTCCTTTCCTAACTTTATTCCCTTCTTCCCGTCCAGTGTTTACCAATGTATTATTGCAGACCAGTGATTGTTAAGGACTTTAAACTCAGTGTGGAAATATTGCTGGAGTGAAAATCAGTATCTAGTTTGTTCCTCTGGTTTGCTATAAATTAGCTTTGTATTTATGTGCAAATAATGAAGTTCTCTAAATCTCAGTTTACTGTTTCCTAAATGAATGTCTGGATGAACACGTGTTTAAAAAGTCTTGAATAATCCTCTTGTCTTACAATTCTAAGCTCTTGAGTTATATTTTGATCATAAATGCAGAATATATGATAATAATTTGTAGAAAAGTAACATTCAAATCACTACAATGTCTTGTATGTATGTTTATTAATGATTTTCTAAAGAATAGTTAAATAGAGTAAGACTGCTTTTGCAACACACCTAGGTTTAAATTTCTCACTTATGATTATATTAGAATGAATGCAAGTGTAAGTTATTATGTGTTTATACTATTAACCAAAGTTTCTAATTGAACCAATTAATCCAGAACTCTGTTTGAGTTTTTGTGTACTGTCTAAGAAATTTAAAGTTGAAATTTCAAAAATTATTTAATCTTTGTTTTTTATGATTGAAGAAACAAAACATATATATATGAGATGATTTTAAGTGAGAGACAATTTGTTTTAGATTCTAAATTTATTGACACTCAAACTTTTTTTGCACATTGTAGTTCAATGCATACACACACACATATACATATGCATATACGTACACATATACATATACATATATGTATTTACTTTGTAACAAGGTCAGAAATGTATCCTATCTCAGTCACATTATCTGTTTCTGATCCTTATCTGACTTTAGGTTAATCATGAATAAAGTCACCATATTTAGTTTATCAGTGGGATGTTGAATAAGCACATTGGATGATATCAAATGCAAATAGGTTTTCTTTCCCATGGCAACTTTAAGACATCAAATGGAAGAGGATCCTCCGAACCACTGTTCGATTCTGGAAAAGATGGCTATGTTTGTGTTTGTCACCTGATGCAGAGTTCACAAACAAAAACAAAAGTTAAGAAATTTTTAAATGCACGGCCAGTGAAATAACTCAGTGGCATAAGTGCCTGCCTGGCAAGCGCGCGGTTCTGAGTTTGGTTCACGGTACCCACATAAAGAAAAAAAAATGTTTTTTGAATGCAAATTAAGGGCCTGCAGGTCATTGTATACTCATGATCATTTTAATAAATTAAATCAGGTAGTAATAGCCAGAGTTGAGGTCAGTGCAGATGAAGAATAAAGACAAGGAAACATTGCTTTCTACTAAAAAGCAGG
Source organism: Erethizon dorsatum (assembly GCA_028451465.1). Classification (NCBI taxonomy): domain Eukaryota; kingdom Metazoa; phylum Chordata; class Mammalia; order Rodentia; family Erethizontidae; genus Erethizon; species Erethizon dorsatum. The sequence goes on from CM051823.1 coordinate 33,206,867, forward strand.
GTGGGGAGTGAGGTTGAGGCTCAACTCTCAGGAGCCTACTGTGATCCCTGTACATCTAGAGGATGGGAAATGAGCAGCACTTAGGTTTGGCAGCCAACCAAGACCAAGAACTTATCAAGGTTTAAGACAGCAATATTATTTGGTATATCTAGAACAATACTTGGGAATGGGATCTCATAATTTTGCTTTGTTTTTATGTAATTTTTGTTTGGCAGTGAAGACATGTACATAAAGTCAAGGAACAAAATTTAAAATGTCTCTAACTATGGCAATCTATTGATTAGCCCAATTTAGATTGAAGTTTACAAGCGAAATCTAGGTCCAATAGAACCATGTATCAAAGAAATGAGTAATAAACATAGCTCTCCCCAACTGGAACCAAGTGTAGCCGCAATTTAGGGAAAATGTGAAATGTCCGAAATCATGAGGTGTAATACAAGACAGAAAGTCAGAAACTGGAATAAGTTCTTAAGTCAACACAGCTGGGACAACCAAAAAGCATATTTTAGCTCTTTTCAGTATAACAACAGAAACGATGATGGTGCCTCCATCTTCTGCAAATGAATTTATACTGAAAATACTGAAAGAAATGGAAATAAAGAACTTCTAGGAAACAGCATAATAAAATATCATCTTGGTACTTTAAGTTTGTTTATAGATTTATACCAAGATTATTAAACAACAGAAAATGAGAAAAAATACACAGTAGGATTGCAAAATCACTGTTTACTATATTTTAGACCTAATAGAAAATGTACAAAAGTACAAGTAAACATATTAAGTGTGGCAGTTGAATTTTTTCAGTTCAATTACTTTTATGTGCATTGAGTAAATGTAAACTTTCCAAAGTGAAGAAATTTTATAAAGTGATAGAAAATTGTAAAGACATGCTTTTGTTACAATATATTTTTAAAAATATTTCTCTCTGGAGATAATGACTTTCCTGATTATGGAAGTAGCCAAGAAAGAACCACACTGTATCTGAGATGTTGGAAAGAGACAATTTTAAATGGCTGAAAGGTTGGGATAGATGAACTCTAAAATACCTTTAAAATTTTAGTACCACCATATGCTAACAGCTCATCACCTTCATGGTGATCCTTATTATCAGATGGAAGAATCTTTAACATATGTCATGTCCATGTTAAGACTAACGCATATATGAGTTTAGACAGAAATTTCAAACTAGATGTTTTTCACTTGTCTCAAAATAAGCTACTCCCCACTAGATAAATTGAATGCCTCAATCTTTTGCTTTTTATAATCCTCTCTAATTATGTACTCGATAAGCAAAAATGTCCAAGTTTTAAAGTTAGTGGTCTCGTAAAAAAAAAAAAAAAAAAAAAAAAGATGGCAAAATGAGTTGCCCCTAACTTTTATGTAAAGTCTAGATAAGGTTAGCTGTTTGTGTGTCAGCTATTTTAGCAAACCATGTCTGCCATCTAGTTTAATACAATGGTGCACAAGAAAAAAAGCAAATATCATATCCAAGTACCTCCTCTTAATCTCTCTGCATCCCATTCCAGGGAACACGACCAGAATCTGCACCTCCACAATAATCACATCTTTTACAGGTGTGCATTTACAGCTGTGTGAAAAGAGGAAATGGTGAAACACAGGAGAAATATGACTTTTAAAAATTATAAAGACATTCTTTCTGAGACAGATGGGAATCCAAATGAATAATATATTTTTTTAGACTTTGTCTGACAAGCAATCTCCTGCCTTTAAATAAAATGATCGTAGTCAACTGGTTATCATAAAAAAATACTTACATAAATTACAAATGTCAGTTTGTAGATTACAAGATTATTTTTTACACCTAAAATATAGATAAAAAGCACTGCTAAATACATTTGAAAGAATGGATGAAATTTACCTCTAAGGTTTTCAATGAAAGCGCATATCCAATGCATTCTATGTCCCTTCTCCACAAAAGTGAATAAATAAATACAAAAATAATAAAATGCTTAATATTCTTATAACAATTACAAAGGCAAAAATTCTAGTTTGACCCTGAAAGTACATTGTAATTTTCAATTTTAATTAAATGAAGATTAAAAACAAATCATTAAAAGAGAAAAAATCATTATTTCTCAACATGGACTATAATCAAGACTATAAAGAGGCAAATTAAGATATTGATTTATACATATGAATTGGGAAGTACACGACTGAGCTATTTATTGTAGGATTATTTCACAAAATAAAAGTCAAGAGAAATTTTGTCATTAAAAATTACCATTGCTACAAACATAATTCTAGTTTCCCATGTATCATGTTGTGGAACTTGAATGAAATTCCATACACTTCTTATTATAATAGAATTGCAGGCAAATATTTTTCCAAGCCCCTTGATACCATATTTTGATGCCTGTAAAATGGGACTATATCAACAGAAAGTGGTAAGCAGAAAAGCAGAAATAGACTTATGAAACAAGAGTCTAGTCTATCCTTGAATGTGGTGACCATAAGCAGCTAATACTAAGAAAAAATGAGAACATAGATATTTTTTAAAAATTGAACAAAACTAGGACAAAAACAAACAGGAACAAAACAAAAAAAATCTCTCACTACTTCATGACAAACTATAATGTTTCTTTTTATTACCCCAGCCCATTTTATGTAAACCAAATGACTTGGTAGAGATTATTTCATTAATTCTCACAACACTGTGTGTCTGATAATAGGTCTTAGTAGTTGCTAAAAGTCACAATGAATTTACCTTTCAGTAAATCAAGCAAAAAGAATTTACTTAAGTAAAGTAAGCATTCTAAGCAATCACAAATTTCAATTTCCTAAATAGTGCTACCAATACAAAAACTAATGTTTTAGATTTTCTCCCATAGTCGACCAGTCCAAACTCTTCACTTTTGGTGTCAGTTTGCTATTTTTGAAACAGGTGATGTAAAATATTATTTCTTTTTAACTTCTTAATACTTCAAAGTAACACTATTACAAAGAAGACAAGAGCAAACATATTAGTACCATATCCAGAAAACAAAACAAAAGACGTTCATCATTTCTCTACTGAAAATAAGTATGTAATATGCATCTGAACTCCAAACTGATGACATAATATGTAGTTATCTGCTACACTGATTTAAAATATAGCTCTAACACCACATTCTATATTAGATCTTCATGGAAAGAGGACACTGACATAAATACCTCTTTTTCATAATAATAACCAGTGACTTTCTTTTAACTCTACATGTTATTTCTTCTCTTCAGTGTGGTTTTAACAGATAGCCATCAATTGAGTCATGTTGTAAAACTAACTCAAATAATATGAACAAGAATGATAACTTGCATAATGACCAATAGCTTCAAAGCAGCCTCAAAACCAATCAATTACTCAATCAATATCTTCCTTTGATTATGTTGAGCGATATATTTTAGACAAAATCTGTAATTTGGCTTTTTTTTTCCTTCAACAGCAGAAATAAGCCAGGAAAGTATTGGCAGGATAGGAGCTGCCGACCTGCTAAAGATTCCTGAACATTGCAGAGGGCAATGCCTCCCAGAAACTTTAACTTTTTGCACAAGGAGGTGTTCCCACTGTTCCCAAAGCCTATAGCATGCTGTTAGCCCTCATGCTTCAGATGAAAACACTCTGGAACAGTCTTAAGCTTGACTGGCTCCTAAGCTAGCAAGTCTGCCAGCATCTGAGAATCAATGCTATCGGTATGTCCTGTAGTGGGAGGATTTCTTAACAGTGCCATCTCCACAGTCACCCTTGGCACACCTGGTCACAGGAATACATGATTTACACAGCTGCACAGTAGAGGTTTGTGTTGAGAGAGATTTTAGCAGATGAGGCATAAAATTTGAAAATATGTAGTGAAGAGAGATGGGCAGCACAAAAATCTGATATTCTGTAAACACACTCTGCTTCAGATTTTATCTTCCCAGCTAAACAGCAAAGTGACAAAGTTCCAAAAGTGTATGTAAGAATGCTACTGGGAAATAAATAGATTAGTTTATCATGAACTATCTAAAATATTCCACATTTAGACATTTCTTTTACACATTTCAGAGTTCAGTAAATCCAATGATCAAGGTAACATTGGACAAAAGACAGGGTAGAAGGAGGTGCATGAAAAAATGTTAGAGACAAATTCAGGAAAGATAAACATAGGTATGAATATTGACCTATCAGAAGGTAACAAGGAAGTTAGAGATAGAGGTGGGAACCATCCTGGAGATTCACTTAGCCTTGCTTATCTTTTATGTAAGATGCGGTGGGAAATTTGTTCTATTAAAAAAGGAAAAAAAGCATAAAAGTCAGAAATTTGCTCATATGTCTTCTTAAGTGCACAGTCACAATTCAATTCAGCCCTGTGGTATAAAGCTATTAAATAATCATTAAGGTCACAGTATCACCTTTGGAGAGAAGATTAGAAGACAAATGCATAAAATATCATAAGGATATACCATCAACCAGTTTTCTTTTCAACTTACTAATATTTAATTAGTCAAACACTACTTTTTCCTCTATCAATCGCATCTTTAGTGCACAACGTTCTGGGATGCTTACACATGGAAATTCTTTATATTGCCAACTCAAAACTAGTAATATTTAGTCATATGTACTTTAGCTTTCTCCACCAAAACTCGGATACTTCATGTATTATTGAAACACATGTATACACTAGTAAGAAAAACAGCTTTAGGTTCACATATTTGAGCAGAAATAGAATACCAGTATGTGTGACAAAAAAAAATAACAAATGCAACTATTAAACTGTTATCAAGTATAAATCTGCTCTTGAATGAACCAATGATGTAGCTTATCAAAATAAAATGGTAAAATTGAGTCAACTAAGTCTAGATGCCAATTTTTCCAAGAAACCTTAAAACATATCTTCACCTATAAGTAATATTATGTTTTTGTGACATCTCAAAGCAATTTATTCACACTTCTTTTATGAAAACATCACTCAAGCATTCCATATAATTCATTATGTACTTTTTGCCTCCATTTCTACAGAAATTTCTTAAGGGCAAGAGCTTTATTGAGTTTACTTTTTAAATGGCAATATCATAATAAGCGATATTTTTAAATGGATGAAAGATGCTGTGGTATTAAAATATTGGTCAGAACAACAATTCTCATCTGGGGCTCTATTCTAGCTTTGCAGGTTTCTGGCTGTTAGTAAAACTTGGTTTCTTGTAGCTGTTAAGACTGAGATACCTCTTTTCTTGACATATTGCCCTGTTCATAGTCCAGCGAACAGTGGAGAATTGAATCCCTCCTTCCATTCTTGCCCTCCTCTTCTAAAGTATAAGTGAGTATATTGGGGCTCTACTCCTGTATAAATGAAGGTTATCCTATTTTAAATTCAACTACATTTTCAAAGTTGCTGTAAACATAAAATGACATATTCACAGTCTAGAGATTAGGTTATAGAATCTTCTTTTGTGTGTGTGTGTGTGTGTGTGTGGGTACTGGGGTTGACCTCAGGACCTCATGCGCCAGCAGGTGCCTGTGCAGCTGAGCGACATCACCGGCCCTTTTTTTGTACGTGGGTTCCAGAGTCGAACTCGGGCCCTGGTGCTTGCCAGGCAGGCGCAGACGCCACTGAGCCATCTCACCTGCCCTATAGAATCTTCTTGAGAGCCTTGATTTACTGTCCATATCTAACATCCGAAATTTCATCATCTCAGACAAATGTATTTTTTTGTGTGTGTGTGGGTACCGGGGGTCGACCTCAGGACCTCATGTGCCAGCAGGCTCTCATGCCGCTGAGCAATATCACCAGCCCTTTTTTCGTATGTGGGTTCCGGGAGTTGAACTTGGGCCCTTGTGCTTGCCAGGCAGGCGCTTATGCCGCTGAGCCATCATCTCACTGGCCCAACAAATGTATTTGAATATGTAATTCTATGCTTTCATTAGAGAACTACGTACCAAAATTTACCATGATAACCACTATTAACATTTTTGTTCTTAAGAATTGTGGAGCTCAAGAGGTAAATATGAGATGAGGCTATAATTTCATAGCGTGGACTAGGACTTCCCCGTGAGAACATAAGGAGAGTCCTGCGGAAGAGTAAAGCACAGTACTGGGGGGAAAAGGAGGAAAGGAGAAGAATGAATAGGTTAGAGGATGGTGCAGCTTAAACAGCTTTTGTATGGGTTGGGAACCACTGTGTGCCAAACAGGATGACTAGAACCCAGATACCTCTCTTACTCGTTAATTGCACAAGTACAGTACATCAGAGGTATGCATACACACGTGTGCACGCGTACACACCACACACTCAAACACACTGAAATACCTGTTTATTTCTCCTGGAGCACTATCGTTTCATAAAATAACCATAAAGAATTCAGAGTTGAGGTAGTGAGGTAAAGGGGAATTAAACATAGAAGGAAGCCTATAATATGTAGCTATTTCTAATGGTTTCAAAATATCTCTTAACTACCAGGAATAACCTTCCCTATTCAATTACTGTGTTATGTATTTCAAGAAAGAAATAATTTTCTTTCAATCAAACATTAAGTCGTGATAATCCAGTCATAAACTTAACAGGGAGAAAAACCAATTTCTATTTCACTTCACGGCATGATAGTATCTATTCTCTTTCTATTGATAGCGTATTCAATTTTTATTATAAGTGTTTTAGACATCAGAGGTAATATTTGGAGGCTGCAACAGATTCTCAGCAGCTCTTTCATATTTGGTCACTTCTTAATTAGGTTATAACTTTACAAGAGAACACATACAAGGCACTAGGTCACAGTTTCAAAGTTACAGAGCCAATAAAATCATCCAAGGTTGTGTCATTATTTTGAAATGACTTATAAGCAGTTTCATTTTATTCCCTAACGTTTTTATAATTCCTTTTCCAAAAACAAATGTGCTCAGCATGATTTGTGTTTGTCTTTGCACTTAATCATGTTTGCAGTCATTTTTAAATTTATAATTAATCCTTTTTACATTTATATAAAATGTATATTAATCTTTTCTTTCCTAAATTTATCTTAATGAGTCATTGCTTATTGCTCTTTTATAATGAAATATAGTAACAGAGTGTGATGTTGTACCATTACACTGTATCCTGACAGAAGGTATTTTTACAATTTTATTTTTATTATTTAATTGCTCAAACATTTGTAAATAACATATTCATAAAGTCTGAAACATGTGAATATCACACAGATTTTAAAGCTGCTTGGAAAACCACTAGATGAAAAATACTTTATATAAAAAAAAATTAACATTTACACATCCCTAAGGCAAACAGGGACTGAATTTAGTCATCTTCCCTCAGACAGAAGATCAGGTTCTTTGCACATCAATAGTGCGGCAATGGACAGGTAAGGCTAAAATTGTATAGTATGGTGATATTTTTAGGTTTATTTTTCTGAAGCAAAATAAAATTCAGAGGTCTTAGAAGAACACTGAGTATGAGAATGAGGAAAATTGGTCCTGGTTATAGTTCTTCTATGTATAGAGCATGTCAACACATCGTATAACTTCTAGGATTATGCTCAGCTTGTGTGAAAGATAAGGCTGAGCTAGAGCTACACCGTGGTACTTTCTAGTTCCAAAAATATAGGAATTTATAGACTGATAAATTTTCTCCATGTCCATAAGCTATTATTGAATAGTAAGATAGGAAGTTTGGAAGACTGATTTACTGCATTAGTTAGGGTTTTGTCATCAAATAATCAATATGATATTTATGGATGTACAGAAAGAAGTTATCAGAAGATCATGGCTGCCTTGAGATTTTGGATGCTGAGATATACCATGCCCTTCCATCTGTAAGAGGGGAGTAGGAGAGAACCGGTGATGTTCTGCTGGTATAAAGTCAAAGACCTAGGAGTCAGGGGTGATGATGCCCAAGGGCAGAATGTGGATGCCTCTGTTCAAGAAGGAAGAGTGAATTTTCCCTCCTTTTCCTTTTTGCTGTATGTGTGTTTTCAACAGACTGGATAATGCCTGCCTGCATTGGAAAAGGCAATCTATTATACTTAGTCTATCAATTCAAATCCTAGTTTCTTCTGAAAATACCATTAGTGTTTAATCTAAAATATTCTCCGAAAGCCTCATGTGTTCAGACGTGGGGGTTTCGTAAAGTGATGAGATGATGGAGACACTATATTCATCAGTGGGTTGACTCACTAATAAGTTCATAGCTGAACCATTGTTAATTGGTGGGCCCTGGCCAGAAAAGGTGGGTCGCTGTGGGCATGTATGGAAGAGTGTACTTTTGTCACTGGATTCCATGTGTTGAGCAGCTTTCTTTTGCCATGCCTTTCCACCACGCCATTTCTCCTTCGGAGCCAGTCAAGCTTGCATGGACTGAAACTTCTGAAACTGTAACCCAAAATACACCCCACTAAAGTGGCAGGTATTGGGTATTTTGTCCCAGCAATATGAAAGCTAACTATAGAAAATTGCTTCAGAGAAGCAGGGTGATTGCTATGACTAAATCTGACCATATGGTATAGAAGTATTTGGAACTAACTTACAGGAGAAGTTCTCAAATGTTTGGAGGCAAAGAAGCTAAAATAATCCTAGAATGGTGTAAGTGGAGCCTGATAGGTGGTTCTGGTTGCAGGTCAGAAGAGCAGAATGCTGATAGAAATGAAGGCTGTAAAGAGCAGGCTCATGAGGCATCAGATTGAAAAAGGGACTCTCCTGGAGAATGGACAAATGCATGTTACATTTAGGCAAAAATTTCTCTATGTCCCAACACTTTGTGTGAAGCTGAATTTAAACATGATAGGCGGGCCGGTGAAAAAGCTCAGCGGCATAAGTGCCTGTCTGGCAAGCGCGAGGTCCTGAGTTCGACTTCCAGTACCCACATAAAAAAAAGGGCCGGTGATATAGCTCAGTGGTACGGGTGCCTGCTGGTGCACGAGGTCCTGAGGTCGACCCCCAGTACCCACAAAAAGAAAAAAAAAAAAAAAACACATGATAGGCTCATTAATCTGGCAGAGGAAATTTCAGGGCAACCCAGTGTTCTGGATGTGACATGAGTACTGCTGTCTTCTTTTAGCCAGAACCATAGGAAGATCAGGAGCTAAAAGCAGAGTTGAAATGTGAAAAGTTTTCAGCTTATTCAGAAAGGAACCACCAGTAAATTTGATATCAATAGAAATTAGGTTGCTGATATTAGTACTATTAAAAAGAACCCATACTTTGTACAGGGACAATAGAAAAGATGCCCTCAGTACTTGGACACAGCCTGCTCACTGTAGGTCATGGATGTAAAAGGATAACATCTTTTGAAAGACTTTGCTTTTAGAAAAGAGCCCCAGGGTACCTGGGTCACTCAGGGACACACAGAGAAGAATATCATGAAATCAGCTATCCAGACACTGAGAGGCCACTATAGCCATGTTTCAAAGGACTTAGATACTGCTTGAGCTAGCAGTGGACCTTGGCATCTTCCACGGTGTGCAGAATGCATGAGTGGTGAGGTCATGGATACATCACCTAGATTTCAGTGGAAGGCATAAGAAGCCAGGCAATGTGCCCATGCAAGGGCAGTACACGAAGCTGTGAATATGAAGCTAAAGCTACAGTGGAGACTCTAGGAAGTCAGAAACGCCAGGAATGTAGAAAATTTGCTGAGGAAAGAGAGGCAGCGAGCAGAGGTGCCGCAAGAAAGAAGCCATATAGGCTGCAACAGGCCAGGTTATAGGGATGGGGCTACCCAACCATTTTGGAGTTCATGTTTCACCAAAACTTGCCCTAGGTGCTGACATAGAGGTACAGGATTTATTGTTTGCCCCTTTGTTTATGGTATTACGTTGGTTTGATTCTTTTCTATCTCTTTATCCCTCACTTTTGGAATGGGAATATTTACTATGTGCCATTGTACTTCAGAAGTATTTAACTTGCTTTTTTTTTTTTTTTTTTTTTTTTTTTTTTTTACAGGAGCTGAGAGCTAAGAGTGTGCCTTTGAGTCTCAGACGACACTGTGTATTTGGACTTTTGAGCAGTGCTAGAATTGTGAAGACTTTAGCAACACTTAGAGATGGAATAAGGCATTTTGCATGATGAGATTGACCTGAGCCTTTTGGGGGGCCAGAAACGAAACACTATGGTTTAGATCTAAAAGGTCCCTGCAAAGTCTCATGTGTTCAGACACAAGGCATCTGGAAGATGATTTGATCATGGGGGACTATACTCATCAGTAGATTCATCCACTGATGAGTTCATATTTGAAAGTGTTAGTAGCAGGTGAGGCCTGGTCAGAAGAGGTAAGTCACTGAGGCGGGACCTGGAAGGGTGTATACCTGTTCCCACCTTCCGCCTGTTATTTCTTTGCTTTTTGGCTGCCATGGGTTCAGCAGCTTTTCTCTGCCTGCCCTTCTACCATGCCTTTTCTGCTTTGGAGCCGGTCAGTGGTGCTTGGACTGATCCCACTGAAACCATCAGCAAAATATATATCTCTCTTCCTTTAAGTTGCGGTATTGGGTAATTTTTCCAAGTGATAAGAAAGATAACTGATACACACCTAGAAGTAATGTTTTAGCTGGTTTCTGTGTGTCAGGCCAATGATTGGTGGTAGTATCAACCAATAAAATGAATGTTTAATTTTTTACAATTGTATTACAATAAAACATATATTGTCATTAATCCACCTCAAAATACTCACCCTTGCTTTAAACACACTTACAAATCATACTTACCACTTTCTGAAGAAGTTCTAGAAGTCTTCTTCCATGAGTGTCTTTAGTTTCACTGTTGTGGCTGCTTGATGCCTTCAATCAGTTAAAAATGTTTACCTTTCATGATGGTTTGCACTTTGTGGAAGTTAAAAGTTGCCTGATGCTAGATCCAAGTGAATATGGTAGATGAAAACACAACATAATTTTTTAATAGAAATTGCCATACTAGAAGTGATGTGTGACAGAGTATTGTCATGATGGGGGAAGAAGCTATTTGCCCATTCTCAGGCCATCTTCTAGGCACATAATTTTATAAATGCTTTAATACATCTTTATAGTATTCAAAGGTCATGAGAGTGTTCCAGGTACAAAATTAGCTCACACAATTCCATCAAGTCAAAAAATACATTCAGCATTATCTTGATATTGAATATTGACTGATGCACCTTTTTTTGCAAGAGGAGAACTGGGTGAATTCCACTGAGAATTCTGAAATTTGATCTCAGGATCACTACCATATATTCAAGTTTCATCTCCCATGATGACATTTCTTAAAAACCTAGAATCCCTGTTGCACAACTCCAGTGAAATTGATAATATTTCATTTTAATTCATTGTTAGTGATCCATGGTTCATGTCACCCTTTTAAACACATCTTTTATCAACCATAACTCACAACCAACTGAAAGTACCAAACAAGTTGAAACTACTCACACCCTGTCACTAAGTGTCGACACACCATTTCTCACATCAAATATCTCTGCCTTTTCATAGGATGGCCTTTGGCAGCAGCATCCATTGTATTTCTTGATCGCATCTCATGAAATTAACCACTTTATTGACTATTTCGTGCATCAAATTATTTGAAGCAAAACCATAAATTATAATGGTCAAGAACACAAGTTTCTATTGTTGTTCTCTTATTATCTGGTTATGAAAATTTGTTTTATTTTTTCATAAAATAAAAAAACACAAGCTTCATATCAATTTCTTGTGTTTGACTTTTAGCTATGTAACTTAGCAGTGCCTAGCACATGAGAAGAATTTAGTATATGTGAGTTATTAAGGTGTCAAATTTCTTACCTAAATTTCTTAATCAATGTCACTGTTCAAAGATTCATTCCATATAGTGGGAATATTATCAGAAAACAAGCAAATTTGTCATTTCAAATGAAATATCAAGAATCACTGGGAATAATCATTGGAAGTTTCTGTAATTAGAAAGACAAGTACTGATAGAAAGATAAAACATCTATATACTAGTTCTAGTATATGTGTTTCCCAAGCAAACACTATATACTAATTCTGACAGGTAGGAAATATGAATAATGAGATACACAGAAAAATTAATACAATGTGAAAATTTAGGAAAATTTACTACCAGAAATGATTCATTTGCAACATTCAGCCAAGGATTTCTAACAATTCCTTATTAAGGAGTGATTAAAAGTTGATAGCAAAACTCATCTTTGTATTTGTGGTATAAGATATTAAACTTAGCTATATATTTCCCTATCCCTTACCAAAAGCCTATGGAAATGGCAGATCAACATTTTAAAAATACAACAAACACAAATCAGGATGAAGAAAACAAAGATGGGTAGATATGATTTTAAGAACAGATGAAACAGAATAAACAAATACACACACACACACACACACACATGCACACACCCACCAATAGAAAGAGAAGCAACACACCAGTAACAAGAGAGGCAACAATAGGTCTGAAAGAACAATTCTCTCCCATAAAAAAAACAAGAACTCGTAACAACTCAAGTTCAATAACAGTGGCTCCATGATCTGGGATTCTGAATGGGACAGAAGCCATTTTAGTAATGTGAAGCCTTTCTGTGCTAGGCATACAGTGAGGCATCCTACACTCTCTACATGCACGCCTTGTCTTGACAGAGATACTGGTTAGTCTGAACCGTCTATTCTTAATGAAATTTTTTTAATATATGACACTTGGGGTAATGTGGTAACTTTAGGAACCCTACAAATCATATCACTGAAGGCAGTATAGTGTAGTATCAATTACTATTGCCATGAGCCATCTTTTCAGTGGTGGGTGGGTCAATACAAATGTCGAGTAATCAATGCATTCTAGTGACAGTGTTTCTGAATCGCTCTGCAATTCATGTGGTTTCACATTACAAATATATTATCATTCAGTTAATTTTGCAAATTATATCTGCCCAATATTTCTATTCAACTTTTGATTAACCAGGGTCAGTGTTTCAGTTTCCAACGAAGAGCTTTGCTTGACATATGTCATCATGATGAAAGGGAAAATGCAATAAAAATTGTTATAATTAAGAAGTGTCTCCAACATAGATTTTTAATCACAGGAGAAAAAAAATGAGTGGAATAAAGAGCAAGCCAAACCAGAACATAAGAAAATCTCATATGAGGGGCATTGTGCCTTTTGTCTACCCTTTTAGGAGAAAGTCTCTGGGTAAGTTTACTCTCTCACAAAAAGAAGAAACAAATCCCCGTGATGACCTAGCATCTCATTTTATATGGTTGTTAACTTTTTCCTTAACCCCTACAGCCGTATCTAAAGATGGGGTGGTCTGATCCCCTCGTTCACATTTTGTCACCTTCTGCTTGTCTAGGCACAGTTGCAGCCTTGAGGATTGTTTTACAGTCATTCTCTTGGTTTTTACTGCAGGCTTGTAGTTTCTATACAAGTGTCACTTTTCAATTTTCTAGATTCTCAAGCCACAAGCCAATCTATATTATAAATACTTTAGACTGTACAGTAAAAGCTCTTAGAATTAATGAATGAGTATAACAATGTCACAAGATGCAAAGTCAATATATAAAAAGCAGTTGTATTTATACACACTAATAATAACGAGGTACAATTCCAAATGTTAAAACAGTTCAATTTTCAATAGCGTAAAAATACTTACGCCAGTAATTTGAGATATGTATAGGATCTATAAGTGAAAAACCACAAAAAAGTAATGAAAACATAAATACAAAATTAAGAAATATACACACAAAATTGAGAAATAAATAGTGTTCATTGATCAGAAAGCCCAATATTAAGATTTCAATGTATTCTTTTAAATTGATACCTGGATTTATTATAAAACCAAATCAGACCACAGGATTATTGAAAACATTGACAATCTGATTCTCAATTTGCAAGGGAAAAGAAAAGGAATAAGAATAACAATTTTGAAAAGAAAGTGAAGTTGATGAACTCGTACTGTCTAATAAAAACCTGCCAGAATCGAAACAGCATGATACTAGTAAAAGCACTGACACATAAATCAATGGAATAGATGAAATAGAGAAAAACAATTATAACAATTGATTTTGATCAAACATGCAAAGACAAGCCAATGGAAAAACTAGTCATTTCACCAAATGTTCCTAGAACATCTGGATATCCACGTGAATACTTTCAAAATTAAAATTGCAAAGCTTGGATCAGACTTCTCATTTTATTTTATTTTTTGTTTTTGTTTTTTGAGACAAGGTCTTGCTGTGTAGTTCAGGCTAGCTTTGAACTCATTATGTAGCCAGGATGGCCTCGAACTCACAGCGATCCTCCTGCCTCAGCCTCCCAAGTGCTGGGATCACAGGCATGTGCCAACACACCCAGCTTCAGACTTCTCATTTTATATAATAATCTTAGAACATCATAGACTTACCTAAAATGTAAAACTCTAAAATCTGTAAAGGAAATAGAAAAATTAATTTTACTTACTCTTGAATTAAATAAAATGTTCATATATATAATACAAAAAGTATTACCCTGAATGAAAATATTGAATTATTGCAGTTGAACAAAATTTAAAATATTTCTTTTCTGAAAAACACTGTTAACAGAGTTAAAAGACAATATATTGATATAAGAAATACATTTGCAAAAGTGATTTCTTTCAGAGGTTGTATATCTATAATATAAAAAGAACTTAAAAATAAAACAACTCAATCAAAACATGAGCAAAGGATTTGAATGGACACTTCACTCAAGATGATGTATGCGCACCAAACCAGCATGTGAAAAGATATCCATGATCATTAATTATTGGATAATACAGAATTTAAACCAAGAGGATGTCCATTAGATCGGCAAACAACAACTAAAACATGACAAGGCTTCATGTCCTGGCAAGTTTAGAGAGCAACCAGAAGTATTATTGTATTGTTGGTGAGAATACAAAAATACTACAGCCAAGACTTTGGCACTGTTTTTTTTAATTAAACATACACCTATCTTATCATACAATACTCCTCCTAGATGTTTATTTTTGTTCATAATAGATTCTGTACATGAATTTTTAGAGTAGCTTTAAAAATTTTTGAAGTAGCTTTTAAAGCTCTTATAAGCTCCAAAAACCGGAAGCAACTTAAATAGCTTTCACCTAGTGAAAAGGTAGAGAGACAATGGTGAATCCATTCAGTGGAATGCTACTCGGTAATAAGAAGGAACAAATTATTATACAAATAGGAATGTGGATGGATTTAAAAAATATTAGATATGTGAAGAAGCCAGGCTCAAAGAACTACATGTTGCATGCTCCCATTTGTATGAACCATTGAAAAAAGTAAAACTACAGAGAATGAGAACAGATAATAAATGCCAGATTTTAGGTCTGAGGGACTATTTTATTTCAATGGGATAAGATTAGAAAATGTTCTGCTTGATGATACTGCCCCATACATCTCTGAATATGGCAGGCTCTCTAGATTTGTTAGAACTCATAGACAAACTCTGTATCAAAAAAGAGTGAATTTTACTAGATTAAGATTTCAGTTATAAGATAGTAATATGCAGGGCAGAATTTAAATATGCAATACTTAAATTATTAAATATGTTTGATGATAAAACTAGGAAGCAGGAAAATATATGGGGAAATAGAATAATAACGTCAATAGATGTTGTTCACACATAATAAAGAAACAATAATACATCTAGATAATTTGGAGAAGTTTAAGTGATTAAGAGGATTAAAAGGGGAAATTGGTTTTCTCTATGGAATTGAACAGAGAGGTGTGTACTTACTCCTTGATTGTGATTGAATTTTTAATTTGTGCATATATGTTTTGGTAAAAGCGAACTATGTAGAGCTTATGTTGTATAAGTATGTTTGTAAGAATTATACTGAGTCAACATGAAGGTGAATAATACATAGTATGCTGATCTTATTTAATGATGTGAGCTCAATAATTTTTATGTAATTTTTCTGTGTGAAGATAAAGAAGCCATCTTAGGTTTATTTAAAATTGATTTCTTGATCCTTTATAGTCCATACCATAATTATTTTATGAGTATTGGGAATAAAGCAAGAGGCAATTTAAGCAACAGTCCTTGTGGTCTTATATTTTAGTGTTAATTTTGTCAGTTTGTGCACCATGTTTCTTCGCAGTGTGCAAAGTAGACTTTGTGGGTATTTTGGGAAATTCTAAGAATTCTAACAGCAATTAATCCATGAAAAGATGTGTGTCTCATAATTTTAGAACATAACATGAAATTCTCAATACAGCAAAATGTTACAGATCTTAGTACACAGGGCATAGATCTCAGGAGGCTGATAAGAAAAGCTGTTGCTTGGAAGCACAGAATATATTTTCATCCAAACTGTTTAATACTATTGTTTTAACTTGCAAGAAGTCCTATCAAGTATTATTCTAACCCAGATAAATATGTTCTTGTCCTTTCCAAGTACAGTACCTTGTTTTTCATAACAAAGATAGTTTCCATCATAACGTGTTATTAAATAATACACCTCCACCATAACAAAGGCTTAGAAAACTGCATTTATTTCCCTGGAATTTATATTCCAACCTTGTGAGAACCAACTTTCTTCCAAGTTTCATACCTCAAAACTTAAGATTACTTATTGATTATGAAAAAGACAGCCCTGAGTATTAAAAAGACAAACATTATAAGAGCCCTGGTAAGCTAAAAATCAATCTCTTCATCAAAGCTCCAATTCTATTTTGAGGAAGGTATTTTTTCTTTTTATTTAACATTTATATTCTACGTTAAGAGTTTTGCATATATATTTCCTAAATTCAATTTATTTCATGATAAATCCAGCAGGAGGAACCATGTTGTGGAATTATACAAATATAATACTTTTTGATATAAAACACACAGTTCTCTTTATCCCATTTATTATATTATGAAATATGCTGATTAGTATATTAGTATTCTAAACATGTCTTTTTATTATAAACAACACTGTAATAATAAACAGAAATGGAAAACTTATTGAAGTTGGGAGAAAAATTACATTTCAATAAAGAAATAGATTTATTTTTAAGTACCCAGGAGGTTATTTTACAAAAAAGAATAAAAATACATTTAAAAAATATTGTTTGGGACCAATGAGATAGCACAGCAGCATAAGCGCCTGCCTGGCAAGCGCGAGGTCCTGAGTTCGACTCCTGGTACCCCACATACGAAAAAAGGGCCAGTGATATCACTCAGCAGCAGGGGCGCCTGCTTGCGCACAGGTCCTGAGTTCAACCCCCGGTACCCACAAAAAAAAAAAGTTGTTTGGCTCTGGCCTTTATGTCTAGAATATTCCTTTCTCAATATAACCCCCAGTGAGGCAAAAGTAATATTAACAAATGATGAAGTTTTGTTGTAGTTCTTAGTATTTTAGTAAACATAGTAACAGCATGCCAAGTAAATTAAACTGCTTGATCTTTCCCCCCGATATTACTTTAACACTGCTGTACTTGGAAAATGATCATTTCACAAACAAAGTTGCTAATCATCTAAGATTGATTAAAAAGAAAAAGTTTTCTTGATTCCTTGTGACCCCTAAGCTGCAGTCTTTGAATAAGAGATTAAAACTTAATTATTTTGATGTACAAGTTCAGTGCTATCAATCTGGCCTCTTCAGCACTTTGAAAGTATAAATTGTTTGGGTGAAATAGGTGCATGCTTTCTCCTTTCCTTTTTGAAAAGAACTCACATTTTCAATTTCTAGATGAAAAATAATACCTTGACTAAATGTTAATCATACTTTCTGCTGACAGAGATAGAACAAACCGAGAGATTACCTAGAATACTAAACAATACCAGTATGCATAAATCAATACTGTCTCTATGCATATTACTAATCTTCTTTCAGACAAAAAAACACAAAGGTTTGTGAAAAAGAAGACCACTTTGAGATAAGGTTTAAAGTGCTCTCTCAATCTTAAGATACAGTTTTCTTAGTAAAACTAGTTTGGGATAAACTGTCTTATACATAAAAAATAAACTGAGATAAAAATATCAGCACTCTCTCCCTGCCCCTCTGCTCTGCACGCAGTAAAATTCCACGAGTAACCACAGTATAAGTTTCATAAACTTCCATACATAGCATGTGGACACATAAATATTGTATCACAGAAATTTTAATAAGAAATTGTATCTTGTATTTTTTATTAAAAATAGTTTATATATGAACCCAAATCAATACACATACAGGTGGTATGTCATATTATTATGTAAACATTCTGTAATTTATTTAAATTGTCACTTCATGTGTCCAGGGTCAGCAAACTCCTGATGTTGATCCCAGTCCATTCTTTTTTTTCCTTATACTGAATTTCTCAGGGCCGTGTGAGGCCTTCCCTAGCAGTCATACATAAGAAAACTGAATTTCATGAAAAGCTGTTCAAATTCAAATTTTAACTCTACGAATTTTCCCCATGTGAATTTTGTATGAACTGCTGCTTTCATATAAGCCTTGGTCCATATTTCTATAAAAATATATACTAAAGTTGCACAAATTTCATGAATGATAAAATTCATTAAAATGAGCTCTGTTCCTGACATATTGGTAGTCCTCTATTAATAAAATAGTATGGACACCAATGATCTTTACTTCCAGAAGCCTTCTGGGATACAAAGTAAAATCATCACTACATATGAAGGTTTAAATCTAATCTCCAGTAATAACCACTGCCTTAAACTAACCAAAACCTGTCTACAAAATGGGTTCCTTTTCACTGCCTATTTCAAAGTAGGAAAGTATTTTCCTAACACCTGCATAACTATGAAGAACAGATGGGTCTTGTCATAATGACTGGGTACCGCTGTAAAACATACTACCATGACCCCCTTCCTACTTAGAAATAGTAAGTTGACAAGATGTCTTAAACTGTAGACTAAAACTACAGTGCCTGATATGTCTGCTAGTAATCTTTATATAAATCTTGGTCTACCTACATCAAGCAGCCCTACTGTCTGGCTTGCATTCAGGTAACTTGCATGGCAGTGAAGACCTTTTTCTCTGCCCCTTCACTGTGGACTCAGCTATGCTGTGTAAAGTGATGTTTTGCTTCCTCATCCTCAGAACAAAACAGTCAGTGCTCACTGTGCTCGCATCTAATTATGTTACAAGTAAATGGGGATAAAACGGCTGTATCCACCATTAATTTCTCTAGGTATATACTATAAACCAAGTATAAAATGGAATCTTAATCTCTTGTTTCCTGCATGGTCTCACTTCCTGTGGCACCTATGTTTCAGTATCTCATTTATTTCTATAATACTGTATCTAAGTGTAATGTGGTTATTATTATGTACCAGAGAAAGGACAGAAGCTCTCACAGCATAAATAATTTCCCCAAAGTCACAAAACCATTAAGTGGCAAAGCTAGTACTCACAGCCAGGTTCCATAGATTTCAATGTCTATATTTTTCTACTGTATTACATTGTCTCTCATGAATAAGTAAAGAGATGGTATGTGAGGCTGATTAAATTCTGTAATAGCCTGAACTACACTAGATTATTATTTTTCCTTACCATGAAAATCTCCATGTAGAGGCTGTATAAATGTTGCACTATCCACAACACTGTGTTAAAATGTAAAACACAGAATTTGTTGACAAATTTGAGAAGATAGCAGCTGGGAAGGTGACCAGGCAATAGACAAAGGCTGAGGTCAACCTGCAAATCCTTGAGGAGCCCCTTGTACACTGAATATGAAAAGCATCATATAAAATAATGCAAGTAATCAATAGCACACTAAAGCCAAGGACAATAAAGCTTCCCCATTAGAATATTTTTTTACTGCTCAAAACAGTTATAGATTAGGCTAATCAAGAAATACATTTTAAAAAATACCTTCACTATGTAATCTAGAGAATCAGAGAATCATGAACATTGGCTACTTACCTATCAAAAACACCTTTCAGAAAAAGGAAACAAGTTAAATGTATAATGATAGACTGGCTGCTCATCTCTTCTGATTTTATTGTTCAAAATAAAATAATGTCTACAATCTACTTAGAAAATGAATTTCTATTTCATAAGATTTAATTAGAAAGCTCTATGTCATTAGCCTTTAAAAAATCACTGAAAGCATTACTTTGCCCTTTGTCATTACTAAAAAAAGGATTTGGGGGTACTTTCAGTTTGGTGTTTTGGAGCACTCCCTCTGTTAATGGTTGCAACAAATGGGTGAAATTTTTTTCTTTTGGAAAAGGAGCTCTATCTTCACACATTATGTTCCATGCATTTCTCCATTTCGTAGCTTCTTTTTCTCTCTCCATGATGTCTTCAGATCGCTGATTGCAATACTCATTTGACTGATTGCACCCGATTGCAAACCACCCAATTGCAAATACTCTTTTCTATCGTAGTTAATTCAACCGTTTTAGCCCAGAAATACTTCAGTACCCTACTAAGTGCTATAAGCATAGCGACAAATGACATGAACATGCTGATTTCCCTTGTAGATAAATGGAGAAGATTGACATTAAGGAAATGAATTAATAATCACAGGATGGTCAAAAGACAGAATGGATAAAAAGCAGGACACAAGATGATATGTGAACTTTGACTAGAGAATGTCATTAAACCATAAATGCGCTGGCCGTGGTGGCACAGGGTTGTAATCTAACACCCAGGAGCCTGAGGCAGGAGAATCGCCATGAGTTTCAGGCCAGCCTAGGCTACATAGCACAACCAATAATTTATGACCTTTCAATTAGTATCTTTTTTTTTTTTTTGTGGGTACCGGGGGGTCAACCTCAGGACCTCGCATGCCAGCAGGCGCCCGTGCCGCTGAGCGATATCACCGGCCCCTTTTTCTTATGTGGGTTCCGGGAGTCGAACTCGGGCGCTCACGCTTGCTGGGCAGGCGCTTATGCCGCTGAGCCATCTCACCGGTCCTCAATTAGTATCTTAAATTGATTTAAACTATGAATATTAAATATAGAGATATGTTTAATATTTAACCTGTATACTTTATAGCATTTTGGTGAGTTCAAAGTAGATTAAGATTACAGTTGGAATATTTAGCAGCATTTTGTACTGGGTTACATGGAATCAAATGGTTTTATTTAGACAGTTGGATTGTGCTAATATTTAGGTAGCAAATATCATCATGTGACCCAACACCGCCAACTTTTGAGTGTCACCCATGAAGAGTACATCAGTTGCCGAACTTATAAATGCAGAGTTTGGTTATCTCTCAAAATCCAGAATCACCAATGTTTGAAAAAGAGATGAGCAAATTTATAACACACTTAACAGACAGCAGGCTGTCACTAAGGAGTAACAAATTAACTATGTTCAATAATGTATTAGAGCTCAAGATGGGTAGGCTCTGTCACAATTTAACTTTCAGATTCTGGGAATGTTTTTCCCAGATTAAGCACCATCAGTTTTGGGTTTTTTTTTTTTTTTTTTTTGTGGGTACCAGGTGGTCGACCTCAGGACCTCGCGCGCCAACAGGCACCCATGCCGCTGAGCGATATCACCGGCCCCTTTTTCGTATGTGGGATCCGGGAGTCGAACTCGGGCTCTTGCGCTTGCAAGGCAGGCGCTTACGCCACTGAGCCATCTCACCGGCCCCAGCACCATCAGTTTTGATAAAAATAAAACAATGGAATCATACACACACACAAAAATTTTAAATCCAACTTTAATTATTTAAGTGGACCCGGAAAATGAAAAGCAATTATGCTGAAAATGCAAAAATATAAATGACAAGGAAAAGCTAATGAAGTATGTGGAGCCTAGCGGACTCGTGTTTCTTACTAAACTTTAGCTTCAGTTCCTTCATTCCAGACTTCTCGCTCAAGGCCCTTATACAAGTTCCCTAAGTGATTTGTATACATAATGTTCGATGAAAACGGAGAGATGAATGAAAATTGTAGCTGTATAAATGTGTTCTTACCTCTTACCATCAAAACCAATTCAAAAGAATCACTAATACGTTGAATTGCAACCACCACTAAAATTGACAATTGAGATATAAATAAATAACAAATTAGAAGATTTTTGTGATTACAAACATATTCAGAATTCAAGATGAGCTCAAGGAAAATTAAAAAAAAATTTCTTTCATGTTCAAAATGAAATGATGAAAGTCCAGAAAAGAAATTGTTACCATTGAGGACATGATAATCAATATAATCACAAGTCTGATAAAGCCATAGAAATGAAATCATCTGCAATTCTTTTCTTCTTTTATAGGAGTAATATTTCCCATTTCTGTTCACTGGACTATACTGTTATTTATTATAATTAAATGAGAAAGAAGAGAATGATTGTGCTTCTCATATGATGAGTGAAAAAAGCATCCTGGATTGGTTCTACGTCCATTAGACTGCGTGACACTGCAGAAGCTGGCTGAATCTTCGTGATTTAGGAAAAAAAAAAGAAAGAAAGAAAGAAAAAGAAAGCACAATTTCTGTTATGTAAAATTTACTCTTAAACTTTTTTAGGGCTTATTCTTTCATTCAAATTATCTATAAATAATTTGCTATGTTCTATCTTTGAACTACCTTAAATTTTACTCTAGAAAAACAAAGGTGTATATTGCAACTCCGTAGTGGCAGAAATGATGTCTGCTTTTGTTTACATTTTTCCATAGCATGAGTGTGGCAAAAAGTGAGCAATAATGCACAGTTGTTAAATAAATGGAAAAACTACTAAATATAAAAACCTAAATTAAAATGACAAAATAGTCAAAGAATAAATGATTTCAATTCTAAAACACAATTGCTTATAAGAGATATAAGATATACTAAAACTTACCAAAGGGAAAAAAAATTTTCCAATATACACTTACATGCAAAAATCACATAGAACCTAATAATAAATAACAAATTGAAGCTAGTTACATATCTAAATGACTATTGACTTTGTATGATGAATACAAAATATAATCTGATATTCAATTAGTATCTTTAAATATAAATAGTAAAAAAGTTACATAATCATTCCTTAAAACATTGGACAAATTCAACATATGTATATTCAAAATTATAACAACACGGAAAATTCTAAGATTTGCAAAATCCTCATTTATCTTATAAGATATACTTAAAAACTATTGCTGAACACAATGGTACAGGTCTGCAGGTCTGTAAAGGCAGCTACTTGAAAGGCCGAGGGAGGAAGGTCACTTTAGCCCAGAAGTTTGAGATCATCCTTAGAGGAAAAAAAAATCAAACTAGATAGATAGATAGATAGATAGATAGATAGATAGGTGGCATTAACTATATAAAAATTATATTTAATGGTAGGATATCAAAAGTTTTTCCTTTAAAATCATGAGCAATAAAAGAATGTTTAGTTTTGCTACTTTATTTCAAAAGTACATTTGAGTACCTATTCTTAAAATATTTTTTAAAAGTAAAGGTCCACATATTAATGAAAAGAAATATAACTCACTTCACTCCAGGTCATATGATTTTCCAGCAGAATTCTCTCCATTCACAGATAGCTTATTAAAATTAATAACAGGGCTGGTGAGGCAGCTCAGCGGCATAAGCGCCTGCCTGGCAAGCGCGAGGTCCTGAGTTCGACTCCTGGTACCCACATACAAAGGAAAAAAGGGTCAGTGATATCACTCAGAGGCACGGGCACCTGCTGGCATGCAAGGTCCTGAGTTCAACCCCTGGTACCCACAAAAAAAAAAAAAATAAAAATAAAAAATAAAATAAAATTAATAACAGAGCTTACAATGGCTGCTGGTCTTAAAGAATAAATATTCTAAAATAAATTGGATTACCAATTCTAGATACAATACTCCAAAAATTTTCTCAGATAATATCCATAGAAGAAGAAAATGTAAACTCTAGGAGTAAAAGAAAAAAGAACCATTTGAAGATTCTTCAGTGTGAACAAAAGCAGAGAACTGCACACATTCTTAGAGGATGAAACATAGGTAGAGCAATTTATAGTTTCCACAAATTGTAGCCTATTTTTGAGTATTCAAGTGCAAGATATATCCACTAGTAGCAAGAGTTCTCATTTGGTAAAGAACCATAGTTTTTCTTGCTTGGAGAAATTGGAATTGAAGCTAAGAACTACAAAGATAGTAAGCAAATCATGAATAAGAAAGAGCCAGAAAGGGAGTTTACAAATGCTTCTCATCATGACAGCCTCCTAAAACATCCTGTATGGAAAAGATACAAGGAAATTTAACTAAAGAAAAAATATTTGAACTGATCATACCAGATTTGCTTTTCAATAAAGAAAATTCAAAGGTCAAGGGTAGTAAAAAAAATTATTGAAAGAAAGAATATGATCATTAGAGAAATATAATATTCATAATAACCATGGTATAATCCACAAAGGCATAAAAAACTAATAATCAAGAAAGTACAACACAGTATCAGAGAAAGTCAATTGATTCTCATAGATAAACCAGCATGATAAAACTAACAGTGAATAATTTAAATGTATCTACTTTCTCAATAATAAAATGGACAGTGCATTCATTCAGTGAATAAACATTTCCACTAAGAAATGGAAATTTTCAGCAGGGAAATAGAAATGCTAAGAACCAAATGAAAATTTTAGAAATGACATTTAATATAAACATGTAAAAGAAGACACTTGCAACTTTGTGGTAGAACTGCATTTCTAGGGCAATTCACAAAGAAGTAGAAGTCACAAGAAAACATAAATTTAAATTGATAAAAATGTGCTTCCAAAAGACACCACTAAAATAAAGAAAAGGAGAGCCACACACTTGGAGAAAACATTTGCAATACAAAATACTGGATAAATAGCAAGTTTCTAGAGAAATAAAGAATACTTTTAACTAAATAATGAAGAGACTGAGACTGTCATACAACTCAGTGTACAACACTTGCCTAACATGTACAAGGTCCTGGGTTTAATTATCAGCATCACAAAATAATAGCAATTACAATGATAATATAATGACACAAGGGCCAAAATATTTAAATAGATAACTCACAAAATGCAAATAAGTATATGTGAAGTGCCCAGAATTGACATCAGAAAAATCAAAATCAAAATGATGAAATGCTTCTACTCACTAAAATGCCTAGAATTAAAAAGATTGACAATATCTAATATAGATATGAAACAATTTACACAGAATCCAGAAATTTTACTCCTAGGTATCCATGCAAATAAAATAAAAATATATTTGTACAAATACTTGTATAGTGATACATATAACAATTCTAATAACTATTGTCCCCCAAAAGAAACAGCATAAATGTCCATCAGAAGGTGAAAGGATACATTGTGGTAAATCCATACCAAAATTGATATTTAGCAATGAAATAATTGAACTACATATAATCAGAAAACAATAAAAAAGGCAAGTATTATGTTAAGCAAGAAAAACCAAACATAAAAGAGTAGAAATTGTATAACTCCATCAACATCAGTTTCTAGAACAGAAAATAATAATAATCTATGATAATAGAAATCAAAAAATAAAAATAGGTGCAGAAAAAACTAGTTTGTCTTTGTCTAATACAGATTTCCTTATAAAAGCTTTCAACAAATTAAGAATAAATATAAGTTCTCAAACTGATAAGAGGCATTTGCAAAAAAAAATGTGGAGCTAAAATCATACTTAAACATGAAACACAAAATAGTTTTCCTCCAAGATTGGGAAGAATATAGCTAGGGTGAATGCTATAAAGTGAATGGACAAAATACATGTAAAGTAAAAAATTTGTGATCATAATTACTTATCAGTTCACTTACGGAAAGCTATCTTGTAAACTCCAAAGACAAACATAATGTTCTCATCCTTTAAGAAAAAATGCTCCCTTCCCATAAGTGTGTTTTGAAGCATTATTCATTATGTTACCCACAGTTTAATTTTTTTCTTGAGACAGAGTGTCACTATCTAGTTCATACTGGCCTCTTAGTCCTGATTCTCCTACCTCAGTCTCCCAAGTGCTGGGAATACATGCATGCACCACTACACATGGCTTAAATATTCTTTTGTGTATCTTCTATTATAACAAAGTAGCTTAATTAAATGACATTTTAGTTACAAGTAAATATTTATCTTAATTATACCAGAAAGTATTTTGTTAACTAAAAACAATAATCATAAATTTTATGTAACAGGCGATTACTGAGTTATGCTAGTGAGGGAAGTTTTCACGACCTTGTAAATAGGTATGTGAAAGGCAAACATACATTGGATGGTAACTCGGACATTAACAATAACACCAGCTAGTCTTATGTACACAACTACACACACACACACACACTCACTCATGCGTGCACACACTTTTTTTAAGTGTTGAAGACAGAAGATTAAGAGTAGAAATGGGAATCCTAGAAAAAAGTATGGTGGAAAGTCTTAAAATTTCTTGCAAAGAATTTGAATTTTTCTCTTTAAGCACAGAAGAATTTTGAATAAATGAATGTAATGGAAATAATTCTAAACTATTCTCTCTTGGCTATTACATGTTAGAATATAAAATTCTTATGAAATTTCCTTTTTGAAGTTAAAATTAACATTCACCTGTAAAGTTGAAAAATTTTAAATCAATATAAATGCACTATGGTACTAAACTACTATGGTTGCCCAGTTGTTTCCCAAACTGGATTATAATACAAAAGCCATATGAACTGATAGAATGATATCCTCTTCAATAAACAGTATTAGGAAAACTGTCTATCCTCATGCAGAAGATTAAATTTTGACCCATATCTTTCAACATGTACTAAATTAAAATAAAAATGGATCAAAGAAGTATGTGTTAAAACAGACACACTTAACCTCTGGAAGATAAAGTAGGTAAAACTCTTGAAATCATTGGCATAGGCGAGGACTTTTTGAACAGAACACCAATTGTGCAGGAAATAATACTGAAAATCAACAAATGGGACCATATCAAATTAAAATCTTTTGCATAGCAAAAGATACAACAAAATGAAAAGAAACCTACAAACTGGAAATGTATCTTGTGAGCTGTTCCTCAGACAGAAGACTAATATCTACAATATAAAAAGAACTCAAAAAATTAGACCTCCCCCCAATAAAAGACCCAGTCAATAAATGGGCAACTGAAATGAATAGGTACTTCTCAGAAGTACAGATGGCCAATAAATACTGAAGAAAGGCTCAACACCACTGGCTATTAGAAAAATGCAAATTAAAACAACATTGAGATTCCATCTTACCCAAGGATGTATGGTGATCATCAAAAAATCAAATAATAACAAATGCCAGTGAGACTGTGGAAAAAGAGAAGCTATCTATATTGTTGGTGGAAATGTAAACTAGTACAACCACTATGGAATCACTATGGACACTCCTCAAAAAACTAAAACCAGAAATTCCATTTGAACCAGCTATTCCCCTTCTACATATCTTCCTGAAAGAGTTAAAGACATCCTGTTGAAGTGATACGTGTGTAACCATGTTTATAGCAGCACAATTCATAATAGCTCGAGTTTTTTTGTGTGTGTGGAAAGCTTCTTGATAATTACTTTGGTTATTTTATGGTATAGAACTGTTCTGATTTTCCATTTAATCTGGTGTCAGTTTTTAAGTTTTGCTTTTAAGTAATGCATACATTCTAAGTAATTGTAAAATTTATTGTTACTGACTTTTCTTATTACTGTTGAATACCTATAAGATATGTAGTAATTTAATTTTTCAGTTATAAAACAGAATTTCAACTCATTACACAGGGTCAAATGGGGAAGAACTTGATTAATTCCATTCCAGCAGCATCTAAGCATTTTAATTCCAAATTGAAAATGAAGCAATGGTATAAAGATGCCATATGTATAAAAGTTTTATACACTAGTTTTTTCTGGGTGAGAAAAAGTTTGATAAACATGAGTTATTCTTTAATTTTCGTATTTAAAACAGTTGTTCAGCTAATTTGAAGGTATACTATACTCTTTGCATCTTTTATGTTCTCCAGTGAGAAAAAATTTTTCACTATTTTTGGAACTAGTAACTGGCAATGATAACACATAGGTACATTGGTGAATCAATATAAGCCAATTTCTACTTATTTTATATTGATTTAGCAATCAAATATTACAGAGTCTTACAAATCTTAATACTCTTTTTTTTTTTTTTTTTTTTGTGGGTACCGGGGGATCAACCTCAGGACCTCGCGCGCCAGCAGGCGCCCGTGCCGCTGAGCGATATTACCGGCTCCCTTTTCGTATGTGGGATCCAGGAGTCGAACTCGGGCCCTCGCGCTTGCAAGGCAGGCGCTTACGCTGCTGAGCCATCTCACCGGCCCTTAATACTCTTATTTTAACAGAATAAAGCATATATGTGAAAGCCGCCAGTAATGTATTTTGTGCATTTTATGAAAATTCAGCCAATATTTTGTTTATTGCTAACTACCTTAATAGAAGAGAAGTCATTAACATATATAAGGAAATATTATTAAATTATTTTTAACAGAGAAAATTTAAAAATGTATACAATATTTGTTTCCCCCACTTCTAATGCAAGATGGGCCACTAAGATTTAATAGTAATTTTTAAAAAGTCTTTTAATATCTTGTAATATTCAAGTTTGTAAACTGGTCTCTTTCTGGAGAAAATAATCAGGTTTGTTATTGTTTCTCTCATAGTCTGATAAAAAATATTTACTGATGGTCCTACAGTAGGCAAGAATAAAGCTGGTTTCATGTAAAGTATTTAAAAGCTCTTATTATTTTTTTTTTAATTTATGTTCCCACTTTCTCCAAGATTTCTACAGACTGATAATCTACTAGACAGTTATATAACAAAAAATTTTTAAAGAAGTATATAAGTTCTATTTTTTCATTACAAAATAAAATTCATTTAGAAACATGAGCTATTGCAGTATTTTATTTTTTAGAAAACCTCCTAAAAAGCTGAAAAACCAATCTTTACAGTCACCAGGAATGAAATCTAATATTATGCAATTCCTTTGATAAAATCCTAATATGATATATTCTTTAATATCACTCTAAAAATAGTACTATGTATGAATTATGAATAAGGTAGAGATTATTTTTCAATTATCTATATGCTTGAAAAATGTTTACTCTTAGAGACATTAAACAAAATAGGCTACAGTCTTATTTTCCCTTAGATTGAGCGCTTCATGATACCAAAGAAATAAAAAATTTCCATATGCTTGTATACCTCTGAATAAAATAAGGTGATTGTTTAGGGTCATTGGTATTTCATTTGTGGGTTACTTTTAATACATTTCTTTTTGATGTGAGATTGTAGGCTAGACAACAAAGATAAATGAAACTGAAACAATTATTTGACATTTGCTATGCTAATTAGAATAATCTCATCTGCAAAGTAGAGAAATTTTAATTCAAATGGCATACATTTTCTCAGGAAATAAGAAGTTCAGATGTCAGGCAGATTATAATGTTGGCTACTTCTTGCTCATTTCAGGATCAAAGTCCCATATTTCTTCATCTTTTTTTTCGACAGCCTTGATGTGCAGACCTGCTGGTCACAATTACCCAGTGCCTGCTACAATTACACATAGCAACAACACTCAATGAATGAAGAGGAGATATTTATTCTTGACCACTTTTATACTAGTGGAAATCTCTAGCTTTCAGAGATTTCAGATTCTATGCTTTTGAACAATACTAGCTACATGTTATTTTAAACTAATTACTAGCTAGGAAATTGAATTATCGTGAGCGATTTAAGTTGTTGTCAAAATTTCCCCTTTGTGCTTAAGATGTTATGATTTTTTAATTGTACATGAACTTCTAACAGAGACCATTCTGGCTGCTTCTGGCTGAAAGGGGTCATAGTTGTAATCGGCAGTCAGAGGTAATCTACAGAGGGTCTATCTAAAAGCCCTCGATAGATGCCTCATGCTGTCATCTTATGGAGGCACATAAGTTTTAAGTCTGGAAGAGACAAGGCCAAATAAAAGGTTAAGTGTGCATTGACCAAAGAGAGCTCCCTGGGGCCCTTCAGTCTTGCTGGAACAGTTGATAAGATAGGTCTGATCCCTGGGACCTTTGTCTCAGGGCGCATGCTGACTTCCAGTGGTCACCTTTGCAATCAAGACATGGCTGAGGGGCCTCTCATTCCGATGGTTTTTATCATAGTTCCTCCTAAGGTGGCCTGGCTCTCCACAGTGATAGCAGGTGAGTTTAGTTGTAGGGCTTTTCTTGGAGCCCCAAGAATCAGACTCAGAGTCTATTACTTTTAAGGCCAGCTCCAAGAGAGCCACTTTTTTTTTTTTTTATCTCTGTTTTCTCCCCTTGGCCTCCTCCCAGCCTTGATTATAAAATCCTGAGGAGGCAATTCTCACTAAAGTATTGACTGAGCTATCTGGAGTGAAAGCCATTTTTGTTGCTTTTTCCTAATATCTCAGGCCAACTGGCTAATAAACTTATCTTTAAGAATAATCCATCCTTCTATCAAACCAGGAGCCAGGGATGTATGTTCCATCAATGATTCTTATAAGTGATCTAAGAAAACAGATGGTTTCTCATCTTTTTCTGGATGGACAGTTGACAATTTAAAATAATTGAAGGGCTTAGTTCTTGTCCTTTGTAGACCTTCAAGAATACATGTCTGAAGATGTCTCCTATTCCAGTCTCCTGTCCGGTTGGTATGCCAGTAGGGATCTTGTGTAGGGATTGCTTGGGCTTCAGTAGGATCCAGCTCTTTCCCTGGATGCCTGTCTTCTGGCCTAAAACTGACAATATGATATCCATCTCCATATGTAATAGCACTTTGTAATTCTGCTTGTCTCTCATTAGAAGTCACTGTTTAACATTACATTTTCCCAGCCTAGTTCATAAGTCTGAGTAAGTCACCTAAAGACCTCAATATACTTATCAGGGTCATCAGAGAACTTTCCCAGATCTTGTTTGATCTGTTTGAGGTCACTGAGAGAAAAGGACACATGGACACAAGTAGTGCCAAATTCTCCATTTACCTCCTGTAAGGGATACTGTCCTTGAGGTGCTTGAACAAAATCAGCTAGCAATGAATATAGCCCAGTAGAAGCTTTGATTACAGCTGGCTTATAAGCCTCACCCTTAGAGTGTGGAGGGCAAATGAGGGCTCAGTAATCCTTGGGCTCAGTAACAGTAGATGAAGCTTTGATTCAGGTTGCCTTGGAAACCTTTCCCTTAGGGTCCATAGGGCAAGGGAGGGGACCCTCAGGCTCAGTAATAGTAGATGTATCCAATTGTACCTTAAGGGCCAGAGGTGACTGGTTTTCCTTGGCTTACATTTATATTTAGAACACAAGTAAGGATTATCTCTTAATGCAAAGAAAGTCTCCACATAAGGTAACTCTGACCATTTTCCCTCTCTTTTACAGTACAATTCTAATTGTAAAATAGTATTATAATCAATACCTCCCTTTGTATTCCATTTTTTCTCCAGGGGGTAGGCAGTCCATGTACAGGTAAAGAAAAATATTAAACTCTTTCTCAATACATGAGTATCAAACAATTTTCAGTGCTTAAGAATACATCCCAAAGGAGGAAGAGAATTCATCATAGAGTTTCCAAAAAACAGCAAGAAAAAAAATAGGCATCACTTTTAATGCCTACTTGGTTTCTATATCCTCTCAAAGTGTCCCCCAAGGTGACCTGTTCCAGAACAGGTGGCTGCTATCTGGAGTGTTACCAGAAGATAGGTTGGGTCAGACTAACCACCCTTACCAACACTCATCCCTACCTTCTCCAGAAACTCACATTCCTAACTCCAGCACTGGTTTCGAAAGGCACAAGCTACAATTGATTCCAGCTATAGCAGTCATGTTTAAAGAAGTAACCATTGAGAGCAAAATTAAACTAATAACCAAGAGACCTGAACAACTGCCTTCCAATTTTTTGAAAGAGAGTGATAGAAGAAAATCAAAGGGTAAATTGTAAGTGGTTGGAGCACTTCCTGGCCTGTAAAAGAGATCACCTCCAGAGATAGAGAGAGGCAAGTAATGGCTCAGAAAAATCCTGCCCTGGGGCCTAGGGCAAAGAAGTCCACAAGATATTTGTGTTGTCTACCTAATCACTGAGGCAATATTTCTTAGCATCAAGACAAGTCTAAGTTTTACTCAAAATCTACTCTAAAATTTCTATCTTTCTATATCTGCAGCACACTTATGCAGCTCACAGGTTAAAACCTGTACCCATAATTCAGTAAACACAAATTATACATTAGTGAAGGTACTTCCCTATCTTTTTTCATTAGCAAATGCTCATTTTCTATGGGCTCCACTTAAAAGTTCTTAGTTGTTAGATAGGAGGGAAACATTGAGATAGTTTAGGGTTCCTTCCTCTCTAATCTTTTGTAGAAACATGCCTCCACAAAAGGAAAGTAAAAGTGACAGGAAAAGATCAGAAATGGGAACGAAGAAAGGAAATCTTTTCTTCTCATGCTCACAGTGAGTTATTGACACAACTTGCACATGACTTGTCACCTCAGCCTGGAAAGATGAGAATGGGAAATCTCAAGAGCCAAGATTGCCTCCTCGTCAGCAGATCAGACCCAACAGGAAACTGAGGCACAGCAGGCTTGATATTTCCCTCTAGAGTGTAGAGGGAGGATCAGGCCAGACTACCCCAGTGAAACCTGTCCTCCAAGTCTTAAGAACGGGTGCAGGCCTATTGCCTCTTACTGCCAGTTAGAGTCCTATGACTCAATAATAGGCATATATATTTCCTAAATATAAACCAGATTTCATAAAAAGACCCATTTTGCAGCACTTCCTCCTTATGTTATTCTTTCTGGACTAATCCACTAGTGAGTATCTCACCTCCATAATCAAATCACCTCCCAAACCCCCACTGATAAGCTGATGAGGCTCTGGGGAGAGGTATCTAGATATAAACCCTAACACCTGTAATCACAATTCCCTAGGAGGCTGAGGCAAAAACTCCCAATTTCGAGCCCAGTATGGATAATTTAGTGATGTAATTTAAAGATTTTTTAATGCATGGTCAGAAAATACAGGATTAAATTTATTTACTGTATTAATATCTTGTTTTTAACTGCATGAGATGAGTAAGAGATGGTAAGTATATGATTGGTCTTGCTAAGACACATGGACCACAAAGAATAGGAGAAAAACATCTCAAAAAAAAATCCAGAGCCAACTTCATAGTAAAGTTTTAAGGTATCTAGTGATCTGAAAGATTTGAATATAATATTTGCAAAGGGAAAAATAAGTTATGCATGTTTGTTCATCCCATCATCCAAAAGAGAAACTTGTTAAATTCCAGACAAAGCAGATTATATACTTGGTAATACTACTCCAACTAATTTACCTGGTAGCATGAAAAGCTGTTAGTTTTGAGTGAGACATAGGGCATGAAAATGCTCTGCAGGGATTAAGTCTAATGTATACATGTCTGCCATTTGGGTCTTGGAATTTCAAACATTCTATTTTTGTGTGTGTGTGTGTGTGTGTTCCAGGGTTCGACCTCAGGACCTCACTCGCCAGCAGGTGCCCGTGCCGCTGAACAATATCACTGGCCCCTTTTTATATTTGAGTTCCAGGAGTCAAACTCGGGCCCTCGCGCTTGCCAGGCAGGTGCTTATGCCACTGAGCCATCTCACTGGCCCAACATTCTATGTTTTTTAAAGTAGTGATGGTGTCATATGATATTTACAGCAAAACCAAAAAGATAATCAGAATATAGACCATTAGCTATTAGATGAAGCTTATGCTTTCTTCCATCAATAATTATATAGAATTTGAAAAATAGGACTTGGATGCTAATTGACCTTGGGACTAATGAAGAACCCAATCATGGCCTTTGCAAGATCATGCATCAAAAAAGACACACACAAAGTTAAGTATCTCCTCATTTCTCTTATATGAAAAACCCAAAATGTAAATGAAGTAAAGCATAAGTTAAAGGAGAGATGGTAAGGAAGAGGGAGGCAGACTTTTGGCAATGGAGAAAGGAAAGCAGGTTAAGTGTAAGGAGATAAATTAAGAAAAAGCAGTAAGGAATCAAAAAATGATCAACACAGCATGTAGGTACCAATTCTCTAAAACAAATGAAACTATCATGTATCACCAATATGCACCAATAAAGCAAAAACTTTCCATAATTAGCTGAATTCTCTCAGACTTACAAAATTCATAAGGATGAGTAAGCCTGGCAGCTTTGTAGAATGTACTGGGCAAAAGCAGAAACAGAGGGCATAGACAAACTACAAAAGTAAGTGGCTCATAGTTCCACGACAGTCAATATGATTGCACTGGTGCCTCTCTTTTAGCTTAATACCTGTAGCTCCATGGAGGAAGGGACAAGCAAATGGAAGACCAATATTAATTAGAAATAAATGCACTTTTATGTTATCTAGCTAAATATGAACTGCTATAGTCCTAGAGCTCCGTTGGAATAGCTACAAAAAGCAGAGATGAATGTACCACTCCCACCATCACCACTACCAAGAAAAAATTTTGGTTAAACACCTGAGCATCCATTTTGTATATTTTTTCCTAAGGCTCCTAGGAAAGAATGTATAGGAAAGAATATATAGGTACTTATGGAAAATGTCAAATGACTTGGTTATTTAATCAGGAGCTTGGTGAGAAAAATACTGGACCGTAAGGAACAAAGACATCTGAAGAGGATGTACACAGATGAATCTTTGAAAAAAGGGAACTAGTTATGAAGTGTTTCTTATCAGATAAAAACACTTATCCAAAAACATCTACTTTTGAAGATAAATTAAGCTAAATTCCCCAATTTTAGCCAGCCATTCTCATTGCCCAACACAGAATGGTGCAATGTGTTCATAATGGGATCAGGAATAAAGTTTGTGTATGGGCCAATTTTATCGATTCCCAATTTCTGAACTTTATCTAGCTATGTCTGCTGTTATAGGCAGCAACCGAGAGTAACTCTGAACTCATGATATGGTATTATTTCTTGAAAGCACCAGTTACCCAATAATAAGTTAATTACATTTTATCTTTGCCATATTGAAAACAGCATAAATTCATTTTGCGAGGAATCAATACACACATTAAGTAGAATACGCTTCATCTGAAAAGCCCCAAGCAGGATCATATCTAGCTTGACCATTCATCAACCTCCCATGTAACATAATTCTATTTAGAGAAAAGGTGTAATATTTAAGGTAGGGCAATAGGGTCTGATAATCCTGTTATCTGTCTCACATCTACAAGCAATTGACAAGAGTGATAGAAACACATTTTTAAAGGGTAACTGATTTGCCAGCTTGGATATCATAATTTGCAAAACTGGGGAAAGATTTTCCAAGATTCATGTTCATCCTAACTCAGTGATATGCATGTTTCTGAGTCTTCAGTAGGTATAATAAAAGATGGGTTTGGTTACAAACCATGAAAGCAATAGCGGCCACCGTTGCTGGGTGTGGTGCTGGATGTCTGTACACAGCACTTTGGGAGGGAGGCTGAGACAGGAGAATCACAAGTTTGACCCCAGCTGGAGGAATTAGTGAGTTAGCAATACACTGCTTCAAAAAATACAATAATGACAGTGGCCACACATACTATCAATCTCTAGAGGAATTTGTATTTCCAACATTCATGACCTGGGCAATATAATTTTAGAAATCCATGCACCTAAAGATAAATCTTCCCCTGAGGACAATAGGAAAACTTTCACTAAACTTTATACAATGCTATCCCCTGTTCATATGTGAAGAGACAAGCAGGCAAGGAAATGTGTCATCTGCTTGGAAGAATTAATTGACCCTAACCATTAGGAAGTGGTGGGGCTATAATTAGATTTAGAGGCTGAAAAGATTAGGTTAGGGGCCTATATCATTGAAGGTGGTCAGAATAGTACAATAACTACGGTTTCAGAAGGGCAAGATAACAATATGCTTAGCCCTTTGGCATGTAAATTGGCGCCTACATGCACAGTAGAGAAGGAAGTCTATGAACTATCAATTCTTTGATGAACACCACTGCAGTAGGTGATGCAGTTCTCAACAGTCTTCCTTTTACTTCTGGAGACCAATGAGAGTCTGAACTGAGCCGCTCAGGGAACTTACCATACAGAATAAGGAGATCAGAGCAGCACAAACTGTGGACAATAATAGAGGCCATGTGGGGTGCTCAGGTTACTCCCCCAGACTGAAACTCATCGCTCACTTGCTGAGAGTGCTGGTAGCAGAAGACTCCCAGGTGAGCCTCTTTGTGTACTGGTTGGTGTGACTATGGTCAATTTCAAGGAAAAATTGGGCTACTACTGTACAACACGGGCAAGGAAGGTTTCTGGGACCCATGAATCCCTCTGGGGTGTTCTTTATTACTCTGATGTCATATGGGAAATTGAATGTAAAACTGTCAAGACAAAC
Organism: Erethizon dorsatum; assembly: GCA_028451465.1. Classification (NCBI taxonomy): domain Eukaryota; kingdom Metazoa; phylum Chordata; class Mammalia; order Rodentia; family Erethizontidae; genus Erethizon; species Erethizon dorsatum. The sequence goes on from CM051823.1 coordinate 33,243,026, forward strand.
ACAATTAAAAGTTCTAAAGGTCCAAAAAGGACTTTTAATGACTCAAATGCTAAAAAATAGAAAATTTGGATTTGGGTCACTCATCCAGCTCTTAGGGAAAAATATATATATATATTTTTCTACATGGAACAACCCTCCTTATGTGAAGTAAGTACAGACTAAGGGAAGAGGCAGACCATTTCTCTGACTGACTGGGAGTTAGTCAAAGATTCGTGCAGGAGAAATTAGATATGAGGCAGCCTTAGATGGCAGCAAGATTGGGTATATCTGCACAGTTCCTATGCACGTGGTGGGCAAAATTGCATGCCATATAAAGCAAAGGGAAAAGGAAAAAAAGGAAAAATGCCTGATGCCACCTAGTTGCTTTCCTTATTTTTACTTTCTATTTGAAGTAGATGCACTGTTCACTGCCACCCAATATAGTAGAAGTTACTTTGGATAGTCACAGCAATAAAGAAGCAATTTTTGTTCATAGGTGTGGATTGGGCAAACTGTTACATAAGCTCTTCGTCCTCATAGCAGTTTTTGCAGATCCCTCAATATCCTCCACTATGAAGATTTGCTCTAACAGTTTAATGTGAAGATATTTTGAAATTATTTCCTGCAAGTTTCAGCCTCTCCAGTATTTCCAGATATTCCAACTGAAGCAATCTAACGACTGTTCCTTCTGTACCCTTGTTTCAGCCTCTGGGTTTTCACTTCTCATCTTTTCCCACTTAGGTGGGAAAATTAAATTCCATATTAAACATCTTGTTATCTAATCTTTGTAGTAATTCAATTTTTCTGATTTAAGTAAGACTGATAAAATATATTTTCAAACAAATAGGTTAAAAGAAAATTTAGGGCCGGTGAGATGGCTCAGCGGCTTAAGCGCCTGCCTTGCAAGCGCGAGGGCCCGAGTTCGACTCCTGGATCCCACATACGAAAAAGGGGCCGGTGATATCGCTCAGCGGCACGGGCGCCTGCTGGCGCGCGAGGTCCTGAGGTCGACCCCCGGTACCCACAAAAAAAAAAAAAAAAAAGAAAATTTAACCAGGAAATAATCTTTATAATGGGTAATAAAATAGATTTTAAAATGCAATAAATGTAAATAAGAATTTAATGGATTTAATAGATATATTAACGAGATTAAATACAGAAGAATAAATGATTGATCACCTAAAAGAAAAGGCAGAATAGAAATATTCAACTTAAAGCACCAGGAAGACAAAAATGATGGAAAAGAACATATAAAATTGAAATGCTGTATGGAAAATGAAAAGTCACAACACAGAAATAATTGATATTTCAGAAAAAAAGAAATGTCAGAAGTAATATTTGAAGAGATTCTGACCACCAGTACTGTGCGAAACCCAAGAAAGAAAAGTTTGTAAAACCAAATAACGAGAAAACTTTCCTTGGAAAGGATCGATCATGTTCGCTTCCACCAAAGAGGACTTTCTCTGATCTCAGAGAAATTGAGTAAAAAATTAATCAAAAAGAAAATATGAATATGATATTTGTTTCTAAGCAACTCATAGACTGCAAAATAGTCTACAGATTTTTAACAAAATTACAAAAAAGCCATATCACAAGTAAATCTAAAGTAGAATTAGATGCATTTGTTAGTAAAGAATATTTTATATAAGAGATAATCTTAATATATTTGGAGTAGATAAAGATTTTTCTATTTTTATTATTGATATATTTTAATGAAATTTCTTAAAGATGACACCAAAAGCACAACATAAGATTAAAGATTTTTAATGGAAGTTTAGTCATTATCAAAAGATGTTATTAATAAAGTAAGAGAGGAAGACATAGAACAAAAGAAGATATTTGTAATGCATGTAACCCACAGTAGATTTAGTACAGTTTGAAACAAAGGAGCGGAGTCACTCTCTTCCCTTTGTTCAACTGTAAATGCCACACCACCAAAATGATTAGTCAGGCTTAAGTTTAGGAGGTCATGCAGATTGCTGACATCTGAAAACAGAGACAGTGGGAGGGGCGTAAGACCAATGAATGTTGACCCTGTAAATACTGGAAGCCTGAGTTATAAGGGCCTTTTCTGCCTGCTCAGGCTTCTGCCTGTCCCTGCTACTGCCCCGTGATTTTCAGTAAAGGTAACTACATACTATGAAGCAATTCTTTCCTTGTTGTACACAGGAACCTGCGCTATTTTTGGCCTACTCAACTGTATCATCAGATTCTCTTCTAGTACTAGTTTTTAATGTACAAAGTTAGTAGGATAGGGCTGGTGAGATGGCTCAGCGGCATAAGCGCCTGCCTGGCAAGCACGAGGGCCTGAGTTCGACTCCCGGAACCCACATACGGAAAAAGGGCCGGTGATATCGCTCAGCGGCACGGGCGCCTGCTGGTGCACGAGCTCCTGAGGTCGACCCCCAGTACCCACAAAAAAAAAAAAAAAAAAGCTAGTAGTATAAACAAACTGAAAAAATGGAAAATAATATAGACTGTTCTCAAAAGAAGTATACAAATGACAGATAGGCTTACAAAAATAGAAATTATAATTTTGGATGAGGTCAGAAAAGATTCCCTAAAGGGAAGATTGGGAGTTCAACTCAGACTCTAGGTAGGTTCTTGATTCTCATCACAGAAAAAAATTTTAGGACTCTCAGTGGGAGGGATAAAGAGGTTTATTAGGCAGAGTGTGGGCCCTCAAGAGAGAGGCACATGATAGTTTGGGGCTGGGAATATTTATGTGTTTTGGGGAGTGGAAAACCTTGGAATTTCTGAATCTATGGAAAACTCAAGCTTAATTTACAGATGAAAGGCAAAGGCCCAGTCTATTGTAGTTTTAAAGATGGGTAATCTGTTTTTCCTAACCATTCTGTGAAAGCTTTGACCCTGTATCTCTGTGGTAAAGTCAGGTTTCTGACCTTTACAGTATTAACTACCCTAATTTATGAATTTAAATGATCTTTGAGGGATTTGGAGTGGACTTGAAAGAAAAAATACACAAGACTAATAAAGATAATGATAAAGAAGGCTAGGGAGTAAAACTACAGAGTACAGATAAGGATAACCTTGTATTACTTTGTGTCCTGAAGTTGCAGTCTTAAAAGTACAATTTAAGCTGGGCATGGTGGGGCATATCTGTAATCCCAGCACTTGGGAAGCAGAGACAGGAGGATTGCTGCCAGTTGGAGGCCAGCATGGGCTACATAATCAGTTCGAGGCCAGCCTATACTGTATAGCGAGAAAATGTCTCAAAAACAAGGCACAATTTAAAAATTATAGTATTCCTTGTCTCCTTTCTACCTATCTTTATTTCTAACCTACCCCAATACCATGGTAAATTCACTGGGATAACTATTTTTTAAAACTGATAAAACTATGTAAGTGTTCATTGAAAATAAGGTGTAAATAGAACTCATGTAATGCTGAATAGAATGTGAGTTGGTATTACCACTCTGGAAAATAACTATCATCCACAAAAGCTGAATAAACTATCAGAACATAGAATACAACTCCTCATTTTATCTGAGATGACACAGATGATACCATGGCTAAATCCCTAAATATCAGAGAAAATCCCTAAATATCAGAAAAATCCTTAAATGTCTTAGTATCAAAATGTATCGATAATTCTAAGATTATAGGTAACTGTAAGACAAACATAACATGCACCTCCAAATATCTTGAATATAAGGAATCACTTGCTGATACCAAACTCCCCAAGTGTTTAGGGAATGTGCTCAGAAATAGAGGAAAACCAGACAGGGATGAGTTGCTAAATATTCACATAAGGTGACAAAAAGCAGCATGTAAAAAACCTGGCATCTGCATTAATTACATTGTATTAATTTACTATAGTTCTTATAAAGAATGATCATAAGGGACAGAAATCAATGTAACATACCTAAACTTTTAAAAATATTTTTCTCTTTATTTACTGTTTGGGTTTCTCATATAAGAGAAATCATGCAATATTTAAGCTTGTGTGTCTGATTTATTTCACTTAACATTATAGTCTCAAGGTGAATCCATTTTCCTACAAATGGCTCAAGTTTATCTTTTTGTCAGAATAGTACTTCATTGTGTGTAAATAGCACATTTTCTTTATCTACTTATCTATTAATGGACATATGGGCCATTTCCAATATCTACCTATTAGGAATTGTGCTGATATAAACATGGAGTGAGGGAAAGTGGTTGAAGAAAGGAATTGAGATGTGTTATCTTCACATACACTCCACATGAAGAATTTGAACATTATGTACACAAATATGTACTAAAACAATTTACCAAAATTCTTTCCAAAATTTTAAAAATATGTTATATTAATATATTTGACTGTTGGACTTTAGAGCCATTTAAATTTTTTTATTTCTCTAGTTTGGAAAGGTATATAAGAATAATGGTGTATCCTATTCTTTTCAACACATAAGTTAAATCACTAAAGTTTAACTTTACAGTTCCTGGATAACAGTGCACATTCGTGGTAAGTAATGATATATGATGATGAAATAAATTTTAAGATTTCACAGTTCTGTGCTAATAAGAAGAAAAGTTGAAGCCAAAGTTTCAAGTAAAGAAATTCAAAGAAAACGTAAAAGGCCTCAAATACAAAAGATGTGTAATGACCCATAATCTAGGGGGGAGAATGGGGGAAAACTGTAGTAGATTTTATTTTTATATTGCTATTTCCTTCCTCTTTCATCTCAAGGCTACCAATCCTGTGCTGACACAGCCAAAAGGATTAGCAAGCTCTTACACATTTTAATAAAACTGTTGACATGAAACAAATACATTGTCTTGATTCAGTATAAAATAATATGCATCTAGATAATCGTGTGTACAATCATATAATACATAAACATGATGGTAATCTTTCAATTCAAAAACATGAAGATATAAAAGAAATAGGGTCAGAATCTATATAAGCACAAGGGAAAGTAGGTAAATCAACAATACATTTAATTTCCTAAATTTTGAATAGAAAGAAAAGAGGTAAAGCCCAGAAACTGGGCAAAGTAATCTTATAATAAATTAGGAGGCTATAATCCATAGTAGATAATAAACTTTTTTATTCACTAATGTTACTACCAGAGAATTAAATGGTTTTCAAGGAACTAATGAATTATTTAACTTTAAAATGTTACTATGGAAAACTGGGGCTTGAATCAACTTTCAGGTGAAAGTGAGAAAAATTAATCCATAGCACATAATAGCAGAGAGCTGTGGTAATTATTCACAACACAATAATTAATTAGAACCGTGGTGCCCAAAAGAAAGCCACTAGCCACATATGGCCATTAAAATTTAAATTTAAATCTATTAAAATGAAATAAAAATGCAGTTCTTCAATCACTGTGTTACATATTTTAAGCTCCTAATGTCTGAGTGAGAGTAATGACTTTTCTATTAAATAGCAAAGCTTATTCCCTTTTTTAGATAGCGAGTTAGTTAGTTAGATAGTTACTTTTGTGGTGCTAGGGATTGAACCAGGGCCTTCACACTGAGCTGCATCACCAGACCTTTTTATTTGAGACATAATATTGTTAAATTGATCAGGTGGACTTTTACTTTTGGTCCTCCTCCCTCAACCTAGGCTATGTAATGATTTCAAGGACAACCTGATCTAAGTAGTGAGATCCTGTCTCATAAAAAAAAAAAAAAATTAAAAATGGAGACAAATTTGATCTCTCACTTCTGTCACTGATGATATCACTTCTTTACTTTTATCAAAAATATTAAGATCATGGGCTGGTGAGATGGCTCAGTGGTGCAAGCGCCTGCCTGGCAAGCGCGAGGTCCTGAGTTCAACTCCCGGTACCCACGTAAAGGAAAAAAAGATCCAGTGATATTGCTCAGCGGCATAAGCACCTGCCTGGCAAGCGCGAGGTCTTGAGTTCGACTCCTGGTACCCACATAAAAAAAAACTATTAAGATCAAATATCAAATAAACAATCAAAATATACACTGCTTTCTGTCTAGATGCAAAGGATTTATCAACTTGACAGCGATCATTATACAGTGATACCCAATCTAGAGAAAATAAAATGTTGAATTATCAGTAATTTTCTGTATGTACCTTTCTAAGTCACATAACACTTCCTAATCTTTAGTTCTTTCATTTGTCTGAGTAGCTAATTGGAAATTAATTGATATTTAATTTCTCAAACTTATTTGTTTATTTTAGTTTATTAGTACCTGTGTATAGTACATATGTTTACATTACTTGTATAGAGTTGGTACATGTACACAACACATCTTAATTTCTTTTTCCATCCCCTTTCCCTCCCTTCCTGCCCACTCTCTCCATCACTGGGTCCCCTTCCCCTTTGAGAAAGAACTAGCTCCCTACTTCCTGTCATTTATCTTTCATTTTGCTCTTTATTTTTAATCTGGGTTTCTCATATAAGAGAAATAATAAATTGGTATAATTTCAGTATGCCTGCCAAAGCCTCTAAGTTACAAATCAACTTTTTAATGATAGACAAATTGTTTAACATACAGAAGAGCGAAGATCACGTTATATTATTTTACTTTTCAAACTCTGCTCAGCTACAGCTTTTTTTTTTTTTTTTTTTTTTGTGGGTACCGGGGGTCGACCTCAGGACCTCGCAGGCCAGCAGGCACCCGTGCCGCTGAGCGATATCACCGGCCCTTTTTTCCTTTGTATGCGGGTTCCGGGAGTCGAACTCGGGCCCTCGCGCTTGCCAGGCAGGCGCTTATGCCGCTGAGCTATCTCACCAGTCCCTCAGCTACAGCTTTAAACTACCCTTAGCAGAAAGGCAAAGTGTAAACACGTGACAGTGAAAGGAGACATGCAAAGCTTTCCTGGGACAACGTGAAAACGGAAGAGGAAATGCACATTTTAATCAATGAAAAATGAAGTGTGAAAGTTTGAGCAAATTAGAGGTGTTTTGCAATGGAATAGACAAAGATAAAGGGAAGAGTCAGGAAAAACGTTTAGTTTAAATTTATTTTTTAAATTGATCCACAGAAACTTTAAAGTGTTTATTAATGGAGCGATGTGGCATTTTCATACATTTATACTGTGGGCAGCTTGTATAATCAAATCAAACTTATGTGACTCCTCAAACACTGCTTCTTTATGGTGAAACCATTTAAAATCATTTCTTCTAGGCTGTTTTTTTCTACTGTGCAATAATCCATCCCCAATTCTTAACTACCATCTGACTTAGTCAGATCAACATGTCTTCTTCCCTCCCTTCTTAATTTCACTGGTCTCCTGTAACTACTATTCTCAACCTCTATGAGATCAACTTTTTATTTCCTACATTTGAGTGACATCAAACAGTACTTGTATTTCTGTGCCAAAAGAAAAAATACTACTTCAGTAGTGTCGCTATATGGAAAAAGTGAATTATTTGAAATAGAAATCAGGATAGCAGTCTTATTTGCAGAACCTACAAAACATAAAATTACCTAACAACAAATTTCACCAAAGAAGTGAAAGATCTCTATAATGAAAATTATAAAACATTTACAAAAGAAAGTTATTTTCAGAATATTTTATTTATTTTTTATTAGTACATGTGTGCAGTACACAACATTTACATTCCTTGTGTGGAGCTGGTACATGTACACACACTTCTTAACTCCTTTTTACATCTTTTTCTCTTCCCTTTCAGCCCTCCTTCCTCTTGAGAAAGGGATCTTTTGATCCTCTTTCTTTTGAGAAAGATCTCTTCTACTTCTATTATTCTATATTTGCTATTATTTGTATTTTGTTCTTTATAATTTAGGTTTCTTATAAAAAAGAAACCATATGATATTTAAGCCTGTGTATCTGATTTATTTCACTTAATATTATGGTCTCAAGGTGCATGGAGTTTTTTACAAATGACCCAAGTTTATCTTTTTTTATGGTGAGTAGTATTGCATTGTATGTAAATACCACATTTTCTTTATTCATTCATCTGTTGATGGACATATACCATAGGCTGCTTCCACAATTTGGCTATGATGAGACGTGCTGCTATAAACGTTGGTATGCATGTATCAATATAATATGATGTCTGTAACTTTTTGGGAAGATAACTAGAAGGAGAATAGCTGGGTCAAATGGAATTTGTGGTTTTAGTTTTTTTGAGCATTCTCCATACTGATTTTCATAATGGTCTTATTAATTTACATTCCCATCAACAATGGAGAAGGGTTCTTATTTCCCCACAGCCTCACGAGTATTTGTTAGTAATAAAAGAAATTTAAGAAGCCTGTATCTCTCTTTCTCTCTCTCCCTCTCTCTCTGTCTCTGTCTTTCGTTCTCTCTCTCTCTCTCTCACACACACACACACACACACATACCCACACACAAACAATATAATAGATACTCATGTTGATGGATTGGAAGAATTAATATTGTTAAATTGTCCATATTACCCAAGCTGATCTACAAATTCGATGTAATCCATAAAAAAAATTCAAATAACATTCTCTACAAATCTAGTAGAGATCCTAAAAATCCTAAAATATATATGGAACTTCAACAAACTCCAAACATGAAAGCCATGTTGAGGAAAAAGAACAAAGAAGGGCTTTTTTCCCCTGGAGCTCATCCTTCTCTTTGGGTCTTTCTGAGTATCTTTTCAGTTTCCAGGGGACAACCTCTCCTGAAAAGCAATCAGAGACAATGTGTACTTGGGGTGTGTCACCTTTGCAACACTTTCACTGGGCCACCATGTTTACCTAAGAGATCTCTCAATTCCAGAGAAAGTTATGCAAAGTAACCTCTGAGAATTAAAAATGGCAAACACTAGCTGCAAAATACAGTTTCTCTGGGACCTGAAATTGAAATGCCTGTAAAATACCAATTGGGTGAAAGAAAATAAAACAGAACTAGATCTCCAGGAATCATGAAGGAGTTGATAGGAAAACTAGAAACTACAGAGAATGTAGAGAGCCTGAGCACAATACAAAGAAAAAAATGTAGCAGTGTGGAAAGACATTGCCATCTCCTGTGGAGGGGAACCTGTCTTTATTAATGCAAGGTAACCCTAGAGACAGCAAGCAGCCCTGGGGAGAAAAAACAGACTGAGACAGCAGTTCTAGCTCCAAGAAAAGCTCATGGTTATTGTAAACTACTGAAAGAGCATGGGATTTTACTCTGAAAGTCACGCTTTTCAAGTGGCAATTTAGAATTGCAGAAGGAATGCAGTGAAGCACCCACCATATCTAATTTAATCAGGAGCCATTTGAGGAAGTGGTTACTCATTTAAAACTGAAAGGGTAAACAAAAAACAAAATGTATAATAAGTACTGTGAAATAGGAAGTAATTGTTCACAGGGAAAGAGAAATTGGGGGGATGGAAGGGAAAATAAAAAAAGAGAAAAAAAGGATAAAATGGAAGCAAAGATTTGTGAATAAGGAGGAGAAGAGGGGTTGAAGAGATGGGAGAGAAATGGGGAAGAAAAGAGGAACTAATATTTTTCAAGTACAGTTACAAATTCCCTATGATGAATATAATCATTTTGCATATCTAACTTGTACCAATAAAGAATTATTAAAAAAAACTTTCAATAATAACTCTCAATGTAAATGGCCTCAACTAACCTATCAAAAGACACAGATTGGCAGACTGCATCAAAAAATAATACGAAACCATATCAGATGGTATGTCATATACAAGAAACACATGAAAAACTAAAAATTATACAATAAAAATCAAAAGATGGAAAACAATATTCCATGCAATACGAGCCCAGAAATAAGCAGGTGTATGAATGCTATTGTCAGGCAAAGTAGACTTCAAGCCAAAACTGATCAGAAGAGGCCAAGAAATCACTATGCATCATGAAAGAAAACAATTCATTAGGAAGACATACATTTAAAAATAAACCTCAAACAGCAGCATGCCAACTTGATGAAGCAAACACTACTAGACATAAAACATCAGAAAAATATCAACATAATTATAATGAGGTGCCTAAATACCCCAATATCACAAATAGACAAATCAATTAGACACAAAAAAAAACATAAAAATATGAGAGTTGAACTAAAACACATCTTCAAACAAATGAACTTAATGGATATCTAAAGAATATTCCACTCAAAATCAATAGAATATACATTCTTCTCAGGAGCACATAGAATTTTCCCCCAAAGAGACCACATATTACCCCCTAAGGCATGCTTAAGTAAATGCAAAAGCATCAAAATTATCCCATGGATGCTTACAGATTATAGTGCAAAGTATAGGAATCAGTGGCAAAAGAAACCATGGATATTATACATGTAAATTAAATAATACTCTCTTGAATAATGAATATTAGAGTCACAGAAGAAATTAAAGAAGAAACTAGTTGATAGAATCAAATTATAATGTCAATACAACACACCAGAACCTATGGGACTCAGTGAAACCAGCCATAAAAGGGAAATTTATAGTTGTGAATGTCAACATCAGAAAAACCAAGCAAGCACAAATAAATAACCTAATGATGCACCACTAAGTCTTGGAAAAACAAGAACAATCCAAATCTAAATCTAGTGCAGAGATGTAATTTATAATGATCAGAGCCAAAATTGAGACAAAGAAAATACAAAGAAAGAATAAACTAAATTGCTGGCTCTTTGCACACAAAAAAATAAAAGACAAAAACATAATCAATCTTAGAAATAAAAGGAAAAAAAAAAAGACCTAAATCAATGCAGTTAGAAATGAAAAAAGAGAAACTGCAAAGCACAACACTAAAGTCCAGATTATTAGTAACTGCTTCCAAAACCTGTTCTCTACTGTATTGGAGAATCCAGAAGAAATGGTTAAATTCCTACATACATATGAATTACTAAAATTGAACCAAAAAGATAAAAACATCCCAAATAATGCAGTAAGAGGCAATGAAATAGTAATAAAAAACCTTCCAACTAAGAAAAGCCTAGGACCCCTAAATTCTATATGAACTTCAAAGAACTAACAGCAATATTTCTCAAACTCTTTAATAAACTGAAAGGGAAAGAATACTCCCAATATCATTTCTGAAATCTGTCATTCCCTTGATTCCTAAACCAGAAAAGAACCCAACTAAAAAAGAAAATTATAGTTCCGTCTCTTTAATGAGCATAGAGGCAAAACTTCTCAAAAAGATTCTGGCAAAAGAATGCAGAAAATCATTTAAAAGATCATATATCATGATCAAGCAAGCATCATTCCTGGAATGTAGCATGGTTCAGCATCCACAAATCAATAAATATAATACATCACATGAGAAAAAGCAAGCACAAAAATCACATGATCATCTCAATAGATAAAGCAGAACTTATGACAAAATCCAGCATCTATTCATAGTAAAATCTCTGAAGAAAATAGGCATAGATGGAACTTATCTCAGTCAGATAAAAAGCCTTTTATAATAACTGTACTGTCAAAACCATATTAAATTAGGGAAAAGCTAAAAGCTTTTACTGTAAAACAGGAACAAAACAAGGATTCCACTATTACTACTTCTGTTCAGTATATCAAATGAAAGTTCAGCCAGCACAGTCAGACAAGTAAAATAATTAAAAGGAATACATATAAGAAAGGAAAAAGCCAACTATTCTTATTCACAAGCAAAATAATCCTTAAGAGAAAAGACAAAAATCTCCACCAAAATACCCCTATAAGTAACAAACAAATTCAACATGGTGCCAGAACATAAATTCTACACACAAAAATAAATGGCATTCCTGTACAACAATAATAAACCCACCAAAAGAGACATTAGGAAAACAATACGATTCACAATAGCATCAAGAAAAATTATATACTTAGAAATTAATTAACCAAGGAAATGTAAAACTTCTACAATGAAAATTAGAGTGCTCTGAAAAAAGGAGCTTGAAGAGGACATCAGAAAATGGAAAGATGTCCCTATCCTGTAGAGGCAGAACTAATATTGTCAAAATGGCAATATTTACAATACTGATGTGTAAATTTAATGTAATTCCAATCGAAATGCCAAAAGCATTCCTCACAGAAATGGAAAAAACAATCCTATATAGACCCAAGCAGACCCAGAATACCAAAAGCAGTCTTGTGCATCCTGAAAACAGCATAGTAATAGCACAAAAACAAACATGTGGATCAATGGAACAGAATAAAGATAGAGACAATACCAGGAATATTTAGCTGTCTGATCTTTGGCGAATCCAAAACATTTGCTGCAAACTGTCCTGGGAAATTGGCTATACACATGCGCAAGATGAATGTAGACCTAGATGTTTCACTGTGCACTAAACTAAAACCAAAATGGGTCAGAGATCTAAATATTAAAGATGAAATATTTAATCTGGTGGAAGGTAAAATAGGTAAAACTGTTGCAGACATAGATAGAAGCAAGAATATCTATCTGAACAGGACTTCAATTGCACAAGAAATGAAATGAAGAATCAACAAATGGTGCTATATCAATTTTAAAAGCTTCTGGACAAGAAAAGAAATAACCAACAAAGTTAAGAGTCAACCAACACAATGAAAAAAATTTTTCCATCTATACCTCACACAGAGGACTAATATCTAGTATATATAAAAGACTCAAAAACATTAGATCCTCCAAAACAAATAACCCAATAAAAAATAAGCATAAGAAATGAATAAATACTTCTTAGAAAAAGAAGTACATATTACCAGTATGAGAAAAAGTGTTCAACATCTCTGGCCATTAGAAAAATGCATATTAAGACAACATTGAGATTTCATTTTCTCAAAAAAGAATGGCTATCATCAAGAAAGAAATCAAATAATAGCAAATGTGTGTGAGGCTTCAAGGAAAAATGTAATCCTTCTATACTGTTGATGGGCATGCAAGTTAGTACAACCACTATAGAAATCAGCATGGAGATTCTTCAAAAAACAAAAAGTAGAAATTCTATTCCACCCAGTTATTCCCTTTCTAGACATCTTCCTGAAAGATTTTAAGACATATTACAGTGATACATGCATGCCAGTGTTTATAGCAGCACAACTATAGCTAAATCTAGGAAGAAACCTATATATCCAACAACAGATAAATGAGTAAAGAGCATATGGTAATTATATACAATGAAGGACCACTCTGCTATACTGAAAGATAAATTTGAGTCATTCATAGGAAAATGGATACACCTTGAGACCACAATATTAAGTGAAATAAATCAGGCACACAAACTTCAATATCAGATTGTTTCTCTTATATGAGAAACTCAGAACATAAATAAATTAAAGAGCAAAATAAAAGCTAGATAATAGAAAATGTGGAATTAGATCTTTTCCAAATATTGAGGGGAACATGAAATGGAGGGAGGCAGGAGAGAGGGCAGGGGAAGGAAACATAAAAAGAATTAAGATAAGTTATATACATGTACCAACTTCTCACAATGAATGTAGTCATTGTGTACCACAAACACGTAGTAATAACAGTAAAAAATTTGGAAAAAAGGAGAAAAAGAAAAAACACAATGTTAGATACTTCTCTGCCTCTCATTATGAAATGAATTATTTTCTAAATTGTAAAATTAAAAAAAGAAAATCTGAGCAAATACATTGCTATATTTATTAAAGAATATAGGGACTGAGCCTCAGCAACTGATGCAATTGATTTGTTTTCAGTCACACTGAATTGTGTCACTGAAGCTCAAACTCGTATTTCCATTATTGTTCTTCTCTTATAATAGTTTATGTCTCTGTTTGTTGGGGCAGGATGATGCAGAAGTAATTATGTGAAGTCATCTGCTATGGAATAACACGTCGATTGTTTTCTGGGTTTTTAAATATAGTCTTTTTGTTTTCTTTTTCTATCTTTCTTTCTTTCTTTCTTTCTTTTTTTTTTTTTTTTTTTTTTTTTTTGTGACAGAGTCTTGCTATGTAGTCCAGGCTGGCTTTGAACTCGTGGCAGTCCTCCTGCCTCAGCCTCTGAGTGCTGGGACTATAGGCGTGTGCAACCACTCCCAGTTTAAATATATTCTCTGACCTACATTACTTTTTTAGTTTACTATTGCAATTTAAAGAACAAAATTCTCAAATTCAGGTACTAATTCAAATTCAAAGGACAATGTGAATTTCCTAACCTGAGACATAAGATAAAACATAAAAAATGCCTTCAGTGTTGTAATGGACATAATTGTTCTACTCCTCCAAGGATGATTTAAAATTTAATCATGTCTTACGGAGATATTACCTATAATATATAAGAAATTTGAGCCAAATGCCTTATTACAAGAAATACCTTTGGCAACAAAAGTGAAACCAATGTGAAAATTCAAGGTCTTAGCAGAGTTTGGCCAATAATGAGATAATTTTATATCATCTATTGAAAAAATAAAATGGTAGAAAAAGACATGGCTTCAGTGGTTGAAAACTAATCTTATTTCAAAAATATTTGTAAGATGGATGAAAATTTTGTTAGTTGTAGTGATGATCTGAGATTTGACATTATAGTTTTAACTTCTGTATTTTTAACAACAAAAGTCGCTTTTTGACATAGCTGTGATCATGGGTTGAGATTTTAAACATGTTATAAAGCAATATTTTTTTCACATAAGGAGTAGTATATTCATGGAAGGAATTATAAGCTTAAAAGGAAACTGTATTTACAAAAGTGATCATGGTCTTTTGGGAAATCTCAACCTTGTCTTAGGATTATAGGAAAAAAAAGTTGAAAATGTTTTCTCCTAAATCCTATGGGCCAAAAATGAGCAACAACAAGAAAAGATAATAAGCAATATAAAAAGTTAGATTTTGTCTTTAGTTTTTAATGAATTTGAATAAGTTATTTTATGAGCTAATAGATAATGAGCAATGGAAAGGAAATGTTAAGACCTGATTACAGTTCTTAGGACTATTTTTTTGGTTATTTGATAAAGAAATGTAACCAGTCACTTGGTTGTCCTATTTTACCTAAAACACAGAGAATGAAAAAAAAAAAAAATACAGTATTGAAAGGGACTTGATAGCTTTTTTGTTTTACTCATTTGCCTATTTATAAATTCTCTTTATAAAATATATAAAACCACTGGAAACCATTAAAAACTAAACATTTGAAATTGTTTTTGCTGTTAGGTCAGCAGTGAGTGCAAAATGCCTCCAAGTACACTATCCAGAGTCACTAAATGTTACTTGCTTTTTTAGTTTCTTACTGTACTTAGGAAACTTAGTATTTGGACATTGTTTCAACTTTCTGGTGATTTCTGGTGAGTGAAATATCATATATTAAATGTGATATACTAAAAAGATATTTGTTATTAACATTGAAGTGTTATAAATAAGGAAAATAGTATTTGTACTATGTAGGAACTCCCTATATTAATTTCTGAGTTTCTCAATATAGCTAAAAGTGTTACAAAAACAAATATAAAAAAAATTGCAAACCATATACAAGTAAAAATACTCACTTGTATCCAAAATGTACATAAAATCTTAAAATTCAGCAAAAAGAAACAAATTACTCAATTAAAAAAAAACATAAAAGATAGGAGCTTGGCAAATAATCATATGAAAAAATTCTCATTACCATTTCTCATGGGGGAAATGAAAATTAAAACAATGAGATAACATTTCACACTGGAATGGGTAAACTCCCCCAAACTGGCAATACCAATGTAAAGACATGGAGTAACAGGAATTCTCACTTTTAATGGGGATCAAAATGCACAGCTGCTTGCTATTTATCCAAGTGAGTAGAAAATATGTCTACACAAAAATGTTTATAACAATTAAATACAGATTTACCACAACCAAATGATCCTTTTATATGTGAATGGGTAAGCAAACTTTGGTACATCTTCAAAGAAATATTCCTCAATGATAAAAAATATGATCTAAAATCATGACTATACAAGTGTATGATTAAACAAGAGAAGTCAATCTCTAAGGAATATGTTATCTGCATCCAATTATACTATAGTCTGAAAAATGCAAATAAACAAAGTCAGTAAAAAAATGGTGGTTGCAGGAGTTCATGGGAAAAGAGCTAGGGATGAATATGTAGAGCACGGAGGATTTTAAGGGCATGCTATTCTGTAGATAATGTAACAGTGAATATATATCATTACATATCTACCCAAATCCATGGAAGGTACAAAGCAAATGTAACCTCATGTGAACTACAGACCTAATAATGTGTCCACATTGTCTCAGGAACTCTAAGTACTGCATTACCGTAATGTGTTTATAAGGAAAAATGTATGTGTATGGGGAGGCATTCATTGCGGACTATGCACTTCCTGCTCATTGTCCTGTAGCCCTAAAAATTATCTTAAAAATAAAGTTTAATGTTTTTATTAAGTCACATTTGTTTTCAGTAACTTTTTTCCACTATCAATTTCCTTTATAGTTATGGTTGACTGTATGGTTCCACAATAAGGCTGGAGTTTAGAATAATGTATATTTATTGAAGCTGAGAATATTTTAATATAAGCTTATTAAGGGCCGGTGAGATGGCTCAGTGGCGTAAGCGCCTGCCTGGCAAGCACGAGGGCCCGAGTTCGACTCCTGGAACCCACATACGAAAAAAGGGCTGGTGATATCGCTCAACGGCATGGGCGCCTACTGGCGCGCGAGGTCCTGAGGTTGACCCCTGGAACCCACACAAAAAAATATATATATAAGCTTATTAAAAAAACACTCATTGAGAAAGAATATATCACAGAAATAAAAACAATACAAAATAAATCTAAAACCAAAATAATAATCATACTACTAACAGTAACTATTAATTATTTACTTCTTATGTGCTAATTGCTTTACATGCATTTTTATTTATTTTATTTTATTTCATTTTATTTTATACTAGTATATCTTGGCAGTACACAACATTAACAGTCATCTTAGGGAGTAGATACATGTGACATATCTTGATTCTTTTTCCCTTTCTCCACACCCACCTCCCTCCCTATGTCTTTAGATCCCCTTTCCCCATTTCATCATCATTATTATTGCTATTATTTTAGTATTACAATTTAGATCAAGTTTACAACATATCATGATTATATTCTTTGTGGATACACAGTACCTATACATGATGCATTTTGAAATTTTTTTACTTCCCCTTCTCCTCCCCCCTCCACTTCCCCTCAATCTCTTGAACCTCTTCCCATTTGCAAAAGATCTATCTCCCTGATTCCTTTTATCAGTCTTTTATTTTGCTGTTTATTTGTACTTTACTCAAATGAGAGAAATCTTATTATATTTATGCTATATATATTATATTTATCCTATTATATTTATGCTTGTGTGTCTCATTTATTTCACTTCACATGTTTTCCATTTTTCTGCAACTGTCTCAAATTTGTTCTTCTTTATATAGACAAGCAGTATTCCATTATGTATAGATACTACATTGTTTTATCCACTCATTGGATGGACATACAAGCTGCTTCCAGGAACGAGCTATTGTGAATTGTGCTGCTTTAAACACTGGTGTGCATGTTTCTATGTAATATGATGTCTTTAGCCCTTTTGGGAAGATATCTAAAAAGGGAATTGTTGGATCAATAGAATTTATATTTTTATTTTTTGAGAAATCGCCATACTGATTTCCATAATGGTTGTACTAGTTTACAATCCTAGCAAAAATGTAGAAGTGTTCCTAGCCTTTTCTAGCCTTTTTTATTATTTGATTTCTTGATGATAGTCATTCTTTCTGGAGTTTGATGAAATCTCAGTGGTCTTTTGATTTGCATTCCTCTAATGGCTAGGGATGCTTGAACTTTTTTTTCATATGTTTTTAGTCATTTATATTTCTTCTTCTAGAAGTGCCTAGCCATTTCCTATGCTGATTTTTTGGTTGGCTGTTTTATTTTTGGTGGTCTAATTTCTTGAGTTGTTTTTTTTTTTTAATATAGTCTAGATATTTGTTCTCTGTCTGAGGAATAGTTGGCTATTCTGTAGATAATCTCTTCATTCAGCTGTTTCCCTTGCTGTGCAGAAGCTTTTTAATTTTATATAATCCCAATTGTTGATTCTTGCTGTTACTTGTGCAATTGGAGTTCTGCTCAGAAAGGCCTTGCCTACACCTACAACTTCAAGAGTCCAATCTGTTTTATCTTAAAATAGGGTGTGTTTCTGTTTCAATATTTAGATCTTTGATCCATTTTGATTTTAAGTTAGTACACTGTGAGGGACATAGGTGCAGCTTCGTTCTTCTGCATGTGGATAACCTCTTTTCCCAGCACCTGCAAAAGAGATTATCTTTGCTCCAACATACATTTTTGGGTCTTTTTTGTAGGTGGTCATGTCATCTTCAAATAATAATAATATAGAATTTAATTTCTTCATTTTCTATGTTTATCCCTGTATTTCTTTCTGTTGCCGCATTGCTCTGGCTAATGTTTTTATTACTATGTTGAATAGAAGTGGCCATAGTGGTCATTCTTGTTTTGTTCCTGATTTTAGAGGGAAAGCTTTCAGTTTTCCCAATTTAATATGATGTTGGCTGTTGGTATGTCATAAATTATTTTTTCGGATTCTAGTAAGTTCTCTCTATACCTATTTTCTTTAGGATTTTTATCATGAAGTATTGTTAAATTTTGTCAAAAGCTCTTTTTTGCATCTCTTGATATGTTCATGTGGTTTGTATCTTTCCCTCTTCATGTGACATAGTACATTTATTAATTTGCATATGTTGAACCATCCTTGCAACATTATTTTTCCTCCTACAACTTCATAATGTAAGTAATATCTGTTGCTTTGTTTTACAGATGAGATGGGCAACATCAGTCATAGGCACCCCTAACAAGAGATTATCTGCTCAAAGTCCTACAGCTAGTAAGTATTTGTATCAGACCCATTACTCAGGAGAGCCATAATTTGTATATAGTCAAAGAGTAGGTTTAGCGTGATTCTAGAGAGTTCTTGAAAATAACATGAAAGAGACTAATTGAATACATTACTATTTGAAAGTAAAAAGAGCAATCGTTTGGGGAAAGGAAATAAAATTTAAATGAGCATTAGAAAAAAATGTTAGCATCTGAGTCTTGACTGGTTTAACATGTCCCTCAGGCCTCGTCAGCCTTGCAGTAAGTGTATTATATTTTCCTTTTTCTGTCAGCTCTTAGGAGAGTAGTAAATACAAAAAAAAAAAGACCATTTGTTAAAAGCTTTTTTGAAACTCCTTCCCTTGCCTCATAGACTTCTCCCACATTTGTATCTCAAACTCTTTCCAAATCTACATTCAAATGTATTTTCTCATGAGAACTGAAGAGCTCTAATTCTTTCTTTCCTTGGATGATATCAATTCTTCCTTTTTTGAATGACCGAAGAAGCACACTCATGAACAAAGAGCAAGGGTATTAGAGTAATTTCATAAAAGTAAAAATAAGTTTACATGTATTGAACACTTAGAATATGTTAAAGATTCTAAGAGAGTTTTACATAGGTAATCTCATTTAATCTTATTTTTTGTTATCCTCATTTAACATTTGAGGGAAATGAGGCATGAAGTTTAAAATCTTTCTCTGAAGTCACAAAACTAGGCAGTAGAAGAAGGATTCAAATCCAGGTAACTTAATTCAAAAGTTCACATGCTTAACTGATAAAACCAAACTGCTTCACTGTAGCATTGTTGCTATTCTGTTGTTTTGCACTTATATTCTACTTGCCTACGAAAGCTCACTCTATTATGCTGGCCAGTGCTGAATCAGTTAAACTAGTGTTATCAAGTCTCCTAACTATAAATGTAGAAGAAAAATCTTAGGAAAGAACCTGCATTAGTTTTATCAATCTGCTTTTGCAGAATTGAAAACAAAAAGCCGTCCTGAAGCACATCAATAAAGTTATGGTTTCCCCTGTGAGAATTTACTGCATTGGCGTTCTGATTTGTTCTCTTCTAAAGAAGGAGCACAGAAAAAATTATTAGGTGCTAAAATAGGCTGGCTCTGATGAATTACTGACAGCTCCACATATCTTTCTAGTGTTTTGTTTTCCTCAACTCGTGCTAACATTACTCATCCTGCACTTTAACAAATTATAAAAGGTTTATTCAGATTTATTTGTTTATTCATTTAAAGATTGAGACCCTAGCATATCAAACCACCATACAAAAAATAAGTCATTAAGTTAGGTTCTGGGATTAAAATATATTTATGATAAATTTTTTCCTTCTTCTTTTCTTTTCTGCCTAAATCTATGTTTGTTCCTGAAAATAATGGCTATGATGTATTATATATACTAGCTATGTAGTGATGGCAGTGAAACAAAAATGGTGAAATATTACTGCTTTCTGGGAAGACTTTCTGAAATATATATATATATATACACATCACAGACATAATTTACATTCAGTTACACATGTATTCCGTATATGTGCAAAATATGTATGTATAGACACATACACACAAGACAGAGATTTCAGTGTCATCTCACGCTTGCCATAAGACGTCTGCCCAAATCAATTTTACTCAAATGTTTCTTTAGAAATGAGTCATTAAGAAAGATACCAATTGGGCTGGTGAGATAGCTCAGCAGCACAGGCGCCTGCTGGCACGCGAGGTCCTGAGTTCAACCCCCGGTACCCACAAAAAAAAAAAAAAAGAAAGGTATCAATTTAAGTTCTCACATGTTTAAGTGAAGTAGACCTCCTCTACCATTTACCTTTTCTCAAAATGATTCAAAGAAGATGTAGTCTGATACTAAAAAGAAGAAAATAAATGTAAAAAATGTGCATCCTAAGTCTCTCCTTTTGTTAAGTTCTGCTCTGTCAAGAACATATTGTAGTTTTGTTACTTCACTCTATAAAAGGAATATTCAAAGATTTGCTTGTAGACACAAGTTGATGCCTCCTAGGTCAGTTGTCTCCAATGGTCACACCTCTCCTTACATGATCTGCACAGTTCATCCAGCTCTCACTGCTACTACGGAGCTTTATTTTCCAAATGAGATTCTGGAAATCATCATTTCCATTGGGAGCAAAATGATAGGCTGAGAGACACTACAACCACCAGAAGCCACAGTCATTCAACGCAAACAATGCTCTTATTCCTATTTGATGAGACTTAATGTACCAAAGAAAAATGAAAGAAGCATCACTGTGTGGTTAGAAAATATTAAAGACTTCACTTGGGATGTTTTGTAGTGTAGGATTTCATTAAAGTTCTAATATTCCATTTGAAATATATTTAAATTTTTGATGTTTAATCAACCACTACTTTTTAAACATTAGAAAAGAACTGGAAATATTTCCGTATTTAATTTTTTCTTTATGCAGAAGAGCCTTATTGAACACAATTAGAAAGTAGTTCTGAGCAGAGGCCATGGAACTACAAATCTTTCCAAGCTGACCTTTTCTGGTGGAGCAATGATCTGATGCCACTGAGTAAGAGTAAAGAAGTTTATGCTTTGTGCTTTTAAAATTAGTTATAAAAGACATGAGTTTGGCTTTATGAAATTACCTTTTCTTTTTTAACAAACACCATCTGTTTGGTTCTGGCATATCTCCCACAGGAAAAGGGAAAAAAAAAGATATACTGAAATAGAAAAGAAAGCATAACTTTTTAGTTCATAATTGACCCTGGTAATTTACTGAGGTTAGGTTATGCCGGTTCAGAAACACAGCTTGTAAATTTGTAGAACTAAGTTAGTTATTTAGTGAAAAAGTTTATATGATTTTCAACTGCTTGCAAAGCCATTTCCTTTTATCTTATTTCCTTTTCCTGTCAAAATGAGGGATTAGTGACTCTAAAATTCTATATTCTATGCTCCCATTTTATAGATTAGCAAACATAGCTGCTAAAGATTTTAAGCATGATATAGTGCACAAATGATAGATCTCAGTCTCAGATTTAAACTTGCTGGCTACCAGTCCCATATTATTTTCATTATACTCCTGTCCCTAGGCAAAGAAAACTAACATGAGTTTTTTTCTGGATGCCATAAAGGTTTGACCTTTGCTAATCTGGAGTACAGAGCTATATTGAAAAGCATGAACTGCTCCACAGCTATGAGCCCTGCAGAACTCCCCCACTTCGCTAAGGTACAAGTAGGATGGGTAAGGAATGATGATTGAGTAAACTGCTCTCAAATATAAATTTGCTGCAGGTATCACATAGAAACTGTCTGACCATTTTGGAACGTTTTGACCTGTAGACTGGATAACATACTACTAACAAAGAGTGAGCAAATTTAAAGTCACAGTTGCTAAGGATTTCATGAGATGACTTATTTCAGCATCATCAATTATTTGAGATGACCAGACTTCAATTCTGAATGAAACGAAGTGACAACTAAAGGAATATAAGAGCAAGACGGAATATAAGTGCAGGTGGAAGGACTAATGCGTGGTTCTGTGGCAGTCCTGGTGACTGCCAGCTGGATGGATGATTTTCTAACTTTGAAAAGAGTATAAAACAATTGTTGATGGCCTGGCCTAAGTTACTCACAAGCATAAAATTGCCTTTAGCCAGAGTTCAAAATTGCATACAGGGAAAGTTTCTGTCTCTGAGTCTAAAAAAAATCAGACAAAGCCACAGTGAGGGTCAGTTTTGGGCTGTTGATTCTGTATCTGTCTGGAGAAAATATTAGAGACCTGATTGGGAGGAGAAAGAGAATCCATAGATCAACTGTCATCACATCATGTTGCTTCCTGATAAACCATTTTTGAATAAAAGTTGTGGCTGTACGTAAGATTAAATGTACACTTTGCTTTTCTGAGCACTGTTGCCTTGAAAGAATCCAATCATGTTATGGAATGAGTGCAGCCCTGGGTGCCTGGAGAGTAGAATATACAGATGGAAGAGATTTTTGTCCAGATTTGCTTACATTTACAGGTCATTCTTTCTAACTCTCTATCCATAAAGTAGTCTTTCTTAAGTCTTTTGCTCCTCTTTCTAAATTTTTTAATGAGCCCAAACAGTACTCTAATAATGCATGAAATAGCTAAAAAGGAAGTAAAATTGTTTATATGGGTACAATATCAGCCTCTAAGAAAAAAGTATATTAATGAATTGGAACATATTTTAAAGTTCATTTCTAAAGCTTACCATTTCATTACTGTCCTGGCCAAAGTATAAAATGATGATGATTTTCAATAAAACTACCATGAAGTGTTATTGATATAAACAAAATAGATTTCTCTGATTTTTTTTATCAGTCCCTTTGAAAGGCAAAGAGCTACCTTTTCTTCTTTTCTGCTAACTGCCCTCTGGTTTTTCTTTTTGTTCCTTACTGTCTTGCCCTTTTCTTCTTCCTTTATCCCCTCAGAACTCTCCTATGTCTTTAGTTTCTTTTCCTTTGATCTTCCCTTGCTCTGTTATATCTAAGAGATATTGACTTTACATCACTTAATATCTGAAAATAAATATGTGTTTAAATAATTATTGTATTAGTTGGAGAATGGAAAGTAACAAAAGAAAAGTACAGATAGAATGCAATGGATGTTCAGAGGAAAGAGAAATCCACTTTACCTTGGTGGTAGGAAAAGGAAAGCTGTGCAAAAGCTGCATAGATGGTGAAATTCTGTGTTGAGTCTTGTTAAATTGGGATAGGATTTGGCTGTGTGGGTGAGTCAAGTTAAAAGGAACTGCTTGAGCATATGCATAGAGGTGGGAAAAAGTTTCTAGACTGCAGAGGTTGAGTCTGTTTGGTTGAATATTCAGTTAATTTGAAAAATGAGAAATGCCCATGTGATGTAGGGCAGAAACAGATCATGAAGGCTTTCAAATGTCACACTAAGTAATTTGAAGTTGATTCATTAGGTTAAAGAATCTTGAATCTTCTTGAGAAGAGCCTTTCTGTATCTTATGAAGATTAATGTGGCAATAAGGAAGAGATGGTTTAAAGGTGGCTGCTATAGTAGCTCCAGATAGGTTAATGAGGTCCTCTTTTATATTTATGATTGTTACATGTTGAGTTTCCTGGTAAGCATTTGGTGATAGAGATTAACACTAAGGGGTTCAATCGTTTGTGCTTTTGGAATTGACCCCTGTGTAAAGAAAGGAAATGGAGTAAAATTGGATAGAGAAATCTTGGAAAAAAAAATCTCAGCCAACCCGAAGGGGAGGTTGAAAGCATGTACAACTGATCAGACTTGAGATGGTTGTTGAGTATGAGCTGCCCCGAGAAAGGCAGCTAACTCTAGCCTCAGTTAAGGCAACTCTTCCTGGACTTTCAGAACTGCTTCCCAAAGTGTAAATAGTCATGGGATCAGAGTGTTCAAAGCAAGGAGGACTGTTTGGATGGCCATTAATGACTATGTATCTGTTACTATAATAATTATTTTTAAAATTTCAAAAACACCACTTTTTTCCATCACACCTCATTTTTAAGTGTTTGAATGAAATCTACAGAGAGCAAGGAGGCTCCAATGTTGGAAACAAAGGAAAGAAGATATGATATTCTAGAATTTAATATGCTAGGTATTGTCATAGTCCTCTCTAAAAGCTCATTGAGTCAGGAATACCCACTAAGCAATGTACAGTGAGTACTAAGTAATGGTAAAGTAAAGGGGTAAAGAGACATAAAGAGGAATGACCAAAGTGAAGGTAATTAAAGGAGAAAAATATGATATTTTAAATAAAGCTTTAAAATTATTTAACTCCTCTTGCAAAAAGAGATATCCTTTTTAACCTAATAGGCTTTTGACTACTTTGACCTGAGAAAGTATACCTGAATTGACCAATATGTGACACATGAAACCAGGTCAGAAAATGCTATGAAACACCTCCCTGCTTTGCTTGGAACGCTATTCTGTGGAGATGTTCTTTCAGGAAATTCCCTATTAGAACGCATCCTTTAAGCTGTGAGGAGCCCAGACTACATGCAGAGGCTGTGTTTCAGTGGTCTGTAGACAGTTCCACCCGAGTGACACTTATGAGTGTAGAAGACATCTCGGAAATGGCACCTCTAATCCAGCTGTTACAACCCTGGATCTTCTGAATCCTTCCAGCTGAATCTCAAGACGCTATGCAGCAAAAAGAGCCAAGTTCTTATATACTTTCTAAATATTTGACCCTCTGATTCTTCAAAGCATAATTAAGTCATTGTTTCATGTCACTAAATTTGGAGTGACTTGTTAAGTAGTAAAGATAAAGATAACAAAGACTTTTTGAAGACTTGTATTTTTAAACAGTGTATTCCCTTTGTGTTCTCAAATACTGCATTCTTTTCCCTTGTCTAGAAATGCCATATATTTTAAGTTTCTGTTGCTCTGAAGAAAAGGGTTGGCAGTAGGATGAGTTACTCAGGCACAACCTCCTCAAGTTGGTAGAACACAGAGATGAAAATTACATTAATAATCCTAACTGTAATGACATATTTTGAGATCCTCCTATGTATAAGCACTGTGCTATGTTAGATAAGCTGTGAATTTATGTTAATGCCCCCTCAGTCCTTTAAGAAAATAATCATTGTTTTGCTTTATATATGATACAATGGGTTTAAATACTACATAAGTCATTGACCCAAAAACATTCATTCCTTCCATTCAAAGAAAGCTAGAAAGTGAATCTAGGTTGACTGGACACCAAAATCTATCCACTTAATTGCATAAAGTAGAATTTTTTTCCTTGAGATAGTATAGAAAATATATGAGGGGAAAATAACATGATAAGGCTTGTAGTATAGTTATTTCCTTTCCTATATGGGAAAATGCTGACTATGCTACAATATCTTGAGAAGTTTGAACACATTAATGCAAAATTTTGGTGCAGAAGATTCTGGCTTGGCTTCTGTTCACAATATTTAAGGTGAGAGGAGAATATTGAATTACTATATGTGATGCATATATTCCAGAGGACAATCTAAAAAAATTCAACCAAGCAGTAGCTGCTGAAAATAAAGATTTCTCATAAAGTGAAAATGAATTATTGTCCTTAACCATTGCACTAAAACTCTACTACAACAGTAACCAGAAAGCAGAAAAAATAATTTCAAATGGGTCCTGTTTTTCTGGTTCTGGCCCCACAGATTGATTTTATATGCAGGTTTAGCACTCGGCAGCTGCCAAAAGCTATCAATGCAATAGCCCATTCAGAGAAAAACTAATTTTGAAAAGAGGACAGCCGGCAAGGACATGCTGTAAAAGGCAAAGGACAGATATGAAAAAGATCTGCTGGACCATACTCTCAATCTGGATGGTTCCAATATCTAAGAATAAAAGAGAGAGGAAAGGCTAATATACAGTTTATACATATGGAACAGTGATTAACTGTTCATTAAATGTTATATATTTCCCTAAGAAGTGAGACTATAGAGAACTCATTGTAATTATATCATTTAAAGTAAACACTCCCACACAGTGTGGATATTGAGATTCTGGGATATGATGAGACACCACAATCCCACCAACCTTGCAAGTTTGTTTTTTGTTTTTTGTTTTTTGTTTGCAATAGCTTTCAGTGTGAGGGAGGAGAGCAATCGATCATTGAGATAATCTCAGGGGATAATTTTCACACCTGTGTATCTATGAAGATGTTACAAATTTATGATTTTTAGGTATTCAGGAATTATGAAGTACCTGTATTACAAGGTTGCTCTGATGTTAACTTGGAATCTAATAGGGCTTTTACAACGTCAATCATTAAGTATAGCTTTCCTGTATAGCTTTATGCCTCCTAACACAATCTCTAAAGCTAACTACGTGCAGCTACAGTGAGAATTTTTTTTTTTTTGTGGGTACCGGGGTGTCGACTTCAGGACCTCGCGCACCAGGAAGCACCCGTGCCGCTGAGCGATATCACCGGCCCCTTTTTTGTACGTGGGTTCCGGGAGTCGAACTCGGGCCCTCACGCTTGCCAGGCAGTCGCTTACGCCACTGAGCCATCTCACCGGCCCTACAGTGAGAAATTTTTGAGCTTTATGGAATTTACCAAGAAATAAATGTCAATTCAGATGGAATACTTTGAAAATAAGTGGAATATGTAAATATTCTTACTTTTATTTTCTTAATTTAGAAGAAGCATCTTCTAGTATTGTTGCTTTTATTTCCTGAATCTTCAGGTAATTCAATGTAATTGATGTTCATGAGGAATTTTCAGCCTGTAACTGAGCTGAGTGCCAACATACTGGTAAGTGAGATGTTATGCTAGAGCAGGGACAGATTTCTGTGACGAGCCTGATGTTTCACCATTTGACATTCTGATAATATACTTAAATGGCATTAGCAAAGGCACCACAGAGCCTCTGATATGGCTTAAATCCCACTGTGCCCTGCAGGCTCCCAGCAAACTTGACAAAGCACACTGTCTGCACACAAGTTTTGATGTGTTAGAGACCTAAGTAGTACAACCTGTGAAGTGACTCTGTAACAAGATGGAGTGCTCTTTACAGATTTTCTGTTAGCGATTTTTTGTTTGAGTTTATTTTACAATTATCTGCCTGCTTGCTGCCAATCAGTTCAATATCAACTTGGAAAACCAGCTAGTAAGATATCCATCTATTTAAATAAATGCAGTGTATTTATTAAACAATTGTAGTACTTTCTAAATAAGGTGAACAATATGAATTTGGAATAGGAAATAATGAGGGATACTGACTTTAAATAATAGACAATACTTTCGGGGTGGTAGTGAGATACTATAAAAAGGGAAGTCTCCAGCAAAAAAAAAAAAAAAAAAAAAAAAAAAAAAAAGATTTACCTTAGTAATCTTTTGTTTTGTGTTAAAATACTTATGGACAAGCAGTCTTTGCTAAAACCTTTGCCTGAAATTTTAGATTTTTTTTCTTTTTGCATTCTTAAAGATAAAGACTCAAACTTTACCTAAAAGAAAAATCCACTTTGAAAGCATGAAAAAGTAAAGTTTGAGCTGCATGTCATAAAATTATTTTTCAATCCCTGTACATTTCCACTTTCCATGTATTAATTTTCATGCTTAATAATAAGTCTTGACAAAATGCATGAAATGTAAAGGATTAATCAGTATTGAAGAATAGGTTTAGCAAATGTATGTTGCGTTATTTATTTGCACATGCACCCACATTTACATCCTTAGCTGAAAAATACTATACAACTCTCAGTCGTGAAGACATATGCATAACAAATGACAGACACACATAACACAAGGGTGGTGTTATAGAAAATTCTTAAACAACATGGGGCTGGTGTTCTGGGCTTCTCTTTCAGGAATGCCTGCACGCGCAGCAATTGCAGTTAGGTTTCTTCTCACTGCGTGTCCCCAGTCACGTCATTCTTGTCTACAAGGCCTCTGTCAGTTTTTTCCTACCTACACTTATCCCACCCAAAACCAATGGGTCTGTCACTAGCTCACCTCCTCCTAGAGTTATTTCCGAATTAATTAAACCTCTATTAACTTTCTCCTATGAAATTCTATATCAAAATTATGAAACTTTAAATCTACACAGTTTTATTTTGTTCTTTTAAGATGTTTATTTGTTGTTGTCAACAAATCTCTTAAATTCCTTCAGAGTTAAGACCACATTTTGCGGTTCTCTTGTATATCCACAGCAAGTAGCATGATCTTAAACAGTTATAATTGGTGCTTATCAGTGCTTGTTAACTGAGTCACACAATTGTTATCATAATCTTTGCACTTATGTGATATATATATAATGGGTATATATATGTATATATAGAGAGAACATGTATATAGAAAGGGAATATTATATATATATAATCACATAAGTGCAAAGATATATGTGTATATATGTATATATATATTTATACATATATGTATGTATAAACACACACATATATACGTATATATATGTATAAACATATATATACATAGAGGGAGAGAGAGAGAGAAAGAGAGGAAACCTGAGGGGTTAGAATCCAGAAGACAGTCTATCAACTACAATTCGTAGCTTTGTCTTTCAACAAGCAAGCAAGCGAGCAACAAATACACAAAAATTGTGCTGCCTTCAGGTGTTCCTACCCAAGTTTTCACTGTGAATTGTCAGGAGATCAATATTTCTAAACAATTTTCTATAGAATGATCTTAAAAATTTCATCACTCAATTTTGCATCTGTGATCTTTGGAAATTATATCCTCTTCAATAAATGAATATTCTTAACCCTCAATTTTTTCTTTTACACCTTGTAGTTTGAAGATTATAAAGAGCCACATAAACATATTAGTAGTTAAAAATCCTGTTGCCTGAAAAGTTCATGTCAGATAATTTGTTTCATTCACATTTTCTGATTGCAAATAATTTATGTCTGGACAAGGCATAAATTAAACACCGTGAATTCAACTACATGAATGCCATATTAGAAATTTCTGGCACTTCATACGTTGGTGACTGAATGTAAATTTCAAAATAAAGGCCGGACGCTCAAGTTTTACACTGCTCCAGCTCAAGACCTCAACCAGGGCCAGACATAACATAAATATTTGTTTCTCAAATGTATTTATATATTTCTTTGAGATTCCAAATGTATTCTGTTCTTTGATTTTGTTAGGCAAAGACAGAGCCAAAGAATCTAGAGAGGGGGCCGGTGAGATAGCTCAGTGGCATAAGCGTCTGCCTGGCAAGCATGAGGTCCTGCGTTCGACTCCCAGTACCCACATAAAGGAAAAAAATGGGGCAGTGATATCGCTCAGCAGCACAAGCGCTTGCGGGCAAGCACGAGGTCCTGAGGTCGACTCCCGGTAGCCACATTAAAAAAAAAAAGAGAGAGAATCTAGAGAGTATGACTGTATACCCTCTCCTGTTTAAAGTGCTTTTGGTAATATCTGTTACTTTTGAATTTTAAATCTTCTATACTTTATGCTAAAATAGAAATGTATTAATGTTAACGGTATTAATTCATGTCTAATATTCCACCAAATTTGCTTTTCTTTTTCTTAAGAGCTAACTGTTGTCCCACACCAATAAAAACTCATGGCCTAGTGAAGATCAATGTATTACAAAAATTGTAAAGTGAAATCGCAGGCAATTCATAAATGCCTTCAAAGTTTTTGGTAGAATTTGGAAAACCTAGCATCTGAATTTTAATTTGCTTCTCTAAAGAATCAATGAACTTGTATTTAAAGGACAATATGGGTATTCTTGTTTCAAACTCTTACTTGAGTAGGGAATGTGTTGCGTCCAGGGAAATAATTATGCCATATCCATGGAGATACAGCAACACTTTTTATATAAAAATATACCCACTATGCCCAA
Organism: Erethizon dorsatum; assembly: GCA_028451465.1. Classification (NCBI taxonomy): domain Eukaryota; kingdom Metazoa; phylum Chordata; class Mammalia; order Rodentia; family Erethizontidae; genus Erethizon; species Erethizon dorsatum. Next base: position 33,273,016 of record CM051823.1, read on the forward strand.
GACATATCAAATAAAAACCGTACTCTGAATTAAATGAGGGCACTTACTATGCAACTGCAATTTCAAAATGTATTTCTAAAAATCCTCTTTTGAACAGATTTCTCTGTCTAAGTTCCTATTTAGAATGTTTTGAGTTCCTAGATGGGAGTATAGACAAGGATTGTGGTCATGGATGTGTAGCAATAATAACTAAGTTCTACATATTAGGCCTTATGCAAAGCCACTAGCACGTATGATTTCATTTCAATTTTACATTAGCCTTTTGAGATAGGCATTATTTTCCCCCATTTTTAACTGTGTAAAACGAGGCTTAGAAAGGTAAGCTAATGTGTTTTAAATTTTGGAGTAATAGTGATGAGACTAATGGCTGTGATTGGAAGCCAGACTGGTTCACAATTAAACTCTGTGCATTGCTTTTAACAGCAGCACCGTAGTGATTCTCTCTGCTCCTGGCAGCTCTTTTACAAATGACTAACAAAGGGATGCAAAAAGAATATGCTGCACATTTTATGTGGTGGGAGAAGGAAATTTAATAGACAACATTACTGAAAGTAAAACACATTGAAAACTTTTATCAGTAAGGTTGGGGTGTAGTTCAGTGGTAGAGCACATGCTAACATATGTGACACCATAGGTTCTATCACAATATTGCAAAACAAACTATTAAACACCTCTTCATATCAAAAAATAAAAATCATGCAATTTAAAGAATGAAAATCTAATAGTAGAATTTTTAAGATTTCACACACTGAAATATATTAGAAAAATATTATAATCATCTATTCAGTCATTCACTAGGCAGATATTTTCGGCACTTACTATGTATTAACATTGAAAGTAGGCATTGAATATATAGTAGGATACGGTTTGGGCAAAGGTTTGTTCAGTGAAAATCATACAGTAATCATATAATATGACACAGCATAGACCTAAGTGTAAGGATTGATGAAAATAATTTATTAAAGTATTTTCATTACAATTTTACATATCATTATGGAATTATGTATTGTGGAGAGGGACAACACATAAAACGTCATATAATGTCACTAAATCTATCATGTCTTGCAATACAATGTCAATAGATTATTTCTTCCATGTATTTGTGGGTCTGCATATTTAGCAAACTTGCAAAGTTTGCTTATTCTAACAATTTGTAAATTTGCCTGAATTTTACAGGATACACTCATATAGCCTGAAATAATGACAGTTTTTAGCCTAACATTTGAATTCTTTTAGCTTTTATTAGTTTTGTTGTACTTCTACAGGGAGTGAGACATCCAGTATGATGTTCAATAAAGGGGTAAAAGCAGACATTTCCAGTCTCATTTCTCATCTCAGAAATAAAATATTCAATATTTTCCCATTATCTACTAAAATATATGTTGCCATTAACTGAATAAAATGTTAGCTGTGGGATACTAGTAACATTTTTTGTTATTCTGTGAATCAAACCAAAGTCCACATATAAATATCAAAACCAAAGTCCACATATAAATATTCAAGCACTCCACTCCAGTGGGACATTTGTAGATACCACTTGCCACATCTAGAAGTTCTCTTCTACTCTTATTTAGATTTTTTTGGGGGGGGCACTGGGAATCAAACTCAGGACCTCGCGCTTGCCAGGTGGGCACTGTGCAGCCGAGCTATATCCCCAGCCTTCCTCTATTCTTAATTTGCAGAATTCTACCCATGAACCACTTTTAATTTTGCCATATTATTCTTTTTGCCTATTGCATTGATCGTATTTTTATACTCTATTTTATTAACGTAATAAATGACTGGCAATCACTTTTCCATCTTAAAAAAGCTGAACTTGTTTATGATTTAATTTCTTGTTTACTTTTAAGGCTTAAATGTGTTAATATTCAATTTAGAATTATTTTGTCTGTTAATGACAAAGCTTTTTATGTAAATTTTTACAACATGTTTTATAACAGGAGAACTGTAATTTCCTAGAAAGACCAGGGAAAGCATTACACTTTTTTGGAACAGAATGTATAAGGAGAATATTATTTATTTTTTGCAAGCCATGACATGGCCTGGAGGTATGTGTGTGTGTGTGGTGTTTTTTTTTTTTTTTTTGTGGGTACCGGGGGTCGACCTCAGGACCTCGTGTGCCAGCAGGCACCCATACTGCTGAGCAATATCACCAGCCCTTTTCTCGTATGTGGGTTCCGGGAGTCGAACTCAGGCCCTCGCGCTTGCCAGGCAGGCGCTTACACCGCTGAGCCGTTTCATCAACCCAGGTATGTGTGTTTTTGACAGAGATGGTAAATTATAATTTAATTACATCAGTAGCTATGTGATTATTCATTGAAAGAGTTGTCCAGAAAAACTTTTTATTCCTTTCTGATACTTGTATACCTTTTACTGATATTCTTTAGTAAATGACAATGAAGATAAGGTATGTTCTTTTTTTATTGATTATCTTTAAAATTGGTTTTCATTTACATTAGTCTTTATAAAGAAAAAACACTTCTAAATTGTTCTTTTTCTCTTCTATTTGTTTTATGTTTCCATTATTGCTGCTCATATTTTTAAAACTTCTTTTTTTTTTTTTTTTTTTTTTTTTTTGTGGGTACCGGGGGGTCGACCTCAGGACCTCGCGCGCCAGCAGGCGCCCGTGCCGCTGAGCGATATCACCGGCCCCTTTTTCGTATGTGGGTTCCGGGAGTCGAACTCGGGCCCTCGCGCTTGCCGGGCAGGCGCTTAAGCCGCTGAGCCATCTCACCGGCCCTAAAACTTCTGATTTTTAATTTAAAGTTTTATTTTATTAGCACATGTTTGCAGTATGTGATTATAATAATCATGTGGCATTGGGTACATGTACATATGACATCATAATTATGTTTTCATTCTCTTCTACTCTGTTCCCTGTTCCCTCTTTCAACCTCTTGGTCCCCTTCCCTTTTGCAAAAGATCTATTTCCTGTTTCCTATTATCTGTCTTTTATTTCGCTCTTTAATTTACTTCCAGTTTGTGTTTCTCATATAAAAGAAACCATGAAATATTTAAGCTTCAGCATCTTATTTATTTTACTGAACTCTATGGTCACAATAGGCATCTATTTTCCTATAAATGAATCAAATTTATCTTTCTTTACAGCAGAGTAGTATTCCATTGTATACAATTGTGTACAATGTATTTTCTTTATCCATTCATCTATTGCTAAACATATAGGCTGCTTCCAAGTTTTTGCTATTACGAGCTTTGTTGCTAAAAACATGGATATGTGTGTATGACTGCAATATGATATCTATAGTGCAGCAAGATAACTAGAAGGATGGCTGGATTGAATGGAATTTCTATTTTTAGTTTTTTGAAGAATCTCCATACTGATTTCCATAGTGGTTGTACTAGTTTACATTCGCACCAAACAACATAGAAGAGTTCCTTTTTCTCCGAAGCTTTGCCAGCATTCATTATTATTTGACTTCTTCACAGTAGCCATTATTTCTGGAATAAGATAAAATCTCAGTTTCGTTTTAATTTGCATCTTTCTAATAACCAAAGATATTGAACATTCTTTCATGTACCTGCTCTCCATTTGTACTTCTTCTATCAAGTACCTATTCATTTCAGTTTCCCATTTTTGATTTTTTTGTTTTATTTTGGAGTGGTCTAATTTTTTTTTGAGTTCTTTATATATTCCAGATTTCAGTCCTTTCTCTGAAGTATCGCTGATAAATTTTTTCCCATCCTATAGGTTTTCTCTTCACTCTGTTGGTTGTTTCTTTTGCTATGCAGAAGATTTTTAATTTGATATAATCCCATTTGTTGTTTCTTGATGTTATTTCTTGTGCAACTGAAGTTTTATTCAGGTCTTTGCCTATGCTTACGTCTTCAAGAATTTTATCTATTTTATCTTTCAAAATATTAAATGCTTGTATTTTAATATTTATAATTTTGACCCAATTTTATTTTAATTTAATACATGTGAGAGATATAGGTCCAGATTCAACATTATGTATAACTAGTTACATATGCAATATAAAATTTAAGTGAAAAGTTTTTATATACATAGTAGACACACAAGATGTAAGGTAAACTAAAAATAAATTAAGAAGGAACATATAAAACAAATAAAAAAATAAAATAGAAGAATGAACTTAAAACTGCAACTAAAATAATTAAACATCCAAGGAAAAAAGACAAAAATATGTTCCAGAATTCTACAGTGGATGTTACAGAACAAATTTAGGGACAATTTAGAAGACCTACATAAATGAAGAGACATCATTTGCTCATGTGTTAGAAGACTAAATCTATAAAGGTCAAATTTTTTCTAGTATTATATACAGTTTCACTACAATCCCAATCCCAATTTTTATTGACTTTACAGTTAAAATGCATCTAGAAACTGACAAATCACTACCTATACTGCTACTATATGCTACTTGAATTTACCAACGTATTTTGCCTGAACTCTTGCCTTGATTCCTTAGTTGATCTTCCCTAGTTCTGTTCTCGTTCCCCTGAAGTCTGGTCTCATCATAGTAGCTACAGTGTTGTGTTTCAAAAGCAAATAATGTCGTGTTTCTCCTTGTGCAAAATGCTTCAATGTTTGCCAAATAGTAAAGTTAAAACTCCATGATTTATAAGATCTTATAGTATCTCTTAAACTTCCCCTACAATAATATCTGTGATCTTATGCCCCACTACCCCAGATCCTAGTAATATACACTGCAGCAGCCTATTTGTTTTTCTCCTGTATTTTAAACATCTGTATCACATCCCAATCCAGGGTCTTTTCATATACTTACAATGTACCTTGATGTTTGTCTTCCTTACTTCTTCAGATATTTACTGATTTGATCCCTTAATGATGACCACATTTTAAAGTGCAACTTATCAACACCAGTTTCATGACTTGATATATGATAAGTGTACAAGGAGAAACAAGACATTATTTGCTTTTGAAACACAACACTGTAGCTACTATGATGAGACCAGACTTCAGGGGAACAAGAGCAGAACTAGGGAAGATCAACTAAACATTTAATAATTTATGTACTCAGTAAACAATTGTATAACACAATTACACCTCTAAAAAAAGGCTTAAGTGGTGCAATTTTTGTACGGTTGTATTTTTTTCCTTAAAGTACCAGTTGAGAATATAACTATGACATAAATACTAACATTTATGTAGGACTTTCCATTTATGCAACACATGCACCTTCTCATGTGAGTCTCCCAAATGACATTGTTCTGCGGAGTAAGCAGATGTTGTGCAGATGTAAGTTTGGAGATGTTCAAAAATTTGGCAAAATGGGAAAGCTATTTCTCAAGCCATTTTTAAAAAATTGTTACTTTGAAACTCTCTTTTTTAATAGCACAAAGTTAAAAATCTGTTTTGAGTTTGGAAAACACATTAGAAGTAAAATCTTTTTGATCATAGATGCAGTATGAGAAACGAAATGGTATCTCATGATATTCGATTTCCTCAGTTAGTTTATAATCTGGAAAATGGAAATCACAGGAACTCAAGTACCTTAGGAGACATTAAAAAGACTAATGAGGCTATGCTCATGAAAAAAAGTAGTTATGTAGAGAAAAGCATTATCTTCAGAAAAGGAGATATTCATCCATGTTTTTTGTGTACACAAGCTTATTATTTGGAGTTTGACATAAAATATATGCCTATTTAATTCTAACTTTGAAATTTACTATAGTTTGCTTAAAAATAGATGTGTTATTTGATGACCTGAATATTGAAATATTTTTAAGTTCTTTAATTAGAAAAAAAAGTCAAACATTTTTTAATGGAGTTCAAATCTATAGACCATCCATCCTACTCTTAGGAGATAGAAAAAGTTCAGAACTTTCACATTCTTACATTGTAACAATTTAATTTTAAAAGAAGAATATCAGTGATACCAAACAGGAAAAAAAACTATAATAAAATAATTAAATAAGAATTACTTTATATATTAACTTTGATGGAGAAATTATAAGGTTAAAAAACAGATCATGGCTATATGAGAAATAGTATCTAATTAATAAAAACTATAAAGTGACTAGTGTTGCTTTCATTATTGATATTTTAAGAGGCAGATTTTTAAAAAGTAATAAATGAGTCACTTACAAAAAGGAAAAAAATATTTTCCAAATCAGAATGTCAAATAAAATACTACAAAAGCATCCATTGAAAAAATGCTTAACAAAGTTTAAAGTAATAACCAAAAATTAAAATCTAAGCATTGCCTTGTAAGCTTGCTGAAATCTATGTCTAATGAAAAAATTGATTTAGCTATAAATATTAATATTTATTAATGTAAAAGCAGTTCAAAATTGATATTTATATATAGGTACTGAAATTTATTTTTATAAAATTTATAAGAAAAATAAGCAAAGAAGATAATAGGAGACTTTTTCAATATTATTAACAAATTTTTATAAATTTAAGTTATTTTTTAAAAAATATTTGGTAATAAAAACAAACAAATTTATCTCTTCAGTAGGATTTTTTTGTTTGTTTGTTTTTTTGTGGGTACCGGGGATCAACCTCAGGACCTCGTGAGCCAGCAGGCGCCCGTGCCACTGAGCGATATCACTGACCCTTTTTTTGTATGTGGGTTCCAGGAGTCGAACTCAGGACCTCACGCTTGCCAGGCAGGTGCTTATGCCACTGAGCTATCTCACTGGCCCATTCTGTAGGAGTTTTGTAAGATTTTCTGTTTTGAAAATATTTCTGGTTGTGTTTTATTTTAAAACATTTGGGTAAAATGAAGTACATTTAAATAATACTTCATGAAGTATAGTCAAATATTCAGAACACATGTTTCAAACAATTTATATCCCTCATTTAAAAATAATAGATAACTATGTGATGCAATTAAACTTTGACCCAGGACAGCTTGGCTGCTGAAAAGATTAGAATTGAAAAGAAGGCAAGGGACAGAGATATAGCTCAGCAGCACAGCACATGCCTGGCAAGTGTGAGGTTGTAAGTTCGATTCCCAGTACCAAAAAAAATAAATAAATAAATAAATAAAAAATAAAAAAGAAAGCAAGTACTCTACATCAGGACAATAGGAAAGATATCTTGAGGGCATGTGCAAAATCTGCAAGACCCCACCCATTGCAGGCTCAAGGGCACAGAACCATAAAGTTTTCATTTGAGAAGAGAAACCCAAAGGGCACCGTGGTCCAGAAGGGCCAATTAGGGAATTAGTTTGCTGGGATCCCTTTCACAGTGCTTTCCAGACACCTAGAAGCCTCTCCAGCAATGATTTCAGGAGGCCTGACTACTGCTTGACCTGGTGGCCAGCCTCGTCATCATATATGTGGTGCTGATTTTTCAGGCATGCAGAATGCAAGAGTTCTGGAGTCAAGAAGACTTCCACCCAGATTTCAGAAGAAGACCTAGGTTGCTAGGTCATGTGTCACTGAGAGTTGTGAGTGAAGTTTAAAGTGTAGTGGAGACCTGAGAAAGTTGGAACAGCTAGGAAAGTGCAATGTCTGAGGAAAACCAAATGTAATAATCAAAGCCAGTGGAAGAGACAAGCCATGGGATTTCCCACTACCAACAATTATGTATGGGAAAGGCCATCCAAGCCTTTTGGAGTTCACATCTCAACACAGCTTATCCTGAGTCCTGAACATGGAGTTAAAGGATTTAATATTTGCCCTGCTAAATTTGAAACTTGCTTTGGTCTAGTTCCTTTCTATCCCCCTATTCCTCTCTTTTGGAGTGAGAATGTTTACACTGTGCCATTGTATGTATGTCATCATTGTTTAACTTTTTTTTTTTTTTTTACAGAGACTCATAGTTAAGAGTTTGACTAAGGTGTCAGTGGAGACTTTGGAAGGGCATGTATCCCTCCTCAGCTCCTCCCATCACTGTCTGCTTCCTTTCCACCATGATGTGAACAGCTTTTCTCCATCATTCTCCTCTGCCTATCTTCCTGCCTGAAGCCAGCCAACTATTGACTGAAATCCTGAGCCAAAATAATCCTCTCATTCTTTAAGTTATGGGTATCCAGTCTTGTGTCCCAACAACAAGAAAGTGACTAAGACTGTGCATGTGTGTGTGTGTGCACATGCATGCATGTGTGTGTATGTGTACTTGTGTACATACACTGAGAAAGAATTGATTTTTTTTCCTGAAAAAGCCAGAACAAATATACAAAAAACAACAATTACTGAATTTGATAGTAATCATGTGAGCATAAAAACAAAGTCATAACTTTACATAGAATTAAAGAAATAGCAGAGAAAGCCACACTGCTTATTTTGCATCCCTTATTATTTTGTTGTGAACTGTACTAAAAGCTTTATATATTATGCCTTGAAATTTTACTTGAAAAATTAATTGGATTTTCCTGGAATGAAAATAACTCATTATGAGTGCTAAAATTTGGCTTAAAACCATACTCTAAGTAGAAAAAATCATCCCCAAACACAAAGCCACCAAAATATATAACTAATGAGTTAGATGTAAAGCATTAGAAGAATATTTAGAAAAGTTGAAACACCAAAAGACAAAAGTTTTTTCATATGACTAAGTGTTGTTACTTCTGTGGAAAGGAGGTGATAAATACCTTTAAAATGATTTTGGTGATAGATATCTGGAACTCTGAAAAGATTTATGTAAAAAGAAAGTTAGTATTTTAAGCAGATTGGAGATAGATTGGATATTATACTTTTAAGTTACTGTATGGGAATAACTTTGATTAACTAGACACTCCTTCCTCCTTCAGAATAAGGAGAAACATAACAGTATATAGACAAAGTGCTTAGACATGATTAAAGGAGGATGAAGCTATAGGTTGTCTAGGCCTCTGCCATGGCATCTCAATAGATCTTTTTCTTCATCCTTAAAGATAAAACACTTTGGAATGAGTTGAGTAATAACTATCTTTTATATCCAATCAAATAAAATAATAATTAAGGTCACCAAATGAACTTTAAAAGTAAAGAGATAATGGAAAAGAAGGGTGGCCAGATAAATGAACACAAGAAAATATGATCAGACTGCAGAATAGAGGATTTTGTTTCATTATAAGCACATATTATTCAGCACTCTTTCTGGTTATGAATACATTGGTACAGATAGGAGGTTGGATAATTTGATATTTACAACTTCTTCAAATTTTCATTTTTATAATTGTTATCTTGTTCAATGTCTGATTAGCTGCACACCTATTTCTTGCATTCCTTTTGTTAATTGTGTGTAGATTCCTATGATGACTCTCTTCTGGTTACATTCAGCAAATTGTAGTTGAGTGCTAGGTGGGGATTAGACAAGATATTTCTTCCCTTATTGATCAGCCTGTAGTGGAGTGTCGGACAGTGACTGTCCCTCCTGAGAATATGTTGAAACATACCCACTAGTGTGATACTAAAAGAGCGAGGCCTTTGTGAGGTGAATAGTTCCCAAGGACACAAACTTCATGAATGGAATTTATTGCCTTACAAAAAATACCTCAAGAGTGCCTTGTCCTTTCCACACAATTAGACCTTAGCATCTATGAACCAGAAATGGGCTTTGAACAGACTGAATCTGCCAGCCAATTATTCTTAGATTCTCAACCTCAAAAACTGTAAAAAATAAATTTCATAAGCTTTTTGGTCTCTGCTTATAGCAGTCCTAGTGAAATAAGACACCACTATTTTCTTCGGTCTCCATTTTTGCCTGCCAAGCAGTGGATTCTAATTCCCACAAAACAGCCTCATTTTCTTGCTCACTTAACACCACTCTTTATTGTCCTTTTTGTCCTAGGGATGGTGGTGTTTTCTTACTGCTGCTAAATTTTTGGTTCTTTCGGTACTCACTGGGACTACTTAACTCAGTTATCAGTTACTTAACCAATTCCTCCATCTTAAATTTCCTCTACATGACAGAATTAAAATGCATCTCTGTTTTTCTTATTTTACATAGTTCTTGAAATGGGGGTGTCAGTATTCTTTTCTAAAACAATAGAATTTCTCCTAATTCAGTGTAGATGGTCTCCTTGATGTTAGGCTTTCTGCTTTTTCTATATCTTTCTGAGAATTGTCTTGAGGTCTTATACTTTTGGTTTAAGTACAATCCAAAACACTTACATTCCCATTGTTGTGCATGATTTTCTGCATTCTGCGATGTATAAAAGAAATGCCTTAGCATTTCTCACCAAAAAAGTTTTTTTTTTTAATTTTCTTTCTGATTGAAAAATTTAATATGTTGTATTTTTATTGATGAAGTGTGTTCACAACAGGGAGCTTTCTACTTTTGTTATGAATTTTAGTTATTTTAGAACTAATTGTGCTTTGGGTGTAACTAATTACTTTGGAAATACCCCTAGGCTGAGTGTAAATGTCAGTCTTAGGAGGGAACTTGTAAAGATCTTACATCTTCCAGCTGAGTTCTATATAACAGTATTTTACCAGACTCTAAGGGAAAACATTATAGATTCCTATTCACTGCCCTTGAGATCTTTGCCATGGGCAAATCTGAAAAGTAAGACTGAAAGTTAGTAACAGTATTCTAATAATTAAGTCACCTGAATTATCTTATCTGAATAATTTACTTAGAGGACAGATCTAGAAAGACTTTTTTGCAGGATGAAATGCTAGGATTCTATATGTGGCTCTTAACTTTACCCGTATTTCAAACATTAATGTAGTTCACAGTATCCTCAAGAGTGTCAAAAATCTGGCCACTGTGCTGAGTTGGACTTCAAGTATAACCCAGTTAGACCCTAGGGAGACAGTAAATATTAAAAGCAGCATTCACTGAAAAAGAAATCCAATGGGAGTGGAGCTACATCCCATTCTGCCTGAATCTGAGCTCAGTGACCCAGATGAGGCAGAGTGACTTAAGACCTCCAAAAACAATTCTTTTATTTCTAACATGAATGACACCTGGGACTTCAAATCCAGAAAATCAAAGTGATAAAAACCTGAAATGTTGGCAAATTACATAAGGAATACCTGTGTACTGAGTGCATTTGCACATATATTTGAAAAATTAAATCAAAACAAATTAATATTTGGATATAAATATATTTGTATTTTCTATTGTGTTCATATCTAGTTAGCATCGAGTTAATCTCATCATAGCCTGCACATTTGAGCATTCTCTTAGTCTACATATACTCAGAATCTGCAACTAAATAGAGTATATGTCAGAAAGTCATAAGTTGTTTCAACTTAAAATTTAAAAGGAATGAAACATTCCCTTTTGTATTTTTCATACATTGGCCAGAATCTTTCTTTTGGTACTTATTATTGACTCTGTATTCAACATCAGAATTCTTCTGAACAAAGAAGTTGAGAATTTCAAGATTTTTATAAAAAGTCCTTCAGATATGATATTTCTCTTATAACACAAAAAGAATCAATAAGGGTCAGTTCTTTAGGATTAAAGGATTCACCAAATACTGAAGGGATTTAAAGGAGAGATTTTGTTCCATTCTGGCTGCCAGACGGTCAGATTCAATTTGATGGCACACTTTTGTTTTTGTTGTGGTGGTTATCTTAAAGCTTCCACATAGTTGTAACTCTGAAGCAGAATGCCAAACAGCAAAGAGATAAGAAAAAAAAAGTTTCACAAGAGTTCTAAAGGTTTTTATAAAGAAAAATTTCTTAAAGAAAAATAAAAAGTGAAACTAGGGCAGGGGAGTCTTAAGTTTTGGCTTTTGAGTTATAAGTACCAGAGGAAAAGAATATTTTGTCAATCTTGATCTAAATTTAACAGGCAATATGCATTTTGTCAAGGATTTGTGGGTAATGAGATTTCTCTTGACTTTATATGAGTTGGTAGATTTCTAATTACATGGCAGAAATTCCATATCAAAATGGGAACTACTACCTGTTACTTTACTTGGTATCAGTTTTAGTTTAGTAACTAAATCTTAAGGAAGTATTTACTCACATTTTAAAAAGTCAAAGACAATTGTAACTGTAATGATTTTTATATACAAAGACCAAGTAATGAATAATCAGATAATTTCCTCATTACAGTATTTTATTTAGTATTCTATTGACCCCTTAGGAATATACTTAGTGTGATATGAAATGACTTCAGTAACACTGCTCAAATTTCATGTTGTTAAAAACTGTTTTTAGGGCCGGTGAGACGGCTCAGCGGCTTAAGCGCCTGCCTTGCAAGCGCGAAGGCCCGAGTTCGACTCCCGGAACCCACATACGAAAAAGGGGCCGGTGATATCGCTCAGCGGCATGGGTGCCTGTTGGCGCGTGAGGTCCTGAGGTTGTCCCCCCGGTACCCACAAAAAAAAAAAAAAAAAAAAAAAACTGTTTTTATAAAAACCATATGGTATGATTGTCCCTAGGGAAGTAGTTCTCTCTTGAATTCCTTTATGAATTGCCATAGTTTAGTGATAATGAAGTAATATTGCAGTTCTCAGCACATTCAGCAAAAGTCAAGATGTCCTATTGACTCAAACAATAATTTAATGGAATCTGGATTTCTCTTTTGTCAGGGTCAACTTTATTCTACACAGAAGCAATGTTCTGAGATCTCCCTATGATGATAGCAAAATGTACCACGAAGCTATTCTGTTTCATTTGCCTCAAATCCACATGCGCAAAATGAAAATTGTTTCTTTTCTCTAAAGAACAACTCCATTCTTTGTACAATAGTGGCTCAGAGTATGGGCTCCAGAGTATTTTGCCCAAATGTGAGTCCTAACACAGTAGCTAACTGAATTACATAGGTAACTAACTTAGCTTCAGTTTTTTCATCAGTAAATCTAGAAGAGGCATACAAACAGCACCCTAAGATTGTTATGAGGACAAATGAATCAGTAAATATGAAACAGTGATACAAACAGACTCCTAAGATTGTTATGAGGAAAAGATGAGTTAATGTATTTAATCAATATTGCTACTCCTTGAATAACAATAGCACTCTCCATCTTGTCTTGCAAACCAAGAATTTTAGCCTCATGGTCAAGTCCTCCTATTTCTTCTTTTTAAAATCTATCATATTTGTCTTTTGTGCTTCTTTACCATTGATCTCAATCTTGGCTTTTATAGCTGGTGTCCTGGTTCCATCTTTTACATACTGGTGAAGTATTAATGGGATTTCCAACCATAAATTTGTTGATTGTTTTCCTGTTGTATAAAATGGAGGCTGTCAAATTTCTCAAAAAGCCTTTACATCATTGTACAAAGGATATATTCTTTGGAGTCCAATATATACAAAAAGATAAATCCTGAAACCCTCTAGTTGTAGTGGGAAGTGCAATGTCCCTGCCCTTACATTGACCTCAAGGCCTTGTTATCTTTTTACCTCTTCACAACCACTTTCATTATTATTCTTTTGTGAAATACTCTCATTTGTAGACTCATAGAATTCACAGCTTATACTATTTAGATTATACTCATGTTTCTACCATAATGACTTTTACATATTGCTTTTTAATTTGTTACTGTCCTTCTTTAACAGGACTTTTCATTTAAGAAAACACATTGACTCTGTTTTTCTTGTGTCCTTTAAGACATCAAACACACCATTTTGTACATGGAAGATACTGCATAGGATGTGGACAATAGCTTAATTATGCATCGTATTTTCTGTTGGTATTTAGACCAGGAGCCATGTTGTCATTTGCTAATGTTCTGTGTTCCTTGTGCGTTTCCTGGATATCTAATGCCTTCTTAGAGTACCATTCCAACTGGTCTGTCTTTTATTCATGGAGGCTGATTATAGGTATTACTTCATTTCAATATCAAAAATCTCAGTGCCTAGCATATTAGTTTTCAATGGTTACTGTAACAAACCACCCCAAACTTGGTGACATAGAAGCACAAATTTATTTTCCTACAATTCTATAGGTAGTTCAACACAGAGCTAAAATCAAAATATGAGAAGCATTCTATTTCTTTATGGAGGGTCCAGGGAAGTATCTGGTTTCTCATTGTCTGTAGCTTCTAGAAGTCAGGTACATTTCTTGGCCATGGCCTATTTTCTCTAGTTGAAACCCAGCACTGGTTGGCTGAGTCTTTTTCACATCTCATCATTCTGTTCTCTTCTTCCACCCTCCTTTTAAGCTATGCATGTCCCTGGTAATTACTTTAGAGCAATACAGTTTACGTTCATATCTCCATTCCAAATTTCTTAATTACAACTGAAAGTTCTGGACGTGTAGGTAATATATTCACAGGTTCAAGGGATTAGGATATAGATATATTTAGGGTCATTATTCTTCCTAACATAAAAGATACAAATAATTAGGATAATGTTGATAACAACACTTTGTATTTGTGTAATATATGTACACCTTTTAAATTACTTTCTTACTCCTATTTCATTTAATATAAACAACCTTTGACGGGCATTTTTCTTTTTTTTTTTTTTTTTTTTTTTTTTTTTTTTTTTTTTGTGGGTACCGGGGGGTCGACCTCAGGACCTCGCGCGCCAGCAGGCGCCCGTGCCGCTGAGCGATATCACCGGCCCCCTTTTTTGTATGTGGGTTCCGGGAGTCGAACTCGGGCCCTCACGCTTGCAAGGCAGGCGCTTAAACCGCTGAGCCATCTCACCGGCCCTGACGGGCATTTTTCACATCATTTTTCTTATATACTTAACACACTTTCAGTTTTATAGTGTTGTACAACTGGTTTTACTTACATATTTGTGTCTCTACTAGACCATCATTTGAAAGTATAGATTATGGTTTACTTAATTCTGAACAAACTGTAGCTCATATTTGCTTTTACTTAGTCATACATACATAGAAGAAGCTATGGTACAACATGAGTTACGTGATTTATTCAAATCGGTATTTAAAAATTTTAGAATTACAAGCAAAACTCAGATATTTTTAACCAAAGTTTAGATTACAAGCTGAATTTCTTTCAAACATAACTCACTGCTTACAATAAACTTATTGGCCCTATCTCTTCTTCATAGAATCACTATATGAATCATAAAGAACATATTTATAACAACCTTGGAAAAATGCAGTGGTAGAGGTTGTATTCCACTGTTATTTTAATGTAAGTTTTCTAGAATTAAAAAGTTTCCTAGAAAGAAATTAAGGAGTTTGAAATGAAAAGTTATAATTAAATCCTCAACACAAAAATCATTTCTAAATTGTTTTAGAATATTTCCTGTTTTTGTCAGCAAGGAATGTACTATTTTTCATTTGCGCATGCAAATATCTGATCTATGTAAATGAGAAATTGTGAAAATTAAGAATTTAGAATTTTTTCTGGTAAGCTAATAATTTTGAAGAAATAAGTCAATGATAGGGAAATTTGAAACATTAAGTGATAATTTAAATTTACAAATAAACTAAGATAAAAATGGTTTCAATACTTTAGTAGAATTGACAATTAAAATGAAGGAAAATTTTATATTAAATATATTTTTACATATATTCTTTGCAGTAACATATTCATTGATTCTGGGCTAGAGAAAGTTCAGTTTGAGATTGAAGTCTCTTGGAGATGGTCTGGAATAGTCTTGAGAACTTTGTTGTTGATGACTTGAATGTCACTTGCTGGAACCAGCTACTGACCCTGTTTTATTCTGCCTTTCTCTTAATCTTAGAAGTCACACAATACAGAACGGGGTGCTTTTTCTGTAGACAAATACGACTGGCTTTCATTGTAAAAAGAATTCTCCCTGGAGTTGCATTTAACCTTGTGTTTCTCAACAGGATGCCATGAAGACCTGTTAGGCCTTATGATACTACGAATTGGGCATAACACCCTTAGGCCCCACTGCTTACAGCAGAACTACACCTCCCCATTAGCCTGCTGGGAAGGATAAATGCCTTTGCTGTTTATAAGAAAAGAAAACAAAAAATCCTCTTAATTTTGTGTAATATGCCACCAAGAAAAAGTGAGTAGAATATCTCTAATTTTTTAAAAACATCCTTTGCTTGACTTTTATTGATATTTCACCTTCAAGATTATAATTTAAATTTAATATAACTTGCTACCTAATTCTGCCAGCACAAAGAGTTCATTCTCAGGGAGGTATGGAATTAGGTTTTCTGAGTCCCCTAAACTCTTGGGCATTTTTAAACCTAGTATGTAAGAATATCCATTAAAAATGTTTAATGAAGCCTATATATAAGTACGATACATAAAGCACAGTTTTATTTTCCTTCTTGGGAATAATCCAAGATTGACTCAAAGTAGCTTAGGGTTAATCTTCAGGAAAGTTGGAGATTAATAGGGATCTCTACCAGTGATGATATGTAGTAAAGATATGAATTACTAGAATAAATGTAATTGAAATGCCATTGTTTTTATAGATTCACAACAGACATGGATGTTACAGCTTCTTTCTGCTTCACTTTTCACTTGTGCCTGGAGAGGGCATATAAATATGTGCAAGTCTCTGAAGACGACTTTCTAGAGAAACAACATGGAAGAATGCATATCAAGCAGAATTTAAGATCAGGAATGCAAATTTTATTAACTTTGTAATGTCATCATTTGTTTGAGAACAAGTTGCTTATTTTATGTTGCACAGATTTCATTCTGACCTTAATAAGGAAATAGCATATTTCGCTGTGTGTGTTTTCTTTTTTGAAGCTCTAATATAAGAAAAACATAAATCAAAGATATTTTGACAGATGAACAACACAATTTTTTAACAGGGTGAAATTTTTTTGAAAAAAGAAAGACTGAATAGCTAATAAAAGATGAGTTGGACTGGGAGGATTGATGTTAGAGCTAAAGGCGGCATTAAAGATTAGATGTTCATTGGCTTTTCAGCAAGCCCGGTGACTCATTCTACATAAATGAAGTTTGTGATATGTAATGAAAAACTTTCTATCTTCACTGCAAGCAAATTAGCAGGTATTTTGTGGCAGGAATGTTAATGTTATCTCGCATTTGTTTTCAAGCAGGAGCACATTAACAGAACAGGTTTGAAAAGAATTTCACTTTTATAACATCAGGTGCCGAAGGTATTAGAGCAAGGTCACCTTTGTAAAGTAATGAAGGAAAATTAGGTTATAAACATGCAGTGCCTAAAAATATATTCAGTCTGCTTTGCAGAGTGAATGCAATACAGGATCAGCCCAAATTGCTAATTTTCTTTTATTCCAAATGACATTCAGACCCCAAGTTGAATTCAAAAATTTAAATAATAAAACTAGACAGGTAGGAGTAGTGTTAGTGAGACTCACAATGGACAAATAATCAAAATCAATAGGGTCCAAATACCTGTACATAGATACAACCTACTTCGTAATTTATAAATCAGGAAGTTTGGAATACTTTATACAACAAACCTCAGACATCCACGTTCTCTACTTGGGAAAAATAATATGGCAGAGAACGGCAAATGAGAAAGAAAGGTAAAACATCATTGTTTTGGATGATATTAAATTTAAAATCTCACAGAAAACTGAATGATTGTTGAAGATATCATCAAGATTAGGAGATGGGCCAGAAGATAAAATGTCAATAATGTTATTGAAAATTGGGGTAATATAAATGTCAATTGTTGTGTTTCCTTTTTTGAGTACATATAAAGAAATAGGATATGCAGTGTGCATTCCCAGAGCTGGGAAATCAGGCCTTGGATAGGAAATCGTCTTTTATGATGGACCAATAAACTTACTTTAAACATTTCAGTGATCATATCTTCAGCTTTCCTGGGCCCGAAACAGACATGCTAATACAGTCTCTCATCTTGCCCTAAATATCATTGTCCCACTTCCTGACCTTCTGTCTCCTGGGCCATGGTTTCCACCTCATTATTCATTCCTGCAACTAAATTAAAGCTTGTGATCCACTTCATCCTGCCCACATATAATGAGACTAAATGGAGATTAAATTATGAAAAACCAACCCTAACCTCCGTCTACAAAAATCCGTCGGACCAATATCACAATTTAATTTCTTGATTAAGCAATTAAGTAGAAAAATATAAGTAGAAATATAAAAGAAAACAGTGTTCGGAATAACAATAAATTTTTGTTGAATTACAAATGTACTTTAATAAGAATTTAATTATAAATTAAATGTACTATCAGTTATAAAAGCTGGTAAAGTTATTAAAAAATTCATTGACCAGGGTTATTGATTGGTTCATATTTGTTGTATCTCAACATGGAAGTTTTTGTGCCTGGAGCTTAGTGGATTATAAAAACGTATTGGTATAATAGATGAGTAAGTCATTTCATCCAGACTTTTTGTTTTGCAAGAGAAAAAGCTGAGGCTTGGATAGATGAAGTTATTTAGCAGAATTAATAAAGTAATTACTGACATTATAAGGAATAGAACCTAGGTCTATAGATTCTTGTACTAAGAACAAAACAAAATAAAACATTTATTTTATTAATTAGAATAGTACTGCTCATACCTTGCTGAGAATTAGTATCATAAGTGTACAGGCATTACTTCAGGTAAATTAAATTTGGAATTTCTGATTATGAGGCGTATCATGTACATTTTTAAAGTCTTCTCGAGCAATGTAATGCAAGACTGAGAAACATTGGTCCATTAGGAGATTCCATTATAAAGTGTTCCAAGTCCTTTAGCCCAAGACCATAGTGCTGCTTTACCCAATGTAATTTTAGAAGAAAAGCATATTAGGATCAATTTAATAATTAGCATATAAAGTGTCCCGTGTGTGTTTCCAATTAATAGGTATTCAGTTAACAGTAGGACATGTATGAAAGAGATAGCCAGCGTTAAGGTAACATAGATCTCATTTTTAGGAAAACTCAGAAATAAATAAATGCTTGTCTAAAGGTTATAGAGTAATGTGGGAACCATTTGAGCTCTAGTGATTACAAGATCAGAAGATTAAACAATAACCCTAAGGTTGTGCTTTAGGTGCAATTTCTTCAGAAGATATATGAGAGATCTATGAGTGAGCTGAAATCATTTTTGATTGGAGGTAGCATCTATCCAGGAAAACATTTAGGCAAAGTAGAAATGGTGGGAGAAACATTTTCAGCTTCCCTCAGTGAATCATCCTTGTGCTGGTTTCAGCCCTCGCTGATTAGATGGTTGTTGACTCCTCCCCAGAGTCTGGAGTTAGGCACTGCGTTCTCTTGACCATAGTGATTGTTCCAGGGAGGAGCCTCTGACCCGATCAGAGCTAACGAGCTTCATCAGGTATCTACTGGGACTATAGAACTAGAATGTCAAAGGATATAAAGCTGAAGGTGTTATTTCCATCTTGGCACCATGAAGGGAATGTCTATCAAAGGGTGGAGCCAACACAGAGACTGTGGAGCTAAGTATCTGAGAGAAATACAGTATTGGTGACAGCACATGAGCCCCAGGAACAAGGCAAACCTTAACCAGAACCATTCTGTATGTGAACTAATAAAGTTATTTCTAAATACATTTGTTTATATTGTTTTTCTGCCACTGATAATCGAGGGAGCACAAACTGATATCTAAGTATGGCAGACCTTCCAAATTCCCTGACTAGCTGGGATATAATGGTCTATCCTGGGCATCTGGACTCAGCCTTGAAATATGATAGATTTTCTTCTGGCCCAGGATGGGATTTCTTACAGAGCTAGATGGCTAATGAGGTGCAAGCTGTAACCACAGAGATGTAAACAGACTCTGTCTTACAGGCTGTGCCAAGAACACCTATCTAGTTTCACTGATAATCGACTCTGCCTGTTAATAATCCTCACAGCCAAAGAGACCTCCAAAAGGAGCCTGTCCAAGACAAAAAAAAATGTGACAGGAAATCCAAATTGACAATGCATACTTCTGCTTAACAAAAGCCATTGTTCTTCTGATCTTTATTCAGTAAACTCTCAAACTACGGCCTCTGTGTATACTCAGCAATTGTGTCAAAAGTAAAGAACATTCTAGGTACAAAGCTCTCTTAATGTGTTGTAATGTATATTAAGTAAAAATCCAACTATCCTTTTAAATTATTTCATTATTTCCTATTTAATGATTTCTTTTCTCTTGATAAGAAAGGGGTGCCACCTGGGGGCAGTCTACACTGTGTCATGAAGATCACAAGAGGGTAATGCATATCTGACAGCTGCTGAGTTCATCTCAGTCTTTGACACCCAAAATAGTGAAAAGGTCAAGACGGCAGTTATGTTACTGTATCTCTCAACAAGTGGTAGTTTATGTGTGAAATGGTGTCTGAAGAGGGACATTTCATGAAAGGAATTTGAACATGGATGAGTGAGGAAGAAACCTCAGCTGGTAAAAGAGTAGCAGCTACCAGTGTGGTTGTTTGTTAACTGCTCCATCATGATGTGATAATTTCTTAGATACGAATGGAATGCCTGCCATCTGCTCTTGCCAGTCTCCCATGCTGCGATCTACGTGAGTTTTCAAACCATGCACCTGATCATGAAATTTCCCTGCTGAAAGTATTGCAAAATCAATGAAATGATAGTTACTATTGCTGGCCTCATGAATCTCATTCTAAAACATTCATTGATTGTCAAAAACACTGTGAGCCAAGGCCAAGTGATAGATACAAGGAATGTGTAACATAAAAAAAGGAAAGTGGTGAATTTTCAATTGGTGAATTTTTCATGAAAGAGGTTAAATCTTAACTGTGGCCTAAGGGAAAATTAGGGTTTAAATACACTGAAAAGAAAATGAAAAGGATTTTTCATTGAATCTTGGTGCTAAAAAAAATACTTAAAGAAAAGCCAAACATTTGGCAAAAGGGTCGCTGAAGAGTTTGTGAAATACCTCTTTACCAATCCTACAAAGCCTATTTTGGGAAGATTCACATACATATTTTTCTGCTATGAATCAACCTCATAGCAATTATTTCTTATAAATAATTACCTGAGGGACAATACATGTTTCAATTCACACTTGAATATTTTCAGAAATTTAAAAAAATAGAGTTAACATACCATTTTTGATGATCTGTAAAACTTACCAGACCCAAAGGAGTCCAATTATGGTATTAAAGTACTCTATAATTGAACTAGCATCTCCACTCTCAATAAAACACGTTCTTATGTCCAAAGCACTGTGTGAGCTATTGCTGACTGTCTTAATGGCTCCTATGTTTGCCTGCGTACTCTCATACTAGTCTCCAACTATTTACTTTGTAAAACACTTTGGGATAATTTGGTTGTGAATAGCATTGTATAAAGCAAACACATTTCTCATGTTTGGAGCTGAAGAAAAGCAAGTGCTTTTTTTTTTTTTTTCTTAAGCTTAGCAATAGATATTTTATGCTAAATATAAACACATTTTCATGTCTTCTTTCTGAATGATATATTTTCAGGTATTAGACACAAAGACCTCACTGAAAAGCTAGAGAATTTAGGGGAACAGCGCATATTCAAAACAATCCCACCTTTGATTCATTTGTGGATTTATTTTTGTTGTCATGATGCAAAACATTTTGTATTAAAATGTTTTATTAATGAATATGATGTGCTATATAAATATTTCTCATTGAAATAATTGTCTTTTTGATGTCTACCACACTTACATGCAATCTACTTTCAAAGAAAGAAAAATTCACCCATCATGAAATAAATACAACTAAAATACATTTTTCTTAAGACTATTTAAAAGTTAATAACTGTTGATTTGTGTCTCATTCTGAGCCCAAGTCATTTTCAGCAATCAGTGGCATTGTTTTAATCTTATGCCAACTCCTCACTGATAATTATCTTCTCTAGATTATAGAAGCAGGATTTTGAATGTGTGTCTAGAATTAATTGTTGTACATATACAAAGAAAACACTTAGTTCCCATCAACTATGTGGCTTCTGTAGAATCATGCTAATGCCAGGTTGTTGTGATATGTTCAAATGCGTACATGGCTGGGATTTCTTGAAAAGTGGATGAAGGACCTTTCACTACTCTTACATTACAATATTCACTATTTGACTTCTACTTAAATCTTCTGTGGGAAAAATGATCTATATAATTTGTAAACTTACTTGTAAATTTAGGGCATTTTTGTCTGGAGATAATCATAGAGTTCATGCTCTAAAAATTTACAAATACTCTTAATTACATCACAATTTACTGATAATGTCTCAATAATATCCTCTTATAAAGAAACCCAGACTTTAATAATAAAGAACAAAAGCAGAATGGAAACTGTGCCCTTTAAGTGGAATGACCATTATTTATGCTACATGATTTAAATACATATGCATATACCTGTATTTCTCATCTATACAATAGCTTTGTGAATCTTTATGCCCTATGAGTACATGAGATAGAATTAAGTTTTGCCCCTTTGATAAAATACTAACTGCCTTAGGGCTGGGGATGTAGCTCAGTGGTGCAGCACCTGCCTGGCAAGCACAAGGCCCTGAATTTGATTCTTGGCACAAAAAAAAAAAAGAAAAGAAAAGAAAAGAAAAGAAAAATACTAACTGCCTTACATGAAGTTTAATGATGCTTAGTGAGTTGTTAGTGGATTCTTCCATGATGTAATGGTTAAATTTGTGAAATCTCATAACAATATAGTAACTGTAATGAAAGGAATCTTGGAACTGAAGTATCTCTACAAATAGGAGTAATTTCTTCTTTCTTTCCAGTGTATTTCACTATGATTTTGCTTTGTAAATTCACCTATCATTACTTAGAGAACAGAAGTTATTATCTCAAGATCAATGGACTACTCTGTGTGGACTGTTTCAGGGTATGAACTTAGGTTATTTTGGAGAATAACTGAAAAAATTATTGACTATTTTGCATACTTAATATTAAAATGCCATAACCCCATAAGATTAAAATTTTCATATTTGGTTTCATTTTATGAAGTTTTACATTAGTGGAGGTAAGGGAATTTTCAATGATGTTTCTCTCGCAACAATGTACATTTAAGTACATTACAAACATATGACAACTAGTACTGAGGGCTTTTTATTCAGTTCAAATTGCATATAGACCAACTACTGACACCAGCCACCAAGCTCTGTACATGATTTGAGAGTAAACCATGTTCATAAGCCTGTGGAGTTATATGCCATCACTAATCGCAGTCCATGGGATTCACTTCTAATGGCTGTGGTTATCCTTGATTTGGAGACAAGAAATTCCAAGGGATACTTTTATTACTAAATATTGTTACAAATTTGGCATCTGGCAAATAACAAAATATGCTCTAAGTTAGAGAGGGGAACCAAAGTCATTGAATTAAAAGAGAATGTCCAAGGGTTTTCTCCTCCACTCATTTTCCAATAGCCTAGAGACTGAACTGCAGTGCTGAAAGGCAAGTTGGGATTTTTAACTCAGTATGCCAATATGGCAAATGTCCAGAGCATGATCACAAAACAGCTGTTTTCCTCCGTAACAGGGTGAATTATAGCGCATAGTGGAGCCAACAAACCTCTTAACATTTGTGCAAAAAGTTCTTTTGCCAGCCAGGGAGCAAGCATCAATAAACATTGGCTTTGGAAGAGTTGGCATCTATTTAACTATTTGTAACACAAATCTTTCTTATAAATTTTCTTAAATATTTCCTTTAGGATTTAGGATGGTGAAGAGGCAAAGAGCATGACAAATAAAGACAGGTATTGGCCTTTTCATATGTTTTTACGAAGTACAAGCCATGATTTTAGAGTTCTTATTTATATGATAGAAATAAGAGTTCTCAAAGCCAATATCATTAGTGTCTGCGATATTTTCTACAGTACTACCTCAGCTCAGGAACACTTACGTTCACAAACAACTTCATTCGCAATCAAAAACATTCTACAAAATTTTGCAACTATCGTCCCCTCACAAACACAAATGTGGCCATTTTCCACAAAATCATAACTCAAATTAAGTTCATGAGCCGAGGTACCAGTGTATGCAATACTGTACCATATATGAACAACCAGGAAGCCATGAGAGATATCATTAATAAGGTCAGAAAATCTGGAGGCTACATGAAACCATGGTTCATTCTTGAGCTTGAGATTTAATGGGTTCTGACTGTGGAAAAAAAATCCTATCAATTAAGAGTTTTGGTTACTAACTATAGCAAATTTTAATGAATGGGAAAAAATGAAGATATTTGAATATCAGGGATATTACTTTTCCTGTAGAAAAATCTGTGAAGGAAAGCTAAAAATATGACTTACAAATGCAGAGTTATCAAAAGTTAGTATTGTGTCTTTTCTTTTTGTGGAGTCTAGACAGTGAACTCCTGGATTACATTTTTTATCCCTAGTCACAGTAACCAGTATTTCATGAATTTTCTTTCCTAAGTGTCTATATTTCTTTCTTATAACTCTTGAGTTTGTGACATTGACAAATATCCTAAGGCAAATATTTTAATAAAGATAGAAATAACACAATCAGCATTTTTGTAATTGTTAACCTTTTAAATCTTAAATCTTTAATTCTCTGGTCCAATCTGTGAAATTTTTCAAAACTGTAAGTATGGCTCCCACAAAGTTAAATGTGATGTTCACAGAAATTTTAGAATGATTTTAATTCAGTGATTTATGAATTGTAAAGGTAATATGTTTCCCTTTGAAAAGGCAAGCTGCTCAGGAATAAGAATTGTTTTTGTGTGCCAAAATTTCAACCTCTGTAAGAACTTGTTGCAATTCCATTAAAGCCAAGCCACGCATTACAGAAATCAAGTGCAGATGGTCTGTGCTCTTTATATCACACATTTACATGTGGCCCAAATATACTTCAAAAAATCATGACTGATCCTTTCCATTT
Organism: Erethizon dorsatum; assembly: GCA_028451465.1. Taxonomy (NCBI): domain Eukaryota; kingdom Metazoa; phylum Chordata; class Mammalia; order Rodentia; family Erethizontidae; genus Erethizon; species Erethizon dorsatum. The sequence continues at coordinate 33,297,574 of CM051823.1, forward strand.
CTGCTCTGTGTTATGGGCTGAGAGTCTGTATCCTCAAAACTTTGTATGCTGAAATTCTAAATTCCAATAGGAAGGTATTGGGATATGAGGACTTAGGGAGGTAATTAAGTAGTGAGATTCGAGCCCTCATCATACTTGCGCCTTTATAAGAAGGGGCACAAAAACAATCTCTTTCCCTCTCCCTACTCATCCCTTTCTGCACCATTCCCTCCCTCCCTCTCTCCCCTCTCCTCTCTTTCTCTCCTTCCCTTTTTCTCATCTTCCTTACTCACTCCCTCTTTCTGTTCTGGGCCACATGAGGATATAGTGTGAAGAGAGCAAAGCAAGAATTGTGCCTTTACCTTCATTTGCCCATGTCTTCATTTTAGCCACCGGAACTGTGCAGAATGTGTTGCTTGAACCAGGCGGTCCATGTTATTACATTATAGCTGGCCAAACTGACTGACTTAATTGTGTTCTGTTCATTATCCACTTGGGTACTTTGGCCTGCAAGTTCAGTGAAGTAGTAATTTGCCTTTCCTGAAGGGTCATTCTATTTTCCTCTTACAGTTATAATGTTTTATCTTTCCTGGTTAGATAATTCTTAGAAAGTTGTCTGTGTAACACACTTCCTTTACTTTTTGTCCCATTTTCTGGTGCATTTAGTAGAATCAGGGCAAAACTTCCTTCTTATTTATTACTGTACACCCAGACCTAGAACAGTACCAGTGCAGTGGTATGGCTTAAGTAGTATCCCCTGGAATTCATGTCCATCTGAAACTCCACAATGCAACATTATTTGTAATTACAAGTCCACAAATATAATTAGTAAAGATTCTCAGAATGCAGTAATTCTTTATCAAGAGTGGATTCTGAATCTCACGACTGGTGTATATAAGAATAGACACAGGCATGGAAAACACAGTGTGAACATATTTATGTACAACTTAACTATCTTTAATTTTCCTTCTTAAGTTTTTTGTGAAATAACTCCTTTTTCCACCAAAAATGTGTGTTGATACATGTTAAATGACTTTCTGACATGAATTGAAGTTTTCATATTTTATCAAAAATTTTATATTAATTATGTTGATTCTTAGAGTGCTAAACCAAACTTATAATCATGGGGTATATGTCACATATCTTAAGTACTATAGTCAGTTTGTTAAATTTTTCTTAAGGATTTTCATGTCTAACTTAATGAGGTATATCATTTTGCTGTTTTTTTATTTAATATTTTTGTCTGTCTTGTTATTGGGGCAATGCAGGCTTCATTAAATAACTTGAGAAGTTTTCTCTTTTCCACTGTCTTATGTAACTGTATAAGACAGGTATTAATTCTTCTCTAAATATGAGCCAGAGCAACTGTGATTTGAAATTTTTTTATGGAAACATTTTAGTTACAAAGTTAGTTTATTTAATAAAGATAGAGCTATAAGGTGTTTTATTTCGTCTTGAGTTAATTTTGACAACTTTTACCTTTCGAAGAATTTGTATCACCTAAAGTTGTTTCTAGTATTTCAGGGTTATTCTTTTAAATAGACATAAGATTTATAGTGATGCCCTGCTTCAACTGAGTAGGTGCTTACTAATAATTTCCTTGATTAAGAAATTGGTTTCGCTAATATTCTGAGTTGTTATTTTTTCTATTTCATGGATTTCTCTTGTTCCATGTATTTTGGGTTGAATTTTTCTTATTTTTATAATTTATTAATTGGAAAGCATTATCATTGGCTTAATACCTTTCTTATTTTGTAATGTTAGTTTTTACCTCTGTAGATTTTCTATTAAGCACTGTTTTATCCTCATCCCACAAATTTTCACTTTTATATTCATTTTCATTTTGTCCAAAATATTTTTAACAGTTCTCTGTGGTCTGTCTTTTTTTTTTGTGTGTGTGTGGTTTGTCTTTTGAACCTTGCACTATGTGGAAGTATGCTGCTGCATATTCAAATAATTTGGAGTTTTCCAGACCTTTCTGTTACTGATTTTTGTTTATTCCACTGTTTTTGGAGAATATTCTTTTATTATTCTAATATTTTTGACTTTATTGATAATTGCTTTATTATTCAGAATTGCATAAATTTCAGCAAATATTCCATGTATTCTGAAAAATAGAATTCTGTATTTTTTGTTGGATGTGTTCCATAAACATCAATAAAATCAAGTTGATTGATTTTACTTGTGTTACTTGTGTTCTCTTCTATAAATTAGTATGAGAGAATATAAAGATTTATTACTACAATCATATAATTGTATTTCTTCTTTTAGTTCTGTCAATTTTAATTGATGCATTTTGAAGGACTTTTATTGTGTTTTTACACATTTGGGATTTCTCTTCGTTTAGAGCTGATCTTTTTGTCACTATGATATTTTCTTTTTTCCTGGTAATAATTCCTTTAAACTCTATCAGATATTGACACAACCATGTCTGCTCACATAATTCATGCAACCCAGTCACTATGATGTCTGAGAGCTTCCCTCTCAATTCAGTGACAATTCTGGACTCTGTGGAGTGCTGCCTCCACATTCTGCAACCTACTATCTGTATCCAAGAAAGCTGAAAAATGTTTGCACTCTGCTTCTTTAATTTATTTTTCTTTCAGGAAGGATCATGGTCCTGAGTTGCCTAAAAATAATTGTTTACATATTTTGTCTAATATTCTAAAAGTTTATGGTGGGAGAATTGTATTATACCCTGTTACATAGGCAAATCCACATATGTGTCACTCAGCTTCCACAATAATCAATGCTTTCGTACCCTACTCAGTCCCTTCCCAACCATAATTATTTGGGGAGGGAGATATACCCTTCTAGGTCAGGCCCCCATTGTTCACCTCTTCTGATCAGTGCCACTGCCAACAGCACTTTCACCTAGAGTGTCCCCATGATCTCATCACCTTCCAATATCTCCACCTCAAGCACACGAGAGTTTTGGGGTCATTCTTTATCTAAATCATTACACATAACCAAATAGCTAAAAATACCATTGTAATACCTCAAAACTTACAGTGATTTCTTACTATCATCACATATCCAGGCAGTGTTCAATAGTCCTCAATTATTTCTACATTTTTTTCAACTTATTTTCATTAATTAAAATCCTAATAAGGGGGCCGGTGAGATGGCTCAGCGGCGTAAGCGCCTGCCTTGCAAGCGCGAGGGTCCGAGTTCGACTCCCGGAACCCACATACGAAAAAGGGGCCGGTGATATCGCTCAGTGGCACGGGTGCCTGTTGGCGCGCGAGGTCCTGAGGTCGTCCCCCTGGTACCCACAAAAAAAAAAAAAAAAATCCTAATAAGGTCCATATACTGCTAGAAAAGCAGAACTCAGGATGTATTTATTTCCATATCAGATTATAATTATTCTCACACTTCACTGAAAGGACCATTATTTTCCCACTGTACTGTAGTGTTCTTTTGTCAAAAACCAGAAAATTTTGGATGTGTTGGTCATTTCCTGGAAAAACTGTTCTGTTCAGTGAGTCAGTTTGCCATCCTTACACCAATATCATAAGGTCTTACTGTGGCCTTCTAACAGATCTTAAAATACAGCACTCTTAAAGTCTCAACTGCTGTCTTCTTCAGAAATGTCTCATGCATACCTGTACTTTTCCTGTGAATCTTATTTTCTCGAAATAAAAAATAACTAATGAAATTTATATGAATAAATATTTAATCCACAGAATGTTTTAACAGAATTTTAAATTTAACATTGCTAAATATCTCAATTGATGAATGTAGCATATCTCTGCAATTATTCATGATATTCTTCAATTTCTTTTAATAGCATTTTGTTATGAGGTATATTTTATTATTTATAAAATTTATTTCTAGTTCTTTGACATAGTTCAAGATTATTCTTATAAAATTTTATTTTCTGTTTCTAATTGCTGACATTCAGTAATTAAAATGACCAGCACATTGAGCCTGTATCCTGCAATATCTCAAATCTATTTATTTGTATTTTCTGTTCATAGATTTCTCTGGCAGCTTTATTTTTCTCCATGCTTTTGAATATTTTTTCATATGCATTACCTTTTGAGCTAGTACCCCTCAACACAATATTTTTGTGTGTGTGCAGTACTGGGGATTGAACCCAGGGTCTTTTCACAGAACTAGGACAGCAAAAAAGAGAGCAGAGAAAGGAGGGAAGGATAGAAGGGAAACAAGGAAGGAGAGAGAGAAAGAAAAAGAGGAAAGGAGGGAGAAAGCGAGGGAGGGGGGAGAGAGAGAGGCAGAAAAAGAAGAGGGGGATGGAGTGAGGGAGAGAGAGAGAGAGAGCTTTATAGAAACTTTTACTAGGAGGTGGCACAAGGGTCTCTTTTATAGAGCAGGGAACAAACAGCTGGGTTTGAAGGCAGAACATATGCAGATACTCTTTTCCTTTAGGAATATTTTGCACACACCACTCCAAGGGTATGAGTGGATTTTCCAGTTTTGTCTTGGGCTTTACTTCCTGTAGATCAGGCACAGCTGCAAGGGCAGGGTACATGCTGTAAGTGTAGAAAGTGAGAGGGGGTGTTGTTGGGGACTTGGGGGAGCTTTGTAGGGAACATCATCTGTCATCAAAATCCCTTTAAGCATGGAGCTGAGGGGAGCTGTATCATCATTTGGGTAAGACTGACTGTAGCTCTGAATTGTTCTTGGCGTGTGTGTGCATGTGTGTGTGTGGTGTGTGCATTTTGATTGTAAGCTTAGTGAGTCTTTCTCTGTTCAACTCAAATATTGATTCAGTCCTGATGTTTAGAGCTTTTCAACTGATCTTTTTAGCTTCCCTCCCTATATAACTTTAGAATTTAGGCAGTGTTTTGAAATGGAGACTGGCTGTGTGTCTGAGATCTCTGAAGTTGTCAGTTTTACCACTCCAGCCTCTTGTGAATGCTAAAATCCCTGCTGCTGCTTCTGTCTCTGACAATGGCTCCTGACCAACCTTGGGTTCTTAGCCTTTTACCTGCACTAACATTAGATCACACTACCACACACAGAGGCGCTACACTGAGCAGCTCTCCAGCACCCCATCTGGGGCTTCCATCCCATACTTATCAGCCTCCCTTCCCATAATAGTCACTTCCTCATGGATCTATTAAAATTTTTATTCTATTTGGAGTTTCCAACAAAACTCTTCCCCTGCTGGCCAGCCTCTGAATTGAGCCCACAGTTGAGGGTAAGACTATCTGCTCTCTAGAGACTCTTCAAGACCCCACAGCTATCACAGAAGGTCCTGGCAGCTGTTAAAGGCTCCATTGCACATCTCTCTCTCTCTCCAGAAGCTTCCATCTCACTGGTCTAGGCTGCATTCAGAATCATCAGGGCTGCCTTCTCCCCTGCTGCAAGAGGGGGAAAATTAGAATAAAACCAGAAACAATAACGAAAGTACACTGAAAATCAGCTCACTTCTGATCAGTTTTCCACTTCATGAAATTTTAAGTTAGTTAGTTCTTACTACCTCACAGCTCTCTCATACTTTTCAAATGTGTTATTTGTAATTTGTATGGGATGGTTTATCTCTTGTCAGCAAGAACCATTGACTTGTCCAGACTTAATAATTCCTGCCCTGAAAGGTAAGCTTTCCTTTCTATTTAAAAGGAAAATAAGCTTATCCTTGAAGACTGTTATGGCTTTTATCTAGATGTCCTCCCAAACACTCATGCGGTTATAGGTGGGGCTTTTTGAAGGTGATTGGATCTAGGGTGTGTGATGCTGGGATCAAGGATGTGATGCTGGGATTGGCTCACAGTGTGATGCTAGGATTAAGGGTGTGAATGCTACTTGCCCTGAGGGCAGGTAGACTGGATAAAATATAAGAGACAGAAAAAGAACTCCTGCTTTTTTTTTCGCTTGCTGCTGGCTGCTTGCTGCCTTGCTGCCCTCCCTCTGCCTGCTGTGAAATGTTTCTCCTCTGTGATGCCCCTCTGCTATCCATCCTGCCTTGGACCCAGCCAACTATGAACTGAAACGTCTACAAAGTGTGAACCAAATAAACCTTCCCTCCTTTAACTTTGAGTGTCAAGTATTTTGTCTCAGAAATGAGAAAAGTAAGACACAGACAAAGATATGACAATAATTAACACCACTAACACTGGGATAAGTCATTATATCTTTCAAATACAGTAGGTGGTATTCTTACCAAAAAATATTTAATCTGAATTTAATGAAGGTTTTCAGTGAAATTATAAGGAAATAATCAACAAATTCATAATGTGGGACTTTCTACATGATAATTGGCCTTGAATGTTCAAAAATTTTTTCATGAATAAAAATTAGGAAATTATTCAAAGTCTAAAGATACATTACATATAAGGCAGGTGTGGTGGCACGCACTAGTAAACCTAGCACTGTAGAAGGCTGAGAGTTGAGGCAGAAAGATGGCAAGTTTAAGGCTAATTTAGATAATTATCAACGACAGAGCAATACCTGTCTCAAAAGGGGAGGAGGTTGTGATGCCGCTAATGAGAGGGCCTGGGTTCAATCCCAGTACTGCAAAAACAGAAACAAACAAACAAACAAATAAACAAAAAATCCCTTGTATATAAATAAAATATGTGAGACTTTTGCTTTTAGTTAAGAGAAAAAAACTTACAGAAGTTATTTTAAATGCAATATAGTAAGGTTTTTCATGTTGTTTCTGATTATTTTAGTGATATTTAGGTTATATAAGAGAAAGTACTCAACTGTAGAAAATTTATGCTTTGTTATGCCAATATATCATAAATTCTGCATCTTTTCATTAAATATATATATATATATATATGTCTGATCATATATATATGCTTCAATGGCAAGCAAATATGTATATCTATATACAGGCAGAAATAAAGGTAGTTAGTGATAGTACTTGCTTTGCAAGTCTCCAGCATGAACACATTCCAGTTGCCATGATTTAGTTAAATAAGTCCCTGTAGAACATATTTCAGTTTAAATTACCAACCTGTGTTGATTATGACTAACTGCTTAAAGTAAAAATAAATAAGTTCACCTCTAGCTCCTCATTCTAAAAAGTACAATGTATTTGACAGATGCACATCATTATTGTTTGTGATCCATCACCGTTCACTTATTATTCAGTTTACTATGCCAGCAAAGTCTGTGAGTTATGTTGGTTCACTGATTTCCACAGGACATTTTCTTTTTTTTTTTTTTTTTTTTTTTTTGTGGGTACCGGGGGGACGACCTCAGGACCTCACGCGCCAACAGGCACCCGTGCCGCTGAGCGATATCACCGGCCCCTTTTTCGTATGTGGGATCCGGGAGTCGAACTCGGGCCTTCGCGCTTGCAAGGCAGGCGCTTAAGCCGCTGAGCCGTCTCACCAGCCCCGACACAGGACATTTTCTAAGAATGAATAACCAAAAAAAAAAAAAAAAAAAAAAGAACAAGAATGATGAACATGCAGCAAAGAAGCAAAACAGGGTCAGTGCATGACATTTGGTTCAAATGTAAGTAAATTACAGAAGAAAGTGTTTTGCCACTGTCATTGGATATGCTCCCACGGTTAGTGATGACAAGGTTCCTAATCTAAGTGAAGAAAGTAATTGTAGTAAAAGCATAAAGATGTCACAGAGGAAGTGATGCCAGGAAAAAACAAACAAGCAATGTATATGTAAAACTGTATGTCATAAGAGTAAACAATGGAAAGTATCTAAATTTTCATCAAAAATGTAGTAGGGAAATTATGTTATAGCGCAAGTTAACAAACTACATCTGTAGATGGAAACATATTAATAAAGGACCCTTGAACTAGATTTTCCTCTCTGCTTGCTTGATTCTATTGTCTTCTCATTTCTGTTCTCTGGATCATTTTTCTTAACATTCTGTGTCTGTTTTCAAGGGGATTCCAAAATAACACAAAATCATTGTGAGTAACTTTTGGTATTTCAATTGAAAGGTATTTGGTCTGTAAGGAAAAGACCAAGTTCTACTCACTATCATATAATGAAAATTGTTTAAACTACTGTCTTACACTTCTTAAAAATGTGTTTCTTTTTTCTTAAATTTTTATTACTAACATTTTATGACCAACTTTGGGGGCAAAGAGAAAATAAAAACTCTATATGTATATATGTAGTGGTAGTAATTTGGTCCAGCCAAAGGTGGTAAAAATATAAAACTATGGAAAACTACACTAATCAAGGGAGTATCAAATATTATCATACTATATCATCCTAAATGCTAATGTTTAACTCTGTTTATTTAAACATAGTTTTTCATTTAGAAATGTCTGCTTTATGATGTAACAAGGTGTTTTAAAATGATTAAATTCTTAATGTGGCACACATTTTCTATTACTGAATGAATTTTTATACATACTAAAAAGCACAATGTTCTAAATCATAATGAAAATTCTAAGGTAAAATCATTATTCTCCTCAGCACCTGTACCTCATTTTTCTAGTTTTCACTGGATTTTACTCTAATATGAATTTAATGTAATTTTAAAAACACTTGCAACTGACAACCCGGAGTAAATAAGTGCTCATATTTTAGCGATTTTTATTCCTGAACTAAGTTACTAGGTGGTGAAGACAGAGCGTCTGATTTAGAAATATCATTGAAAGTAGGCAAAGGTGTGGTAGGCATCGGCTGCATTTTCTTAAAGTCTGATGGTGCAATAACAAACAAATGTTATTATGGCACAAAAAAATTTCCCTTATCATGCAGGTATACCTTGAGTACTTATAAGTTCTTCTTCTCAACCCTAATAGTGTAGTTTAGAATATTCTGGGATCGTCCAACATGGCAAGTCGCCCATTGTGGGCAGACTGCATTTCTCACCAAACTATTAAATTTTGTGAACAACCAGAGAGGCTTTGAGAAGATGCGTTTATTTACTCGTGTGTAGTAGCTATGAGAGTTTCTTTTTCACTGCTAGTGTTCTAGTTCTATAGCGAATCAGAGTGGAAACAGTAAGTGCTCACTCCTGAGACTTCCTCGCATAGTCTACCTCAGACATCACACTCAGACTTCAGAAAATTGATTGCCTTTTCAAAGAAGGCAAAATATGATGCCTGGGAGAAAATGAGTACATAGCATCAATGATATTTAGTTTGTTAATAAAAACAATGAAGCAAATATGATATTAATGTTTAAAAATTCAGCATGAACCACATGGGGATAAAAAGTAAGGTATAAACTAAACTATTGCAAAAACAGACTCAAAATATTGAATATAAAAACAAGATGGGAGGTTTTTTTTTTATTTACATAGTAGTATAGTGGTAGACAGTTCTGCTACACAATGTCAAGAAGGGTTCTTTCTTCTTTCTTAATGCTTTACGATTCAGTGGATATTTGCCTGACTTTTGTAGTCAGAGCTAACCAATGATACCGCTCCCTTGTAGCCTGTGGCAAGGAAGATAGGGACCACAGAAAGCAATCTTTTTTATATGGAACTGATATGGAAATATCATTTTCACTCCTACTCTATTCATGAAGACTTAGTCACAAGTCCACATACTAGAGGACTGCGGAATAGCGTCTTTAATCTTGCAGCCATGGGCATTGCTAAAGCTCTTTGAATTGGAGTAATTTCCATTACAAAATGGACAAGGACAGAATGGAGTCTAGGGAGAAATCAGTCATTCCATAATGCATATCTATGGTATTATATCAGATTATGTTATGGTATTTATATTATGGTTAAAACTTAGGGACCAGTCATCAATTATTTGTTAATCACTTAGGGAGATGAAAGACTTCAGTAATAATACATTTTGCAAACCATCTTTGTAGATTTTGCATTTCATTACTAAAGAGATAAAAGAGGTGAACAGTGCAGATAGCAATGTATTTGATTTCTGTAAGTCATTAAACAAATTACACCGTAAAATATTTAAAACAATATGGGAAAATACAGACAGTGAATTATAGATTTTCATCATAACAGTTAAATAATCACCATTTTAAAATATATTGTTAATAGATAATGATGAATCAGGAGGAGAATCATTGGTTTTATCATACGAAGTTTCATTTCTACCTCTTCAACAAATGTATTAGTTGAACTTGAGGGAGGAAAGAAAAGGGCTAACTATGTAGACACTGTTGACTTTTAATGGTAATAGAATTTATTGGGCATATAAATCATTAAAGTATTATTAAAGACATTAAAGTATTATTTTTATCACAGTTTTTCCAAGAGAAGTGAATACATAACTGGATTGGCAGGTAAGTTTACCAAATTATGGAAGACAAAGTTTAGAAATCTAACCACAGTATTGGATACATCTTCTAAATGATGAAATGAAGGTAGCATATGGAATTAGAAAATGAAGTATGACAGTAATTTTATGTGAAAATACATAAAATATCTTACTGCAAATAGTTTTGAGATATTTAACGTGCAAAAAAGTGTACAGTTTAAAATCAATAGAAAAATCAGTCTGAGAAGTGAGGATGGTAGCTGTCAACAACAGCTATTTTAACTTTTGTCAGGAGGACCTGATGCCATCTACAACATGAGAGGTGAGACCCTTGCAGCATTCTGCATTACTTATATAGTGTGGCCTAGCATGGTCACATCAGGAATCTCCATTTTAAGAGACAATAACTGCCTGTAATGTGTCTGTACTAAAAGGATCAGAATGCAGAAATATCTGGAAATCGTGCTGTATGTGGAATGATACAGGGAACTAGAAATTCCATTAATAACAGAAAAAGCTTACTCTCTTGTATTACTGCAGGATTTTCCTGAAAAGAAAGAGTATATTACTATTTTCTGTTACTCTTAATGTAAAAATTAAAACTTTTGTTTATAAGTTAGCAGATAATGGACTGAATAACAAAGATATTTCTAAGAATTTTTAAAATTATGTAGATTTTCAAAACTGTAAATTTACTTCCTCTCAAGAGTTCAGAGACTAAGTACTTCTCTAAAGAGTACATAAACTCAGGAGGAGTTGGGATTATAGTAATGTTCCCCTTTAAATATTAGGAAATAATTTTTTCCTACTCCATTTGTCAGATATGTATCAGTTATTGTTCATTATTAAAAAACAGTAACATACACAGTGGTACCTTGGTTCACAAACTTAATTCGTTCCCAGAAGCAGAACTTGGCCGCACTCCTGTTGGTCACCTGATGTGGAATTCACAAACATACAGAATTTTGCTGAATGCTTCTGTTCGTGAACTGAATTGTTTGTGAACAGATGCGTTCATGAACCAAGACATTACTGTATACATAAAAAATTATATGATATATGGCAACATATATCATATGTCATTCATTACCATCCTGTATCATGTATCTCAAATATTATCCCTTTTGGACCATTGTCTTTTAGGTCACTTCCCAGAAAGGAAATATGGACAAGGATGATTAAAGAAAATCATGTAGCATTTTTTAAACACACTTGAAGATGTGAAAACAGAATAATTTTTTCTTTTTTTTTTTTTTTGCTTCTTAAAATACTTGATACAGGAAAAGTTCTTAGGCATCTTGCATTATTAGTCTAAAATAGGGCATTTGTAAACGTGAGTCAGATATTTTCTTTGCACAGTTGTGAAAGGTTAGTACTGGAATCTATTGGGCAAGACCCAGGATGCAAAATACTCTGCTTCAAATGTGAATAGCATTACCCAGACCATTAAGAGACACTGTGCGGTATGCTCCATCTTCAGAATTACTCTTGGTTATTGAGGAAAAATAGTACTGGCTAGGTATTTTTTTTTCCAATTATGTATATTTTTAAGCAGGCAAGCCAGTTCCCAGGAGAGATATGTGAGAGGATGGACTGGGCTCAGGAGCAGAACTATATAAATAAATATCCTTTAGCAATGTCAAAATTGGGCTTCTTCATGCAAAGTGGAATGTTTCCATGGGAATCTATGGAAGAACTTCAAAATTTGTACTTCTGTCTAGTAATGTGTTGTATTACATCCTCATACATTTCATGATCTATCTAAACATTATAGAAAATCTAAATTAACAAATTATTTTTGTTGATATTTTTCCATGATCACATCCTGTACTTTTGGATATAGGAAACAAACAAACACTAGAATCAACAGAAAGCCATTTTTTTTCCAGAAAGGCCCTTTAACAGGCAGTCTTCTTTGAACAGACAGGCAAATATTTGTGAAATTATTGTTTGAAATATGAATTTAGAAGATTGTAATTATCCTTCTAACCTGTAATCCAGTAGAATAGAGATGAAGGTTGAGAGTCAGGAAAAATGTTTCATTACCAGTAGTTTAATCCCTGAAAAATTATTTTAATGCCTTTTGTCTCAGTCATTTGCTAAGGTAGAGATAATTAGTAACCATTAAATATTGTTTTATTACAATCAAAGTTATTTTTTGATGAATGACTTTTTATAAAGCTATACAAGGGGTTGAAGGGAGGGGAGAGAAATGGGAACAAAAGAAGAATCAAGATATATCATATACAGCTCTACATTCCCTATGATGAATGCTATCACCATGTATATCTAAAATGTACCAATAAAATTACTTTAAAAAATAAATAAGAAAAAGAAATAAGTATGTCCTTGGTGTACCACATGCTCATGGTCAAGCATAATCTCGGTTACTAGATTTTTAGCCTTTTTCTCCTGGAATTCATAGGAGGGTAGGAGAGACAACATATAGTGACATGTATCATAGTGCCACAGAGCTGCAAGAATGATATGTGCATAGAATATGGGATTTAATATATGATGATACTGATATTTTTAAAAAAGATATACAAATAGTAAGAATTTGTTATCAAAGACTGAGGTTCAGATTGTTTAGAATAAGTTAAGAGATATTTGTGGTTTTGCTTGTCATTTCAAGATGTCAAATACTATATATAACAATTCTCCAGAATTATAGGATTAGCCTATAGTAATTTCAGACATTTTTACAAACAACAAACCTTTCTAATAAAGTACATAAACTAGTCTAGGCAAAAAAAATAATGGATATTAAACCTACTGACTTGAGCTTCTCCTCTCAGAAACAACACACACACACATGCATGCAAATACATGCACACATGTGCACACATGTTCACACATGTTAGGTAACACATCAAAACTCTTATTGAAATTCAATTTACACTAGAAAACAGTACAAAACTAACCAATGAAATCCGTTCAGAACACACAAAAACAAATAAACAAGAACATCTGGCTCTAGCATTATCCAAGTTTAGCTGAGTTAAGGAAGGATATCAGTTTTCCCTAACACATGAATTAAACACTATAAATAAAAACTCAGTATCGAATGAGAGGGAAAATCACCCAGCATTCCAACCTTAAAATGCTCATATAAAAGGAGGTAGAGATAGTGTTTGGGTAGTTTTACTTGTCTACTCAAAGGACATTAAGCAATTAATAAAGGGCTAAAATGGTATAAGTCATTTGAAATACAGAGATATAATCCCCATTCCCTTCCTCTACCACGTAGACTCTGTTTTACTGGGAAGAACAAACACACTGAACAAATACCAGGTAACAAAGTCTGTAATAAAAGATAAAGTACATAGGTAACAATTTTAAGAGGCACCTGATCCATACTGAGAGGCTAAGGAAGAGATAAAATCATCTAAATTTTGAAAGGAAAGTCTATATGAGTCAGGTGAAATGGTGCACGAACATTCCAGGCAGACAACATAGCAAGAGCTCAGGAGAGAGATATGATTTTGGACCCATTTGTAAACCAAGCAAAAGTAATCTAGTACGGCTAAAGGATAGGATGGAAATCTTAAAAAGAGTGGAGATGCCAGTGGATTATGCCCTGTATCTTTTCTGAGACTGTGAATATGATGAGTCAAGAATTTAAGGAATTTCAGGAAAGCACTATCTTCATTAGACAAAGCACTGGTTATCAACATTGTTCTAAGTTGATGTAAGGATTTTCCAGATAATTGCATCAAAATCCTATTTTGTAACAATAGTAACAAACAGGAGTTGCAAGCCATGTTTTGCCACTACCTATATTTTGATTGCTTTTGTTAAGGCATACTGTGAAGTTGGAAATTTCATATGTCTATGTGCAAGTACTACTTGCATAAACCATAAAGCGATGGTGAATTTTATACTATGAATCACTCATCCTTTTTTTCTAAACCACCTTACATTCATGAATATTTGTAGTTTCACATGTAAAATTTATTGAAATCGTAACTGCCCTCTGTCAATCTAGAAGAGTATTAACATTAAGATGACAATGATGAGATTTACTAATAGTAAAAAATATATGTCTTGGAAATTATGGGCAATTTGTTTACTGAGATAGATGTGTAATACTGATGACCATAAAACTGGATGAAATTTATTAGGAATGCAAATACAACCCATTCCTCATACATGTTGGGTAGAATCCATGAAAAAGCCTATATATTCTTGTTTTTGGAGCCAGTGATCCACAATGAAAAAAAATTTTAAATATTGCTTAGGAGTCCAGAATAAAGATTTCTGATTACTGGGTTTGTGACACATTTTTGGTGATTAGTGCTAATTGCCTGAAACTACATGCATATCTCAAATAATAGAAATCATATTCAAATCCATTTTTGTAAAAGAGCTAGAAATAAAACAAGGCAAAACAAAAATGGTTTATAAATTTACCCCAGCCTACTGAATCCTTCACAGAGCTATGTTTTCTTTCATATCAAGACCTCCTCTCTCTTCTATCTGTTGAATTACTCCAGGAAAGGTTTGTTTGATCCTGTAAGACACAATGAGATGGTCTTCTCTTGGTCCTTGTCTTATATGACCTTATTTCTCCTCTTTTGAGACCACAAATTTCTTAAGAAGACTGTTCACTGTGAAAAAACATCCAGTATACATGCACACTTTAAAATATTTATGGAACTTAATTTGATTAAAATACATATCTATTCACGAAAGAATAGTATAACTAAGGACTTCCACCAATGTTTCCTCTTTTCCATTTTATTTGTTAAGGACAAACTGCCACTTGTCAGTGTCTAAAATATATTGTAGATGTACTAGTTACTTTCCCTTCACTGAGATGTTATACCTGACACGTACAGGTTGTTTAGGAGGTTTGTTTTGGCTCACAGTTTTACTGGATTCAGTTGATGGCCAGCTCCAAGGCAGAAACATCATGGCAGAACAGCATGATGGAGGAAAGCTGTTCACCACATGGCAGTCAGCAATCAGAGAGAACAAGAAGGAGCCAGGACAAAAATATATCTTTTCGAGTTCATCCCATATAATCTCCCTCTTCTGAATAGGTTTCACCTCTGAATATGAGAGTTCTGGGTAATAGTTTAGATTTAAACTATAACATTCCATCCCTGGCCCCAAGAGTCTCATTTCCATCTCATTATGCAAAATATATTTAGTCCATCTCTTTAAGTCACCACTTTAACAGTTCCAGGATTGCTGTAAAGTCCAAATCCATAGTCTTCTCTGATACTCAAAGCAAACTCTTAGCTTCCAACGTACAATGGCACAGGTTAAGCATTCCATTCTGAAGGAGAATAGGGAAATAGGTAGAAATCGTATCAAGTGAGACTGAAACCCATCAGGGCAAACATTAAATCTTATACCTTCATGTCCAGCAAGCACAGAAAGTTGTGGTGAGACCTAAACTCCAAAGGGTTTAGGCAGTCCTGACCCTATAGCACTGCTGGTGCAGCACGCATGCCTCTCTCTTGGGCTAGCTCTGCTCACTGCCTGAAGCAATTCTCAGTAGATGTTCCAGGTTCCTGGCATCTCCAACTTCCTGGCGTCTTCACTGCAGTTTTAGTTACACTCTCACAACTTCATGCACTGCCCTCCCATGGGTTCCTGGCACAGACTATGACACTGTCACACATTTTTGCCTGGGCTACCAGGCCGTCTTCTGAAATCTGAGTAGAAGCCTCTAAAACTCTGTAACCCTTGAAATCTGCATGTCTGAAAAACCAGTCCTATTATGCCAACATTAGCCAACAGTTTGAGTAGTAGCAGGTCACTCTGGAACCAAGGCTCCAGCAACCTTTGAGTGCCTGAATAACTCAACTGGTGGATAGCCCTGAATGAGCAAGTATCCCAGAAACTCTCAAATGAAAGATTTACAGTTTTGGCATCCTGGAACCTGTGATATGTGAGATCTTGTTGATTTCTGAGATACCCTCAGGAAATCAGGTGTCTTGGTTACTTTTCTCTCATTGGTGACTCCAAATACCTGACACCCAAGGTTAAGGAAGGAAAGGTTTATTTAGCTCACACTTTGTGGAGGTTTCAGTCTGTAATCAGCTGGCTCCAAGGCAGGGTGGCACGGTGAGGGGCAACATTTCATGGTGGCAAAAGACAGAAAAAGCAACAAGAGCAAAAAGAGGAGCACAAGCCTCTTTCCTCTCTTATATTGTAAGCAGGCTACCGGCCCTGGGGCGGGTGTAGCACTCACACCATCTCCTTGCCCTCCTCTTGCACAGGTTGAGGATGTTTACAAAGTGAGGACCCTGGCCCCCTGCTGAATCACTTAGGTAAACTTCTAAACTTCTCAAGTTGACACAATGAATCAAACATTACAACATCCTGGAGTGTAAACAGCCACCCTAAGACATGTCCTCTACACCCTAGGATGTAGAACCGCTGAGTTACTTAGTTAAGCTTCTAAACTTCTCGAGTTGACGCAATGTATCAAGCATTACATCAATAAATCAACATTCGTTCCTTTGCCTCTTTGCAGGTACTTCCCTTCTGGTGAAACAACAAACTTTTCAAATCATTCCACTATGACGTTTTCTCCTGATTTTCACTGTAGATTTACCTGAAAGCATTCAGAAGTACACTTTCCACTGCCTGAAGTTTGGAAATTTCCTCTGCCAGATTAATTAGCCTGCCACCCCTAATCACAGTCTCCCACAGTCATAGGACAAGGACAAAATATATCCTTTGCCAAAATGAAACACTCATGTCCTCTAATCCAGGTTTCAGAAGAACCCTTGTTCCCATCTGAAACTTCATGAGCCTGGCCTTTATTGACATTATTCCTACCAGCATTCTGATCTTCTGAGTTCCTACCAAAATCATCCATTAAACTCTTTTTAGAGCATTCTAGTGCTTCTCTAGCTGGCATCTCCAAAACTTTCCAAACTCTTCCCTCAAATCATATTTTCTGTATTAGTCACTTTCCTATCACTGAGATACTATACCAAACACCATCAATTTAGAGGAGGAGAACTTTATTTTGGCTCACAATTTCAGTCCAATCAATCCATGGTTCTCTGTCTCCAAGGCAGAAACAGCATGGTAGAATGCACGGTAGAGGAAAGCTGTTCACTGTCCAGGCAGCAGAGAAAGAATGTAGGAGGCAATAATGAGAATACACCCTTCCAAATCAAAAACCTAATATTCAAACTCTTCACACCAGGTTCTGTCTCTAATTTTGGGGACATTTTTGATCTAAACCATAAAAGTGGGAGACTCAAATCCCATGCATTTTAACTACTGCTTTGTTAGTTTGAAGGAATAATTTGTGCCATGAGAGAAACATGTTAAATGTAATAGATAATAGTTAACCAGAATTCTTTTATTATTGGAATTCCTTTCTCTTCCCTACACTCCTCCAAATGATATACACATTATTTTTGTTTTAGGCTTATTGAAAATGTTTTGAAATTGTATTTGTCACCTTTTCTGATCCAGTGCGTATAGGATAAAATCTATATATAATATTGGGTTCATAACTTGAATATAAGTGATTGAGTTGAATCATTCTAAACCCAAAGTATACACTGAATTCTTCCTTGGTGGAAGAAATTATGGATTTTGTTGTCATTTGTTTATTCACTTGCTTTAACATTTACTTGTCACTGTTTGCTGTATAATTTTGAATATTAATCTACATAATTTATTTGTTGGTGCTATAGTATGTTCCTTCTTTTTAGCAAGCACTTTTTTTGTATATATTTGCAATATAGAATAACGATGCTCATTTCGGGGAATTGGTACAAGTGCATAACATATCGTGATCATTTTCAATCCCTTTAATCCCACCCAACTTTCCTCCTTCCTCCTCCTGACCCTCTTCTCTATCTCCAAAAGTCTGCAAGCAAAATTCTTAATGTTATTGTCTCTCTTCAGCATCTCTTAGCTAGTTTCTGTTGCCATAAAACACAAATCATCTACATAGATTCAACTGAGAATTTCTAGTCTCCATGTGATATTGACTTCAGTGTTTGTAACTATTTTAGAGCAGGCAAGTTGATTCATTTTTCATGGAAATGTAATATATTTATCACCATCAGCATTGGTGCTGTGACTCAGATTTTCTTGTATCCCTTAGATTTATATTTTATCTTATTGTTTTATTGCAACCAATATGATCTACATCTTCCCAGTGTGTTACCACCTGAGCATCATTAGTCATTTGCCTTAAAATAGGCAAAAATATATGGACAGAAGAAAAAGAGCATTTAGGTCAAATAAAACAAACATATAGTCTTGCAAAAGTCTTATAAAAATACCAGTAAGTATTTTGAGAACATTTTTTATTTGGAATTGATAGCTTAAAGATGTTCCTAGATAGAGATTTTTATTCTCCCCATCCTTTTTGAAAGTTGACTTGGTTACTTAGATGTGTGGGAATTTGGATATTTCATCCCCATATAGGTAATGAATTGTTTCCTATAGCATTTCTTACATATCCTAAATGATGTAGTATATTACATAAAAAGATGATAATATAAATTTAGAGCTAAGCAGAGATATAATTTAAGTAAGCAATCAAATTTACTATTTTTTTAAGGAAAAGAGAACCATGCCTCTAGTTCATCATGAAAAATATGGCCTTTTTTACCTCTACTCACATAAACAAATTTTATCATTTATAATAAAATATGCATAAAATATATGATGAGAGCTGGTCCATTTTGAAAGAGCAATAAATAATCTACACTGTGCAATAAAAAATGAAGACAGTTCATCAGGAAGAGATACTTTCAATGGCATATTGTAGAAGAAAAGTAAACTTGTTTTCTAAAGCTACTCCACATGATACAGACTAATTTATTATTGCATTACAATTTCCCTCTGGAATTTGGAATGGTGTGGTTGGAAAAGATTTTATACTTATCAAGAGTTCTACATCCCTAAATTTTTGTTGCTTTGCATTTTCAATTCTTTATGTACTAAAAGCAATAAAATGTTCCAAGCTCTCTCCCTATTTTTATTTCTGTTCAGAGATGTTGCAGAGGCTGTCACAAAGAGGCTTATGTAAACATGTGCTGAATCTAAAGTATCTATATGGATAGAGATACATAATTCATGAGGAAAAGACAATACCTCCGAAATGAATGTGTTTTTAGCACTGTAACTGATTCCATGTAATTGTTATTATGCAGATGAGTTGGAAACAGCTAAATATTGTGAGTTTGTAGCATGACATAATTAAATAAATATATCGTCTTTTGTGTTTCTAGGGAAGTGGCTGTAGAACTGCATGTTTTGGCTATTCAGGGCTGGTGGGCAACTGTGGCAGGGTATTTGTGTTCTCTGATAAATGAAAAATATATTTGACAAATGGCTTACACTCTGAAATACAACGGAGAATAAAAAGTTATTGGACTGTGTGTATTAGTTCAAAGTAGTTTTTCACTGAGCATTGATATGTCATCCTGCAGTATTTGGTGAAATATTTCAGCTGTATAGTGACATGTATATCCACAATTTTCATATAGCTTCTTGAAACATGACAAAAGCACAATGTAAAGTTGTGCCCAGATCAAAAGTATTTAATAGTGAAAGTAATGGTTGACACATTGTGTCAACTTGAGAAGTTTAGAAGCTTAACTAAGTAACAGCAGCTCTACATCTTGGGGTGTAGAAGGACACACTCTAGGGTTGCTGTTTATGCTCCAGGATATTGTAATGTTTGATTCATTGTGTCAGCTTGAGAAGTTTAGAAGTTTACCTAAGAGACTCAGCAGGGGGCCAGGGTCCTCACTTTGTAAACATCCTGAGCCTGTGCAAGAGGAGAACAGAGACATCATGTGAGTGCTACACCTGCCCTAGGGCAGGTAGCCTGCTTACAATATAAGAGAGGAAAAGAGGCTTGTGTCCCCCTTTTTGCTCTTGTTGCTTTTGCTGTCTTCCGCCACCATGAACTGTTGCTCCTCTGCCATGCCATCCTGCTTTGGAGCTAGATGATTATGGAATGAAACCTCTACAAACTGAGCTAAATAAACCTTTCCTTCCTTAGTTTTGGGCATTGGGTATTTTCCCTCAGCAATGAGAGAAAAGTAACTAAGACAGTGAATATGCAAAAGTTCCAACAAAGTGTGAAGTCAGATAAAAAGAGTTGAAGGTGGGACTATGGTGGGAGTAAATGATAGGTTATACAATAGGGAGAATTTTATAAGGAGAGAATAGATTTGAATTCCATAGAGCAACCAAAATTATATAAACAAAATTTGTCAGTCTTCAGATAAGAGGCTAAGACAGCATTCTAATTAATAACAAAGTTCCACATGAGTACAAGATTATCCCTTTGTGATTTATGTGAAGACACACAAAATACAACATAAATCAAGTAATAATAACCTTGAGTACATGAAAATAATAAATTTCCCTTCCAGTCTTCAATCTTAGAACCTTGGCATTTTTGCTGTTAGTTAGAACAGAATACCTTGATGATATTGACATTTTAGTCCTGACAATTCTTTGTTTGTAGGGGGCTGTCTTGTGTATCATAGGATGTTTACTAGCATCTGTGCCCATTGCACAGATGCCAGCTGCTTATTGATTTCCCACTTAGTTATGACAAAAATGTCTGTGGGCATTGCTGGTTGTTCATAGGGGACAATACCAGAGGGTGAACATCACTGATACAGATTCTGTCTGAAACAGTATAACTTTTCAGAGATGACAATGCTTAGGGGCTTAGTTTTAATGGTTGAGATCAAATCATGTTTCCTCATAGACTAAACCTTACATCCAAGTTAATGAGAACCAGACTCCAATCTGCGCTCCCAGACTTTTCTAGGTGCTGTTCTGTTTTCCTTCTAGGAATATAATTTAAATTTCCATTGTACGCCAGACTAATAGTAGCCATTTTTTATTCATGAAAATTTAGTTGATACCAAATATCCACCTAGGATCCAAAATAGGATATATCACTCACAATTATGACTGTGTGTAAAGTTTTATGCTTTTTTCAATGAGAAGAGCAAAAAGCTTTATCTTCAAGGACCCAGGTGAATGACAGCATACACATCTGCCCTGTCCAAGGCAAAGTCATAAAGAACTCAAACAGAGATTGCATTAGGTAGCAAATGCTCCCTTTTGGAACTAGAAATTGAAATGATTGAGGAAATTCATTAAGATAGATGTACAGGAAATAGTTTGTAACAATTATCTACTGGTAACTCTCATGTTTGTTGTAAGAAAGACTAGGGGGAATCATATAATACATATTATCACCACGACCTATTAACAGTATCATCATTTAATCATCTACATTCCTTCATCCATTTAATCTACATCTCTACATGTTCTGAAAGAGGAGCAGGGGTCTAAGTCAATTCTAAAGAATGTGTTACCTAATTTTAATGAGAATATGTGTAGGAAAATGTTTTTCATAAGTTGTGGGATTTATAACTCTATTGCTTCATGCAAAACACAGACAAGGCTTCATATCAGCCATCAATGTTATCTTCTCCTGAATGTTCCATTTCTACCTTTTTACATTACCTTCCACTGGTGTCCAAACTTTGTACCTCATTGAGAAATCATATATAATTAGACATACATTCTTTTACCTTCCCATGTTCAATTCACTTATATTTCTAACTACCTACATTTATGTCACTATTTATTCACTTGTGCCTATAACTACCTACTTTTTCTGTTTTCCCCCTTTCATTAGTTGAAGAATCCTTCCTCCAATGTGCTCTGGTTTCAGTCTTCTTAAAACACGACCTCAGCAATTACCCGTCTCTCTCCTATTTCTCTAGGGAGGTGAAGACAGCCTGAATTAAGATGTATGTGGAATCGCAAGGTGCATATAGGTGAAAGATGTGATAGAAAAACATCAATAGGAGTTATTAATTGATTTCATATGGAAAACAAAGGAGCAGGACACAGGGAAAAGTGTAGCACATTTTTAAACAACTAGAGACATGCCATTGATGAGATTTACAGAAGGAAGAGGAGGAACATTAGTCTTATGATTTTTGATGGACTCACAAAAAATATTACTTCTTTTATTTCCAGATAGGGCCTGGAAAAGCCACAGCAAATTTAACTCTACTTAAGCAGCCTTAAGCATCTTATGCATCTAAGGATAGGCCAATAATGTTATTTCAAAAAATGTACTTTTACCACTCTTACTTTGGCAGAACCTTCTCTTCATATTCTAATTAAAATTGCTCTGTGCCTAGAGGCAGTTTGTATATTTCCCTTGATAATAGAATCTTAGTTTTTCCCCTTATGAAGGTGATGGTTCTATTTTCTGCTACTATGTAGTCACAATAACTGTGAGGAACATAGAGAATTTTTTTAAATCTAAAATAAACTCAGAGTTGTGGCTAAATATCATGTGTTCCAGTAATCATTTAATCTTCCAAATATACAGCCAGGTGAATTTTCTCCACCACACTGAGTTATCAAAAAATTAGACTTTTCTTTCTCTCAGAACTATTTTTGACAGAATTTACTTACCAGTATATAACTTTTATTTTATTTTATTTTTTTATTTATTTTTTATGTGTGGGTACCAGGAGTCAATCTCAGGACCTTGCGCTTGCCAGGCAGGCGCTTATGCTGCTGAGCTATCTCACTGGCCCATATAACTTTTTAAATTGATTTCATCTACAGTATTCCACTTTGGAATTGATAGGGAGCCATGATATTTATTCTAACTTGAAGCATGTACACAGAATTTAAATATTTTTCTATCAATTATCAATATTTATTGATTTGACAGTCTTGAAAATATAGCACGGTTTTTATACACACATGCACATACACAGAGACACACAAAATGATTATAAATTTTAATACACAGAGACACATAAAATGATCATAAATTTTAAAAAACTATGATTGTTGCAAAGTGATAATATTTATGAGCTAAAATTCATGAGATCACTTCTTGATTTTAAAGATTGTTTAAACACTTTCTTTGCATCAGTTGTGTATCATTGGCTTGGAAAAGTAGAGTGAGAAAAAACTGAAGAAAAGGAACAGTGGAGGCAAGCCACTAATTAAATAAGTCACTGAAGTAAAAAGCATCTTGAAAAATCAGAACATCCTCCTATTTGACCAGTCTTCATGATAAAATGAGTGCCTGTCAGTTTCATGGGATGATCTTGGCTACAGTTTGAGCATCATTGCACTTTCCAAATTTCCAGTCTTTTTTTTTTTTTTTTTTTTTTTTTTTTTAACGTGGAATCAAACTCAGGACCTCGTGCTTGCCAGGCAGGCACTGTGCCACTCACCTATATCCCCAGCCCCAGTCATGGGTTTTGACTTAGATAATATTCCTACTCTCCCTCAAATGAATTCTAAACTCAAGTTTTAAAATTTCCAATAATCAAACATACTGAATTAACTTCCTAAAAGGGTTAGAGCTAATTAAACCCCTTATTATATGATCTAAAGTGTGACAAATGCTATGTTTCCTACAATTCTTTTTTTTTTTTAATGTGAGTACAGGGAATCGAACTCAGGACCTTTTACTTACCTGGCAGGCGCTTGTGCCACTGAGTTATATCACCGGCCCTCTTACAATTCTTTATACATTTTTCTTTCCAACTACAACCTGGATATAAAATTCTAAATAATTCTCTTTGTAAAAATTACAAAGAAAGGGGAGATGACGTGAGAGTAGAACATTATTAGAAGCATACCATTTGCCTTTAGGCTTGCCTAGAGTGAGATGATCATGTCATGGATGACAAGTTTATTAGGTCTTTCACTGCTTCTTAGTATCCAATGCATTTGCATTTCTCCCCTACCTGGGTGTTCAGGAATATTTATACATATAAAAATGTGTATATAAATATTGATGTTCTAAATTGACCTAGATTTTTATGAAATTTTAATTGCTATTTGTTGAAATATTTATAATAGAAAAATAGCTTCATCTTTATAAAACTATGTGTAGTCTTCAATTTTGACCCTTGGTCAGACATAGAAACTGCACACAATGAATACTCTCTGAAACTCAAATTCTTTGGAAAGTTCCTCAAATGAAGTAAAGTAATAATTTCAAGTTATGACACAACCCAAGGATGGAGTGGTTTAGATGTTCCAGTAATAAAATACACAAATGTATTTGCAACCTTTTAGGATTCTGTTGCAATACTTTGAATCCTTTACTTTAAAGCATTACTTATTAAAATAGGTCAAAATTTAATCTTTCTATTTCCTTTGCAATTACTAAGAATGCTTTCTTGTACCCCTAACAGATGAAAGTGTTAAGAATATAAATTCTGGGCCGGTGAGATAGCTCAGCAGCATAAGCACCTGCCTGGCAAGTGCGAGGTCCTAAGTTCGACTCCCAGTACCCACATAAAGGAAATAAAGGGCCGGTGATATAGCTCAGCGGCACAAGCACCTGCTGGCAAGCGCGAGGTCCTGAGTTCGACTCCTGGTACCCCCCCAAAAAAAGGATATAAATTCTATTCATTTTCTTAGACATTGTGTTAAAAAAAACCATGAACTATCCTTGTATTTTTAAATCAAGGATCATTGGGCACATTTGTTCTCAGCAAAGCAACAAAAGAGGCGTTAGCATGAAACAGTGCTATAGCAGTTAGAAGATGTAGATTTATTTTCTGCCCGTATATTTTCTTCCCTCTTTGTGGTGCTGACAATCCAACTCAGGGTATTTACCACTGTGCTCCAGCTCCAGTCCTTACTTACTCAACTTGTTACTCATCAGGCATTTTTACATCTCTACGATCCTGAGATTTCCAGTCCACCAGTATCTTATATAGTACAATGTACCAGGGGATCCTCAGGAAATATTAAAAGATGATAACTGGAAAAGATATTTGCTCTTAGCTATTGACTACAGAATGTGTTATGTCATGAATAAATGAAGATTTTGAAAATTACAGAGGGGTCTTTTTCTGTTTTGTTTTTAATATTAGTGCATTGTTCTTTGTTAAATGCTAAGCATAATATTGGATACAGAGGAAAACCTACTCAGCCAGTAAACATCTACATCTTTCCCTGTTGCATTTACTACAGAAAGCAGTCCATCTTCATTTATGTTTGCTATGTTCCCAACTGGTTTTAAACATTTATTGGCAATAGTAAACATTAAGTTAAATATATCTTTTTCTACATTGTCCTAAAGTTTCTGTATCTAAAAATAATATTCTTGTAACTTGAATATATTTTTAACTTCATCTCACTCCAGTTGCAAATATTTAAAACTATTAAATGAACCATCTGTGCATTTTTAAGTGGTTCTGTTATTTTGATCTGCTTTATGTAAAGCAATTACTTTAGCCTTATTTTATAACCTCAGCTTATCAAGACACAAGACCATGTTTTCAACTTACTCAATTAATTTTTTAATTTATTATTTTCATAATATTAGGTGAGAGTTTTACTTTACTAAAAGGCAATTATTTGATATTTATGGAAATAAACATCTCTCTGACATGGAATATTTCTTAGTATCTAATAAAAATAATCATTGTCACTCTGTCTTTTTGTTTGTATTCAATTATACTAACTTTTGATTTTGCGTATAAAATGTTCTCTCAGTTTTAAATAAGTTTTGAAGTTTCCTTAATGACTATTGATATTCAGACAAAATAGTGCAGAGAGAGAGAGAGAAAGAGAAAGACTGCTTCAACACATGGTGAAAATTTCCAAAAGTCTTTTAGCAAAGTTCAACTCAAAAATAGTTGAATCTGATATAGAAGAGATGTTTTTCTTTACACATGAGAGAGGATTTCATTTTGTATGCATAGAATAGACCCTATTTTATACATTAAGCCAACTTTATGACAATAGGGAAACCTATTGTCAATGAAATCAATGAAAAATTTTATTGGTAAAAGTGGCTAGTTGAACATGTAGTCCCTGGTTATCACCTTATGCTACAGGTGATAGCTTCAGCTTTCTTCAAGTTGCAAAATATAATTTACTTTTATAAAATCTTCCTCACCACAAAGCAGAACTCTCTCAAATTGATAGAGGTTATTGCTCTATAAGGATGTAATGCCTGTCTCCACTCTGAGCTCAAACAGGTAATGTTCAGCACTTGGGACCAATTTGGCTGATATCAAAGAGCCCGGGAGCAGTAATGGCCCTTCACTGGTGATCTGTATATCACTGCACTTAAGTTCTAGAATGCCAGAAATGCTTTGGATGTGAATTTTTTCTGTTACTGAGCTTAATGCACCCACTTGAATATTTAGATGAGTCACTTTTCTGTCCAACAAATCTGTCTTTTGATCATCAAGCACTTAAAAATAATGCTGATAAATAGACAGTGGGAAAAATTGTGTTCTGTTTGATCAGAGTTTTTATTTTTTCACTAAAGCTGGAAACACTAAGCCTAAGTAATGCTTCAAATTTATATGGATGGAAACAGGTAAAAATAATATGAAATATACAGACAAGACATACACTTCAAATGACCTTGAGTTTACCTAACTGAGTTTACATTGGTGCCATATATGGCCATGCGACTTATGCATTGCAACATTAAGGAGAACTGTTCACATTTGGGCTTCACAAAGGATAATCCTCCTGTACCTAATTAGTGCACAGGTACTATAATAGTACAGGAACCATTGGCACCTATGGATAAGAAGGAAGGGTGGAGTTTGTTTAGGCCTTCATTCTGTACACAATTGGTATTCAGTACATGGAGTCACTAGTACAGACACTAGTCACTAGTACATATGGTTTAATTAAGCCATCATTCTTAAATTGCGTTAAATTTTCTGTAGTTGACTAAATGAGTAAATCAGATCCTTTTTGCTCTGAATTGCTAACTTTACTCAATGACATCTGGTCATAGATGACAAGAGGTAAAATTCACTGAGGATTTTCTCTTTCCCAAACCCCTAAGAGTCTGGACAAAGTCAAGACTCCTGTACACCAAGGGGATGCACTGAGCTACATGGAGAGCAATAGTATCAAAATCGGTACTATTTGTCAAAATTAGGGCTAAAATACCAGCATACAGATTTCCTTTACATGTGTTCTCCTTCCAAAACTTCATTAATAAACTAAGTCTTTTTAGTTTATTAATGTGTTGTCAGCCACCTCTCACCTGAAGATTATAAGAAACATCACAGGAAGTGACCTTACGGTAATAGAGTCCTGGTTTTATTCTCTCTTCGAGTCCAGTTTGCTATAGGGACTCCACAGTTTTGATCTTGGCTTGTTAACCTCATTAGCATTGATTCTCAACACCTGTGCCTGTGGCTAGTTGGGGACCTAAGAGGCATGACATTTTTGTAGCACAGCCCACCCCCTAAAACCATTTCTCTCATGACTCAGTAAAATATATAGAACCTGAAACAGTAAATGTGGAATCAGGTATGGATGTTGAACCAGTTAATACAAATAGTTTGTTGATGCTTATATTTTATATTTCATGAAACAGGATTAGACATCAGGAAAAGGAATGGGAAATGAAGTTAATTTCCTTTTTCTTTTTCTTTTTTCCTATTGTTGTTGATGGGGTTTTGTTTGCTTTCCTAATGAGATTATGATTTACATGTCTTGGAGAACTGCTATCTCCATGCCCTCTGTGTATGGTTTTAGCCCTGTAAATATGAATTGGAGGCATATGTGAATCTAGAGCAGATGTGTGCAGCTGGGCAAACATTTTTGCCATTGCTCTTCCTTGGAATAATAATCCACATGCCAAGATTTCAAATGAGTTTAATACACATTTTCTTGATTAATGGAAAATGGCAGAGTGTAGGAGACTGAAACAGTTCGTGCTTTGCTTGATTAATTAATAAGGGACTCTCTTTTCCCAGCTTCAACTCATTATGCTAATGAAGTGTCATCAATTAAGGCTTTCCCTTGATTATTGAATCTGTCAGGTAGTGCTCAGTGAAAATGTTGCATTCCTTTGCTGTCTGGGTGGAATTGCCATTACAGCTTTTCATGAACTACTGCTGCCATTAGCTGCTGTTTATTCTATTTTCTCATTATTGTATCTTTTTCTTGACCTTGAAAGGGAAACAATTTGGGAAAGCATAGAATGGTCTGGAAAATGTTATATCTGGAAGAATGGATCAAAAATATTTTAGCAGAATGATATACACCATTCTTCATTCAGAAATTATTTGTAATTATTAATGATATAGTAAATGAATCAAAAGTATATGTTTAACTTTCTTAACTAAATCTTTGGCACTGTCATTAGATTGGGTACATAGTTCAGAAATGAATTATTATTAACCATTTCTCACTCTGCTCTTCGTGTTAAATATTAAATTTCTGAAGGAAATAATCTGAGAACAAAAGAGTGCATGCTCTTCTATTCATGCTCTTTTATTCTATCCAAGTAGTTTTCCTTCTTTTGCTAATGCAAATATTAATTTTATTTGAAACCATTTAAATATGACAGACATGTAAAAATAATAGACTATAATGAAATAGAGCCCAGGGTTTAGATTTAGGAAACAAATATGATGTTATATCTTAGTAGCCTTTTCTTCTCCAAAAATAAAGCTCTGGGTATAGATCATCATTTCATGTTGCCTAATTAGCCATTAAGGTAGTACAAGATTGGGTAGTACTCATTAATGTGTTTGCTAAGCCATTAATAAGGGTTGTAAGTAAAAGAACTGAGTAAGGCACTCACAATCACCTATCTCATTCCCATTTTGGTAACTGACAGCTTAGGGGAACAATAATAATGAATTTGTTTAATTTTCTCTTTTAACTTTACCCAAGAGAACTATATGATTTTATAGCTTTATGATATAACCCTGGCCCTAGAGAGAATTTTTTAACTAGGGGTATCACCTGCTTAATTAATCCATCAATGTCTCAGTTTCCCTAAATGTAGACTGAGGAGATAATATTCATTCATGACACTTTTCTGAAGATTTTGGAAATAAATAAATGGATAAGTAAATGGGATGTTCTATTGCTTTTAGTAAATGCATTGGTCAGCTTTCCTGTCGCTGGAACAAAATATTTGAAACAGCTTATACGAAGAGAAGTTTATTTGGCTCACAGTTTCAGAAGGTTCAGTCCATGGTTATCTATCTGACTTCAAGAAAGAAATTTTGTTGCGGAAGGGCCTGGTGAAGGAAAGCTGCCCAACATATGGCGGCCAGGAAGCAGGAAGAGCGAGAGGAAGAGATGTTCTTCAAAGGCACACACTCAGTGACTCATCTCTTCCAACTAAGTCCCACGTCCTCATAGCACATTCAACTATAAACTCATCAAAGGATTAATACACATATGGATAGCACCCTACGATCCAATCACCTATGAAAGCCCCACCTCTGAACACATAAGATTGTGGGGGGGAACATTTTAGATATAAGCTGTAACACTGAAGAAGGAATATTGTACTTCGACTAATTTAAAATTTTTTTGTGTGTGGGTACTGGGGGTCAACCTCAGAACCTCACATGTCAGAAAGCGCCCATGCCACTGAGCGATATCACTGGCCCTTTTTTCGCATGTGGGTTCCAGAAGTCAAACTCGGACCCTCGCGCTTGCCAAGCAGGTGCATACACCGCTGAGCCATCTCACCGGCCCGACTAATTTAAACTTAAAAATAAAATGATACATACAGAGAAGGAATGTTCTATTTGCCCAATTAATTTCAATTTTTTTTTTAAAGAGAAGAAAAAAAACAAAACAAATCAAAAGAAGAACAAATTTTCAAAACAACATAATAGGAGGGTAACAATGGTTAATACATTACGTATTACTATCTTTAAGTTAGTTATTCAGGACACCAGACATTAGCATTCAATTGTCCAAACATTATTGGCACAAACCTTACTACTGGTCAAAAGGAAAGAGAGACTGGAATAGGGAAAAGAAAGAAGGGAAAGGGAAAAAAATTGTGTATATATATATATATAAGATGGTTAAGATAGATACACTACCATTTTTACTTAGTTCATTGAAGAGTAAGGTTTAATTTCAATTTTTTAAGTAAAATAGACTGCATGAGTTTAAATATCACAGTTTCTGTTATATGAAAAACTCAATGGATAAATAAAGTGTGAAATGAAAGATAGATAATATGAAAAATGAGAGAAAGAAAATAGTTATAGTCATCCAGCATGGATAATGTATCTAAAAAATGTATTTTGATTTGGTATAATTGTCTTATCTGTTTTATGTTTTTGGCCTTTAGTCTGGTTGTTAATCCGTATGATAGTTAATTTTATAATGATTATAACATACACGAATGAATCTGATGCTGGCAAAATAAAAGGGGGGTGGAGGGAAGGGGGAAAAACAAAAGGAATTGAGATGTGTTACATGTACATATACTAATTCCCTACAATGAATGTAATCATCACAGCCTGCAAACATGTAGTGCTAAAAATTTTAAATAAAAATAAAATAGGCTGCAAGAAATGAGAATATATGGAGTTTGCAGATCAATAAAGTTATATTTCTGAGGGACCATATAATCTATTTTGTCTATAACCAACAGTTAACCAAAAATAAATACAATATAACAGGTTTAACAAACACACATCACAATCTGTATATGAGGAAGCACGCTGCCTTTGCACATGCCAATGTAATCCTTATGCTTGTAGTAAACTTCCCCTCGGGTACAAACTGAACATTGTAAGATGCGCCATAGAGAAGTAGTTAAATATGCAAGTCCTGCAGCAAAACAACCTGGGTATAAATCCTAACTTTACCAGCTGTGTGAACATGAGCAATATATTCAACCTTTCTGTGTTATATTTTCCTTTTCCACAGTGAAAATATTAACTTGCTTCAATCAGTCATGCATTAAATAAATATAAAAATCCAAGAACACCTTAGTGTAGATTAAATGCTTTATAAAACGTTATAAAATGTTTTCTATAATAATATAGTGGCAGGCCCTACTAATTTTTAAGATCATATACATGGCTATTCATAATCTGTCTAAATTATTTTATTTTTTAATTTTTGAACCTTGAGTAATTAATGAGGCTATGTAAAGTTTCAGTTTTCTTGTCCAAAAAGTAGACATGATAAAATCTATCTTATTTTATTTTACAATGATGAAATAAGTTTGGATGAATATTCAATGCTTAATAAAATAGACATTATCTTTGATTTTTATTTACACATGGAGTGTCATCCACACACTAAGTTTATTTTACTGGACAAAATTCAATTCAAGATATAATAACATCTCCTTATTGCAGATGTATCAATTATAAACAGGTAATGGCATATAGTCCAGATTAAATACTAAAAATATTACACTAAATATAATAGTGGCCTCTATTTTGCAGTCCAGAATTTCCTCTAACAACAAAATCTGGAATTATATAGAACAGCAATATAATAACCTTAATAGAAATGAATTATATAGATGTTGAAAATCCTTTCTGCTGTTAAAACATATTAGTTTTCTTTAAAAAGTGAAGTATTTGCCTGTTTACTGGCATATTTGTAGCTATGTAAGAGTAATCAGAAATTAGTTTTATTGAGATTTGAATGTTTACTTATTTTTCTATTCTTTCTATTGCCAATTGATAATATTTTCTGAAATGAAGTATAAAAAGATCCTCTCTAATTTTATTTTATTTTATTTTATTTATTTTTTATTTTTTTGTGGGTACCGGGGGTCGACCTCAGGACCTCACGTGCCGGCAGGTGCCCGTGCCGCTGAGCGATATCACCGGCCCTTTTATCATATGTGGGTTCCAGGAGGCGAACTCGGGACCTCGCCCTTGCCAGGCAGGTGCTTATGCCACTGAGCCGTCTCACCGGCCCCCTCTCTAATTTTAAATGATTCCTTATTATCATCATCATGATCACTAAATTGTAAGTAAAGAGACAGTGATTTGTGGATTTTTCAAGTAACTAAGGAAAGAAATCTTTCCTCTCAACTGATAAAATGGGCATTATAAAATGACTATTAAATCATAGGTTACTGTTATTCCATCTTTTGAGCTTATTTGACTTTAATTTTATTCTTTCTTATGTATTTTTTCCTATTTTAGCTAGTTACTCATGTATTATAGAGCTACTTTTGAGAAATTAAAAAATGAGGTATGAGGGCCGGTGAGATGGCTCAGCGTCTTAAGCGCCTGCCCGGCAAGCGCGAGGGCCCGGGTTCGACTCCCGGAACCCTCATACGAAAAAGGGGCCCGGTGATATCGCTCAGTGGCACGGGGGCCTGCTGGCGCGCGAGGTCCTGAGGTCGACCCCCCGGTACCCACAAAAAAAAAAAAATGAGGTGTGAGACTGTCCATGTTGCCTTTTTCCTATAGGCTTGCAGCTCAAGACTATATTCTCAACTTACCTTGAAATTTGCTGTGACCAACTGACAAAAGTATTCACCTGTGGAAGTTGAGACGCAATGGGATGCACATTACTAGGTTCTTTTTGACTTGATAAGAAACACCCACAGTGACCTCCAGGTTGGCCACTGTTCTGAATGTCCCTAAACACACATGAAAATATCACTATCTTGCATCATTATTTCTAGTGTCTGCAGTCCACTGGCTGTAACTAATAGAGAAACTATAATATTGGAATAGAGCATTGTTTTTAAAAATGGAATGTTCTACATAATAATTTTTGCTCTAACAGAAAAAAAAAGTAGAAATCATGTAGTAGACAGGGAGAAAATATATGCAGCAACCTTTCAAGAAAGGAGATTTGTGCTATGCAGGGGGAGAAACTCTCACCTGCAATTACTTGGAAGGTAAATCAAGTGCCTACTAGTCCTGGAGCTCTAGGGGAGGAGATGAAAAAAAGCCAGAATGTTAATAAGTGTGTGACTGTTATTTGCTGCACTGAGCCATGAATTATAAGAAAAAGCTGAGCTCAGGCAAGAATTAGTGGGTTTTAAACAGAGATTGAAGGGAATAAAGAAAGCCAGAGATTAAAGCATCATACGGCTGGAAACCCAACTGCTCTGAACCCTGAATAACAAGAGAAAAGATTGAAAGAGGCTATGAGAAACTAAGCCATAATAAAACAGTATAATCGAAGAACTTCTATTTGTGGAAAAATCATATCAGGAGGGTTTGTCTTCTCATCCACTCCTATTATTTCATATGCCCTTAAAGAGGTGATGGGGAAGATGAGGAGGGGGAAAAAAGAGAGGGTGAAGAGTGAGGCATATATAGAAAAGGAAGAAGAAAAAATTAAATCCAACTTAATAAAGCCAACTAAAATTATGTCTAGGAAAACTCTGGCTGCATTTACTCAAACACAGATGACTAGAACATGCAATTTATTAGAGCATATGAATAATTAAAGGAATTATATTGCTTTAGAAACAACATAGCTATATAATTAATAGCAATTCAAGGATTTGCATCACTCTGCAATGTTCCTGTAAGACCAATATTAATAGTTGTTAAAAAGCCCCATGCTCCAATTAAGAAGGAGAGTGAAAGCAAGAGAAAAAGTAGGGGGAGGGACTGACAGAAAATGTGACCCTAAAACAATATATGAATGATAAAAATTTCACCAGCAGGAAAATGGTACTCCAAATGAGGACATTTCTAAATTGGGCAGCTTCTATTCTACCCACTTGCCACTGAAGATCAAAAAGAAGGAGTTTTATCAAGGGCGGAGCCAAGGGCCACAAGGTACATTGAAGAGGGGAACATCTTTCTGGGACTGTAGACTATGGATAAAATTAAAAAAACAAAAAACAAACAACAAAACGATTTTCTTAATGTTCCTTGGAAGGACTATTTCAAGTGCCTGACCAACAGGATTTTGTTGTTCTATCGACTAGGGACGGTTCTATTTTCTCATTTTCCTCTTTCCTCACTAAGAGTTTTCACACAATTGTCTTGCTCTTTCCTGATGCTGAATGAGGTGGAAGATTGTCCATCATTCTCTTTCAATTCATATGTCATTGGGGCTGGTGAGATAGCTCAGTGGCATAAGCGCCTACCTGGCAAGGGTGAGGTCCTGAGTTCAACTCCCAGTACACACATAAAGGAAAAAAAGGGTCGGTGATATCGCTCAGTGGTACAAGCGCCTGTGGGCAAGCATGAGGTCCTGAGTTCAATTCCCAGTACCCACGTAAAAAAAGAATTCATATGTCATTAGAACGTATGGAATCAAATTTAAACCTCACACATTTTGAGCTGCATTCTGTAACTGGAGCGTTGTGCATTTCTCTAGTTTGAGTAGAAATGAGTGGGGCTTTTTTTATATAATTAAGTTTATTGGTATAATTTAGATATGCACAATAATCACATTCATCATAAGGAATTTGTACCTGCACATGATATATGTTAGTTCTTCTTTTTTTCCCATTCCCCTCCCCTCTCTTCAGCCCCTATTCCCTTCCTTTTTTACAAAGCTTTGTTTCCATTTTATCCTTTTTTCTCATTTTTTTTATTTTCCCTTCCATCCCCCCCATTCCCCTTTCCCTTTGAACAATTACTTCCTATTTCACAATATCTATTATACATTTTGGTTCTTATTTACACTTCAGTTTCTTGCACCAGAGAGACAACGCAATATTTACACGTCTGATTTATTTCACTTTAGAGTATGGTCTCAAGGTCCATGCATTTAGCTATAAATGTCAGAATGAGTGTTCTTAACGGGGAAGACTCAACATGTGTAAGGTGGCCAACTTGGGTAATGGCTTCCACTTCCCCTTATAGGTACTTATGTGCATAATGACTATATTACTTTCTATGAAATATAAAATCCCCCTGTCTCAATCCCCCAAATGTACTCATTGCTTATTTCTCTTCTGACTCCTGGGAGTATGATCTCCAGTGCAATCCTTCAAATTACAAACTGAAGAAAAGAAGTTGCTCTCAGACTTGATCTTCCAATGATTTGAGAAAATAGAACTGACTTGTATCCAGTAAACTTGTAAATTCCCTGGACTATA
Organism: Erethizon dorsatum; assembly: GCA_028451465.1. NCBI lineage: Eukaryota > Metazoa > Chordata > Mammalia > Rodentia > Erethizontidae > Erethizon > Erethizon dorsatum. The sequence continues at coordinate 33,332,512 of CM051823.1, forward strand.
GGAGCAAAACAATCTCTTTTCATTGTGTTGCTCTATTCCATATCTGGGTCCACTTGTTTTCCTAGAACATTTGCCAGCTTTTCCATTGCTGAACAAAATACCCGTCAGCTGAAAGTTAAAGGAGAAGACTATTTGGATCATGGTTTCAGTCTATGATTGGTTGACTCAAAGGCAAAGACACTGTGCTGAAAGGCATTGTGGAGATGCTTAGTTCATGGCTCCTGGGAAGCAGACCAGGGGAAGAGAACAATGAATAGACATAGTACTCAAAGCCATGCCACCATTATACACCCAGACATACCAAGAAGTGTGCCTTACTAATCATCTAGGTGAAGGAAAAAAAAAAAAAAAAGAAAGAAAGAAAAGATCCCCCAGGTGGCTCTGAATCAGTCAACAATCACCATTAATCATCGTGCCTAGCTTATCCTACACTAATTAATACAGAGAATGTTTTCTGTGAACTCTAAATGCAATTGTAAGAACCTGAAGGAATATATTAACCTAAAAGAATCTACACTGAATTGGTTTAGTGGTTAATTAAAACACCAAATTATTGCTGAAGTATTTCAAAATTTATATAGTAAGTGGAAAATTTTACCATATTTTTTTCACACACTACATAGAGGTATGAAAGAGAACTTCTAGAATTGCCTCAACAATTGGCATGAAGGATGGAATAAAACTGTTCAAAGTAAGGTGCTGTATTTTGAGGAAGATTAATGACAATGTGTCTTTTATTATAATTTTTTAAATTAAACATTCACTACACATGTTGATCAACTCTTGTATATTAGGTTTTTTTTATAAATCAAAATTATAATAAAAAGCTTATCATTTCATATCTGTTTAAAACACTTTTGTAAACTTCATTATAAAAGATCAATAATCTGGAAATGAGGTGAATGTATCAAAACACTGAATATTATTCTGATACAAACATAAAAACACTTAAAAGTAATGGATTCATAATAGCATGGCAAATTACAATTTGAAATTCTGATGTATTAGAATTGTTTTGTTTTCATGGAAACTCTTGTTGCATTTCTCACTGTATTTTTAGAGGAGCTAAATTAAAATCTTAGGTACCATTTTTTTTAACTCATTTTGTTTTTCTTGATACATCCAGGAAATTGAAAAGTAAAGTAGGAAAAATAATGCTCTCACTAAAAAAAAAAAAAAAAAAAAAAAAAAAAACAGGGCTTGTTGTACTGAGGTAAGTGCAAGCAGTAATTCTGCATTGCAGTTATTACTACAGAATCAATAAGTATAAAACTAGAAAACAAATGTGCCTTGCTGGAGGTTTAATCAACCAGCAATCTCCGGTACTGGCCCCTCTGTGAAGAGAGTGTCATTTTTATGAAGAATTTATTAACCTACACTTTATTTTTGAGTCGGGGCAAGCAATTGCAATATCATTATTTAATGATTATACTCTGCTGATTTCGGTACACATGGTGTTTTAAAGGCACATCTGAGAATGAGAGGACAAAATGGAGAATGAGTTAAATTCTCTGCAAATAAAATCCTAAAATTTAAAATTTTTGCCGTTAACTCTTTTAAATATTGGAAATGTGACAGATGATGAAGTAAAATGCCTATCCTACAGGTTTATAACATGCTTTTTGTTGTTGTTGTTGTTATTGTTGTTTTTCGGTACCAGGAATCAAACTCAGGACCTTGCACTTGTCAGGCAGGTGCTGTGCCACTGAGCTATATCCCTGGCCGGAATATAACATGTTTTTTTAATAATAAAACTAATATATGTTCATTATAAGAGGGTGGAAAAACATAAAAGTTACCTATAACTTACCAGAGAAACTTTGCCTAAGTCTTTTCTGTCTCTTTGTTTCTATGTATAACAACTTACCTTCCAAATGTTATTAATTTATATGTGTGTATACATGTGAAATAAGTTTCCTTTTATTGCTTTTACCAAATTTAAGTATATGGTTTGTGCAGTTTTATTTTCTACTCTTTGTACTTTGGCTGTGTGGAATTCTTTATAGATATATTATTATACATTTATTTAGAGTCAAAAATTCTCTATTTCTAATTGCATTTCTTATCAACATATATGTAAATATCTGTTTGTCACAATTCCGTAGCCCAAGTTTTACTATTTTATTGTTGTAGATTCTTAGTCACAAAGGGTAGTGTTTTTTTAAAGGCTATTGCTATTAACGAAGCAAATGGATTTAGAGTAGCTAAACTAATTTATCTTCCAATCTATGGTGGCTGAGAGTACTTACTACACTAGATAACAATAAATGTTAACTCGTTTAAATATTTGCTATTTGACAAACTGTATTTTGTTGCTGGTTAAATTTTAACTCATTAAATTTATAATATCTTCATATGTCAATTTTTTCTCATTTTTACTTCATAATAAGAACTTTTTACATTAATGTTGCAAACCATTACGTTTACAAATAATAGAAGTAGCAGTGATATTGTTGTTGTATAATGTATTTATTCTTGATTTCTGTTTTGTGAAGCACTGGGGACTGAACCCATGGCATTAGCACTGAACTATATCCCCAGTCCATTTATTTATTTATTTATTTATTTATTTACTTACTTACTTATTTTTGAGACAAGATTTCCATAAGTTGTTAATTTGTTCAAACTGATCTCAAACTTGTGATTCTCTTGCCTCAGCCTCCCAGGATGCTTGGATTACAGGTATGCACCACCACATCCAGCATGTTGTTTCTGAATTGAATGGGGACTGAATATAATAGCGATGAAGTGTAGTTTTGACTAAAATAATAAAGTTTTTAATGTAGCCCTTAACTGAAATGCAAAGAGAAAATAAAGTGCTCAATTTGACTGTTTTGTTTTGCTCTATGTCACAGCCCTATTCGTTTCAAAGGACAATTTACATATAGATTGAAATTATCCTTTTCTGTAATGTATAAATGAATGGAGCAAAATGCCATAAGGAATATTTTTCCTAACTAAAAATATGATTTTAGTTTATTAAAATAAAAATTATCCAAGTTCGACCTCAGTATGGGGAATTAATCATGCATGTATAGGATGTATCATATTTAACATTTAATTACCAAGTTTTAAAAGGCTTGGTATGCAAGTTGATGTGTAAATTTTAAAAGAGCTAATTCTTGAGCTACCTAAGATAAACTATTTTTAAAGAATTTTAGAAATACGATTTACATGCAAATATATTATGTGCTAAGTTCAGCTATTTCTTGTCTATTTAATAAGCAAGCTTTTCAAAAGAAGCCTACTCAGCAATACCGTAAGCTGCTAGTTTGGTGTGTGTTATTGATTTTACTTCTAAATCAATTACACTTAAAAAAAAATGATGGAACATATCCAAGTATCACCTTCTTCAGTATTGTAACTCTGAAAGTTTCTGTGCTGACTTAATGATCTTATCACTATTTAAAACCTGTTTAAATCTTCTCATCTGTAACTATTTTCACAAGCTGTGAAATACTGTTTAAATATCGGTACTGGTTGCAATTTATTTTTGATTTGAAAATCACAAAACTTTAGGAACCAATTGTTTGAATTAAGGATCTGTGGCTCTTGATCAAACACTGCTTCATAAGCGATGCCTGGTGCACAAATGACTTTTTCTTAAAGCAGATTGCCACGGGGCACTCATATTATATACTTCATTAATAGTCATCAAAAGTAGTTTCTCACACTTTTCAAATTTTAAATATAATAAGCTTGGCTGATTATTTGCATTTTTAACCTACACTAAATGAATGCCATCAGTTACATAACGTCTTTGATTTGTGTTTGCAAATATGATTCCCCCCTTTGGTTGTAGAAATGTTAGGTTCTCCCACGATAGGTGAAAATTTTCTTCTGTAGTGTTTTATCCAGTATGTCTTGAACCTTGGGATTTCTGCTTTATACTCAAAACATGTATATTACACCTTAGAGGAAACTGTTCTTATTCAATTAGTTTCCCCACGTGAATCATCCTTATACTTTCTCAAAATTAAAAGTGTAACTCCATTTATTAAATATCTGACAATTTAAATATTTTCCTTGTCCCTATGAACATATCTCATTTGTTTTTGTTCTTTTTTTTTTTACCATAGCCTCCGCTTCTGTTCAGATTCAAATCATTTCACGGTGTATCACAACACTCAAACATACACTACTGTGTAAGTACTCACAAAATAAGATTCCTATATTATAAGAGAGTCCCTGTTGTTCTAATACTGTTTTCTTGGATCACGTAGGGCACCTATTTTTAGTGTTTTCAGTAACCTCCACCCTGTTTTCCCTAATGGCTCTACTAATTTGCATTGCCACCTTCAGTAGCAAGGTTTCCTTGTGCTCCACACCCTCACCAGCACCTGTTATGTTTTGAGTTTAGATAATAGCCCAACTTACTGGAATGAACTGATATGTGATTGTGGTCCAATGTGCATTTCCCTGATGATTAGTGATGTTGGACATTTTTCCTTATACTTGTCAGCCATTTGTATTTTTTCTCTCAAGAAATGTCTCTTTAGGTCTCCTGCTTATTTTTTAAACAAGCTGTTTTGTATTGATTTAGTGGATTTTTTTTGTTTGTTTGGATCATGTTTTTTAACTTTTGAGCTTTAGAAATCCTTATATATTCTGTACATTGATTCTCTGTCAGACCTTCTCCTATTCTACACATTCTCTTTTCACTGTTAGTAATTTTCTATGCAGAGTGGAAGCAGTCTAGTGTAATATAATCACACTTGTCTGTGTTTACTTTTGTTTTCTATATATTTGATGTCTTGTCCAAAAACATTGAAATATCTTGAAGTATTTTTTTAAATTTCCCTCTAGCAGTTTCATAGTTTTAAATTTTATACCTAAGTCTTTAATATATTTTGTGTTGAATTTTCTCAACTGATAAGAGGTGTGGTTTTAGTTTCATTCTTCTGCAAGTGCATATCCAATTTTCCCAGCATGATTTGTTGAAAAACACAATAATTTCTTCAATGACTATTCTTAGCACTTTATTTCTAGATACGTAGTTTTATTTCTAGGATTTCTATTCTGTTCATTTGTTTTGTTTTTTCCTGTTTTATGCCATTGCTGGGGCTGTTTTGATTACTTTGGTTTTGTAGTATATTTTGAATTTAGGAAGTGTGTTGCTTCTTGCTTTGCTTTTTTAATTTTAAATTTTAACATGTTTGTAGTATGTAATGATTACATTCATACTGAAGAGTTGTTAAATGTATAAAAACACATCTTTATTATTTTTTTACAACCCCTTCTGCTTTATTCTCTCCTCCTTCCCTCCATGTCTTTGTCTCTTTTCTATTTGCAAAAGATCTATCTACCCACTGCCTAATATGTATTTGTTATTTTACTCTTTTTGTGTAACTTTGGGATTCTCATATGGGAGAAATAAGGTAACACTTAAGATTGTGAGTCTAATTTATTTTACTAAATATTATGTAGTCTGCAAGGATACCCATTTTCTACAAACAACCCAAAACTGTCCTTTATAGCACAGTAGTACTCCTTTGTGTATTAATACCTCATTCTCTTATCCATTGATCTGTCAGTAGACATACAGGCTGCTTTCAAGATTTAGCTATATGAATGATGCTGTCATAAATATGGATATGCATGTATCACTGTACATGAAGTCTTTAACACATTCAGGAAGATAGTTAGAAGAGGAATAGCGGGTCAAATGAAATTTCTATCTTTAGTTTTTGAGGTATCTCCATCCTGACTTCCACAGTGAGTGTACTAGTTTACATTCTCACCAACAGTGTAGAAGGGTTTCTTCTACCCTGCAGCCTCAAAGGTGTTCATTACTTTTGATTGCTTGATGATAGCCATTCTTTCCTGGAATAATATAGAATCTCAGTATTGCTTTGATTTGCACATTTCTAATAGCCAGAGATGCTGAATGTTTTCTATGTATTTATATACTATTTCTTTTTCTTCTTCTGACAAGTGTCTATTCATTTCACTTACCAATATTTTCACTGGGTCTTTTTTTCGGGGGAGGGTCTAATACTTTGAGTTTAATATATTCTAGATTTGTCATTTGTCTAAATTATAGCTGGAAAAATTATTTCCATGCTGTAGATTGTCTCTTACTCTGTTTTTGTTTTTCTTTTCAGTGAAAAAAAAATTTAGTTTGGTGTAAACCCATTTGCTGATGCTTGATGTTATTTCTTGTGCAACTGAGGTTCTGTTGAAAGTCCTTGCTTATGCCTATGTCTTCAAGAATTTTATCTATTTTATCTTCCAGCAGATTAAGTGTTTCTGTTTTAATATTTAGGTCTTGAATCCCTTTTGATTTTAATTTAGTACTACATTGTGATCCACATACATCTGGATTAAATCTTCTGCATGAGTATAACCTGCTTTGCCAGCACCAGATGTTAAAAGGACTATCTTATCTGGTATGTTTTTGGATGCTTTGTCAAATATAAGGCAGCTGAATCTGACTAGAGTTGCTTCTGTATCTTCTGTTCCTTCTTAGTGATCCACATGTCTGTTTTTGTAGCATTACCATGTGGTTTTTATTACTGTAGCTTTGTAATATAACCTGAAATTTGGGATTGTGATGCCTCCTGATTTGCTCTTGTTACCCAGGATTGCTTTTACTATTCTGGTTTTCTTCTGGTCCCATTTGAATTTTAGGATAGTTTACTTTAACTCTGTGAGGAGTGCATTTGGTATTTTGATTGGGATTTCATTAGATCTATACATACATTTTGGAAGTATGGCCATTTTAACAATATTGATCCTGGCTATCCAAGAAAAAGGTATATCTTTCCATTCTCTAATGCTCTATTTGAGCTTCATTTTCAGAGCTCTATAGTTTTCATTATAGATATTTTCACTTTATTTGTTAGGTTAATTCCTAATAATTAAATTTTTGCACTATTATTAATGATATTGTTTTAATAATTTCTTTTCTAGTGGTTTCATCACTGGTATTAAAGATTGTTATTGATTTTTGTATGTTGACTCTGTATCCTGGTATACTGGTTATTAGTTCTAGGAATCTTCTGGTGGGATTTTTTTACTCTTCTACATAAAGGTTTATGTAATGTGCAAATAAAGATAATTTAACTTCTTTTCTATACATATAATTTTCATTTTTTTCTTTTATCTGATTGGGCTAAAGTTCTGAGTACTATGTTAAACAGGGGTGGTGATAGTGGACATCCTTGCCTTGTTTCTGATTTATAAGAAAAGCTTTCAGTTTGTCCTCATTTAATATAATGTTGGCAGTAATTTTGTCATAAATGGCTTTTACCAGTTTGAGATTAAGTCATTCTATGCTTATTTTCATCAAGATTCTCATCAGGAATGGATGTTGCATTTTGTCATAGACTTTTTCTGTGTTCATTGAGATATTACGTGATTTTTGTCTTTACTTCTGCTTATGTGACATATTTCATATATTGATTTGCATGTATTGAACTGTCTTTGCATCACTGGGATGATGCCTACTTGGTCATGATGTATGATCTTTTTAATGATGCTGTTTCATTCTCTATGCCATATCTTCTTAAGGATCTTTACATATAAGTCCATTAAAGAGATCAGTCTGTAGATTTATTTTTTAGTTGAGTCCTTTTCTTGTTTTGGAATCAAGGTAATGCTAGCTTCCAAGAATTAGTTTGGCAATATTCCTGCAATACTCTTGCCCTTTAAATTTAATTAAGGTGTTTGAAGAATTTTGGCATTAGATCTTCTCTAATGTCCTTGTGGATTTCAGTGGTGAATCCGGTTTTGGAGTGCTTGCTGTGTGGTCATGAATTTCTTAATGGGCTCTGTCTCTCATGGAAAAAACTTATTTCTTCATCAATTTTGAAAGATACTTTTGCAGGATAAAATAATCTGGGCTGAAAGTTGTTTTCTTATTGAACTTGAAGCACTTCTCTCCAAGATTTCCTTGCCTTTAAGGTTTGTGTTGATAAGCCTGATGTAATTCTAATGGATTTCCCTTTATGAGTAAATTGTTGCTTTTCTCTAACAGCTTTTAAGATTCTGTCCTTGTGTTTGACTTCTGAGATTTTGACTACGATATGTCATGGGGAAGTTGTTTTCTGATCATGGAGTTGTAGGTTTATAAAACCCTCTTTTATGTATGTTAACTTTACTCCTTGTGCTTGGAAAGTTTTCTGCTATAATTCCTGTAAACAGGCTCTTTGTGCCATGTCTTCCATCTTCTGATTTTTCACTAATTCCAGTTAATCTTAGATTAGTCTTCTTGGTGTCATCTAGCAGCTGTTGGATCCATTTTTCATATTCTACTGTTTTTTAAGGTATTTCTGAGTCTATGGTCACCACATCAGCCCCGTCTTCTGGTTCTGACACTGTATCCTCACATTAGTCACTTCTGCTGCTCATTCACTCAAAAGAATTTATCTCCTAGATTTTCATTTGGTACATTTTCATGGACTCTATTTCTTTGCTAAAATTTCCATCATTTTTTGTATTGTTTTCTCTAGCTCAGCTTGCTTTTTGTTAATGTCTTCTGTAAGATCATTTTGCCTATTATGTCCATTATCTTTGAGCCCAATGAGCAACTTACTGATTTGTTGTTTTCTCTCTTATTTTATTATTTTGCATAATTTGACTGTTTGGCTTTTGATTTCCTCCTCATCTGTACCCATGCATCAGTTGTAGTGCAATGATGACATTTTCAAGGCATTTTCCTGCCTCATATTTTCATGTTTCTATTGTGTTATTTTTGGTATGTGTTGAGGGTGAAGGGTCAAATTATATTGGAAAGACTTTGTTTCTAGTGCAGAAATCTCTTTAGTTAGTGTCTGCTTTCCAGTGATGTGCTCTAGGCAGGGCTCATGAATTTGGAGATGAGAGGGCACGGTGTAATTGGCCTAACATACAGTTAACTGAAAAGGAACCCAAAAACAAACTAGATAGCCGCATACAGTAAAAAGTCTTTAATAGCAATGGCTATGCCACATTGACAATAACAACAAAATTGGCAATGTTAACAGGGCCAAAGGCAAACTGAATATTGACACATCATAAGAACCACTAAAAGCTAACTTGTACCACACTTAATAGAAAATGGAAAACAATAAACAAGAAATAAGAAAAAACAGAGCAAAATTTAAATAAAGAAGAAAGCAAGGCATGGGTTTGTGAGATGTCTTCTCCTATTTTTCTGTCCATACTCCCCAGACTGTGGCAACTGTCCAAGATGAAATGCATCTGTGCTCAAGCAAGTGGGGAAACCAGTCAGTCCACTGAGTTGTGTACTGGATATAGGCAGTGGGGTTGGAACGAGGGATCAAGCAGTCTGCTGGACTTAAAACCAACAGCTTAAGACCCAAACCTCTTTGAAAACCATATACAACCAGCCTGGCTTCTTAATAAGGAGGAGTGGACCCCATGTCTTCCCACACCTGAGTTTATGTCTAGCCTGTGTCCTCTCTGTGACTGTCTGTTGTGACCATTTGCACCCAGTCACTGTGGTAGGGTGAACCCAGAAACCCTGAATATTAATTGTTCTGTAGCTCAATCTTAAACAATTAACCCCTTCCCAAAAAGGCACCTGATTAAACACTCTCAAATATTGCAAATGCTGCACTGGATCTCTCCAATTCTAGTTTGCCATGCAGCAGTTATTACTTTCAGAGCAAAACCCCATGGTTTTGTTTTGTTTTGTTTTGTTTCACTTTACAATAACCATGGGCTTTTCTTAGGGCTAGTGCTGCTGAACCAGGCTGTTGTTTCTCCCTGGGGCTGCCAACTCTCTCCAGGCTTACCTGTGTTATGGGAGACAGGTCTCCTTCCCAGGAGTCAGGGTCAGATTTCCAGATTGCTTCATTCTTTTCTATGTGCTGTACTCTATTTCTCCAGCTTCTCTTTATTTTCTAATTTTCCTGTCACCTTCCTCCCAATTCCTCAAGATCTAATGCTTTTCTTTCTTCAAGTTATTGTTTTCCAGTATCTCTATTACTGTCCCAGATAGGCTGTTTTAATGGTTAGTGTCACCCTAGATACCCAAGGAAGCGTCTTCATCAACATGACCTCAAGCATAGTAGGCACCATTGTGTAGAATAAGACTACATTTGCTGAGGAGTAGGACATGACAGTAAGCTGTAGGTAAAAGAGGCTAGTAAGTACAACACTTTGGCCTGGAACTAAGTGCTGAGCTGGTGAAGCCTAGCATTCAGCAAATCCTAGCAGTTTTCATCTTCAGACATGCCTGATGATGGACCTCCTGTAAGAATCTTGTGCCAGAGATGACACTGAGTCCCCATGTACCAGATATCTGATCAATAATTCTACAATGCCTGACCATAGGTTTGTGACTGTGAATAAGGTGTCTGGGACTACATGTGCCTTACAGAGAGGAATGTGTAAATGTCCCTTCTTTTACAGGTATTACCTTGATTTTCATTCTGAAAAACCAGCACTTACAGATTTGAAACAAACCTAAGCTTGAATTGCTCTCTAGGGCTGATACAGAGACAACGCATCCAGCCTAACTGCTCAGCAAACCTGGACTTAGATGACGCTAACTGCTGGAATAGTGGAAGTGACTACAGACTCAGAAAGTAAACTTCCAGCTTAGATTTTCTGGAAATACAAGCAGAAGCAAAATCAGATTAGTAAGACTGGAATAAATCCCTAATTCTTTAATGCCCAGATATTGTCCAACAACCATAAAGAACTTTCAGGGAACCATTATTTCACCTAATAGTCAAAATAAGGTGCCACTGACTGGCCAGAATAGTAATCAGTATGGGAGACCTCTCAGATAAAAAATTTATAACAGGTATTTTAATAAAACTGAACAAACTTGAAGAAGACATATAGAAACAAGTCAGTATTTTACCAGAGAAATGTCAGAGACCATTTTTAAAAACTCAACAAAAAACACGAGTTGATAAATACAGTAAGCAAAATTAGAAACAGAACAAAGGCGTTAATAGCAAGATCCATAGAGCAGAAGAAACAATGAGCTTGAAAATAGGCTATTTGAAAATACACAGTTGGACAACAAAAAAGCAAAAGAACAAAGCATAAAGAAGGCTAACAGGAACCTAGTGACAGAACTAAAGGAGAAATTATTGGAGTTCAAGATGGACTTGAGAATGCCAAAAAGCTAGAAAACTTATTCAAGAAATAATGACAGAAAACTTCTCAAACTGAGAAATGGCTACAGATATCCAAGTACAGGTGAGTCAAAGATCGCCAGTCAAATTTAACTCAATTTCATCTACTCCAATATATTTATAATCAAGTTTACAAAAGTGAAACACAAAATGTATCAAGGATTTAAGAGAAATGAAACAAATAATGCGAAGGTGTGTCCCAATTCACCTGACAGCTGACAGAATGGCAAGAGATTTTCATAGTACTGAAAGAGAAAAATGCCAACTGAGAATACTGAACCCAGCAAAGCTATTCTTTAAAAAATGAAAGAAGGATTACAACAAAGGCTGACAGACATTTCCACTAGATATATTGTACAAAAGATGCTATGAGAAAAAATATTTGAAAACAACATTGATATTGAGAGTACATAGGGAACTCTATATAGGGGAAAGGAAGGTGTCTTAGCTACTTTCTTGTTGCTGAGGCAAAACACCCAATGCCCACAAGTTAAAGGAGTGAAAGGTTTACTTTGGTTCACAGTTTGAAGAAGTTTCAGTTCACAGTTGGTTGGCTTCAAGACAGGGCAGTATGGCAGAGTGCCAGGGCAGAGGAGAACCAGCCAATGGCATAGCAGGTGGTAAGCAGCAAGCAAGGAGTCTTCCTTTCTCTTTTTATTCCATCCAGACTACAAGCTTGTTGGTTGGTGTCACCCACAACTAGTGCTGGCACTGGCATTACCCATACCCACAACTATGCTAAGCTAATAAGTGGACTAATCCAGTTTTCAAGTATCTATAATCCAGCCACCTCCCCAAAGTCCTCTGTATGAGGCTTTGGGGAGGGATCTAGATATAATCCGTAACAGGAGGGATGGGGCAATCAGTGAGTACAGTAGTAAGTTGCAAGTAGATAAGTGCAAGAAGTTCTGATGTGCTATTGCACACTAGAGTGACAACAGATAAAAAAAAAAAATATATATATATATATATACTGCATATATCCAGAAACTAGGAGAGAGGATTTTGAAAGTTTTCACCATAAAGAAATGATAAACTTTTGAGGACTTAGATATGCTTACCTCAGTTTAAACACCAGGTTATCCACTTATATATAATTTTTATGATTTTGGTATAATATTAACATTAATTTAAAAATAAGGTAAGTTAGAAATTCTACTATAAACTCAGAAATGGAGGTCTCGAATTTCTTTTTGTCCCTACATTTGTAACCCCTTTCATATCTCTGCTCCACTTCCTAGTCCAAAATGATGGGTCATCGCTTTCATTACTAGTTTTGATTAAAATTCTTTTTCTGAGTTTGAAACGGTACTGTACTTATAGAACTAGTCATTTGCTTAGTCCTTGCCAGCTTCCAATACATAAGATCTTCACTGTGTTCTTCAGACTTTCTATCTGCAAATTGTTTCATCTGTTCTCTTTCTGATTTCCTACCAGTGACATCACCTAAAATTTCCCATTCATAGAAGCCACACGTCAAAGCTGACTCCCTTGACTATTAATATTATCTTCAGTTAAATCTTTGCTCCATTAGCACCATTATTTGGAGATATGTGCTTTTTCTAAAATTGAACACCATGTATACAAACTATATAAAAGGAGCTCAGGTTTCCCTGTGGACTTAAGGACTCAATAGTTTAGCCCACAGCCCAATAAGAAGCAAAGAATATGGCATGGAACACAAAGTGAATTGAGTTGAAACATAGACTTTTATAAGTAATGTCATGGTCTCCATTATTTGGGACCAAATGGATTATTTGTATAAAACAACAGTTTTCAAACTAAAAGTATCACCAAACCTTGTGTAGTAGATTATCCTAGCAATTTGAAAGATTTCTGGCTCTGTGTATAGACAAATTAGCTAAACAATAGGAAAAATTAAGGAATTTTCTTATGTAGATTTTACATAACAATCAAGAGGATTACAATTTTGTTTCAGACCTAAAAAGGTATACTTAAAGCAAAATCAAGTAAGAGTTATGAGCAATTTTGCATTTGAGTCACTAAGATTTTTTTAAAAATGGGATTGGAAGACAGAGTCAACAAGGAAACTAAATTTGACCTTGAAAAAGATTTAGGATAAAAATGGAAATGGCACTCAAGAAACAGTGTTTATCAGATTCAATGTGACAAAAATTAGTACAAGTTTTGTAAGGCAGAAAGAAAACCAGCCTGAATAGCTCAACATTGTAATTATTTTCCTCTGTTAAACTGATATTTATGAAAAGGGTCTAGGTTAGTGATGTTCAAGATAAATGGTAACGGAGCAATATGTAAATTTCTTTGAGGAAAGTGAAGGAGGGAGTTTGGTGGGAGGGGTCAAACAGAGAATAAGCGTGCCATGCTGCTTTACTGCATTGATCTAGTTTATGCATTGTGATGCTGTGTCACATTTTGTTTGAAACATGACTTCAGCAGGTTGATATACTGAAAGCCATAGTCAAAATAGTAAAATCATAAAACCTAGACATGGAAAGTGTCCTTGAAGTCTACAAACTATTCAAGTCAATAGCTACCTGTCTCAAAAAAAAATGCCTGGAACGAATTTGAAGTTAAGTAAAACTTTTGGAAGTATTAAATTGTAAAGAAAAGATCTGAAATCTCCAGGTAGATGGTTTTTCTGAAAACTAACAGAACCTGATAACAGAGGAGAGACTAGCACTAAGGTTTCCTATCTCTAGAAATTCTCATTTGTTAACTTGGGCCCTAACATTTCTTTTTACGTTATTTGGAATGAAAATTTCATTTCACTAAATTTATCAACAGAACCCACAATAATATGAATTTTAAAATCCTGAATTGAATAATTAAGTACTTAAATTATAATCTCTGAACTAGACTTTGTCAACTACAAATATCATTATTTTTTTCTAAATTTTTGTGGTTATAATTACAACTATATCATCATGCTATTGGTCAAAACCAGGGCCTTGCTAGTCAAGTTGAGTGCTCTAACACTGCTCTATATCCCAGCCCTGTGTTATTCCCAATTCTTCAAAACTGATTTATTGACCAGCTCTAGTATTTTTAGTCACAGTTCAAGAGGAACATTATCAACATTTGCATATCTCATTAAAACTACCTTAATCTATCTCAAGGTGAAATATTTTCTCAATTTATTGTAAACACAGGGGCATCTGTTCTTATTAGTACATTGTCAACTATAGGTTTTGGCTATCGTCAAACTAATCCCCTCGCATCAATATCCCCCCCTTAGTGTGTTCTGTATAACTTTTTAGTACTTTACAAAGAAAATGACCATTGAATAGTCAAGCCACCACTATTTATCTGGTACAGTTGATGTGCAAGACAATAGACCAGATGCTGAGAAAAAACACCAAAGAAGATGCCACTGTAATGCCTTCAGAAAGACTAACTTAGAATGTAAGGGAAAGAAATTCCACTACAGAAAATGTTTTGGGGCAGTGACAGTGCAACCTATAAATGATGCGAGTCAAATTATCAACTGAAACAATGCAGCATGAAGAAGGTACATGGTATAAATAATAGGTTATGCTATAAAGTGTATTTCCTTTTCATCTACCCTGATCCACCTATACTAAGCTCTTCTACCCCCAGACAACACTGCTGGACAGCACTGCTTCTGCATTCTCTGTCAGTCTTGACATCATCCTGAAACATTCATCTTGTAAATTTTCCTTCCCAACCAAATAATCTTTCCTTGTATTGTCATGGTTTTCTTGTGAATTTCAAGTTGCTGATGGGTAACACGAGCAGATCCAGCACACTTACTAACCTCTATCTTTGCTTAGGGAAAAACTCTTCTACCTTAGGTAGTTATTAACTTGGGCTGGAATTCTCTGCCAGTGTGGACTGAAAGAACAAATGATCTCTTACATATTTTTTTTTTCCTGAAGTTCACTGGCATTTAGTGTCAGTGATAGGTTAAATCAGAAGAGTAAAAATACCACCTCCAGAAAGTCTTGGTTAAAATATTCCCAATTTTGTTAATCTAAGAAACACCTTTTGCAGTAATGTGCTATCATATGACCATGACTCTTTAATGTTTATTCTGTCAAATATCAGTTTATTAATTAGAGGGACTAAAACCTCAAAGAAATGTGATACAAATGTCATTCCATTTAAGGCTACTTAAAAGCAAAGTTCATTTCAAAGGTAATGTAAATCTATCTCTGTTCTCATAGGAAGTAAAAGGTAGGTGCTTGTTTTAGTCCATTTAGGCTGTTATTAAAACTACCATTAATTAGGAGGCTTATAAACAGCAGAAATTTATTTCTCATGGTTTTGGAGGATGAGAAGTTCAAGTTCAGACATGACATCTGGTGAGGGCCTGTTTCCTACTTCATAGGTGGTGCCCCCATTTTGTGTTCACATGGAGGAAGGGGCTAATAGCTCTCCAAGGATTCCTTTATGAGGATAACCATTCCATTCATAAGGGTTCTTCCCTCATGACCTAATCATTTCCCAAGGCATGACCTAATACCATCACCTTGGAGGTTAATATTTCCTCGCATGACTGAAGGGGACATTCAGACCACAGTAGAGTGGCACATGCAGGACAAGTTCAAGTAAGGTGGGGCAACTCCATCACAGCATGGGAGAGTCAGGAGAGATGCCAGCTGTGGACCACCAACACTGGGACACCAACAAAGAAAGAAAAAGAAAAGATATTGTCATGGAATAGAAATCTACCATTAATAGAGAATGATCCTGACCACCCCCCCAAAAAAAGTTGTACCTTTCAGTGATGGAAAACAAATACAGTTAGAACTGATTTGTTGCATAAGAAGAGAAGAAGAAGGATGAGAAAAAGGAAAGGAAAGAGATAGGAGAAGTGAAAAAGGAGAAGAAAAGAGAAAACCAATGTTCTTATTTTTTTCTAAGTAATAGTGATTACTTAGATGAACCTTATATTAATTTGCTCATTAACTAATTAGAACTTCACATATGCTTATGGCCATTCACTCTTTCATTATCAGCTCTTTCTGTAAGCTGATGCCTCCCTGAGTGAACTTGCAGCCTGACTTTCATTCTGAACTTCTTTCTATGTGTTCAACCACTGGCCTTGCAAAGTATTGTATCAAAAATTGATCTCATGATATCTTCTGTAATATTGCTTTCCCTTACTATCCTAGCTAATTCAGCGAATGCTATATACAATCTTAAATCTATAATTCTCAGATAACTGTATCTACTTAGCATAAAAATTTTAAGGTATGAGGAGTTATTTTTCATTTATAATTTGCAGAAAGTGGTACCAATTTTCTATTTATGTAACTAAAAAGATTTGAAAACTAGGCTCATGAAATTAAACAAATTACATCGAGTTAAATTATCAAAGCAAATAGCCCATGGCTAAATTGATACATAAATGACTGAAGTTTTAAAAGCTCTATCAAAATTTTAGAGTACTCTGTGCACTCTGCTGTCTGCTACATTTCATCCCCAATACATACTGTCTTTACCCTACTTTAATCTTATGCTCCATTCATTGTTATAATCCCTTTTATACGTGCTGTGCTGCACCTTTCTAAGTTTTCTTTTCCCAAGGACGCTTAGTTTGTTTCAAGTTAACTCTTCTACCTCCAACATCTTCATGCTCATTATTTGCCTAGCAAATATTTGCTCTTCTTTTAAAGGTCATTGAAACCCATCTTGCTACAATGATGCTTCTTAAATCTCCACACTTATCTTCCTTTGTTCTTAATACGCTAAGACATGTTTCAGTCTTCCTTGTATCTCTGGATGCTCAGTACAATGCCTGAATCAAACTTGGAACTTAGCAAATGTTTCCTAAATGAACACTTTTCCATATTAGAAATTAATGTTTAATATATTACAGCTATCAGTAAACCTTGTCTTTCTGCACTGGCTAGCAATTCCACCAAAGATGTCTGTTGCCCATTTTTTCTTCTTAAACTCTGAACAGAAATTTGTACAAATCCAAAGCACTGGCAGTCTCCAGATGTTATTACCAGAAGCCAACAGCTCATCTTCATGGCCTATTCTCAACTCTAGCTCTTTTCCATTGCACATTCTCCTCTTTTAAAGAATTTATTTCATTTAAAATTCAAGCATGTCAAACCTTGTCCTGCATCACAGGATGTAGAGGACATTATTCCAAGGCCTGTGGCTTAATAGGTAGATGCACAAATGTCCCTTTCCATTCAATGTGCTGTGTCGAGGATTTCTGCAGATAATTTAGTTTAACACTCCACAAGAGGTTGAAGTATTTCCCAATGGTTGTGCTTCCTGGAAGAGAATTGTAAGTTTTAGTGCACAGCATTGCACCAATTATTTATAATTAGTCTTTGGCATTCAAAATCATACCATTTTAGTCTGACTATGGCTTTGAATAGCCTCCTGATATCTGTACTCTTTCCTTAAAAATTCTTTCTATCATTTGATCCATGGGTATTTTGGCCATCCTTTTCTTCCATGAGATATCACGCTGGTCCATTACATGATAGCATTATGCAAATCAGACCTAGTGAGCAAAAAATGGGTTCAACTCTAGACTTATAGCTGGAATATGTGTGCATCCAAGAATGGGAAATAAATATGACAAGAAGTCAGGAGCTTTCTACTTCAGTGACATTTCTATAGGCCCAGAGGTAAGTATTTGTCAAGATAGGTTGGATGAATTGCTGCATCTGAAACCTCTAACCATGAAGAAAGAGGCACAATATCTAATGGGCCTCTGTGGATTTTGGAAAGAATATATTCCCTAGTTCCCAATCCATTTATGGAGTAACCCAAGAAACTGCAATTTTTGGAGGCCCCAGAGAAACAGGAAACTCCAAAGCAGGTGTAGGTGTTATGCAAGATGTTCTATCACATGACTCATACAATCTAGCAGATACAAGGGTGTTTGAAGTGTTATTAGTAGATGGGGATGCCATTTGCAGCCCAAGCTGGGTCCATATAGGCGAATTGCTATACAAGCTCTTAGAATTTTGGAGCAGAGTTCTGCCATGCTCTGCAGAGGATTTTTCCATTGAGAAACAATTTTGGTCTCCCACTGGACCTTAGTAGACTAAATGTCTACCATAGGCCATTATGTTACAATGGGAACTGAACTGACCTGACCTTCCCATGATGAATTGATTGTTATTAGACCCCCTAAGTCTTCAGGTTGGGCACACACAACATCACTCCATCATCAACTGAAAGTAGTTTGTAAGTGATCAATGCTGGGCAGGGTTTGAAGACACAATTAAGTTACATGAAGAAATAGCATAAAAATATATATGGCCCTAAGTCCTGGCACATTATTTTCTCTTTCTTTCCTTGGACTTACTGCCTCATGGGGATTCTGTGACAATCAATAGACAGATGAAGAGAAGTTTGGGACATAATTTATGGACTGTGCTGTATAATGTGTAGCAAGGACTGAACTTTGACAGGTGTAACAACAGCCTTTCTGGGACACCCTTAAATGACAGTGCTCAAAGAAAATCTCCCAGTGGTTAGAACATCCAACATTACATTTGGTTTTTCACTTTTCTTGAAAGGAGAAATGACAACAAGTAATTATACTGATTCTTGGGGTGTTTCCAGTGGTTTGGCTAGATGGACAGGAACTTAAAAAGAACTGGAAAATCATTGACAAGGAAATTTGAAAGGAAGATATGTACATATATCTTCCCGAATGTGCAAGAAACACGATGCTATCTGTATCCTTTGTGAATCTCAGCAGAAGAGGACTTTAATAATCAAAGAGATAGGAGCACCTATTCTGTTGATACCAGTCAACTTCTTTATCCATTTAGCCCTGTCTATGCACAGTGGACTCATGGACAAAATGAGAGAAATAGAAGTTATGCATAGTCTTAGCAACAAGGACTTCTGTGCATCAAAGCTAACCTAGCTATGGTCATTCCTAAGTGCCCACTCTGCCAATAGCAAAAGCCAGTATGGAGTCCCTGTTATGGTACTCTTGCCAAGAGTGATCAGCCATCTCTCTGGTTCAAGATTGCTTATATTGGTTATGTTGGAGAGCTCCCATCATAGAAAGCGTCCATTTACTTCTAACCAGAGCAGACACTGAATATATATTTGCCAAGCTCTCATGTACTGCTTCTTCCAAAACTACCATCCAAAGACTTTCAGAAAGCCTTATCTACTATCATGCCATTCCACACAGCATTGTTTCTAATCATGGAACTCACCTCTCAGCCAAATATGTATGTCAATAGGCATACACTCTTGAAATTCACTGGCTTTACCATGTTCCCCATCATCTTGATACAGCTGGTTTGACAGAACAGAATGGCCTACTACAGACTCAGTGACAGTGACACCTAAGTGGCAATGCCTTGCAAGACTGTGCAAGGTTTGCCAGAAGCCTACATAAACTCTCAATCATCATCTAATATACGGTATTGCTTGTTCCACACCTCTGATACATAGATCCAAGAATCAAGGCATAGAAATGCGAGCAGCACCCCTTAGTACTGCCCATAGTACTCTACTGGCAAAACAATTTTTTCTCCTATTCTTATGACTTTATGCTCTACTGACATACATATTTTAGTCCCACCAGGAGACACACATTCATTAATTGAACTAGAACTTAAGATAGTGGCCAATTTGGATTCCTCATACCTCTGCGTCAACGGTGTGTGTGTGTGTGTGTGTGGCAGGGGGTTACTGTGCTGACTGGGATGATTTTTCCTGACTGCTAAAGGGAAGTTGGACTGTTACTCCATAACAGAGCTAAAGAAAACTATGTCTGGAATACACGAAATCCCTTAGGGCATTTTTTGAGTTATGATCCCCTGGGTGACAAGATGAGGTACTTCCTAAAACAGTCAAATATCAGTCTCCAGAACCTGTGTATAAGTTATGTTACATACAAGAGACAAAATGAGGTTGCAGAGAGAATTAATGTTGCTCATAAGCTGACCTTAAAATAGGATGATTATCCTAGGTTACTCAGGTAGTCCCAAAGTAATCACAAAAACCCTTAAAAAAGGATGAGAGAATTAGAAGTCAAGGGAGCATAAAAAGGAATAATATAGCTGGTTTTGAAGAAAGAGGAAAGGAACTATAAGCCAAGGTAATTGGATAGCCTCTAGAAATTGTAAAAGGCCAGAAAATAAGGAAATATGTTCTTCCCCAGAGCTTATATAGAAGAAGCCTCCTCAACACTGTGTAGCCTTTGTTGCATCTTTTTTCTGGTAGTGGGGATTAAACCCAAGACTTCACACTAAGAAAAATCCTCTGCCCTTTTTATGCACTTTTATTTTGAGAGACATCTGGCTAAGATACCCAGCCTGGGCTTGAACTTGAGAGCCTCCTGCTTCAGCCTTTCAGAGTGCTAATATTACAAGCATGTGCCACACACCAGGCCTTTGTTATACTTCCAACAGTAATATAACACGTGTGTGTGTGTGTGTAGTTTAAACCCTTAAATTGTGGTAATTTGTTTAGAGCGACAATAGAAAAATAATATAATTACCTATACTAAGAATTTTCTTTTGTCACTATGACCATTTCATGGGAAGTCATTTCCGAATTCTACAAAGGATGCCTCATAAGATCAAAGAACAACCCCTAGTCATTTAGCAGAATGATGTACAAAATATGCCATATTTGTACTTAGGGGTGAAACTGAGTTCACTTCACTACAATATTACATGACAGTAATAGTCAGGACTTCTCTGATTTGACGATAAAAATTTGCCAACTTACATGCAACCTACCTATATTTGCACCCTTCTTGTCAGTTTCTGCATCGTATTTAGCAATCTATTGCCTCTCTTCCTATCTACAAGTGATTATTTGAAACACACGCTCTTCTACTTGCATAGGCATGGACTGAGTTGGTTATTGCTCCTCTCTTTTGTGTATTTAATCCCTCCCTTGGGAACAGAAAATTCTTATTGTTGAATTTAACCAAGATCCAATTCTTTCCACGACAAAACAACACCACGAACAAACCAAAGCACTTTTTCTTGTTCCCTATCCTATCACTCACCTGTACCTTGAGAAGAAATGCTCAATAATATAAGTATGCTACTTCATGCATCAATTTGTCATCTATCCTTTTTTTCATTCAGCCACACATGCAGTGATATCTCTCCCTAAGGTAACCAATGACCTCTATGTCTTTAAATCCAATGAATGTTCCTGGGGCAGTTGGCATCCTTGACCACTCCCAAACGTGCTTTTTATCCAAACATTTGGTTCTTTACCATTCTTTATCTATTCAAGGATGCTATTCTATTTACATAATTATTGGTCTCTATATCACAGCCTGGCACTTACACAGGGAAGTGTTGATTCATTAAGTATAATCTCTATATTGACTTAATTGTCTTTTTAAATGTATGGCTGTGGGCCGGTGAGATGGCTCAGCGGCATAAGCGCCTGCCTTGCAAGTGCGAGGGCCCGAGTTCGACTCCCGGAACCCACATACGAAAAAGGGGCTGGTGATATCGCTCAGCGGCACGGGTGCCTGTTGGCGCGCGAGGTCCTGAGGTCGACCCTCCGGTACCCACAAAAAAAAAAAAAAAAATTGAATGTATGGTTGTGATTATCTGATTATAATTGTGTTTTTAAATGTATGTTTGTGATTATCTGATTAATGTCTATCTTAGGAAAATATAAGCTACTGGATTGTGTAGGCTTATGCTTGTTTTTGCTTATCGTTATAATCGTAATTCTAAAATTATTGCTAAGCATAATCCCAAGGAAATTGATAAGCACTCAAAATTTTATTGAGTAAGTTTTAAAAATATATATATATACACAGAATAAAGCATGGCAAATCAATAATCATAATATGTACTGAATGGTAGTATGTGGGAAGAACATGCTAAATACTTCATGTGTTCTCTGTGTTATTAAAAGATGTATTTGCATGTAAATGACCCAATGAAAGTAGTAAATTCATCACACAAAGTAGAAAATAGACACTTTAGAAGAGGCAAGGAAATTTTCTGAGACTCACAAATAAGATCTGGCAAAATTAAGATAAAAAAAATACATATTTAGCCAAAATCCATGTTATATTGTCCCATATCTATCCTATCCTATTTAAAATTTTGATGTTGTGATCATCATGTTTTTGCACTGATTTTGATTTTTAAAATATTGTCTGAACTATTGTTTTGTTTTTTGGTGCACCCTTAAATTTTGTGGCAAGGCAAATATCTCCTGCTAGTCTGGACATACACACTTTCAGGAGAGCTCAGTAAAAACGTATATCCTAAAAGTAAGCTGTACTTGGAAAAAAGCCACACAGAGCAGTCTATCTGAGGGAAAATTAGGAAAAGCCAGTATACTTAACCAGACGAGAAGAATGACAATGAATTTAATAACAGACTCTAGTGATCTGGAGCAGCAGTAACAGATGATCCTCTACCACAGCCAAAGACAGAAGAGAATGACTGACTTCTGAGATTTTATATACAGACATTAAAATATGTTTACACCTGGTCCAAAAATCACTTACAGCACCTTCTGTTGGTCCAAGCAAGTCACAAAACCAGCCTAGATTCAAGAGGAGGACAAATGTACTCCATCTCTTGATGAGAGGGCTTGGAACATTACTGGTCAAGTAGGAGTTTCCTCAGGTTGGAAAATAACTCATGTGTTTTTTCACAGATTGTGTATCACAAGTACAAACAGCTGCATATGAGAATGGCAGCACTGTGTACCATTATTAGCACTGAGTGAATTACTCATTTGTAAATCTATGGTAATGTGGCTGTGACATACAAAGAACTGTATGTCATTGTTTCATTTTGCCTGTTGGTGCTTCACAGAGAACCTCATCTTGATAATTGTGGAAACCACACTTTGCAGTGTTCTAATTGTCTTTTGGGGAGAAGGGATGATTCTCAAATTATAGGCATCCCAAATATTTTTATTGTTTTGTTTGTTTGGTTTTTATATGTATTTTTCTGATGGAAGGGAGGTCCATACCTACCCCGATAGACCTCTCTGCACACTGAACAAGATATGTCCAGTGCTCTTGGAGCCATGCGGTCACCAGTTTCAGACCCAGGAGAGGCCACAGGCAGAGCAGAAACGACAACATGATTTGAAGCAAGTAGAAGATCTCAAAGCCATTTCTACTAAAAGCGTGTTTTCTCACCAACACTTATACATACCTCCAAAGATAAATACAAATATCTCAGAAACACCTGAGAATGGACTACACAGATTATCCTCTGGCCTCAGCCTTCTGGGTGCAGATGCAGTTTTTCTGTCCACTTCTGAAGTGAAGGAATGAATCAAGGAAGCAAGTCCGCTCAGTTTACTGCCTCCAACAAGGTTTCATTATGAATGGAAATTGTTATTGAAAAACTTTTTCCCCTTTGTATTGTTTATATACCTGTTTAAATTCAAATTTGAGCCAGCAGCTAGGAAATAAGATTATTTGAAGTGTATAGCAAAAGTCTCATATGCTGAAGCCTGATTTATCGAGAAGCATAAACCCTAAATTATACACCTCCCACTTTCTCTAAATTGAACTGCCCACATCTTTGTGGGGCTGCCCACAAGGTGTCTAATGAGTTATATGCCAGTGCTTATTTAAAAAGAAAAGAAACCAAATAGAGCGTAACTGAAACCTGGGTACATTTTGTTTTTGTTTTGTTTCAGAGAGCTGTCAAAAATTTCAGTCCAATCTTAAAGTTGTTGCTTCCCTTTATTGCAAGTCGACTTCAGAATTTTAGTTACCTCTTGCTGCAAAAGGTTTCAGTTTACACGGTGGCAGGAAGAATGAAGATCGATGGTTGCTGGGTCTGGTTGGTCATACCAATTTGTACTGCAATCTAGGTACTGCAATCTCTGAGATTTGAGTTTAAATGTGTGCCTTGCAGCTTTGGAAGAAAGATGCAGTCTGCATACAGCACTGCTAGTTTATTCCCAGGGCAAGACATCCATCAGGATTGCACGCATAGGCATTTCAAGAGTTAGATAAAGGAAAGAGATGGGATGAGGTCAGGAAAGAAGGGAGCAAGGGAAGAAGAAAGGAGGAAGAGAGACAAGGAAGATAGAAAGAAGACAGAAAGTAAGGAATATGATATGTTTTCTTATACTAGCAAAAATTACAGCTGAATCTCTCAGAGAATAAGTCCTGGTTAATTTATACAAATATTCATGATTAACATATAAAACTCAATAATACTCTTTATTGAGTAATATTATTCAATAAATGCAAGCTTAATAAGAGCCTTATAATAGCTAAACTTCAGTACACACTGAATATTAAACATTCGTGCACTGTATTTACTAGAATATACTTCTAATTAATACCAATTAATTATATTTTACATCTTGCCTTTGAGACATTCTGCTTCTGATTTGTACTCTCCAATATTGCAATTTTGAAATATTTACATTTGAGAATTTCTGTAGGATTCATAATTTAATATTTTTTTTCCACATAATCACAGAAAATTTGACCTGAAACCCAGAGCACCTTCTTAGTTTATAAATTTAAAAATAAGTAACACAAAATGTTAACACTTTGTTTTTAAATTTTACAAGGCAACCACATTCCAACTTTCAGTAGTCTAGTTTCTTGCTAAGCCTTTGGACAAGCCATATAATATCCTACTTTACACATGTGACTATTTCGTTTTCTTGTACTATGAAACCCTAAGGAA
This sequence comes from Erethizon dorsatum, assembly GCA_028451465.1. NCBI lineage: Eukaryota > Metazoa > Chordata > Mammalia > Rodentia > Erethizontidae > Erethizon > Erethizon dorsatum. The sequence continues at coordinate 33,357,215 of CM051823.1, forward strand.
AGGCAGCGTTTGTAGTGGAGGAAACATTTTCACAGTTCATTTTACACATACAAAGCTTGACTTTGTTGCGTCAGGTGTGTATTTAAGTGCGGGTAGCTACGGAGAGAATGGAGGGTGCAGGCCAGAATTTCCCTCCTTAGCAAATACCAAATATGCTTCTTTGTTTGCCTGTTTATTTCTAGAAGGCATGTATTTACCAAGAAAATATTCTCTTTTAAGTTGAGGATGAATTTAAGTTCAGTTAGTGACACTGAATTCTAAAATGATTAATAATCTAGAAACAGAAATCTCGCGTTCAAATAATAGGAGTAGGTTTAATTTAGCACTACACAGAGACTAAATATCTTTCAGATGGAAAAAAGGCTTTGGATCTATAAAATTAAAATTAATATATTTATTTAATAGAGAAGGATTCTCAATGTTTATATTACATACTTAGAAAAGTGTTGTTTTTTTTTTTAATCTAAAACAACTTAAAAACCCCTCTGGCTTTTTCTTCCAGTTTAGATTGTCCTATAGTAGTAAACAAAGACCATGGGAGAATTTAAAATGGTGAGTGAATCATTAAATACATTTAATCCAGGCTAGAAATTATATATATATATATATAATTATATATATATATATATATATATATGCATTACTCTCATTCAGCCTTTTCATTTTCATTAAAGCATTGTATTGAATAAGTTAAATATGTCTGTTCCCAATTTAAAATGGTAATGAGAAGCTTAAAATAAAAATCAGTGCAATAAGGAATATCAGGGACATGCATGACAATTTTAATTAAAGGATTCTTTACCCTTGCCTTAGCTTTGATTTTGTTCTTTTGACCAAAAAATAATATTGGAATCTTCATATAAAAAAGAAGAATCTTTATATAGAGAGAATTGAAATGTAGAATCTGTTATTAGAACGGTTTTTCAAAATCTATACGAAGCCATAACCATACTATCTGAAACAACTCCTTTTTGCAATTATTACAAGTATTATTTGAAAATGTTTTATTCAAATCACTTTGATCAGAAGTTTACCTTTACCTGATGGCTTTCTGAGAGTATTTTTAGTACCTCCTCAATTTGACTATGTAGTAAGTGCTGTTTCATTCTGCATTACAACATTACCTTATAATGTAAAATGGTTTATCCAAGACTCTACATGGGTGAGTGAAAGGCATTACTTCCAAATGTCCCTGTAAGGCAAAATATTTCCCCGTGATGTGGAGGAATCTGTTGTTTTTAAAATGATTACTGACATTATATTTTATATTTATATTTTAAGTCCAGGTGATATTAAAAGATAGTGATTTAATGTAGGGCAGCAAAAAAGAAAAAAGAGGTTAGCTGAGATGATAGTTTCATCTGAAAAGAAAAATATTTCAAATGAGGAAAGATATCAAGTGCTTGGAGTTGGGGCATAGGTAGGTAGATTACAAGACCACAAGAGGGCAGCAGAAGGTGCAAAACTAATGAACTGAGCTAATGCATGTGGAATGACTGCAGAAGGGCAGATTTTTTAATGAAGAAGAAATAGTCCTAGAGTGAGTGTGAAAATGAAAGGGAAGAGGGAAGGACGAAGGAAGAAAAATAGGAAGGGAGGATAAAAGGAAGAATACATGAAAGGAAGTAAGAGAAGTAGGGAAAGAAGGTAGAAGGGAAGGAAGAAAGGAAGGAAGGAAAGAAGAGGTCCCAAGGAGAGAAGGACGTGTGTGTGTGTGTGTGTGTGTGTGTGTATGTGTCTGTGTGGTGCAATGCAAGTCGCTGTGTGTTCTATCAGTAGCTAATGTGTGATCATTGGTGAACCTCCTCCCTCACACACACAAAAAAGAGATTTTATCTGTGCCTTTTGTTTTTCTCACATGATTCATTTATTCTCTCCTAAGTAATTAGCCCTCCATCAAAACCCTGCCCCTGTGTCTCTGTAGGCCTCATCCAGGAGCCAGAAAGGTCACTTCTCTAAATTTTGTTTGATTTTTTTTTTTATCATTTTCAATCATTTCTTGCCAAAGGTTATGCTTCTTAACTATGGTCAACATACCACTAGAGAATGCAAGGTCTGCATATTAATTAATTGTGCCCAGTTCTTTCCAAAGAACACAGAATACGTACAAAATAATTTAAGTCTTTTCCCTACACAGCTAATCTATCATTTAACTGCTGTATTTGTTTTCCATTTTTGCTTCAGCAATATTGAATTAAATTTAAATTACACTCAAATTTAGATGAAGATATAACATTATACATAGTAAATAGAGGCAATTTTCAAGGGAGGAACATTTCATTCATTCTCACATTTTGTCATATTTATTACATAGATGTTAGATAAATGCATCCTCGTGAGGTCACGTAAGAACCAGCAGTCATAATCTAGTACAGAATACAGATAATGAATCAGGTCTAGCTCTCCAGTTCTCACAATTACATCACGTGTACAAATTTCATCATAATTTTCAATAGTGAATATTATTTCTGGTCTTGATTATCTGAGCTAGAAAGTCCAAGAAAAGGGAGAGAGAAAATATTTCTTAAATTATACTGATTAATAGCAATTATACTGATATGCAACAACATTCATTGGTAGATATTCAATTCATACTGCTCCCCAGACCAGTAACTGTGAAGCTTTGAAAGGGAAGATAACTATTTATGACATAATATGGTTTTACCTTTTCTTGTCTGCTCCTGTTTTCTATCAAGTGTCCTTAGCTATAACCAGGAAAATGATCAAACGTTGGGCCACAAAGTGGTAAAAAGGTTTCAAGAAGAAACTTGTAATACATGGAGCTAGAAATAGTGCAGAGATCACTATGAGAGGAAAGTAATGATTTGTCCAAGTCAGAACACTTGCTAATTTTGAGGAAAATAATGAACACTTATTATATACCAGGCATTCTTCTAAGTGCTTTAGATTTATTACCCATACAGGTCTTGAAGCAACCTTGTAATTTAGCCTATTATTACCCTATCAATTTTATAGTTGAAGAAAATAAGACAAGGAGAGTCAAATCATTTGCCTGAGGTCATATGACCAGAATGTGGAAAGTTTTACTGTAAAACCAGCCTTTTGTAAATGTTAGTCTCTCTAGCAGGGATCTGGAGAGGACACGAAAACTACTGTGCCTATAGCAGAGCCTTATTTCCATCCTTTTCAATTAGCAGGGAATAAGAAGCTAAGAAAAATACCTAGAGGCCAGCAGAATGATTGAATGAAAGCATTTGCTTGCACCATAGAAAAAGAGAGGTGTGTGTCACCTGACTCACAATGTAAGCTGGAAAATTAGCTCAAAGGTAGTTGAACTAATTTCTGAATTATATCCAATATCTTTTGTGTATTTTAAAATGTACATGTAAATTTTTTTATAGTTGTGCATTACATATGTTTCTATCCAAAACACTTAAAATGATGGAAACAAAATTGGACTGAGAGTCAGGAGATGCTGCTTCTGTAGCTACGTCTTTCACCTTATGACCAATTAACTCAACCGAACTGTTTCTTTTTACATAAAATTAGATAGATGATAGATGATAGAGAGGTGATAGATGATAGATAGATAGATAGATAGATAGATAGATAGATAGATAGATAGATAGATGATAGATAGGATATAGGTTTGACAGTGGGGTCTCTTTCAGTTCCATTTGTAATGATATATATAAAATTACACACATTAGATTCCCTTTTACCCAATTCCTTTTTTTTTATGCAATACTCTGTGTATTAGTAAAATTTCTGTTGCTGGGGCAAAATACTTGACATGCACAATTTAAAGAAGAAAAGATTTATTTCAGATCACGGTTTCAGAGGTTTCAGTTCCCGGTTGTATAACTCCAAGGCAGAAGTGGCATGGCAGAGAAACTCTGCTCACCACCTGGCAGCCAGAAAGCAGAGAGAGTAAGGGACAGCAAGAGACAGAGGGAAGGATGGGGGCACAATATACTCTTCCAAGCTGTGTCCCTAGGGACCTACTTACTACAACTGGACCCCACCCTCCAACAGCCCATTCAGCTATGAAGTCATCAACAGGTTAGTCCATTGATGAGTTTAGTGCCCCGTGATCTAATCACATTCAGACAGCCCCACTTCTGAACATATGAGCCTTTTGGGAGATATATATATATTTTTTTTATCTAAGCCATAACATTCAGAAAGCGAGAGAGACAGAGCTTCATCATACTGTAGTTGACCCTCCAGGGTGATGACTCCAGAGAATTACCTCTATATTCCAATTTCTAGCCATCTAGGCAAGCCAGTGCTTTGGGAGATGTTTTCCTCATGGAAGAAATAAAGCTTTTCCGAGGACTTCTATCTGTGTATGTTGAGTGTGTGTTTTCTCCCCACCTCCTCTCTCTTATTACTGTTGTCATCATTAGAGTGTAACCTGCTATTAACTCTTCTTGGCTGTTAAATCAAATTGTACCTTATTTCCCAACCTTCAGACTCTGTCCACTCTAATCCATCTTCCCAAGAACTGTCAAAGGCATCTTCCTAAGTGTGACTGTGATCATGCTACTTCCCTCCTCAAAAATCTTCGGCGAAGACCATTTTTACCAAATCAAATGTGAACACATAACAATATGCTTAGGGCTCTCTGGAGGGTGACACACAGACAGCATTCTCAAGAGGCAAAACATAATTAAAGAAAATCTATGTACTAGACACCAGATATTCTGTTCCTCATTTTCTTCATTTATAAATTAGGTTAGAACATGTAACTTGAGGTCGCCTTTGAAAACCAATATTTTGGCCGGTGAGATGGCTCAGCGGCTTTAGCGCCTGGCCGGCAAGCGCGAGGGCCCGAGTTCGACTCCCGGAACCCACATACGAAAAAAGGGCCGGTGATATCGCTCAGCAGCATGGGCGCCTGCTGGCGCGCGAGGTCCTGAGGTCGACCCCCGGTACCCACACAAAAAAAAAAAAAAAAAAAGAAAACCAATATTTTGTGCATATGTCTTTTCAGCCTTAATACCTAATTCTCTATATCAGACACACAGTATCACCAATACACACAAAACTAATGGCCATCCCTAAGATACAGACTGTGTTTCTAACCAGTGTGCTTGCGTTCATACGCTCTTTCTATTTAAATGGTCATCCCTCTAATGTATCAATCAAAACCCTGCCCATCGTTAGAATAATGCTCAAATTATCATCCGAAGTTCTCTCTTTTGACTCCCAAGCTCTTATGAAAATCATTGCATTCTCTTTATTTATGACTGCATCTTTATTCAAGTTAAGCGTCAGATCAGAAGATACCATGTTTTTCTCAACATCTTATCTCCCTTGGACCTTCTTCACTATGGGTTTTAAAAAATATAAAATGAGGGCCGGTGAGATGGCTCAGCGGCATAAGCGCCTGCCTGGCAATCGCGAGGGCCCGAGTTCGACTCCCGGAACCCACATATGAAAAAAGGACCAGTAATATTGCTCAGCGGCACAGGCACCTGCTGGCGCGCGAGGTCCTGAGGTTGAGCACTGGTACCCACCAAAAAAAAAAAAAAAAAAAAAAAAAAAAAAAAATATATATATATATATATATATATATATATATATATATATATAAAATGAGTTCCTGTGAGATGGCTTAGCTGCACAAGGGCCTGCCTGGCAAGCACAAGGTCCTGAGTTCGAGCCCCGGTACTCATATAAAAAAAAAAAAAAATATATATATATATATATATAGATAGATAGATAGATATATAAATGATTCATTGAACTATGATACATGAAATTTAGAAAATAAAAGATTTAATTTTCTGAAAAAAACTTCAGATGAAATTAATATGCCTTGATGATGTTCCGGAACAATGCTCCCCTACTTCTCCTGTGGTGATTCAGGGAGGCCAGAGTTGTGAAAGGGCGTTGCTAACTCACAGCCTCAGAGAGGGAAGAAACTCCCTTTGTGACTTGATTTGTGTCACTAAAAGAACTCCTCTGGCACAAATAAAATCTCTAAAGAAATAATGTTGAACACAGCTGTCAATAAGACCTTGAAAAGAAGATATTTCTAAGAATCAATTTGACATCTTAGAATGTTTAAAAAAACTTACCCTTATGAGAATTCTATCTTAAAACTAAAAAAAAATACTTGTATTTTCTTAAACACACCTATTTAATAACAAAATAAATTAAGAAGAACATATCATCTTTAAAGAATTTTACAGGATGCTAGGCTTATCTTTGTAAGAGAAAAGAACTGAAAACAGACCTATTTAGCTATGTCATAATATAAATACCTGTCACCTTTCCTCTGACAATACTGATGATTTTATATCTTGGAAAGCATGTCTTAATTCATGACTTGTGAAACTTAACTAAATCTAGTTCTTGAAATACATTATTTCTCATTTGTTTTCTCTAAAATTAAAGCATAACACTAAAAATAAAGCAACTAAGCACAAATACAGTAAGACAAGCTTCCCAAAATTATATCAAAAATCACCATTTAATTTCGGAAAATATTAATATTTTGGATAAAAATAAGTAGACATAGTTCAAGACAATTTTCATCAGAATATTCTAACTTATTCTTTTGCCTCCGGGGTTTCTTCTATTTCCAACTCTTGTCTTTGTATTCCACCCCTCCTCATTAGCCATGACTTTTGTGGAACCTCCAGAAAAGTGAAAACTTTTAAAATAAGGAAGAGTGACTATTGTGACTTATCCTCAAAAAAAAATTCCCAGGTGTATGTTGCCTTCCAAATGTATTTGAGCAGAATAATTATCTGTACTCTTTCATGAAAAATTGAAACCCTTTACCTAACCAGTTTAAACTTTTGCATGTATATCTTCATTAGATTTATTAAATTACTTAAATGAAATTGTAAAAAATAGGATCCTCCTCCAACATAGATATAGAAAATGCACTCAAGACAGCTTTACACTGTAGTACAGCAATGTGTAAGCTGCTTGTCCAGGTTGTGTTAGCCATCCTAAAATTCATTTAATTATGTTTCAATTAAATATAATTTTATAACAACAGATGTTCCTGATTTCACCCAGTGTTATTCTTTGTGGAAACATGGGTACAAAAGACATATCCTTCATGTTCTCAGCCTTTCTATGCAATTTCCTTATGTTCCATGAACATGTTTTCTATCTCATTACAACGTCACTATCTTATACTAGTATCCTTGTGACTGAATAATATATCTTCAAGACACTGATATTGTGTTTCCTTTGAGAAATAAGGTAGTGCCAATTGACTGAGATGTGGATTTCAAATCAGATATACCTTGGATCTGCTGCAGACATTTAAATGCCAATTTATATTAAACATTTTTTCTGTGATTGTCAACTTGCTCAAGCAAGTTAAGGGCAAACCTGTCTTTATATGTGAATTGGTATAATGTCATTTGCGAATAGACTGATAAAATGCAGATTGTAAAATGTAGAACAACTTTTAAAATTATAAATCAAGATGAAATGTAAATATACCAATTAGTGAATTAGAGTGAACTGATCTAATCCTCCTCAATGAAGGCAAAAGAAGACAGGAAACAAAATAAAATAACAGGTGAGAAAAAAATTTAAAATAGCAATGATGATGCATATGACCTCAGGCAAATTTAATAATTACACTAAATGTAAAAGAACTAAGCACCTAAATTTAAGGAGAGAGATTGACAAACTGGATCAAAAATAAAACCACTTTGTTCTTTATTAGAAACCCATTTTTAAATTGATGAAATACATAGTTTAGAAGTAAAATGTAGAAAAAGATAGGTCTTGCAATATTAGCCATAAAACATTTAAATGAATTCCTTAACATTAGACAAAGTAAACCTTAAAACAAGAGCTACTAAAAAGGATAAAACAAGATAATATTTAATGATTATAGCATCAAATTATTAAAAGAATGTAAGAGCTCTAAGTGTGCCTGCACTGGGGACCGAATCTTCAAAATACTGAAAGTATGACAGAACTGAATGGAGAATTAAAAATATGTGTTGTAATTAAAGACACTAACACTCTTGACAGAAAATCAATAATGCTATGGAGGAGTTGAAAAACACTGTCAACCAACTAAGTCTAATTGACATAGAATACTCTACTATACATCATTAAAATCCATTACCCTTTTCAAGAAAAAATTCATAAATATAGATCATAAAACAAGCCTCAAAAAATTCTGAAAGATTGAAATTATGAGAGTATATTTTCTGGATAAACAGAAATTAAGTCATATGTCAATAACAGAAAAATATTTAAAATTCCTAAATCATTGCAATTTTGAAGCACAAATTTTTTAAAAATCTGTAACTCAAAGAGGAAGTTGCAGAACAAATTAGGAAATATGTTGCACTGAATAAAAATGAAAACACATTATGTCAAAATGTGTGGAATGGCGCTAATGTAATGCATAAGAAAGTTTTTAATTTTAAAGACGAACTATAAAGAAGAGTCTAAAACAAATTATCTAAATTTTCATATAAAAAAAGCTTAAAGACAAAATTGAACATCAAAAGTAAACAAACGTTAGAAAATGTTAATGATGTGCCAGGAAACAGAATAGAAAGTAAAGGAATGGAGAAAATCAATGAAACCTTGCAAAGAACAATAACATGGTACATCTCTTGCTAGATTTATCAGGATAATAGAAAGCAAAAAGACAAAATTATCAATACTGGAAATAAAAGTGAGACTATCATAGATCTCACAGATATTAAAAGGATAATGAAAGAATAAGATAAAAACTGTATCTCAACAATTTTGAAAACTTAGATGAAGTGAATTAATTTCTCAAAAGTCATATTACCCAAGCTAATTCAGAAGAAAACTGAACAATCTGAAAATTCCTATACCTATTTGTGAAGTTGAATTTTCAGTTAAAAATGTTCTTACGAAAGGAACAGGAAGCTCAGATGTCTGTACTAATATGTTTCATCAAGCATGTAAAGAATAATTTATACTAGTCTTCCACAAACTCTATCAGAAAATTGGGGAAGAGAGAAAATTTCCCACATAATTTTAGAAGGAAAGCATTACTCTGACACTAAAATTTTCAAGAACGTTTCAAAAAAAAATAAAACTTTCCACCAATAACTTCAGGAATGTGGACACAAGTGCCTTTAAAATATTAAGCAGCCTGTATATCCATCAACAGATGAATGGATAAAGAAAATGTTGTATTTATACACAATGGAGTAGCACTCTGCCACAAGGAAGGATAAACTTGAGTCATTTGTAGGAAGATGGATGCACTTTGAGAGTATAATGTTAAGTGAAATAAATCAGACACATGAGCTTAAGTATGACATGATTTATCATATAACAGTTATATAAATAAAGTGCAAAATAAAAGAGATAATAGGAAATATCAAAATGGATATTTAGCATATGGGAAGGGAATCGAGACACGGAAGGAGGGAGAAGTGAGGGAAATTAGATTTTTAAAAGGGAGGAATTGTGAAGTGCTGTGTAGATGCAAGTCCCTATAAGAAATGTGATCTTAATGTACTGTAAACATGTCATATATATATACATATATACATATATATATACATACATATATACATATATATATATGGGGTTCAAGAGATTGAAGGAGGATGAGGGAGGGGAGCTGGTTAAAAGAAGGTATTAAGAAATGTCATGTAAGTATACCATGTAATGGTGGATACATTGTGTCAACTTGAGAAGTTTTGAAGTTTAACTAAGTGACTCAGCAGGGGGCCAGGGTAAACTTTGTTAAACATCCTGAGCCTGTGCAAGAGGAGGGCATAGAGATGATGTGAGTGTTACACCCACCCTAGGGAGTGGTAGCCTGCTAACAATATAAGGGAGGACAAGAGGCTTGCTTTCCCCCTTTTCTGCTTTTGTTGCTTTGCTGTCTTCTGCTCCCTTGAACTGTTGCCCCTTTGCCAAGCCACCCTGCCTTGGAGCCAGTTGATTAAGACTGAAACCTCCACAAACTGTGAGCTAAATAAACCTTTCCTTCCTTAATTTTGGGTTTCAGGTATTTTGTCCCAGCAATGAGAGAAAAGTAACTAACACATAGCAACACCCCAAAATGAATATAATCATTATGTACTACAAATATATAACAATAAAAAATAAATAAATTAGCATAACTAAGCAATCAATACATTACAAAGGCATTACACCATGGGGTTTATTTTAAGAATTAAAGGTTGATGTAAGAATAAAAGTATCATTTGAGAGTGAACATATGAGTTTACCCAGCTTTCTTTATATAAAGACAGAATAAAAATATTACTTGTATTTCTATATCCTGAGAAAAATCAAAATTAAAGCAATAATATTTATACAAAAGTATATTTTCATGGAAAAAATACCAAAGCTTTTATAACACCTGCATACCGAATGTATAAAAATTGCTAAGAAAAATTAAAGATGATCTAAATAAATATTGATGTTGCAAAATAGTTGATAAAGTTAAAATATTAATTATCTGAAAATAAATCTCTAGATTCAACTCAATTATAATCAAAATTTGAGTATTTTTATAGAAAGTAATAACCTAAGACTAGCATTTACATGAAAATTTACAAAATGAAAAATAAGTGAAATAATTACAAAGAATGAAGATGAAATGATTATGTTACTTAATTCAAGGTTATTATTATACAGTACTATAATTAAGACAATGCATTACTAGCTGAAAGACATATGACTCAATGGAACAGAAAACTCTAGAAATATACCAGAAAAAATAGTTTGTTTGATTTTTGATAGGTTGGTAATGAAATAAAACAAGGAAAAGATTTTTTTTAAATGGTACTATGATAACTGAATATTCTATACAGGGGAAAAATAAAGCAACCTTTTGTCACACACAAAAATTAACTTGAAATAAATCTAATATAAAAGTTACAATATAAGACTTTGAGAAGAAAAATGTTTGTGTCTTTGTGGAAGACAAATTTTTCTTTGAGAGTTCATAAAAAGCAGAAACACAAAAGAAGCAATTTAAAAATTGAACGTTATCGAAATTTTCAAAAATATTTTCATAGGAGAATGAACAGTCATAATTTCGAGGAGAAGTATTTTCAGTTGTACTTCTTAAAGTCAGTTTGTATCAAGAATATAGAAAAATCTGTATCTTTAAGTATAAGACAAAAACATTTTAAAAGGACAAAGTTTTGAACAAGACTTCACAGAAGCCGGTGAGACGGCTCAGCGGCTTAAGCGCCTGCCTTGCAAGCGCGAAGGCCCGAGTTCGACTCCCGGATCCCACATACGAAAAAGGGGCCGGTGATATCGCTCAGCGGCATGGGTGCCTGTTGGCGCGTGAGGTCCTGAGGTCAACTCCCCGGTACCCACAAAAAAAAAAAAAAAAGAAGACTTCACAGAATAAGATATGTGAGTGTACACAAAAAAGATGTTCAACATCATTATCCCCAGAGAAATGCAAATTAATATTAGTGTGAAATACCACTTTATAAACATAGAAAGGACTAAAATTTAGAAGACTGTGAGTATTAAATGTTTCTTATGATGCGGAACCACTGAAAATCTCATATATTGGTAGTAGAAATGCAAAGTGGTCCAGCCACATTAAAAATAGTTTGGAAGTTTCTGACAAAGTGTAGCATAACCTTATCATATGAACCAGGAACCACAGGAGTATATATACAAAATAAATGAGAACGTATGTCCAAATATTTGTACACAAATGTTCATAAAAGCTTTACTTATAGTAACCCAATCTAGGAACAACTCCTGGAAAGCATCAATTGTGTATATGGATAAACAAACTAGGGTAATAAAGCAGGGCAAAAAAACAGAGCATGCTACTGATACAAACAGTGATGTAAATTAGTCTTTAAAACACACTCAGGAAGAAAGTAGCCAGAAATACATGTTTTGTCGTTCACTTGAAACTTGTGGACAAATCCAATATACTGAGCAAAAGTAGATCAGTGATCACCAAAGGCTAGAGAAGGAGAAAAAGTTGACTGATTCCTACATCTTGCTTAATGTGCACAGATCGAGCAAAATTCTTCACTGCACTTACAATATATGCCAGTTGTATTTTGTAAATTAGATCTCACATGATGCATACTAAAACTGTTTCTCTAAAAAATTAGAGCAGAATATTTGTATTATACGAGTCTTATTACTTCACAACCCATAAAAAAGCACCTATGTGCTCTAAAATAAATGGGCTAGAGTTGATAGCAAATCAGTTCAATTAATAAATTTATTATAAATGAAAATTTCCAGAAATATCCCAAACTAATAGTGCTTTAGGATGTCAGTAAGCAGTATGACTTCATCTTCCATCCTTTGCTTTCATAAAAGAGACTGCTCTTTTCAGAAATCCTGAATCATAAAGAAAAAGCCTAAGGAGTACAGGAGATCCTGTCAGCCCTAGGTAGAAAAAGCAGACCATCAAGTTTTTTCTACATGGAGTGAGGCCCTTGTTCAATGTAAGGGCCATTCTTCTGTCAGCATTTAATAAACAGCCAACCACAGAAAGTACTACCCTTGACAATTGCAAGGTAAACCGAAGAAAATTTAATTTTATGTGGAATTAGAATTTGTTTTCAATCTACCAACTGGAAGAATAAGGAAAAGAGGACAAACATGTTGGCAGTCCACTGATCTGACTCTTTTGTGTTCGATAGATTTGGTAAAATTGAGAAATACACTACTTTCTTCCTGATCAAGAGAAAGCGAGAAAGTAGCCTGTGAGGCAGAGACTCTACTGCCTTCCACAGTTCGTCAGTGCACACAGATCTGGCCTGTAATGAAGCCATTTACATGCAGATGCAGGCCTGAGTGTGTGGACACCAGTCCCAACTCTGGGAATTGTTGTTTCATCTAATCAAAAGAAATTTGCACATGAAAGCCACATCCGTGTTCATTAACCCCACAGCTCTCTCAATATTGCTTCTCTATTATTCCTAACAAAATTGCAAACCTTTATATGATTAGGTACCCCACTTCAGAGCTTTATTTTCCTCCCACCCCCAACCTAGGCCTGCATGTGAATGAAAAACTGCATATGGTTCTGTAAGATTGAACAATTTGAAAATAAATTTACTAAAAACCAAACCCACGCATCCTTTTTACACTTTGCTTGGCCCATATAGAAACACTCTTAATCTCTGCAACCAAGGAAACTGTCCTATGCTTACAATCTTCTCATCACTGAAAAATATAAACCTACAGTTCAGGCTGGAAAATCAAAGACAGTGAGTTTGTTGAGTTTATTTTCATGTGCACAAAATATGAAAGTCACAGATGGCTCTGATGGCAAATATCACTCACACGTTACATTGAAGAACATAAGCCCTAACAAAGGCATTTGCAACAAGTCCTAAAAGCAAAATTTATGGTTATTAGTTGTTGCAAGTCCATCACACACTTAATAATAATTACTTCTCCTGTCAATAGTGTGGATGTTAACTGCACAGAATTTGTGACAGTGACCTTGCTACTTCCCTTTCTTCATAAGGGACAAACCGGATGCGTAATGTTTACATCTAATCGTATTGTCAAAGATTATCTTGAGGCTGAGTCTTTCAGTATATGTAATATATGTGTAGTAATAAACGTACTGGAATTGCTCATTTTGCCAGCAATAGAAAATTGAGTTTCTTTTTCTACAGAATTAGAAGAGCAAGAATAACTATGCTTTGTTAATGCAATTCAGCAGTGACCCGCCGGGAACTCCGGGGCTGGGAGGCCAGGCACATCTTCCTGCCCACTCACTGTCTGGCCTTTTTGCTGAAGCTGCCAACAATGGTCTTAATTAGTGCTAATTATGATTTTTTTTTAAATGTGGACACCTGCATAATGTGAGCTAGATGGAGAATCCTACCACATTTTCTATCAACTACCATACAGCTGTCAGAACCTGATAATTTTTGGTTGTTATTGTTCTGGCAAGGATTCAGATTACTAACCTAGAGGTCTGTTTCTCTATGTCTCATTTGTATTAATACTGTAAAGCATACAGACCTCGATTATTTCTTTTTCTAAATCCATATAGTTAATTTCAGCTAAAACATATTTACAGATACTTCAAAAAATAAACAAATATGCCACAGCATCGTATCGTGGTAAATGTGAAACTCCGCAAGTTTTGCTACGCAAAGGCAGACATCAAATTAAAATATCAACAGTAGAGGCCAAATTCCTTAGATAAAATCGAAGCCTTCTGACCACTGGTGCGGCAACTGCTCTCCAAACACACATCTCCGAGACTGCAGTGCCTGCATGAGATCAGAAAATGGGAGGCTCCCTACTACATCGCCCCGGTAGCAACCCAGATGCGTTCCATTTCTGAGTAACTAGAAATTTTCAAGAGGTAAATTTTGAAGAAAGTTTCTTCAGTTAAAAAAATATGATATTATTGTTAGATGCAGAAGATGACAAAAGGAGGAAAAGAAGAAATAAGAAATTATCTGTTATCATTATGAGAGTAAAAAGAAATGGAAAATGGCACTACCTTTTTTTCTAGTGGCAACAATGCTCCCGAGGAATCATTTTATTGCTCTACTTGATGAGAGAGCAATAAAACAACTGTTGGATTTCATTTTCAATCGTTGCTTAGTCTGTAAGAATGTTCAGCAAGTAGCTTTGCAAAAACTTTGGAACGGCCCATCTGTTCATTTTAAAGGATAAAAGAAAGGAGCATAATTAGGAAAAAAAAAAGAAGGAATAAGGGAGATGGGATAGGGAAACATTTCTTGTTTCATATTTGTAAGTCATAGTTTTAAATAAAAATCCCTTAATCCTGAAACAGTTCTTATGGTAGAAAAAATTCCAGAGAAACTGGTTAAAAAACTTAAACTACATATTGTGCCTCTGAGTCATTTCAGTTCTATATAAATTCTTATAACCAAACACCTTATATGAGTGTCAGAATTCATAAATCCATAAAGGACTCATTGAATTATTCACTTATGCATTTGATGATTATTAAGGAATAACCAGATGCTAGATACTATGAATAAAGCGGTTTGCAATATATTCAGTGCAAAAGACTACCATGCAGAATAGTAAGTTATTTGGCAGCAGTGGACATGGAGTATATGGGAATTTTCAGTCTAGAAATCAGTCTTTTTGATGAAATGGTGCTTAGGGAACAGAAGTCAGTGAGTAGAACAGTGCTTACCAGAAACTGGGCAAAGTATGGGCGGGAAAGATGACCAGACAGCAGGGTGCGCTGTGAAGTCAGATGGGAGGAATAGGTGCGGGTGTTCTTTTGTGGGGTCAGGTGGCTGAAGTCAATTACAATGCATGGTATATATCAAAATAGTTGCAAGATTTTTTTTTTTTTTGTGGGTACCGGGGGGACGACCTCAGGACCTCGCGCGCCAACAGGCACCCGTGCCGCTGAGCGATATCACCGGCCCCTTTTTCGTATGTGGGATCCGGGAGTCGAACTCGGGCCCTCGCGCTTGCAAGGCAGGCGCTTAAGCCACTGAGCCATCTCACCGGCCCAGTTGCAAGATTTTTAATATTCTGGCACAAAGAAATAATAAAGCTTAAGGTGGTGGATACACCAGTTACTTTGATTTGGTCATCATACAACGTGGACGTGTATCAGTATATCACGTTGTACCTCATAAATGTGTACAATTATCTGGGAATCAAAATGTCATCTTTAAAAGTTAAAGGGCCAGTGAGATGGCTCAACAGCATAAGCGCCTGCCTGGCAAGCGCAAGGTCCTGAGTTCGACTCCCAGAAGCCACATACGAAAAAAGGGCCAGTGATATCGCTCAGCGCACGGGCGCCTGCTGGCGCGTGAGGTCCTGAGGTCGACCCCTGGTACCCACAAAAAATAAACAAACAAATAAATAAATAAATAAAAGTTAGAATGTAGAGAATGGAGGAAAGAGAATTTTAATTCAAATGTATGGCTGAAAAACACTCCATATTTGAGGAATAATGGGAAAAGAAAATTGAATATGAAGTAAATATCTTACTCTTTAAATAATTTTCCTCAGGTTATTGTCAAATATTTTCTGTAAAGAAATGATACCTCTTCTAATTGAAGGCATTGAAATGCCAAATATAGCAGGAAATCAAAAAATCACACTTTTTTTTTGTTTCAAAATGCCCTCCTAAATTTATAGATTTAGGTCCTGGATTTATAACTGCCATACTAAACTACCTGTTTGCCCTTAATTTCTTTTGTGCCTTCTTTGCCTCAATCTCCATTTTTGTGCTTAAGTAAATAAATAAAAGTTTGTAATCTCAAAAGAATCACATTTTTATTAAAGGAAAGGATAGCACCTACTTGGCCTTGTTTTGGCTGCATGCAGCTTCAGAAAAATATTTTGCTAAGGGATTCCAAGTGAAAACCGTGAAAATAGATGAGAAGGACATCTTATTGCTCCTCCCACTCCTAGTAAATTAGTGTATTGTACTGAGCATAAAGAGAATAAAGCTGAAGGTGTAGAATAGCGAGCACTGGGGATGGAGGAGGACGAGCAGGATAACTCTCTTGTAATAAAAGTCTATCTTCATTTCCTACTGCCCAGTCTACAGAAAACTACTCGAGTAGAAGCTCTATTTAAAATCAGTTGTATTCCCAATTTCTTTTAGTAATAATTTTGTTCCAAAGCCTCTTTTTGGAAGTCTTACTACACATAAGCATCATGTTATAGAAGTCTTTAAGGAAACTCCATAATTTATATAACATTATATTACTCCATTTCATTTTAGTCCAGAACATTTTGTGTCTATCTCACCCCAGTAATATCTCATGGAACTGGAGTTTTAGAAAAACAGTTTGTGAAATTCTTTATTATATCTAAGTTTTTTGTGACTGAACAAAATAAAGCATTATACAGTGCAGCCACTGATACCATTGAGCAAGGTGCTACATATGTATTTAGTGAAAGACAATTGCCAAAGGGTCACAGCTTCTCCAAGCTGGACCATGATTGCTTTGTTTCATTTTGTTCCCCCCACCCTTGTGCTTGGCATGGAACACAGGGCCTCATGTAGGCGGAAGCTCTACCACTGAGCTATATTGCCAGCCTTGTAGTGTAACTTCAAACAAAAGTTTTTAATCCTGTCTGCAGTTACTAAGAAAGTACCCAAATAACTCCCATGTCCTTCTATTCTACTTTAACAACTATTTTTGTGCAGATTTTTCTCAGAACACTACAATATTTGACAGTGTTAACAACTGCCACCCTGAAATGCTCTTCTTTTTTCTTTACAGTGATATTGGGAATTACTCATTTTTTCAAACCCCTGCTCATTGGTCACTTTCCTCTGGGTTATTTACTGTGTTGTTCTCCTTCATTTCTGGATTTTAATTATTCATCCAGGTTTACCTTTGAGTATATGCTCTTTCTTTCTTTTATTTTTTAATTTTTTTTGGTACCGGGAACCAAACTCAGGATCTCACACTTGCCAGGCAGGTGCTGTGCCGCTGAGCTATATCCCCAGCCCTGTTCTTTCTGTTCTCCATTCTTCTCGTTATGTAACTGATCATCTGAAACAGTGTAAAATACTCCTCAGTGAGCCTCAAGTGCATATCTTAGGTTCCTCTTTTTCAGATAAGCTCAGCATTCATATTTTGAATGCTTCTCATCATCTTCAAATTTAATATTCCAATACAAAAATCATCGTTTTCATCACTAAAGGATTGAATTTTTATTCCAAACTATTTCGCAGGCTTGATGTTATAATGTTTCTCTTTCATACGTTAAATCCAACCAAATATCAAATCTTGTTTATATTTCTCTCACCTAAGTGTTCCCTTTGTTTCAATATTCTCTTGTTTACACAGTTATGTATGGCTGCTCAACTCTACACCCATACATTGGTCTTTCTGCAATACAAAATGTTTTATGAAAATATCTTGCCACAACTTACTTATGGTTATGTTTTTTGAGAAACTTGCCCTTCAAAATATTAACATATATGGGGCCGGTGAGACAGCTCAGCGGCACAAGCGCCTTCTGGCAAGCACGAGGTCCTGAGTTCAACCCCCGGTACCCACATTAAAAAAAAATAATAATAACATATAAGACATACATACAAAAATGATAACAGAAACGAATCACCCAGAATATCTCTCATTCATTAATGAAAGAGCTCATACTTCTGTGTACTTTTCAATAGGCTTTCAGCCTATTTAATTTATAAGGTAATAGAATGTTTTGTGTTATAGTTTTTTAAAACATGAGGTTTAATGAATATTTCATAATTCAATTGGTACCCTAATTTATTTATCTTCATCATAGTTAGATTTAGTTGAAATTCAGTTTATCAGTAGCATTAGTAGTGTTGTGGAGCATTCATTTTAAAATTATAATCCCCCCCACCAGAGTAAATTCCTATAAGTGGTTATCTTGGGTCAAAGGCCATGAAAATTTTCAGAAAAATTGAACAGCTTTTCATTAATATCAGCCTGGTAGAGTTTTTCCCAAAACTTTTCACAATTCCGTAGTGCTTATTTAATAAATTCTAATAGCACAGTTTGGCTTTCAAATCTTTAACTACCCTCATTTCACACTACTATAAATATTCCATTGGGGGACCATTAAACTTCCTGAATCTCACTTCAGTACAACAGTCTTTCTTTACTGCAACTTCTGTTTATGTTAGTCCTCTTTTTTTTCCAGAATGATATTTCCCTTCTTCCTCTTTCTGTCTATAAAAATCGTGCCCATTCACCTAAATTCTTGCTTATATGGAACATCTCCAATTGGCTTTCCTTCAGAAATGCCTTTATTTTTCTGAACTCTTATGTCATTACTAATTATTTTTATTTTTATTTGAATTCTGACTATCTTATACAAATTTTAATGGAGCTTTGAGATTATCCCCTTCTCTAAAGGTACAAGTTACTTCAAATGTTTCAACATTTAACAAGATACTATATATCTTATAATGTTCAGTGAATATTTATGAAATGAATAAAGAATAAATGTTACTGATAGTAACCCATACCTTAGTGAAAAATCTAGTTATATTAATTTCACTAGCTAGTTCATCCTAGAGAGTTGATTTCTTTGATGTTGTAAGAGCACATCAAAAATATTTTCAGAACATCTTGTTTTTTTCTTTGCCTCTGTATACTGAGTTGAAGCAGTAAATTACAATGAGATTTCACCATAAGCCAACCCCAAAGTAAGACTGAGAGTCAAGTAAAGTTATCTCCCCAAGGTATGTTTTGCTCAGGAACTAGGAATGTTATAAGAGAAAAATTAAAAACAATAATATGTTCTTGGAAATTATTAAGAGGATTATTTTCATTGCAATATTTGGTGAAGTACCAAAACAACTTCCCCGAGATTTGTAGTTTTATGACTTTGGCAGTAACTTAACAACTAATTGTAGCAGAAGTTTTCAGAATAATGACAAAACAAAACAACAACAAAAAAAAAAAAACAAAAAGGAATAGAGTTTGACTCATAAGTACTCTCAGGGTAGCAGATACTAGGATGTGATATAAGATTTCTACAATTTTTTACAACATAAGTTTGTAATACTTTGCTTATACTGCACATTATTTGTTCCAATCATTTGGGTAGTGTTAAGTCAGATACTAGCATGATGCTGACTACAAGTATAGTCTTGTCTTCTTTTTTTTGTTTTGTTTTTTTTTTTGTGGGTACCGGGGGGTCGACCTCAGGACCTCGCGCGCCAGCAGGCGCCCGTGTCGCTGAGCGATATCACCGGCCCCTTTTCCGTATGTGGGATCCGGGAGTCGAACTCGGGCCCTCGCGCTTGCAAGGCAGGCGCTTACGCCACTGAGCCATCTCACCGGCCCAGTCTTGTCTTCTTTATTACAGCAAGGTATTTATAGATGATATTAGATTTCTTTTGGCTTTACAAGAACCCTACCTACTAGGCAGAAAAATTTAAATGTTCTTTTGTTTTCTGATAGAGTGGAATTTTAGAAAGCTTTAAGCTTGTATGATTATTATTAATAAAAGATTACCTCTACCTCAAAATGACATTACTAGTTGTATTTATTCAAAATAATTTTTGAAGTAGATACTTCAGGCCATTGCCTTGTGTTACATTAATTCGAATGTAGTAAAATAATGTCTACACCAAAAATAAAAAAAAGGCAAGATACTGAGTACATTTCAACTTTTCTCAGAGCATTTATTTTAGGATTCTTTCTATTGATTTCTAAAACAGACTATGAGGGCTGGTGAGATGGCTCAGTGGCATAAGCACCTGCCTGGCAAGTGCGAGGGCCCGAGCTCGACTCCCGGAACCCACATACGAAAAAGGGGCCGGTGATATCGCTCAGCGGCGCGGGCACCTGCTGGCGTGCGAGGTCCTGAGGTTGACCCCCGGTATCCACAGAAAAAATAAAAAATAAAATAAAATAAAATAAAACAGACTATGAGTTTCTAAAACAGACATGGTCAAATATTTTGTCCTATCCTGTAAGTGATCATGCATCACCATGAAGGAATCTGTTGCAATTTGCAATTATTATTTTTTTTTAGTAACTCAAAGAATCAAGACAATCTAATCTAAGTCCACAGGGATGAAGAGTGGTTTCAGCTGGTGAATCACCCGATGTCATTCTCTTGGGAAGATGTTCGTCCTTCTCTAAACACTCCATCTAATGCAGGGTAGTGAATTAGAATTAAGACACTTCTGACACAGACCATAAAATCCTTTACCTGAAACACTTCAATGTAATTCCGGTTTCTCATATAAACATGCTTGTTAAGTTAAAGTTTTGTTTTATTTTATCTTTAGAAACTTATCTACCAGAAACAGCTGAAAACAAGATGCACAGGAGAGAAAATCTCTGAGGCACATTTTGGGAAGAGGCCTAACTTTCCACGTTCCAAGGATTTTGCGATATTTTTTTTATGTGTTATGTCTTTAATACTGGAAATATCACTGCGAGTTAGCTTTTCTAATCCAGAATTTACAGAAGAAAACAACAAAACTTAGAAAACATAGTTTAGTAATTTCACAAAATGAAATGAAACAGTTAATAAATCAGGACCTAAGACAGTAATTTGATTATGAATTTCATGAAAATAGAGAATTTATACTTTAAACAGATTATGGAAAACCAGCTTTAAAAAAAGAATGCTTGCTTTGTTTTTGATTTTGGACAGGAATCCTTTAACATCTCGCTGATGATCTGAATAGGCTCTGATCCCAGGTCCGAGGGCTGAATCCAGCTAGCACCTGTGTGTGACGCTGAGTCACTTGTGCGATACTTCTGGCTGCCTTGAAAGGACCCCATGCCTAGAACAGAAAGTACTTTCAGGGGAAGAATGGCATTGACTTGACCTATTCCCCAGCTGCCTGGAGTGTAGTTCACACACAGGTCTAAGACTGTTTGCCTATCCAAAGGATGCTTTGGATGAATTGCTCATTCATCATCCCTACGTCATTAATTCAGGATTGCTCTCTGTGAGGATTCTCTATTAGTCCTCAATAATATAAAAAGACTAAAGTTACACAAACAAGACAAGTCTGTCCTCCAAACTATTGTGCAAAGAAGGTTACAATGTCTGTCTGTCTCTTTGTGAGTTGCTATGATTCCCTGCTAATGAAAAGATGAATAACAGCATATGTTAATGACTCAAGTGCAAATTGAATGTAAATAAAAGGAGGGCCTTCTTCGTCATAAAAAATATTTGCAAGTGATTTTTCTTCCTCCCTCTTTCCCTCAGAGCTCATTTGCTCCTATCATCCTTCTTTTCTCCCCTCACCAGAGTTGTTGACTCTAGCAATACTGAGTATATTTTATATCTATATGTGTGGAAAAGATAAAGAAACAAAGCTTGCTTTAAATTGCGAATACAAAAGTTTTTTAATATCCTCATTTATTCATGTTTGACTAACACCTTCAGATTTTAAATAATGAAAGCCTAGTTTTCATGAACCTATAAAAAGTTATATTTTTTAGAAGTAACTATCATATTCATTGACTTGAAGACAATATTTTATATTACAATCCTTGAAATTTCCCTGTATTGTAAAATCCATGGGATAATTTATAATTTTGAATTTAAAAGTGCTCCAATAACAAAAGATTTGACATTTTCTATTAACATAGAGAGGACTAGAATAATATTTAATTTTGTTATTATGAATCTTTTAATGAACATATATTATTACTCAGAATGAAAACTTTCTTTGTCACAGATTGTTTGCTTGCATTTGAAAAAGATACAGAAAAAAGTAAACTTCTTCAGAAGACTATATAATTACCAGCATAATCCTCCAATACTTTAATCCTTTTCCTATAAGTTTCTTAACAACTTATCGTGTACAAATATCAATCCTATATTGATTATCTCTATATTAATCATCAAATAGAGTGAATGCATTAATATGGCATGAGAATATGATACAAAGTAGCTTCCAGTTGCTTTAAGTCTCCTACAGTCTTTACTATTTGTGAACAAATATATAGACAAACGCAAACAGAAGAAGTTTTTTCTATTTATTTTTTACATGTAGCATCCAAGATAACGTTGAAAAGATAATACATGATAATGCCTAGGGATGTCACAGAATCAACTATAATTGATTCAGCATAACATAGAAAGTCAAAATTATGAGAAAAAACATATCAAAAACCAACTTATTCCCCACAATGCCAAATCCACTCCTTCCAGACAGCCATTCAGGAATAATAGCAGGATAAAGTAAAGGAAGTGAGCTGCATAGAGATGCTGTCTGCTATCCCACATAGCAGAATAATAAACAATAGAGGACAACTTCTTACTGACTCCTACTCTGTCTCGGCTGCCACATCCCTGAGAACTGTGAGAGACCACCACCTACGTAAAATTCTGCACATAATAGAATGTCCATTTTCTGATTTAAGATTGGAGTTATGGTTGCTATGGTGACATGCCTTTCTTAAACTCTGTTGATATACAAAAGTTTTGCGTTTCTCTATAGCAAAAGGCAGTGGTTTGTCTCCTATGTGTAGAGAAGCTACAGACAGGAGTTTACACCGAAATCTCCTGTTTTCTGAACCAGCAGTTCAATTCCCTAGTAGGATGATGGGGCTCAAAAAATGATGCCCCAAGCGAAGGCCTCAGAAGCAACCCCATAAACAATTTTTCTCTGACTTCCTCCTGCCTTCCCACCTCCCACTCCTTTATTCCCCGGTGGAAGCCACAGAAACTACATTTCCACTTCACTAAGGTGGATCATAGAAATCTTGCTTTTATCCCCCAAACTAACCATAAACCTAAAAACAATGCTGTAACTTTACGTATTTCTGTTTAAGAGATGGCCATAAAGTAAATTCAACTTCCTTGTTTGCTTATAGGACCTAAGATTCCCATTATAGAAATCCTCTTACTCTGTACTAAAAAGGATGACCTCACAGGAAGGCTGAGAAGAATCTAAACAGAAATGCCTCGCTGTTTATCCTCCCTCAATCTTTTACTATTTGGTATACCTTTGTCTAATGGAACATATACAAAGATGTCTCTGCTTCATCAGAATGGATAGCATAAAAATGAATATTTCCCCATAATATAGATAGTAAAACTGCAGCTATGGAACCACTCCCCTCCACTCACCTGAACCTGCGCAGAGCCCCCGGACCAAACCCTTGACTCAGCACTCCGTCAATCATGCTGTCAAACATATCCTGAAAGACTCAATGGGAGACACTCTAGGCGCTACACCCATTCCAAACCCTTACAACCCACTCAGCACTCATTTCACTTTCCTTTCTGACCAGTCATCCCCCTTGCATTCCAGCAGTTCTCCTTTCTGCCAGCATGAGCCCAGGCACTCTGAATGTGCCTTTGCTTAAGCTTTCTCAAATTTAGATATTTTTTCTGTACTACTGTGTGCAGTGTTGAATTTTTTGTTCATTGTACATAAGAACTTGGAAATCTGTCCGGGAACCATCACCCACAGTATCAACCCTATGCCATTCGGTCTTCAATTTGAAAGCTCCCATGTCACCAAAAACTATGATCAAATAGATTTATTATGGCTTTTTTCCTGATAATCCTCCGTTTCAACTTGATATCAGCAAATTAATACCAAACCATCAGACCTACACAGGGAAATTTTGAACTCCATGGATTGGTCAAATTTCCATTGCTGGGACAAAAAACAAAACAAACAAAAAAAAAAACAACCTGACAAACATTATTTAAGGGGGGAGAGGTGTATTCTGGTTCAGTTTCACAGGTTTCAGGTCATGGTTGGCTGACTCCAAGGCTGAGACATCATGGTAAAACGGTGTGGCAGAGGAAGGCCCTTCAACTGGTGCCATCTGGCAGCAGAGACCAGGGGAAGGGCCTGAGAGGAAGGGGCCAGGGACGAGATGTAGTCCCTAGACACATGCCCTCCCGTGACCACACCCACCAAGGGCCCACTGCCTCGTAGTCCACTGAGTTATTAAGAGTCTTCACAATCCAGTCATCTATCCAGGAGTCTCTTCATCCAGTCAAGCTGACATCGAGAGTAACTTGCACGTTTCCCACAGGAATCAGTGGATTAGTTCCTCACCACCACATTGCCGGGCTGTCAAGCTGGGTTTTTTTTTTTGTTATTGTTGTTGTTTTGTTTGTTGTTTTTTGTTTTGTTTTTTCTTGAAAGCAAATCCATGACATGATGTTATTTAGAACATTTAGTATACTGGGGGTTTTGACCATTTAGTCAAGGATTTACTTCCTTAACCTTTCCCCGCACCATCTGACCTCTTCCCGTTCCTCAGAGCCAGTCCTACACAGTCAGTCATGAGCTTTCATAGCTTCTGTGTGGCAAAGTGATTATCAATCTATAAAAATAAAGGTTAGAGTGATTATAACAAATTTTTCAATTTTAGGCTTAAAAATCAGGAACTGTTGCTAAAGGACACCTCTTATTGTCACACCCCACCCACTCTGTTCTTGCCCATGTGAAAAACATCATCATGTATTACATTTACTTCCTCCTTTACTCTACCCTAAGGACTCGCTCTCCTCTGCCCTCAACCCCAGCCCTTCTCTGCCAATCTCTCTTCTTCCTCCTGGGTTCACGTCAATGGTATTTCTTTCTTTATCTAAACCTCTCTCTCATTCCTCCCTGATCTTTAGCATGAGTTCCCTTACACTTTCTCCAATTGCAACCGGCAATCTTTATAGTCTTGTTTTTAATCATTATTTGTTTATCTACTTAATATCTGTTTTTAATCCTCTACTTCAAACTACATGGAAAAGGTTACTGTAAATATACACTAGGTATCCTATAAAATCATCACTGAAAGAATAAAGAAATAGGGCCGGTGAGATGGCTCAGCGGCACGGGTGCCTGCTGGCGTGCGAGGTCCTGAGGTCGAACCCCGGTACCCACAAAAGAAAAAAGAAAAAAAGAATAAAGAAATAAATGAAGACATGAATGAATAAGCAAATGCCTTTAAGACTATTAAAAAGACAAAATATGTCTTTGGTTTTGTTAGCGTATCTGTTTTACTTGTGGCTTATTTGCAGCAAAAACAGTTTTAATAATCTTAAAATTATTTTTCTGATGTCAGTGAATTTGCTAGTAACAAGTACTCTTTTGTATTTTACCTGTTATATTGGGGAGGTTCTATCATTCTCAGCTGACACCATGACCTACTTTAATGATGAGTCACTCGCCCACTGCTCTCTTGGGGAGCACAGGCCTTTGGAGTCCTGAAAAGACACCTATTAGTCAAGCTTCCATCCTGCAGAAGCTTGCAGTTTATTCCAGACGCTTTTATTTGCTGTCCTGAAAAGAAAACAAACATACAAACAAAAAGACTTAAAGACAATGAGAAGGAAATATAGTACACATTTTAGTAGAAAATTTCCTAGAGCTTTGCCTGTATCTCCCAGGAGCATTTAATCATATACGAAATATTCTTTGAGGTTCTCTGACAAAGAATGTATAGTTCTTGACTTTATGAAACTCCTGTTCTAGAACAAGAACACACAGTGCTAGAGGGATGATTCGAACAGAACCAGGACTCCACAGACTCAAGGACAAAGATCTTTGGGAGCCCATTGAGGAAGAGGCTAAAGTGCACAGGGAGACAGTAAGTTTGTAAACAGACCAAGAAAAACTCATCTTGAGTAATGCGTAGACCTTATAAAATGGACCAAAAGGGGGATAAGGTCATTACAAAAAGGAACTGTACTGACAACAGCAGAAACTCTTTGCAGGACATTGTTTAAAATCTGTGGCAGTCAATTGAATCATTTTAATGAACCAAATTTTTATAAAGAAAACTACAAAAGGATACAGTGGGAAAGATCATTTCCAAATTTTCTCTGCATTTTCTACAATTAATAATAATCAGATTCATCAAAGTGCTAAATGTTTCCAAAATAGAAGAGTATTAATAGAGTGGTCAGTGTAGTAGGCTACTAGCAATACCAGTAGCAATTGCCTTTTGACATTGTTAAACTTACTGTTTTCTCCTGGTTTTAGTTGCTTTAGAGCTATATTGCTGGAATGATGTATAAAGCCATATAAGAATATTCCCTTTGATTACTTTTCTTAGAGACAATGTTATACTGTGGGAGGTGAAACAATTCGAAATTTCCATTACATTATGAACCCTTGGGATTCTGAAAAGATTGTCTAAGTTCTGGACACAGAAAGTAGATTGAAAGATGTTCTTTTGGACTGAAGGATGACAATTGGTTTGTATTAAGTGCCACCCTCAGGAGGAATTCATAAAAAGGAATTTCCATTTAGAATAAAATTAGAATATATGCTTGATCAGAAACTGAAGATACTGGAGTTCTCATAATTACCTCAAAACAAAAACACTTTTCTGTTTATATCTCTGAATAATACATTCAGAGATACATTAATACATTCTTCTAAAAATACCTTGAAAATATCTGGATAGATTTTTGTGGATTTTATTGTAGGGTTATTAAATCATTTTTATAATGAAATAAAGCTATCAACTTTATTTGAAAACTACATCTATTTTGAATTTTTGTTTTTAAGAATTATTTTTTAATGAATTGGGATTATTTTTAATGAAAAAATGAAGCATTCAGGCATCAAAATTCTAGCTTCCATGAAAAATATTTATGAACAAGTAACACTACAAGATTGGGAAAGAGGAAAGCTTGCCAATGGAATGTCTTTATTTTGACTTAGAATGAAAAATAAAGTAGAAATATTATTATGTCATCATTGCATTCAAAAACATAAGACTAATTTTGGATTTTTCTCAAATTTTCAGAAAGATTTCCAAGTACTAAATTTTATAATATGAATATTTTTTATATGTGTATGTAGTTGGACAGTTCTAAAGGAAACTTCTCACAGACACCTCAAATATTTTGTATGTACTAATTAGGGCCATTTTCTTTTTATATCCACCCAATTACAGTTACGATTTGTTGGCTTTCTCTAGAAGACACTCAGAGTGTTTTGAGATTTTTTTTTTTTTTCCTAGAAAGCTAACTGGGCTTCTGGGAGTTAGTTGTAATTATAACTAAAACATTTAACTTGTGTGCTGACTTTCTCAGATGAATCACTCAAAAATATGCATGTCAGTTTAGTACTTATGTACCCTTGTGTATGTGTATAAAAATGTGTTAGTACGTTTTCCCTACAGCTATGTCTCCATACTGGACAGACACTATGCACTGCTGTTAAACCAATTTCCCACATGGACACAGAGTAGCTTGTTAGTTAGTGCACACATACATGTAGCACATGTTTATATGGGCTCAAACCATTCTTGTTGCAGTGAACTCCACAGAGTGTTACAGTTTTCATCTCCTTCTCTACTCCATATAATAGCAAGACTTCACTGTATACTGCTGGAATGCATATTCTTACTTCCAGCTGAGCATAAACAATCTCAAAATAGGATCTGCAGGTCTCTATTGTTGCTGCTCTGGGAGGAAGCAGTGCATTATCAAGTGGGGAAAACATGGGAAAGGAAGGGTTCTAATTGATGTGAAAGGAAAGAAAGAAATTCTTAAAGAAAAGTCATTTGTTTTACAAGTCAACACAATAAATGAATTAATTTCCTCTTTATTTGTCAAGGCTACAAAATGATGATGGATGGACTTAGGGCTAATAGATGAGTAAAATGTAGAAGAATGGATTTTAGGGATGAGATGGAATTCTCAAAACTATCTGATTATAATTAATATGACTCCATTTGAGAGATTTAAGATTTCCTTAAAGAGTACCTTAAAGTGTGCATTGTCACAGGATAAAAGAATCGATTTGGCTTTTAAACTATCTGTTTAGTTGGTCATTGTGGTACATGCCTGTAATTCCAGCACTCTGGGAGACTCATGAACCAGAAAGATTGCAAATTCAGGCCCAGGATGGGCAACTTTGTGATTTAAAGGATCTTTTCTAAAAAAAAATATTAAATTAAATTTAGAAAGAGCTGAGGATGTAGCTCAGTGTGAGGGCCCCAGGTTCAATTCCCAGGACAGGAAGAAAAAAAAATCTGTGGAAATTTAATGATGGAAGGAGACACAAAATAAATCTGACAAAATGTATGTACTCAATACATAAATCTCCAGTGCCACTATCTTTTTAAGGGTGAGGGTATGATAATAACAGGAATTTCTATATTAGACAATGCATTCTTTGTGGTAAATATTTATACATAAGATATACTTCCAACCAAATTAATAAGGCAACAATCCATGAGTAATTAATGGAAACATGGAACTAAGTGTTTATTACAGAGAACATCTGTTATGCAAGCATTCTTTGAAAACCTAACCTGCATTTTGTAAGCTAGATGTAAAGATATGTACTTGGAAAACTGTCCCCTTCTGGCCTAAGTGAATGTGGTCCTAAAGGATTAGAAACAGGAAGAAGGTTTTTAAAAAATAGACTATGGAGTGAAAAGCACTGGATAAACTTGCTTTTCAGCTGCTCTGACATACATGTTAGTATGGAATCTATCAACACTGTTTTTATTTAAACTCAGTACCCTAAACTCACTACCCTATAACACTGTTCCCATCACAGGTGACTACACTTTCCTTTTGTTTACTTCACCACAATTAGTTTCTTACACAGTGGAAGCAAACTGGGAGATTTCAACTGTTGGTAAATAAAGGGCTGTGCATGAGTGCCTCTTAATAGCTTATCATCGTGTGTAATCAAACTGAATAATTGCTGGAGAGGAGAGTTCCTCTGCATTGGCAGATGCCCGTGGGCTGAGCGCTGCTCTGGAATGTCACCACACAGCAAAGCCCTGGGTAAAAAATGCATCAGCAGCACTGGGGCTCTAGGCATGTCACGCAGGTGGGGGGAAATCAGTGAGGTGCGGTAAATGTAAGTGTGCCAATGACACGCGAATGGTATTAGATGGATGGGGGCAAGTGAAAAGACAAAGAAGCCAAGAGATTGGAGAAAACAGCTTTCACCACTAAATGGAAATTACCTTGAATGCTGCATTGCACCAGTGACTTTGACAGCTGAAGCAGCAGCAAAGAGAACTTGACTAAGATATTGGCCGTGCCGTTTCCTTTGCAAGGGCTAAGTGTGGTTGGCTTTCACCTGACAAAATCAATCACTGTTCATACAACACAATGAGCCAAATTCAAGAATGTTTTCTTGGGGGTATTCATAAAAAGATTGAAATCAGTAGGCTGTTCCCTTGCCTGGATCCACAAGGACCTAGAGATGCATTTACCATTTACCTAGGCATTATCTTGTATGATATATAAAATTGCACTGCGTGAATGTTTATTATTTGAAGTCATATAATTAAACTGTAGTTCCATTTGTCCATCAGGAAATAGATGCATAGATTCCAGACAATCTTCAATCAATACTTACTTTGCTCCATTTTCAACTGTGATTTTAAAATGAACTTGATCCTGTCTTGCTCTCCTTCTTTACAGAACGTGGTATGTACATGGCAGACCGGATAGCATGCTGTTCAGTTTTGTAAGAAGTTAGCTTTGTCATGCACATTCACACACACACATGCAAGCACACACGCACACACACACACACACATTTGCAGCAAGTCAAGTGCACCTCATTATAGGCTGGCATTTCTTGTGACAGACAAGTAACATCTGTGCTTTTGTCTGCAAACAGTGCATCTGCTGGGGGAATCTTATTCAGAAGTCCTTTAAAACACACAGCCTCCCTTTTTGTCTCTCTCCCCTTTGCAAGAGGATGTGAATATGAATTGAAATTCCAAATTAGCTGTTCCAGATAAAGCTTAAGATTTTCATTAATATTTAAATAGAACTCTCAGATGTTATGTTGTGATATTTCATACCAACAGCTTGTACAGAGAGGTCTTTAAATATTAAGCATTCATCATTTGAAAAGGAAAGAAGGAATTATTCTTTACCTTCAAATAGTGATACTGTTGAAACTCACCTGAGCTATATAAGAAACAACAAAAGCATGAAATTAGCCCACTATATTAGCTTAGGTATCATCTCTGTCATCGCACCTCACCTTGAGTACCAGAGCTCTGTGCTCTATAAAATAGGCTCATGCTTGCACTCAAAGGGGAAGCAAGGAAAGTTGTTCAGCCAGCAGCTATTTGTTTGACTCTTTCCAGTGCCTGGCCCGAAATAGGCACTCAATAAATATCTATTTAATATTGAACAAATAGAAATGTGAGCCAGATGTGGTGGGAAACACAAACACATTATAAACAGCTTCTAACATTTATCATATTAGAGTATTGACTAAATAGTCTCAGGAGTCCCAGACAACACAGGGAAGACTATCTAGAAGAGGAATAACAATCTTTGGGCTGAGTGAGTATAATGATTGTGGCATTCCAGGAAAATGAAATGGCATAGTAAAGAAAAAAATATGAATATTCCAGACTGTTGAAGACTATTACAAGGACACTTAAATGCTCAGGGAGTTCAGAGCAGAAGGCTCATGTTAGAGAGCTAAGCTGTAGACATCACAGTTGAAGAGATGCTACAATCAGCTCCACCATGGAGTACTCTATGGCGGGTCTTTGTACTTTCTAATCCACTGCACAAGAAAGAGGCCACTAAAGGTTGTGTTAGCAAGAGAGTGATATGGACATGACCGCACTGAGATTAGACTACCTCTGTCTAGTCCTGTACATATGGGAAAATATAAGTATTTAACATTAGCAATTTCCACATTTTCTAAGAGAGAACCAACACATCCTCAAAGCAGTGGAGCTATCATGACCTTTCCTTGAACTATTGATCTTTTAATCGTCTTGTAATGTATCCCAGTCCTCTATATGCTCTTATGTTTAACTAACTGCTCCTTCTCTCTCTTCTTTGCAGGTTTACCTATCTTTACCTGGATATTAATTGTGGCAACAACTCCTACATGCTAAGATTTAGACTGATTTCTCTCTTCAGTGTGTACTCCATTCCTAAACTCTTTTTTGTTTACACTCATGTTTAAGATAATTACTTACTAATGGAAGAATTACTGAATTATATCTTCAGTCCAGCTATTTCCTCTGAGCTGGAGACCCTTATAACCAACAGCTTAATTAGCATTTCCTCTTGGAAAATGAAAGTTTTCCTCAACAACACTTAATCACCAGCTGAGATGTTAAACATGTATTTAAAATTGTCTCTGTCCTTTGCAAAAATGTAGTCTCCTTGTGGGCATGAATTTATCTGTTTTTCCACTGATGCATTCCCATATCTATGACAGAGCCTGAAACATAGGTAATATTTAAAAATGTTTTTCATTGAGGAAATGGCTGAATCACTTCTCTAACCTATTATCGTCCATCATCTCCAGTGGTATACAAAGCTAATAGACTATCTTAGTCATTAGCGTTATTGAGAATTACTGGCCCTTAGCAATAATAAAAATGGGCTGGATTTTAATTGGTTGATTGTTATTTTTATTTTTCTACAAACAACCCGAATATTTATTGCCCAGACTTCAGGAAAACAGTCCTAACTACCTACTCCTTGGTAAATTATTGTCTCTTAGAATATTTGAATCACAACTGAATTAGTTTATTTGCATTCATGTTTTTGAATTTCAGACTCCACACTGTAGTCATATACACCCATTTCCAAAATGTATCTATCTAATCATGACAACACTCTGCCTGAAATACCAGGAAGTCTTCTTATTTTTTTGTTTTGTTTTGTTTTGTTTTTTGTTTTTTGTGGGTACTGGGGGTCGACCTCAGGACCTCACATGCCAGCAGGCACCCATGCCGCTGAGCGATATCACCAGCCCTTTTTTCGTATGTGGGTTCCGGGAGTCGAACTCGGGCCCTCGCGCTTGCCAGGCAGGCGCGTACGCCGCTGAGCCATCTCACTGGCCCCTTTTTATTGTTAAGATAAAACAGCACATGATTAACATAGCTAACACAGATTTGCATGATCAAATTCCCACTTAGCTCTTCATCTCTCCTGGAGTAACACTAATCCAATCCTGTCCATTCTTGATCTCTCCCAATTTTTTTTCTTTATGTGGGTACCGGGAACCGAACTCAGGACCTCACGCTTGCCAGGCAGGCACTTATGCCGCTAAGCTATATCACCGGCCCGATCTCTCCAAATTTGTTGCTTTTGCTCTCATATGTAGCGTGCCTCTCCATTACTCAAAAGATTCTTCCTCTCTTCACTTAGTTGCATTGTCCCTTTAGATCTGCACTGAGAGATGCTCTTCATCAGGGAAGGCTTTCCGGGTCTCCTTAACTCAGCCAGGTATCCTTTATAGGACTCAGAATTACAATTTTAATTTGTGTGTGTCTAGTTTTGTTCACGTTTGCTAATACCTAATTAATAAACATTAGGTGATATCCATGACTCATGCACTGTCCTAGGCACTTGAAATACAGCGATAAACAACTATAATTGTAAAACTAACATTTAAGTGGGGCAGTCAGATAATAACCAGTGTAATTTATATTATAATGTTAAACTGTATGAAAAGAAAAAAATAAAGCAGAGTAAGAGATTAGGAAAAGTAGATAGTATATTGCTGGCAAGGTAGTCAAGGAAATTATTTCTCAATAAGAGAACAAAGAATAGAGTGAAATAAAGGAAGTTGTTATAAATATGTAGAAAAATATCACCCCCAAGCAGAGGGAGTATCAAGAAGAAAGGGCTTGAAATAATATTGTGACTGGTGGGCTCAAAACCCAGCAAGAGCACCAGTGTGACTCAGAGCCAGGAGCCTGCAAGAAGTGACTCGAGAACAGGCACAAAGGGGTTGAGATCACATGAAATGTTATAGACCAAGACAAGAATTTGCATTTAGGATTTTATTCTTAGTGTGCTAGAAATGTGTTTGAGAAGGGACAGTTTGCATTTAGAAGGTTCATTCTAGCTGACATGTGGGAAGGAGGATGTGGCAGCAGAAGACCAGAAGCAAAGGGGCCATTTGGGATGCTATTGTGGAAGCAAGGACAATGGTGGCTTCTCCTGAATTGGGAGGACAATGATAAGACATCAATCAGTAGGAATAAGTTCTGAGAATAAAACTA
Source organism: Erethizon dorsatum (assembly GCA_028451465.1). NCBI lineage: Eukaryota > Metazoa > Chordata > Mammalia > Rodentia > Erethizontidae > Erethizon > Erethizon dorsatum. The sequence goes on from CM051823.1 coordinate 33,390,556, forward strand.
TCAGAATTTACTGATCATGTGAATATGGCGTATGACAAAACAAAGACTCAGAGATGACTATAAGTTTTTGGCTTAGGCAACTGGTTAAATAGTGATATTATATACTAAGATGTGGTGCACTGGAAGAAGCACAAGTTGATGAAGTTTAGGCTTTGGATAATATTGTGACGTCTACTGAACATCCAAGTAGAGATGTCAAGTGAACAGTTGGATACATGAGCCAGAGTTCAAGTTTTAGGACATCATTTGTGTTGCTAATTTTCAAATCATTAAAATTAACAGAACAGAAAATAAGACTATAATTTCATGATAATTCAAAAATAACTGTTTGTTTTATAACCAGTTAGGTGGAGACAAACCAATTGACTTTATATGTGCTATCATTTGAGAAATGTACAGCTGTAAGTATACCTTATGTAGCTCTGCTAAATCTTCAGCATTGGTGGCACCAAAGTAGGTGTTAAATAAACACTTGTTTTTATTTTCTTTAGGTAATTAAGATAAACAGAAAAAGACATAAACTCAGTCTTTGGCACAAAACCTGAAAGAGAATTTACAGAACAAAGTTGGATAAACTGTCTAAAAGCTGAGAATTAAGAAAGATGAGAGGAAGCATATGAAACAAAGAACAGCCAACAGAGAATTAGCCTTCGTGCTCTTTCAAAAAAATATCCTCACTTCTCTGTCCTTCAATAAAATCTGCTCAAAAATGATCTCAATATTTTTCTGAATTCAAAGGAAGTCAGTCTTCTTTTCTTGATCGGTTAAATTTCAAAATGTCCTGGGATTTTTTTTTTCAGGTTTCTTTTAATTTAGTTCTCAATATTAATACCTGTTTCAGAAATTTCTTAATATAGATCATACGCTATTAGTGCAATATTACTCTTCTACCACCCAAAATTAACGTGCCAAGCTCCCTCACTGCATACTCAGTAAGGAACTCTTATTGAGTTACATCAGTTTATGTAAGGTTTTTACCCAGTTAGCCATTTTGTTGAAAACAAAATGAACTCCAGTTGTCAAGGACAAAATAAATAACTGAGGACTTCAAAAGGCAGGAGGGTACTGCAGCTTTTAAAGGAAACTTCCATGATTACTGTCCCCTGTGTGCACTTTAAAAAGCAAAACAAAAATACTTGAAAATGTAGAATGAATACTATTGTTTAATTAACAGTGAAAAGATAATCTAGTTAATTATTTTAAAAGCTCGTCTAATATTGTCTCACTTTTACTCAGTACACTACAAATATTTGAGGACACACACTCACCCAATGAGAAGAGGTTCAAAACAAATGTTGGAATCTCAGGGTTTCTTGACATACTGCTTTTTGGTGAAACAAATGCTCACATTTTAACAGGAGGAACTAGATCCACAGTCAACGTATTTTTTTCTCCTGAGCTGCAGCCCTAACATAAAGAAAAATATTCTATAGAAACTTGTGTAATTTATATTTATCTGCTATAACATATGACATTATTAAACAATATGGAATTTATAAATAAATTAAAATTATAAACTACCATTAAAATTACCTATCATTAATTTCCCTTGAGTTTTCTGTGAAATATTTCTTTCTTTCTTCCAAGAAAAAATTGACTAATGCCTTCACTGTGTTTTCCAGTGCATAGTTTTCCAAACTGTGATCAGCAGAACAAAAAGGTGCAAAAAGGTGATAATAGGCGCTCTGAGATGATGAGGATGATGATGACAAAGACATAAATGTTGAAAGAACTTTGAAATGATGCATGATGTGTTCAGAAGATAGTGTATCCTGAACATCTCACAGAAAATAGCTGAGGGAACTTATTTAAACCAGCAATTCTCATACTCATTGACCAGAGTAAAACATTTTTATTCTTTAACATATAGAATTATTTTCTGGCTCAGCCTCAGACTCCTATGTAGTATAGAGTTTATTTTTAAGTTGAAAGGTAGTTTTTATTGTATACAAGGTAGTTTATGGTATCTATGTGTATACATACACACACACATATCTATGATACAGTTTTGAAAATATTCCTCTGATAATTGACAAATGCCTTTACTATCTATCTCTTCTCACACTGTGTTGCATCAGGCAATGGATGGTGTGTATGATGAGGATTTTAATATGTTTAATATGTATCATTTATGTACAAACCCACTAATTTATTACTTCTATTCAAATGCATTTACTTTGGCCAAACTTAAACATATCCCCCACAGGAGCTCATGAAATTCTCCCTCCCTTATGTGCCTTTCCATCCTAGCTTGGTTTGTCAAAGCCATTTCTTTCCTTCAAAGCTTTGGTCAAATACAGTTTCCTTCCTGAATTTTTTGCTGATTCCCCCACTGAAAGTTCAGCATCCTTTCCCGGTCCTGACTGCTCACAGCAGCCCTTCTCACATGCATCTTCGCCCTCAGCAGACTCTCCTCGTTACTTCACCCTTCAGTTGGAGACACTTCTCAACTTCCTAAGCTTTCTCTATATTGGGGACAAAGAGCAAGCCATGCAAATGATCGAAAAGTTACTTAAGCACATAGAGCAACGACTTTCCTAATAAACAGTATTCAAGTTGGTAACATTTACCATCTGTATCTTTGACCAGAACTTCTGAAATCATTGACTTGTATAACAAACTGGAGAGGGAAAGAATCTGAAAGCATTTAGACCAATCGTTTTCAAACTTGTCTAATTATCAGAACACCCTGCCTCCCTGAGGCTTTTCAAAATTACATATTCTAAACCTGTTACAGATTAAAATTTTAATCTTCGAAAATGGATGAAAGAGCCACATTACCCAGATTTTTTGAAACCTGTCTCCACTCCACCGAAGAAGTCACATTCTACAACACTTTTTAACATCACATCCTCTGAAAGGCTGACATTGGAGACCTATAGCTAAAAACAGTAAAAGAAGCAAAGACTGGTGTGGGTGCACACCTATAATCTCAGCCCTCTGGAAAGCTTGCGCAGGAGGATCAAAATTTAACCCCAACCTGGGCAATTTAGAGATCTAGTAAGACCCTGTCTCGAAAGAAAATTAGGGGATTGTTATGAGTTGTGTCTAGATGTGCCCCCACCGCCTCATGAAATCACAGGTGGGGCTATTTCGAGGCGGGTGGATTTACAGTGTGTGATGCTGTGATTAAGGATGTGATGCTGGGATTGATGCATGGCATGATGCTGGGATTAAGGGTGCCCCACCCTGGGTGTGAATGCTACCCACCCTATGGGTGGATAGCCTGGATAGAACATAAAGCACACAAAGAGGGCAGCTGTAGTCGTGTCACTTGCTGCTTTGCTACTTGACTGATCGCTTCTTTCTGCTTTGCTGACTTTTGCCTGCCAGTGACTGTTTTTCCTCTGCAATGCCCCTCTACCATGCCACCCTACCTTGGAGCCAGCCAATTCTAAACTGAAATTTCACAAACTGAGCAAAAATTAACCTTTCTTCCTTTAACTTTCACTATCAGGTGTTTTCTCTCAGCAGCGAGAAAAGAAACTAAGACAGGGATACAACTCAGTGCAAAGGCTCTGGGTTAAATTCCAAATACCACACACATTATTAAGTGAAAAGAAACAGAGATGCAAATTTAAATATCTAATGGCTTCTATTATATAAGAAACCGAAAGTGTAAATTAAAGATCAAAATAAAAGATAGATACAAAGAAACAGGGACATAAATCTTTTGCAAGTGAGGAGGGGAACAAGAGATGTATGGAGCAAGGGAGGGAGAGGAGGGGAGAAGACATAAAAAGAATTAAATTGTATTATGTACTTGTACCAACTCTCCAAGATGAATTCAATCATTGTGTGCTACAAATATGTACTAATAAAATATTTTTTAAGAAAAATAGAAGGAAAAGTAGGAAGGAAGGAAGAAAGAAAGAAAGAAAGAAGAAAGATCCTGTTGCTTACCATGTCTCCTGCAAATACAGGCTTACCATCAGGATCCACTTTTCTGTGAAGAAGACCCAGAAAGCGTCAGGAATATTATGGTGTTATCCACAGTACATCAGTGCGTAACAGCAACAGAGCTGCTGGAGGAGGTGTTACTCTCCAGGCAACCGAGGCCATGCAAGTTAGAAATTTGGGGGCAAAGTATAGAAATCTTCACTTGCAAAATATTTTAATGTCTGCTAAAGTTTGAGATCCAGTGGAATATTAATAAGGACTTGAGATTTGGGCTCCCAAAGACCTGTTTTGAAATCCAGATCTGCCAGTATAGTTGGCTATTCAATACTGGCCCTTTGAACGATGAGAATAGTAATATCTAGAGGGCTTTAGAAAGAATTAAAATGGATAGCATATATAAATATATCACACCAAATCAAAAATCAGTTAGGACTTAATAAATATTAGCTATTCTATGGGCACCTGGTGGTGAATACACAACCAGAAATCCATCCCAGCAATGAGAGTACTATGGCCTCTCCTGTTCTTTCTGATGCTCGTATTTACTCTATTCTCTACCCATTGACTCCTTTCATGTGGAACTATAAGATTCTATTTCATATGCATATAGTAGTTCATATGGAACAACTATTTTGATCTCTTTATCCACAGAAAATTATTAGTATCTTCTATTGTTATAAATATATATGCTTCATAACAGGTATTTTTAAATTTTTACTTTACAAAAGTTTTTGACATGAAAATATTTTACAAAATGTTTTGAATTACAAAAATTGTCCTTAACTATTTTCATAGTTTTACAAGCCAGAAAAATGGAGGTATTAATTAATTCTAGTCTCCACAGAAGTTGTAGAAGTAGCAAAGCAGATATCCCAAATCTTGAATTCTGCCAGTATACCAAAAGAAGCTGTTTAAAATATTTTCTGAAAAGTTACAGAAATGCTTAATAAACATATTTCATGTATTGCTGTTTGATAATGCCTAAAACATAATTCTTTGCAGAAGAATAGTTAACTCAACATGCTATGAATTACAGTATTACACGAATAAGCAAAAATTACCTGACCTAGAGAAACCATGAGAAACACCCTATTTTAGACAAGAAATAGTGAATATATTTAATTCATGAATAGGCACAACATTAATGTGGGTCAAATATTAAATATAAAATGTACAAATTCTCTCCCATGCTGAACTGTAGGCCAGTGTAGCCAGCCGCTGTCTGATCAAGAGTGGTGCAATTCACAGTACATGGGAATCACTTCTGTAAAAGTCAGGGCCATATCCAGAAGCCCTGGCTCCCCTCCTTCTCAAAGCTAACCAATGTTATAAATGTTACAATGTTTTCATGGTTATGCAACTAAATACAATTTCTAATTTTAATTTTCCTCAGTGTATTTTTGCACAAAATACATTATATATGCACATTTCTAAAAAGCCTTGTTTTCCCCTTTATTTTTCTAAATAGTAGCATATATTGAGAATCTTTCCATGGAAGTGTATGAACTATACGAATTCCTTTCAGAATATTACTTTGCCTCATGCAGCATTGTTTTTTAAACTATGTCCTATTCATGAATTTTTCAACATTCTGCTATTCCAAGATGAACTATATGAACTGTCAGCATGATTCAACAATTTTATCTATAAAAAATATCAAGTTCATATAGTACGCCTAATATAATCAAAGTTGAAATATATCACCTTATATATTTTCAATTTTATAAAAAGTATAAATTCTGAAAGTGAAAGTACTAGGTCAAAGTATATGCGTGTGCATATATATATATATATATATATATATATATATATAATTCTAATGTATGTTGTCAAGCCTTCTACACCAGAAGGATTATTCAAGTTTGCACTTGCATACATGTATCAGCGCCTGTCTCCTTGCAGTTCCTTCATCAGAGCATTGTTCAGAGCATTGTTAATAATTAAACTTTGGGAAGTTTGCCAGTGTATTGATTTCAGTTTATTTTTCCTTTACCATAAATGACATTAAGTATTCATATGAATATATGAATCATTTTATTTCCTGTGTGGTTAGCTCTATTTTCATATCTTTGATCTTTTTTATTTTCTATTGTTTTGTTAGACTTTCCTTATTGATTTCCAGACTGTCATACATTAAAATGATTAGCACTTTTTGTAGTATAATATGTAAACATTCCTCTTCAACTTACTTGTCTTTTGAACCTCTCTCTCTCTCTTTCCCTCTACTCTCCCTCTTCATCTCTCTACCCACTTCCTCCTTCCCTCCATCTCATGTTTAACAATCATTTCCTTTGTGCCCTTTGTTTTGAATCCAAGTGTAACAGTTCTTTCTATTTCAAATCAAGAAATAATCTCATTTTTCTTAGCACTTTTATAATTTATTATTTACACTTAAATATTTCCTCTTTTTGAAATATATTCTCAAGAAACTATGATATTGACTTGAATATTTCCCTTTAGAAATATATTCTCAAGAAAACTATGATATTGAGTTGAATCAATTTTTTGCTATTTGTCTTCCCATTTATTCTAATGCCACTTACTAAATAACCCTTGTCCTAAGTTGATTTTAGATGCTGTCTGTAATATGTATATAATCTTCCAAAATATTTATGCCTGTTTCTGGATTTAGGGTTTTTTTTCTTTGATCTTTTTCAGTTCCTACACTATTATTGTATTGTTTTAAATTTCCCTACTTTACAATGTATGTTAATATTTGTCAGTTTCTTATTGATGCCTGTATTCTTCAGTTTATCAAGTATACATATTCCAAATGTTCTGTATTTTTAGAAAAATTTGGATATGCAATTTAAAACTAAATAATACACATATAATCTCCACATGTAAAAATCAAACAAAATGATTCTCTGATGTGCTCCCTCTCCTCAGTTACTCCTCTACCTTCATAGTAACTATTACTGTGCTGTGTTGTTCCAGACTATATTTATACACATATAATAAAAAAATTATTCTTTTAATTATATATGCAAGAGTACACTATATGCAATGCTCTATGTTTGTAGCTAGCAGTGTTTATCCAAAGAAAATATCATGGGTGTAAAAAAATGCATACTTCACGTTCAATGTAATTAAATTTTCAGTACCCATTTTGGAGTGTATAACCTAAATATTTCTCATATTCCCATAGTTGCTCTTCATTAAGAGAATATTAAGCACATCTAATGCCATCACTAACTAGAATCTTAACAGCTGTCACTATAATCTTGACTACAGTCATTAGGTATCATGAATTGCATTTGTAACTTCAGAAAATTTAAGACAAGATGGTATCTATATTCTGTATAGGTAGGTGACACTGCCTGATGTAACATAAGTTTCTTTATCAGATGAGGTACTTTTTTGTGCTCTTTCTTTGACACTTGAATTTGCTTCCTGTTTCCCATTTAGAGCCCACCGCTCTAGGGTGATGCTTCCTTGCATCTGTGTAGGCATGCCTGAGATTGTGAATGTCCTTATTAATAATGAAATGACTGTTGTGAAAGAAGGAATAACATAGTGGACTGAGCATCAACGTTTCTGAGATTTGATCCCACCAGTTATTAGCTTCATGCCCCTTAACATCTTTAACCTCAGACTCATTTTCTGCAAATTGTCTCACCTTCTATAGAGTTTTTAAAATGATCAATCGCTTATGTATTAAAAACACTTTGTAAATTGAAATTGTGATATTAAAGTACTGAATAGTTAGTAAAATGAGTTTTGATAAAAGTTAAAATGACAAAAAAGTCACTCACCAGGCATTAAAGAAAGACAACCAGAGACACCAAATACAAAACGCTAGAAAAAAACCCACAATTTTACTGAGGGCTTCTCAGATCTGCAGCTAATTTCTAGCTCCTTTTATTCCTCCCAGTTCCAGAGTCAAAGCTCTTGCCACCACCCTCCAACTGCAAAGTGAAAAATAAAGTTCAGTATCTTCAGCCCTCAGGGAAATACAAATCAAACTACATTGAGATTCCATATCATTACAGTAGCTATCATCAAGAATACAAAAAAGAATGAATTCTGTTGAAGATATGGTAGGGAAAGAACCCTTTTACATTCTTAGTGGGAATGTACATATAGTCCCTTTGGAAATCAGATATTGTGTATATAAAGGAGTATTCTTCAGCCATAAAGAAGAAAGAGATCATGTCATTCTCAGGAAAAAGGATGAAATTGGTAATAATATTAAGCAAAATAAATCAGAGTCAGAAAGACAAGTATCCCATGTTGTTTCCTATATGTGGACTCAAGGAGAGGAAAGACAACAGAAAAGTAGAAGGGAGAATGTTAGAAAAGTGGAAATGAATCAAGGGGAGAGGAGTGAGGAAGGGAAAGGAAAGTAACGGGGTGAATATGCATGTGATCAAAGTATGTTTCATACAAGTACAAAATATCACAATGTACTTCAATATCCATAATTAAGGTGCACTAATAAAAAGGAAAGCCATATGGAATTGTCCAGCATTTGATTCCTTAACAGATGAGTATACTGTATTTAGGTAAGTGCATATTTGAAATACTACTGATAATGCTGATAATGCTAAAAATAGAAAGCAAACGCATGTACATACTTTCTATGTGGCAAGCACTGTCTGGGTGCTGTACTTTCATTAATTTAGTTAATTCCCCAAACACTCTTTTTTCTTTTTTTTTTTAATGTGGGTACCGGGGGTCAAACTCAGGACCTTGCGCTTGCCAGCAGGTGCTTGTGCTGCTGAGCGATATCACCGGCCCTTTTCTTCCTTTATGTGGGTACTGGGAGTCAAACTCAAGACCTCACACTTGCCAGGCAGGCGCTTATGCCGCTGAGCCATCTCACTGGCCCCCAAACACTCTTTGAACAAAAAATAGCGAAGAAACTGAGACATGGAGAGGTTAGATAGATCATCCAAATTAACAGAATTGAAGCATTGAAACTAGGATTGGAATCCAGTCATTCTGTTCGTTGATCACCTTAAATATTTTGGACCATTGTTACCTTTGTGTCTTCCTCATTTCCTGGAGTAATTGTTCTTCCACTTAAAGCTTACACTTAATATGATGTAATGGTTTGTGTCTAGATGTCTCCACAGAACCTCATACAGTCATGGGGGGTGGGTTTTTTAGAGGTGGCTGATCTAGAGTTTGTGATTGATTCATGATCCAATGCTGGGATTAAGGGTGTGAGTGCTACACCCACCCTAGGGCAGGTAGCCCGCATACAATACAAGGGACAGAAAGAATCTTGTCTCTCGCTTGTTGCTTTTGCTCTTTTCTGCCTCCATGAATTGTTGCTCCTCTGCCATGAGCCACTTTGCATTGGAGCCAGCCTATTATGGACTGAAACCTCTACAAACTGTGAGCTTTCTTCCCTTAACTTGTGTGTGTTGGATATTTTGTATCAGCAACAAGAAAAGTAACTAAGACACATGGTATATTTTGTGCTGAACTTCTTTTCAATAACCTCTTGTTCTGAACACAGATTTAACTCTTTAAAGAAACATGAGTACCATACGTGTTCAGTTGGGTGTTTGTAACCTGAAATAGTTGCAGTGGTGGTGATGATGGTGCTGGCTGTGTAGGCACAAGGAGAAGGAGAGATGGGTGTTTAGATAGCAATTGTGTGGCGTTGCGTGAAGAAGCGCAAATGAGGTGATAAAGAAAGACTCAATGTATTCTGTGTTGGGTACATAAGCAGGAACTGCAGCTGATACATGACCACATCTTGTATATATGAATCTTCCAAATCCATCTCCAGAGGACACGACACAGACTTTTTTATTTTTGCCCTTTCATATTCTAAATCGTGCTTCTATGTTTGGTAAATCTTCCATTTTAGGAGTCTTAGTGGGAGGAATAGCCTATCTCTCACCCCAAAATCTGAAAATGGCAGATGTTTATTTCTGCAAGAATTCTTATGTCTGGGCTCCTGGCAATCAGATGAATCTGCTTGAGACTTAGCACATGGTCTCTGGAAAATATGAATAAATGGGGAAAAGGGCTCTGATATCACTTATCAAACATCTTAAAAAATAAATTCCAGGAAATAATGCTGAACAATAGTGGCGTAAGATGTTCATATCGAGTCAGTTCTAGTTTGTTAGCTTTGTTTTCGTTCTTGACCCTGTCATCTCAGAACAGATTTTGCCACCTTACAATTAACTTAGACTAATCTAATGGGAATGCAACACATTCTTTTTTTCTGTTAAACTCAGAATTTAACTCTACTTTCTGCATTAGGCATTTAGCACAGCACTAGCACCATAGAAAAGTGAACACCCATGTTCATTCATTTACTGAGTATGTACTAAGTGCCTACGTTAAACCAGATGCAAAACTAGTTGCTAGGTTTACAAAGATATCAAATCATAATCTCTGCCCTTTGCTCAATAAGCACATATTATATCTAATGTAATTTAGAATAGCTCATAGCCCTCTTTTTAAACGAGTTAGAGTAGGCTATCCTGTGTGAGATTCCACGATAGCCCACTCTGAATTTCTCAGACATGGAGAGTACTTTTATTTTTGCTTTTACCCTCTTTTTCTCTTTGTTCACCCCAAGTTCACTCTGCAGATCTGGTTTCTTCCAAACCCTTTATCTTGCACTTTTCAAATAAACTTTTTGGCACCATTAAAAAAGAGACATATAATATATTGTTCTATATTATCTATTCTCAAGAAAGACACCTGCTGTCCTGGCCTTCAGCACTGTGGACACAAATCCCAGCACCACGGACAGCGGCACAAACATTAGGACCCAGCTAGACTTTCATAGACATGGAACAAGAAAGCTATTGCAAGGATTGGGGAACATTAAAACGGTTTGGGGTGAGAAATAAATATAATTTCATCACCAGGAGTGACACCAAGGAAGATATATTTGTGCACCAGACTGCTGTAAAGAACAGGCAGTATCTAGGAGATAGAGAGACTGTGAAGTTGATAGTGAAGAACAGGGTGTGGAGGCAGCAAATGCACAGGACCTGGAGGATTTTCAGTGCAAGCCAGTAACTGCAGTAGACTGTAGCTGTTATAGATGCTACCCGTGTTGCATTGCTCCTCTACACAATTACCGGCAGAATTATGAGAATGGTGAGAATGGGAAAAGAAAGAGATTGGAGAGTGCATTCAAAGCCCAGGACCAACAATACTGGCCCTCCCACAAGGGAATGTCCCCACCTTACTTCATGCAGTAATGCTGTGTGTATTGAATGCAACATTCTAATCCTCATATGCAGGTGAGCAATGGAGGCTGCAGACAAGGTAAATAAATGAGGCAAACAAGTATCAAGGTTATAGATCACAACTGTGCTGTGACCTTCTAACCAAAATAGCTTATAAGGGATAACAATGAAGAGGAGAAGAAACCAAGGGGATGAGACCAGAGGTTATTATCTACCTCAATATCCATACTGCTGTGACTTCAGTTACTGAGGCAGACACCAAGAAAACCCTAAATCACAAAGCAGCCAAGAGACAAAAGAAGCCAACCAACCACCTGAGAATTCATTCACTCCCAAGGCTCAGCAGAGCAGGCTTGAGTAAATGTCAGCTTACTATCTCTACTCTCATGTAGTCACCTAACAGGAAGAAATGATTATGAAATTCTAAAAATAAAAAAATGAGAAAAACCAGATTGGCACTGAAGGCTTTCAGTGTTTGCTTTTTTTCTGTTGATCAGATAGCTAGAACTATCTGCATTATCTATATGATATCAGGTTTTGTTAGTTCTAAACATGTCTCTTTTCAGTAATGACAAAAATGTTTTTGAGCTTATTTTTCTCAATACACTTTTGAAGGTTTTTAAATTGTTTCATATCTAGTCAAACTGGGATTCTTAAAAACTTCAATTTCAATTCCTAATAAAAGTTTACACCTTTTTTTCCCCCAAGGTAAGTGAACTACAAGCACTTTTGAATAAAGATTTTAAGTAATTTATAAACAAAGTTATATATAAAATGTTGACTGGGCAGTGCAATCCTCCTGTATTATTCAGAAGTCATCTTCACTAACCACTGTTAAAAAATGCCTTGACTTCGTCTTGGTGCTGGTTTATGCTGTGTGACCACGATCACCACTGCAAACCTTCACTACGTGTTCTTCTCCTACACTAACCAGCACTATCAGGTATTATATTATCTCTTAGAAGAAATATTCCCCAGCCCACCACCCATTGGGCCAAGGGAGGGTCCCTTCCAACTATTTCCAGAGTACACTGTGCATCTTTTCTCCACTATATTATATAGGTGAGGAGAGGAATTTCTAAGTCAAGGGCTGTGGAAGGGATGGAGATAGAGTGGCCACAGAGATAGACAATTTCAGTGAACATCATAGAATACAGTGAAGTAGGTGAACGATTTTGTTTGTTGTTTGTAATGGTTTGAATCAAAAATGTCCCCCAAAGACTTCATATTGAAGGTTTGATGATCCTCAGGGAAGCAATGTTCAGAGGTGGACCTGAGTGTTTCAACTTCATCAACAGTTTAGCTGAATGGGGAGATGGAGATTAGTTAGAGGAGGGAGGTCACTGGGGGTTGTGCCTGTGAAAAGTATATCTTATCCCAGCACACCCTTCCCTCAGCTTCCATCCCCTCCCCCCTTCTCTTCCCCTTTCCTTCCCTTTCCTTTCCTTCCTTTCCCTTCTCTTCTCTTCTCTTCTCCCCCTCTCCATCAAGTGATGAGCTGTTTGCTCCACCACATGCCACTTGCCATGATATTCTGCCTTAGCACAGGTGCAAAAGCAGCACAGCTAAGTGACCATGGTCTGAAATCTTTAAAACAGTGAGCCAAATAAATCTTCCCTTTCTTTAAATCAATTTTTTGGAATATTTTATCACAGTGACAGAAAATTGCTTAACACATTATTTTGTTTTGTCTTTTTTTCTCTTAAAGGAATTTAGATGAAAGAATATGAATAACCCAAGATTTTCTCTTCATTAGAATAAGAAAAACATTTTAAAGTATACACTTAAATATATACTAGACTTAAATTATCTATCTGTATCTCCATATATACAATTTCATTAAGATAAACATTACAAAAGCATAAAATCAGAAAATGCTCTTAGAGTGTAGAGAAATTATAGATGTCTTGGGTTTTATGCAATGTAAATTCTGAAAATATAAACACTGCTCCTGAAACAAAAATACTTCTCTTACTTAACAGACTTTTTACCAGCTCGTAGAAGATTCTCGTCTGTCATAATACAATTTTAAAACAATATGAAGATCACCTTATATTCTCTTCTACTCGTTTTTATTCATATTGGCTAAAAGAGATCCAGAGAGACTATTCAATTAGCTACTTGCATTACATTTTATCAATAAAATTTTAGTCTTTATACTCCAGAAAAAATGTTGACATGAAAGTTGATAATAATGAGGTGAAATTGTTCCTGTCAAACCCAGACAAAATTAGAATAGTGAAAGAGTGAAGGGAGGGAGCCATGTCTGGTCTTCTGAGATAATTTCAAGGACTTTCTAAGACTCACAAGAATGACTTTCTAGTTTTAAATGCATCTCCTTCTTTGCAGGCCTTATACAGTGTATATAGATTATATAAGAAAATCTACCTTAACTATTCTTTTTTAAAAGAGGCATGGAAAAGATTTATGTGGGAGGAAAAACTGCATACTAAAAGGGATATGGGCATTCAGAGATTGACACATATTATTTTCTGGAGCTAGGAATATTTATGTTTGTCTTCAGGGGTGGAAACCTATGAAATGTGTAAATTATAAGAAGTTTTGTCCAGGTTTAGACGAGAAAAATTTGGCTCACGCACAAAAAGAGAATAACCCCTTTTACAGGTGAAAGACACTGGCCAGGTCTATTATTGGTTTTGTCGTTTGTTTTAACTTTTACAACTTTTGAAGAATGCAACTGTTCAAATAAGATGGTCTGAACAGAACACTTGCCCAGCAAGACATCTCCTCCAATAAACCAATGCCAACCTTTGCCCAGGTTCCACAAGACTAATGAACATTTTATGCAAGTAGCTTACTTACACATCTCTTTTGTTTGCCTTTAAAAACTTTGCAGAAAGAAAGAAGGAAGAAAGGAAGGAAGGAAGGAAGGAAGAAAGAAAGAAAGAAAGAAAGAAAGAAAGAAAGAAAGAAAGAAAGAAAGAAAGAAAGAAAGAAAAAGAAAATAAAAAGAAAAGAAACGAAAAGAAAAACAAACTTTGCAAATTGGAAAGTGACCAAAAGAGGGAGGGACAGGAGAAGGAGAAGGGAAGTGGATGTGAAAAGAATTAAGATGTGTTATGTACATGAACCAAATACCCCACCATGAATGTAATCTTTACATATCAAAAACATGTACTAATAATTTCTTTTTAAATCCTCTTTCTTCAACCTAAACAGGTTGCAACATGTCCACACTTTGCTATACTACCTATATTCCCATTGAATGTTCTTCTATTGTAAGATGAACTGATACTAGTAATGTTATACCTGCGAGAATACATTAAGTAATCATATAAGGAATAATTATATCATTATTTCCAGTATGTAATAGTTATATCAAGTACCGCATGTCTGAGTGAATAGCATGTAGCTATCCTCTTATTTTCTCTTGATGCCTTAACTACTTGCCTCATGGATTGAACTATCTCACTATTTGTCAAAAATATTCCTTTTCTCATGTTTATTTTTCACATAAATTTTCATTTACCTTGATTTTGATTCGTGGATTTACAATCTATACTTAGCCATGCCTAGCCAGTAAGTCTGTGAAGACTTCGCTACAATTCAAACACAATTCTGCTTCTCAGCATGCTGTACAGCGTCTTAGTGATCTGCCTCACACATGTCTCTCTAGTTTCATTACTGTCATGTTCCAACACTAAACTATGTGACATATGATGCTTTTTCTTCAAACAGTCTGTGTTCTTAGGAACCTTTCAATAATAAGTCTTCCCTGGTTCCAAAATATTATAGGCATTCTTCCCCCATAGATCATTACCAACACTGAACTCTTCCTTACCTAGTAACCTACACCGACCATTTGATATTAAAGTACAGCTTCTGGAAACCCTTCCCAAGATTTCCATCCCCCCCACACTGAGCGAATTTCTCTCCAGTTTCTCATGGTGTCCTGTTTCTTTATCCCATTGTATTTACTGTGTGTAATATATCTCATGGTCATGGGTTTTGCAAAAGTCCATATTTCCCACTAGGCCATTATTGACATATGACATATGATATAAGGTTTGGTTTATCATCTTAGATCAATCTAGAGTCTATTAATATACAATATGTAAAGAAACCTTCCTTATCTGCCCACATTCTCACCTCAGACTGTAAATTGAGAGTTCCTAGGGAATATTCAGAGGCAGTTTCTGCTTTTCCCTTATGGCCCAGCACCAACACTTAATTAACTTCTCCCTCATCACCTCAAAAGAGGGAGCCACGAGACAGTCCGAAGGGAGCGCTAAGAAGAGGTCTTTAAGCATGAATACTGCATCCTGTTTTGGAACCTACGTGGAAGAGAGGTGTTCTCTCACCACTGCCCCACAGCAATTTTTGGTACACTAGAATAAGGCATGACCCTTGGGTGGGCTGCTATACAAAAACTCAAGCAAACTAAATTCCAAACTGGACATAATTTAGTTGTGAATCCAAGCCAGAAATCAATTTAACTGATAATATTGATAAATAGTTTGGTCCATCTCTGTCTTATTTATTCTCTCTCTCTCACTCTTCCTGGTTATTGGTCCCAGAGCCTTTACACTGAGCTACATCTTCAGCACTTTTTTTTTTTTTCTTAAAGGCAGAATCTTCCTAAGATTCTGAGTTGCCCAGGCTGGGCTCAAACTGGAGATTCTCCCAAAGTACTGGGATTACAGGCATGCTCCACTACACCTGGCTTCTATTGTTTTTTCAAAACTCATTTTTCAATTGGGTTAAAATTCAAAGGAAATAGAGATGTGACTAGCTCCCTCTGAGACCCCTTTAAAGTGCTAACACTCAAACTTGCATGTAAAACTAACTTTTAAGGGAGGAAAATATAAGTAGAAGAATACTGACAATAAAAAGCTAGTTAAAACTCTGTCTTCAACAGGCAGTTATAGATTTGTAATTTATGTTAAAAATAACTAAGCTCTCCAGCAACAGAACAGAGATTTAGAAATTTACAATTCTTTAGATGATGCTGGAAGGAATGAAAGAGCCCTTATTATTCACTACAGTCGATACTCAACTTCTGCTGCTTTGATTTAAAGAGTTAATTTATCTTCGTGGGGGAAAATTATCAACACAAAATCTAAAATTAATTGTATGTTGACTTAGAAGAGATTTGAGTAAAGTATTTTAAAATAGCCATTCCCTTGAAAAGTGAACTCTATGTGACCTTTACCAGAGCTATGCGATGTGAAAAAAATTAAGTGAGTAGAAAATTAAAAGGAAAATGTTCCACCATTTTTCTTCAGTCTCACTGACACCATTACCCTCTATTTATCTATAACCAAGAGGCATTTAGTATTTCCAATACATATGAAGTAAAATCATTTTGCAGATAACTTTAGAGTAGCACAGTCAAAGAGATCCTAACTGGTAGATAAATGTGAGACAGTTCTCTACAGTGGAAAGGGCAGTGAGTTTAAAGGGAGGGGAGCTGAGTCCATGACGACTTATGCCAAGTTACTCACGTCCCTAGAATTAAATTTCTGCACATGATAAATGAAGATTATAGCACAATCAATTTCAGAGAGTACTGTAAGGATATAAATAAGAGTTACACAAGACTCACTCACGTAAAATGCGTACAACAGTATCTGCATATAATTTGTAAATAATAATATAGGAGCAGAAAATGGAGTGATCCCTTTCCTGCCCATCATATAGGTCATGGCTGGCGTCTATATAACAAAAGACAGATTAGCAAGAGAATAACATACCAAATTTAATTAAAATTTGAATGCAAGGGACCCTTTAAAGTGAAGAACAAACACAGAAAATCTCCCTATTTTTAAGTTTGCATTTTTTGAAGCATCGGCAGCCATTTAGAAATGTGACTGGGCAAAAAGCATATGATTTAATGCTAATAGAATGAGTGGGGAAGCCCAGAAATATTTGTCTGTTCTGATTTCTTGGCCTTTCGTTACAGCAATTCTTCCTTCCAGTTATGTGGCAGCGTCATTTTAAAAATGGGGGTTTATGACCCACTCTCTGTTAAGGAAAGTCAGAGATTTCTTTTTGGGCGGCTCCAAAGCAGAATGGCAGGAGAAGATGAGAATAAAATGCTTTGGCTTTATGGCTTTCTTTGATGAGAAAGTGTTCAGTTTTATGTGAACTGCCTTGGGAAAAGGAAATTCTAATGTCTATGGCTTTCCTGGGGAGAGGAAGAGAAGCAGGAGATACAAGGAAAGGAGAAGGTCAGAGAGAGATTTTGCTGGAGGCTGCTTCTGAGTGCTTCAATCTGGAATATCATTTCGGAGCCCTAAAATCATAATCAAAAACACTTTAAAGTACTTGTTATTTGCAGACATTTTCCAGGTTTCCTACATATATTAGCTCGTTTCACCCTGCAGATCTATGAGGTAAATATTAAATGCTTATTTATTTAGTTTCTTACTTAATAGAATCTTTCCAATGTTCAGATATCTCTTATAGTCTATGTATGTATTTTCCTCTTACACTCACACCCCAATTTATTTTTAAAGTATCTCAAGGCCAGGAATCATGCTTTTTATTATATTCCATAGTTTCCAAAATGTCACTATTTAATAAAATAGCAGCCATAACAACCAAAAAATGAAATAATTGTTAGGTCTACATAAGAGGTGACATTTTGTTAATATCTCTGTGTAACAGATGCTTACCTTTGCATCTGTTAAGTTACGGTACATATGGGGAATGATTATATGAGTGAGAGACACAAACTTGCCATATATGGAAACTTTCAGCCATAGAATTGAGACAGGGTTCCTTATATAACACAGAGCATACTTATTACTCCACCTAGATTATGGCCGGAAGTAGCAAAACCACTGGGCTCTGGTGTTCATATGCTCTGCATGCAAAGAGAACAGATTTTTTCATGCAGAATTTATTTTGGAAGGAACCAAAGACAGAGCATCCTAAAGGCCATCTGCACAGCCATCTACATAAGTACACATCTGCAGATCACTTTCCTAGGCACAAGCAAACTAATTTTCTTCATTTGTTCCTAACCTTGAGGAGTTGACAACTAGACATCAAAACAGCACCACAGCTCTTTATGAGCACAAAGAAGGGAATACTGACTCAAACTAGAAAGTTCAAGGATAGTTTTTTTAGGGAAGACAAGCAGAGCTAAGTCTTCATGGAAGAGAAGACAATAACCAAGAAAAGATAGGAGACACGTTCAAAGAAGAAAAGAACATTCCTTCCAGGCTAGCTTATTCACCATGACCAGAAGAGTTGCAGGTTAGGAAGTGATTGAACCACAGCAGAGAAATGAGGCAAGTGATGACGGACTTTAGGACTTTAACTTTTTAGTTCCAGAAGTACTAATGCTAATTGAGATGTTTTAAGTAGTGATACAACCTAATTAGGCTTTGTACATATAAAATGCAAAATAAACTCTGTTAACTGAGAGTTTAGAACCTGCTACATAAAATCATTTCAATTTTAAGTCTTTATCATCATCATCATCATCATCAATGAATAAAAATCTCATTTTAAGAAAAATAATAAACCATTAAAATGCAACTCTGTATTTGTGAGCATGAAGAAAAAAGGGTTTGGCTGCGATCACTCTATTCTCTACATAGGTGCTATCCAAAATGATTATTTTGTCAATGGGGACAATTTAGAGGAATGCATAAGGCACACTAGTTATAGAAACCTTCGATCATACAAGAGAAGAGGATGACTGGAAGAGAGACCCTGGTGAAGAAAGGAGCCATTTTCAACTCTTTCTTTCATAAGAGGAAAAGAATTCTTAAAAATATTTAATTTAAAAATATACTTCTTCCTAGGCAGATGATCTCCAATTCAAGGTAATACATAAAAGGATCAAAGAAGTTTACTGAAAAAAGGAATTAAAAGGATTAAAAACTCTGCTACCCTAAATATTATCAACTTTTTCTCCAGTGATATAGAAAAATATTTAATATTTATTATTTGGTAAAAAAAATCCATATGATAAACTTTCCACTTTAAGTAGATGAGATAAGAAAATGGACAGATGGACTATTCACAGTGTTTTAAAAAACACGATTACACAGGATTTTTTGTTCTTTTTAATATGGTTGACACTCCCTATCTGTGGTTCCCATATTCATGGATTCAGCCAAACACAGAATGTATACAGAAAAAACTTGTATCTCCTCCCAACATTTTTCTTGTCATTATTCTGTAAGCAATAGATTATTACAATTATTTACATTGCATTTATATTTTTAGGTATAATAAGTAATCCAGAGATTATCTAAAGTATAGAGGAAGATGTAAAAGCTTATGTGAAAATAATATGGCATTTTATCTCATGAATTTGGTAATCTACAGCTATTTGTATCCTAGGTATCTGAGAACCCATCTCCCATGTATACAATAAAACATGTATTTAATAATATCTATAATAAACATATACATGGTAGGTAAACAAACATTAAATATTTATTCAATTTAAATATTTTGTAACAAAAAGCCTATGAAAGAAAAAATTTTAAGAGGCATGTTTCTAGGTACACAAAATTAAGGACACAGTATTCTGTATAATTCAATAAATCTTATAAATGTTTAAGTATTTCCCTTTTAAAAATGTGTAAGTATCTCATACTCACAGATACTTTATGCTTAAACTAATATTAATTTTATTATTTTTCCTATTAACTCTTTTGGAGTAAATGTTATTATAAAATAATCTCTGTTATAACAACATCATTGATCCCCAACTCACAATTGTTGAATAACTTAGGAAAACAAATGTAATAACTGCAAAGTAAAACCAAGAAGATGCCTGAAGAAATATGAATTAGCTTAAAGAATGTACAATAAGCAAATCTAGAAGTATTTTTAATTTAAATTTTTAAAAAATGCTCATTTTTTGCTATGCATAATTTGCTTTAATTTGAGATCTTTAAGCATACAGGAATAAAGTTGCAAAATGGTCTTTCAGATCTAACTACATCTTTTGATATGAAAACTATGTAAGCATGAGCTAAGTGTACTTTGCATATATTCAGGTAATGTTTCTGAGCATATTACACCTACATATGCTATGCAAAATGTTGCAGAAGATTAAATTACCCTAGCCACATTTGTGAAGCAGCAGTATGTCTGTCATTGCCTGTAAAGATATGCAGATTTATGCAAAATATTCTCTAATATGTGTACCTGAAGTCCCAAACTCCCTACAGACATGAAAAGCCAGAAGGTTTTGTTTATTTTCAAATTATTGGAAAACCTATAAATATGACTAAAGAAATAGATATGCTTATATTGTATTTTCAAATTTGGGGCATCTGTGTGTGTTTGTGTTTTTCCTTTATTTCCTTGTTAAGTCATTTGACCAAGATTTTAAATTCATCTGCAAAAATCTATACAGTAGACATAAAGTAAACACAAAATTTCCTTTTGCTTCCAAAACTCCTCCAGGAGTTAGGTAAGAGAGTTCATATTCCATTTTACATAATGAATCTGATCCCTTCAGCACCTAAGTCCCTCCCAGTGCTATTTGTTATTCGTTAGCTATTCAAGGGTGCTATTAACTCTTTCAGGTTATTGAAACTAAGTATGGAATATCACTAAAGTGGTTCACCAGGGTAAAGTCACTTTCCTACATTGTTGATTTGTCACAGCATAATGAATAAACTTTTGTTTTGAGAAATCAGGTAGAAATCACAAGGTATCTGATAGTAGTGGGAATAATGTTATATCTGTAAGTTTAAATAAATAATAATATATTTGTTAAAGAGTCATACTAGATTTGTTCACAATGGATGATTTCTGAAAAACTGTGTGAAAACCAAATTATTGGGTTTTGAACTGTAACTCAGGGATAGAGAGTGCTTAGCATGTGTAATGCCCTAAATTCAACCTCTACCCCCTCAACACACAAATAACTGTCCACCGAATCTTCTTTTAAATCAAGTAGTTTATTTTACCAGGTGAGCTTTTTTAAAGAGTTATGCAGGGGTCTGGTAGTAGCTCAGTGATAGGGGATTTGCCTAGATTCTACAAGGCTCTAGTTTTGATCCCTAATACCACAAAGAAGAACCATACAGTGCACAAATTCTTGACACTTCACAACAAGAAGTGGTTTGTGCATGTCTTCTTGAACCGATGCTCTGCGACTACATAACAGATAAAATACGGAGAAGGTAACATGGTGAACACTGGTCTGAGAAAACTAGCAGCACCCACTTCTCAAGTTTCTTGAATGCTTATCTTGGAAACCTGTCACCATGCCAAGAGTAAGTCAGGTAGCAAATATGTAGAAGCGAAAGAAAATAAACTGGGGTCCTCGACCCTTAGTTCCAGCTGAGCTTCTAGCCAAAAGACACTGCCAATTTGCCATGAATATGTGTGAGCTTTCTCAAAAGTGGATTGTCCACTGGCGTACGGCAGAGAGAAACATTTTCCACCACGCCCTGACCAAACTGCAGACTCACAAGCTAAACAAATGGTTGCTGTTTTAATTGACAAGATCGTAAAGTTTTCTGATGTAATGACAGTTAACTAAAACAGAAAAATCTTATAAAGCGACCTTCCGCTGTGTATGTGTGTATTTGTGTGTATGTGTGGGTTTTACATACACTACATTTGCTGACACTGGGTGTTTTGAAGTATTACATAACCCCAAAGAGTTGGTTCTTAAAGAATCTGCAACCTGTTGTTGTCATTGTCTGGTAGAGGTTCTGCACCATACAGTGGTGAATAAACAGGTTTTGGTATAAAAGAAATATGGGCCAAGGAATAAAATGTGTCCATGCTCTGCAATTACTGTATTATTTTTCAAAGTTGAAGGCAGATTTATTGATTAAACAAACACATTAAATTTATCAAAAATTATTTCTATTTCCCCTCTTTCCAACTAATAATAAAATGAAAAACTTGGACATAAGCTCAGTGTTTAAGTAACCTCTGGCTGTGTAAGTTCAGTATATGTATTAATGGAGCACTTTGGGGGAGATATAGTTTGACTTTTTTTTCTATTCAGTGTTGAATTTCTGCTCTTTTAGGTTGTGTAGTCAAATTAGAATTCACCTCAATGGACCGTTCCTGTGAAAAGTTACTCAAATTTGAAGCCAGCTGATAAGGTTCTAAGTAATTAGTTGGGCACGGTGATTCAGGGATACCTTCAGATACGTTTTCCCAGGAGCCTCTCACTGATGTCCGAAATTTTCTTTATAGAAAAAAAGGAGCCATTTGAACAGTTATATAATTAAATCCTTAGCATAATTTGAACTGTTTTATCAGCTCCCATTTTATGTGACAGCTACCTCAAAGTTTGCTTGGATAACAAGAGAAGAGATGTAGAGATATTACTCTCAGGAAATCAGCTATCAAATGGAGTGTGGTACAAAGGGGTACAAAGGGAATGAAAGTCAAATTTTACTCCACCTGTCTGACCTTGTTGCTGTAAATCTGAGTTAAAAAAAAAATATATATATATACAAGTGTTCAATGGGATTTTTATTTTCTTGTCTTAAGTCTATTTTTGGCAGCATTTCACACTCAGGGAGACACACTGAGGTTTTCATCCCAGGGAAGGAGAACTTAGTACATTACTGCTTCGATGTCGTCCTATCCTCCAAGAGGGAATGAGCTTCTGTGAGTACTGACTTACTACCAGAAAGTGACTTAGCAAAAAGGAGAATTAGGTTATGGCTCTTAAGGTACCTTGAAGTGCTCATTTTTACTTAACAGTGAAGTTTACATATTACCTTATAAAATTCTCATGCCTATGACTTTGTTTTGAGCTCGAACATTTGCTATTAGCCACTGGCTTGTGCACACTTGAAAATATGCACTGTTGGTGGTCATTGTCCTGGTCCAGTTGGAAGTGGTGTCTGGGTAATTCAGCAATCCCTGATGATCAATGTTCTATAGTTTTATAGGCATCCCTGCTCTGCATAAATATTTCCTGATCTGCCTCCCTGCTCTGCCCTAGAGGTCCATAATCATTTCCTAAAACAGCTTTAAAAAGAAAAATATTTCTTTCACCTCTATTAAAATGTCTCTGCAGCAGTAGATAGGAGGCAGAAGTTGTTTCTGTCATCATTATTTCCTTCAATCTGTTATGCACATATACATGTCCTTACCGCATATATCTGCCCTCTACATTAATAGCCTCTTGACAATCCAGTGGGAAACAGACAATATTTTGCCCAAGTAAGAAGGTGTAAAACCAGTCCCTTCTAATTAGATGACTATATGCTGAGCATTTGCACTGTTTCTTTCCACTGGAGATTTGTTCTATATTTTTAAATGTACACAGATACATAATGTTTTCATTTATATGTATCTTGACATAATAATCTCCTAGCATCCATTTATCTGTTACTACATTCATTGACTAGCTGACGCTATGGGTGGGTCAATAATGTCAATTCAAGATTTTGAGGGAACTTTGAGAAAAAAGATGATCAAAAATGATCACTTCAATGGAATTTGGGATTTCTCTCTTACAAGTTAACTCATTTCATAGATCTTCAGTAGTTTTAGATTACTTAAAACTATGACAATGACTACAAGTTTCAGGCTGCTTTAATTCTATTATGCTGTATGTTGTACTACTACCTTCTGACCAAGTGACGGAGCTTTAGTTGAGGGAAGGAAAACCAACAATGAGGGGCAAGGGACTAGCATGTTTAGGCTTAACTTTGTCTGTACTATTCTTTAATCACTTACATACTTTATTTCACTTGTAACTCACAACAACATTATGAAATAAGTTCTAATTTTTTCACATTGCAAGTGAAGAAACTGAAGTTTATCCAGATTAAGTTCAGTTAGTAAATTTCCAATCCCTAGTTTTAATCATAACCTCTCTGTATTTTGCAGTTTTAAAAATAAAACCATAGAAAATAATCAATATGAAAAAAATAATGAATGAACAAATATTGCAGAATACTGAGAAGTTTCAAAAAACATGAGCAGAAACCACTGAGGTTTAGTGGAATGGCAAATGATGAGACTCCAAAATTGGGAGAATATCTTAACTTTTCCTAAGAGTGACTCTGAGCATGTCCCGGAATAAACTGTGATCTTACATTGCCTTCTAGGACCCAAATATTTTCAAGTACATGCTTTTTGGCATCTTTGTCCCCACAGAGATGTAACTTGTTTTTTAAAAATTTAATTGGATGGGAATATAGATATTCTTTGAATTTGGAATCTTGTAATCCATGAAATAGATTATTGAAAGTTTTAAAATTAAAAGTTTGTGTGTGTGTGTGTGTGTGTGTGTGTGTGTGTGTGTGTACCGGGGGTCGACCTCAGGACCTTGTGCGCCAGCAGGCACCCATGCCACTGAGCAATATCACCGGCCCTTTTTTTCGTATGTGGTTATCGGGAGTCAAACTCAGGACCTCGTGCTTGCCAGGCAGGCGCTTATGCCACTGAGCCATCTCACCGGCCCAAAGTTAAGAATATTTAGAACTTCAACTTTTCATATTTTAAGTTTGGGATGGATGAATAATGTCAGAATCACTTAAGTTTCTGTGCTGATGATTTGTTTTCTCAGTTAATTCGGGGGGTTAGGGAAAAGATAGATAAGGAGCTCATATGAAAAAGGAAGCAAAAACAAAATAAAACACTGTCTATTTAGCAATGAAAAGTGTATTATATCTAAATAGTTAATATTCACCAGGTTTTCTAAAGATTCCTACATCTGATTCTGGACCTCAATCTGAAGTAGTCTTTGAGAAAGCACTGACAGTTTTTAGATGAGCTTTTAAATAAGAACGACTTGATAACAGTTGTCAAGAAGAAAAAGAATTTATGGCTTATCCTGTATAGCTGTTTTCTTATTCCCTTAAAGAGGAATAAAACGACAAAAAAAAAATGAGTTAAATGAGTTTTCAGTGAAGCAAGGAGAATTCCAGGATATGCACAGAAACTTCTAGACCATGAGAGTGATGGGATATTGCACTTCCTTCAGAAACTTAGGATTCTTTAGCCTGCTACAAAATAAACAAAAAGAAGCATTAAATATTTAACCAATCCCTCTCGAGACCAATGGTTAATAAAACAAATGAGTCAGAATAAAGTAACACTCAATCCATATAAATGCTTTTTCCCCATGTGTAGGTCAGGGACCCTCAGAAAGAAATGGAACTCATATTGCTTCCTAAATAAATACTTTCATTTGAAACACCCTTCACCTTCAAAGGTCATATTAGTGGTGATAGTGTTTCTTTCAAAGTATCTAAGTAATCATTTATTTGCAGCTTCAATTCTGATTAATGGTTTAGACCTATTCCTTGATTTATTTTTCTAGTTGTAACATATTTATATTTTTCTGTGATTGTTAGAAGTTTGTATTTAGAACTTTACTTCTATCTTTCACATAATTTCTTATCATGCACACTACTGTGAACTTTCTATGTAATATAATGGACCCTGAATCTAGGCTGTCCCCATGTCAAAATGGTACCAGCATTCCTAGAGAAATAATATGCAAATCTTATTATAGCAAAAATTATCATTGAGTTCCTTACTGTGTTTCAAGTCCTGCTTATGTCCAAAGTATAACAACACCGCCTCCTTCTGCTACTCACTCAGTTCCATTTCAAAACTTTTTATATTTTGTCTAGGTAATGATGCATTTTTATTCTCCCTTATGATACTTTTTTCTGCAAAAGCCCTATAGATCACAACACAGATGTTGCATTTCTTTGGGAGCTAAAAACTATAAAGGCTGAAATGACCTTCACAAGGTCACATAGCTTTCTGGTGAGCAAGTGCACAGTGCTATACATTTATGGATTCATTTCAGTTTCTCTCTTCAACCTGTTTCTATTCCTGTAGAGTTTGCTCTCTGTGGAGATAGCAAGAAGCGAAGAAAACATGCATATGCTATTATTGTTTTTAACCCAAGTACTTCAAAAAACCAGCAGAGGAATAAGCTCAAGGAGTTACACTCTCTTTCAGTCCAATGATTTTTCTTCCTCAGAAAGATAAATGGGACCAAGAAGAGGTAAGGGAATGCCATTTCTTTACAGTGATTACAAGACTATCTATAAGAATTACAACAAGGCTAAGGAGGCAGGAAGCCCTCTGATTGCAAGCTGGGCGCAACATCTTTCATGTATAACGAAGGCCATTCTCTCATGGTCTACACAAACATTTCATCCTTGCTTCTAAAGGTTATTCACAGATTATACAAGTATAATGGCTGATACTACACATTTTCTTACCATTGACTTCATTCAAATAAAGCATTTCTCATGTGAAAGAAGTTACAATGAGAATGAGGTCTTACAGCCAGGCTAACTCTAAATCAGACCTGCATAGTTCATTCTGGGTCCATCTCACGTGGGACCTCTGGCCTGTCTGGTTGAACTGTGGCTGAGTCCTTGCTTCTTGCCACTCTGCTTTGTCAATCTAACAAAGATGAACAGTTTTTTGCTTTATCACCTTCTGTGACTTCTAGGCATAGGTTTTCCTAAAGTATATATTTTTGCTGGCGTAAATTTTCAACATTCACTAATTTAGTGCATTCAGTTTCTAATAATATAACATTCATATCATTTGCTAATCTACATCATTTTATTTTCTTTCTCATAAACTCTAACAAATAATTATTATGTGCTAAGCATTGTTCACAGTTAAAGTCAAAATAAAGTTGCTTTCCTCCTGAGACATTCTAGCAGACATAGAGAGATAAAAACACAATTTTGTTTATCTTTTATTAGTGCATGTTTGCAATACATCATGATTGCATTCATTGTGGGGAATTGGTTTATGTATATAACACATTTTAATTCTTTTTTCATCTCCTTCACCTCCATTCTCTCCCCCATTCCTCCATCTCTTGATCCTCTTCCAACTTTTAAAAAAATTTAATTTGAAACTCAAATTTGAATCATTATAAAAGAACCTGGGCAGTTGTCTTTTAAGTTATGACCCACAGTATGGCAAGTACTGAACTATGCAGAAAGCTGGTGTACATGCATGGTAGAAGAAGAAAGGGAGGAGGAAGGAGAAGGGAGGAAAGCAGGAGAAGGAGGAGAAGGGAAAGGAAGAGAAAAAGGAGGAGAGGGAGAGGAGAAAGGAGAAGAAGGGAGGGGAATAAAATTAGAGAATATGAAATATATGTTTGAAACTAAAAATACAACACACAACAATAGCAAAGAAGAGGATAGCAAATGAAAGTCACGAAAAAATGCCAAGAAATCAGAATAAGATGATGAATATTAAAAATAAAAAATATTAGATTTTTTAAAATTTACAAGGATATGAAAGATTTCTGGAATTCAGTATAGAAATAAAAGGAAATGACACTAGAATAGGTGGAAGAAAAGTATCAAAATAATGCAACATTTTCTATTAATGCTGGACATGTGTTTCTAAATATAAAAGATAGAGGGCTTCATATAATAAAATAATAAAACACAATATCAAATAATATCATTATGAGTTCTCATTATAACAAAAATAAAGAAAATCTTCTAAAATCTTTAGAGTAAAAAATTCCATACAATGAGGTGAGATTCACTGCATCACTGAAATTCTGAACAATAGCCAGGCAGCCATGGGGTAATATCATCATGATGCTAAAAGGGCAGGACTTTAATTTTAGAATTCTACATTTGCCTTGTTTAGGAATCACTTGGAAGAGTAAAATAAATTCATGTTTAAACATGTAAGTTTCAAGAAATATATTGCTCATTTTTCCTTTTTACAGACAACCAAAACATAAACTGAAAAAAGAGGGAGTAAGATTTAGTTAAGAAGAAGGAGGAGGAGGAGAAGTGGAAGAAGAAAAGAAGGAGAAAGAGGAAGAGGAAGGAGGAGGAAGAGAAAGAAAGTTCTCCAAAAAAGATAAGAAGTTTACAAAGACAGTAGCAGATTCAGTTACACGGCTTGCACAGAACAGACTTAGAAAGAAAATGGCCCAAGCTGGCAGGGTAGAATGGAAGATGGTCTACAGAAAAAAACTGGAAGTCTCCGGGGGAACTAAGCTTTTAGAAAATAATGTTGATAGATTGGTAATGCATTAAAATAAGTATATACAAACTAAGCAATTAGAAATACGAGGCAAATAATACTTTCAAGCAAAATAAGGACAAGGGGATGCGATTCTCTATTTTATGCAACTTACCCAAAGATAACATTTATGTTGTCGTATACAGAAAGACTCAAATCAATGCAATAAAAATTTTGATAAAACTTCTTAAAGGATGTGGGTGGGAATTGGGGAGCTTGGTATGAACGTAAAATCCTGATCTTCCATGAGAGATCAATAAACAGTGATTAAAATGGCTGTATCAAGAACTATACATATATGTATATTATTTTGTATGTGTAAATCAGAAACCAAAGACAAGACTTACTGAGGCATAAACTTAAAACAAAGCACCACTGTTTTTGTATATTTTTATATAAGCCATTATTATAATTTGATTTAAATATGACTATTTTATAAAATAAAATAAAAATGAATACTTTGCTAACATAAGAAAAATAAACATAATAGACATGTGTTCTAACAAACTTTTAATCTGAAAAAGAATTAAACGGGGGAAATAAAAATCACATTTACTCACACAGCCTAGAGATAATGAATATTTTTCATGAAATATTGTTATATATGCTTGACTGAATTAGTACCATACTTAATATGAAAAGCTATATATACTAATTATCCATCACTTACTTTCTGGTCATAACAAGGAAAGTAAAGAATACTTTGATATTTAATGTAATGAATCTATAAATTTTGATACTATCTATTCAAGCTGCTTAAATTTTTTTGAGAAAAAATCAAATGTGTTGAGTGGTAGAAAATATCCCAGAGAGGTGCTTCATTGTATTCAGTATTTCAAGTTAAAGGATATTATAGATAGGAAAGAAGTAGTCATATTTGGCATACATAAATTAAAAGAAATAGGCAAGATTTTCTATGAATTGTAAGTAGGGCCCTTTTACCTTTCTCTTCTAGTTTTCCCAGCAGACCTTCAAATTTTTTTTTATAAAATTATCAAATTATATTCAGAGGCAATTGAAACCGCAATTCAGAGTTCCAGATATAGTTCATACTTTTCTATAAAGGCTTTAAGGTTTTATGTGATGAGGCTGTCTTTGCTAATTCCATCCCTCCTACCCCCAGCACACGCATACACAGAACAACCAGGAAAAAAAAAAATGCTTGACAAGACAGCATAAAACTGAAGACATTAACTCAGATCTAATAGCCATGGAAGCCTAATGACACAGAAAACATTTGACAAGGATCCTCAGAGGACTGAAAATTGATATGAACACAAGTTTCCCATTAAGAACATCATGTCATTTAGTTTTGTACACAATTATCTACATTTGCCAGTGTTAAAGACTTTGAAAATATATTGTAAATTATGGCTTAAAATTACAGGCCTTTTTCAGGTCTCAAAGGATATAGTACTTCTGCTTTAAAAATAGGAAGAAATATTTCTTTCTATCCATCTCTGCCCACCCTCCTCTCCACCCACAGAATTGCAGTGAATGATTGGATCTGCCAAAGGTAAGTAATGAAAGTGTTTGTGCTTGAATAGTCCTGGTTAGGATATGCTGGGTTACATGAGACAAATAAGACATGAGCAGGCTTCCAGCTCTGCATTACTGTAGCTTCCCATGACAGTCTGTGCAGTAACTGGATAACATAGGACTGCAGTGCTCTGGAAATGAGTTGCATTAGAATAAAGATAAAGTTCTTTGCCTTTCAAATGTTATATGCATGATACATGCACCCCTGTAATCTGCAAGGAATCATATAGCCAGTGTGTGACAGAAAGAATCCTCATTCCCTGGTCTCCTGCCTTATGATTGAATTCATCAGCTCTCTGTGTCCACAATTTCCACATCTGGAAATTTAACTAAACTCAAATTGAAAATATTGAAAAAAATACTGCACCTTCATCTCTTTTCTGTGGCTATAACAAAATACCAGAACCTGGGAAATTTATAAAGAAAAGAGAGATGGACATGATGATACATGTTTGTTATTCCAGCAATCTGAGAGCTGAAGCAGGAAGATCACAATTTGGAGGCCAGCCTGGGCAACTTAACAGTATAGTGAGACCCTGTCTCAAAATAAAAACTAAAACAGGGCTAGGGATACAGCTGACTATATCCCTTGGGTCAATCCCCAGTACTGCCAAAAAAAAGGTTTAACTATGGTTCACAGTTCTGGAGGCTGAAGAGACTAAGATTGGGTGTCTACATTAAATCAGGTTCTGGCAAACACTTCATTGTAGAAAAGCAAAGGGATGTAAATGCAGGTGGAAAAGGAACATACGTGAAAGAGAAGCAAATGAGCAAGCTGAGGAAGCTGAACTCCCTTTATAATAACGTAGTCCATGGTAATGAACTACCAACTCTCACGGGAACTACATTAATGCCTTTTTGAGTGAAGCGCCTTCGGAATCCACAGTGCTCTTTAATGGTCCTTCAATCTCTCAGTACCCTGGGGACCAAACCACAATATCAGTTTTGGTGTGGACAAGTCAGTCCAACCATGGCAACACAGAACATATACAGATTTGTCCTTCTCTTGTTTTTACTCCCTAAATGATATGGTATCACAAATATTTGTGTAACATTTCCATTGGACTGGGCACTACAGGGAACACAGGTGATTTCAAATATGCAGAAAGACAGGTTATAGTATTATGTAAATTCTACATTTTACTTGTGAGATTTGAGCATCTACGGATGCTGGTATCAGTGGGGGTCCTGGAACCAGTCCATTACTGAACTCTTCACAGTGAGAAATTGTCCAGCCTCGATCAGAACAGCCTGTTTCAATAACACATATGTCATGCTCCTTATGTGTGTGAGGTATGCAGTATAGTGTAGAACCACGTCATTTTGAATGGCTTCCGTGTGTCACTGCACCATCCTTTTCACAACATTAAATTAAATTCTACATTTTTAAGCTAAAGTGGCATCACAGAGTGGCTAAGAGAACATCTACATTTAATTCCCTGAACCACACTTGTTACATAGATGATTTCAGTCTAGTCACTTTATCTTTACATGTTTTAAGTTATTTTCTTCTCTTAAACAGAAATTAGTGGCATTTACCGCAAAGTTTGGTTGTAAGGACGAACTGACTAAAAACATTTTAATCACTTCCTATGGTCTCTGTGCATAGAATGCCATAAATAAATATCATTACTATGATGAGGAAGTTCATTCTACTGAACTGACAATAAAAAACCTTCTTTGTTACACTAAGATTAGTTGGATTCTGCAAATAATTTTCTTCTCTTGAAGACAAGCACTTTATTCCTTTTAAAATCAAAATAAGGGACCTATGAGATAGCTCAGCGGTATAAGCGCCTGCCTGGCAAGCACGAGTCCTGAGTTCAACTCCCAGAACCCACATATGAAAAAAGGGCCGGTGATATCGCTCAGCGGCACAGACACCTGCTGGTGTGCGAGGTCCTGAGGTCGACCCCCAGTACCCACAAAAAAATAAATAAATATGTAAAATCAAAATAAGACAGTAGGTGGCAAAATGCTCAGTGGCTGCCATGTGCCCTAAAATGCTGAAGTTTGTCGTATTACAAATAATGGCGCTCATGTTATCCCTCTGAGTTTCTGCAGCAGGATAAAGGTAATAACATGTAACTGATGGAATTTCAAATAAAGAATTATTAAAATATTTGTTCACTGACCTTTTTGCTTTTTACCCTTTACCCTTTTTCTGGCTGTTCACATTCTGGTATAGTCCCCATCAAGTTTAAGCGTTTCTTTCAGTTCTACTCAAAATATACTTTTAGTCTGTTCAGGACTCCCATTTTATTTTCTTTGTAAAACCAGGAAAAGACATGTGATAGTATTTGTTAAGAAGCTTATGTCTTGTTTTGGGAGAACCAGGCCTTGAGAATGACACAGTGGTGAGTAGGTCTCTCATTAAAATGGAGCAAAACATTAGTCAGTTTCTCATGGTATATGAATTACAAAAAATACTTTGGAAGACTTTTTGTATTCTACCACCTAACAGGGTGCCATATGGTAAAAATCCTTCCCTGGTATTAAAGGAAGCATGATGTGCTAAATCTGTTAGTGGTATTTCAACCCTGACAACTGAAAATGCTGAGATAGTCTATGGACTATTTACATATTTACGATATTCGCAGGATATAATTTACAGATTGGGAATTTTTAGATGAAAATAGCAAAGAAGAGCAGAGGCAAGAGAACATAATTTTTTCAGGAAAATGCTTAAAAGAACAAGAAAAATTATCTTCCCTGATGCATGGATTAGGGATGACTCAGAACATTGTCACAATAGCATTCTGTCTCTTCAAGACAAAAAATTCATGGTAGAGTAGAGAATAAAATTTTGCTTTGTCAGTGTCTATGTCAGGTAATCTTGGCAGGGATGAGCTGCTACCTGTTAAGTTTACTATGGATATAAATAGTCCTGATTCTAGGTTTGCGATGTACAGGTTCAGATTCATTAGGAGCCTTCTAGACAGATTTCTTCCTTAGGAATAGATTTATAAAATTAACAACTATACAAGTTTCTTTTCCTGAAGAAAAAGATTTACAAAAATAACAAACTATATTCTAATTTCATGCCAGTATTACATGCAAATTATCTTTTTCTGAGCACAGAGTAAATAGCCCACAATAATTAATTCATGACCAGAAGAAGGAATACAATGAGAAACGTATTCCAAAAGAAACAGAACTAAAGGAGTACAGAGAGTTCAGAAAGTTGCATAAATGAAAATCCATGAAACCTTAAGTCCATTAAAGAAAGTGGGTGTTGTAAAAGGCTGAAAGCTCTTCTGGATCTGACAATATGGTAGACTATGTTAACATTTCAGCGCATTTCTTTACAAATGCTTAGAAATGCTGCACACAATAAAACAAACTAGAAATGAACTCTAACCAAATTTCCAGGGAAGAAGATAAATGACCAGATGCCCAAATGAAGAATAACAAATTCAAAACCATGAGGGTACAAGTGAAAATTTTAGTGTATATAAATGACTGTTAAACAATTACACATCACCTTAGAGTAGTGAAAAATTCTCATTGAAATTGCTTAGTTGTGCAACACTGTAGCAAACAGTAAAAGTAGCTGGTCACTTGTCCTTGTGTTGATTGATTTTATACTGAAAACTGCAAAATATCATAGTTGTTTTGGGTCACTGGTGGGAGTCTATGAGAGTTCATCCTTAAGTGTCAATTGGTACTTATAAATAGGTTTATAAAATTAACAACTCCAGAAGCTTCCATTTCCTGAAGAAAAAGATTTACAGAAACAATAAACTATATTCTAATTTATGCTAGTATTGTGAATTTTTTTCTCAGCACAGAGGTAAATAGCCCATAATAATTCCAAAGTTGCCTAATATTTAGCCAATGCATTTGGTAATATATGTTCAGATGTAGAGCCGGCAAATATCACACTTTTGTCTAATGATAAGATATACCAGATTTTGAAATATTTGCAAAAACAGCAATGTGGAATAAAAAATAATTAGTGTAGAATGGTGACATCACAGCTGTTACTAACACAAGTGTAATCCTCCGCCTATATCTGAGGAAATAGTACATTTGAGGTACAGTTTGGTCGAAATGAAGATGTAAGTTTCTCATCAAATTCTAGGCCCTTAAAATATATCCAGTGCTTTATGGAGGCTATTGTGTTACTGGTTAAAAACTATTTGCTTTCTGTGTATTATATCACTTAATCTTTACATGATGTCTGTGAAGTCAGACTTACCATTCTCTAGCCAGTAAGCAAAGTGAGGAAGAGAAGTTTGAATCCCTTCCCTTGTATCACATGATACATAAACTGTGAAGCTAAGATTTTGACATATGGGAATTAACTCCACCATATTTGTCTTTTTTTTTTTAAATTTTGAACTGAATTCTTATACATGTATTTCTATGTATTTATGCATTCAGATTTTCACATATCTATCCATCCAAGTATTCTTTCTACCAATTCATGCACCATAGCTATAATTTTCCCATATATATATATATATATATATATATATATATATATATATATATATTTTTTTTTTTTTTTTACTGTTTGATATTTTAAGGCAATTTCTATGAAAATGTATCTATGGCGATATCCTACATATATTTTTAATGTCTAAATTAATTATATGAATTTAAGAGGCATTTAAAAATTCAAATACACTGATATCTAATCTCACATACCCTTTTTCAGGTATAACAGATGAGTTTTAGCCATGCATAAAATATCAACAATGGAGTTATAGAACATTCTCATCTTCCCAGAAAGTTATCCTTTGTAGACCATTCCTTCCCTCCTGAACCTTTAAAAGTTTAGGAGTAGCAGGTTCAAGCCCAGCCTAGGCAATGTATCAATTTAATGAGAACCAGCCTTAAAAAAAATAGAAAACTAACAAAAAGGCTGGATATGAGGCTGTGTGAAGGCTCTGGCTTCAATCCTCAGAACCACAAAAAGAAAAAAAAAAAAAAAAAAAAGAAGTAAATATTAAGCAAGAAAAGACAGAATGGGTTTCTTAACCAGATGAAATAAAGATAGACCATAAAGTGGCAGGCTAACAAGTTTCATTATAATTTCAGTTTCTGTATAAAAATCTCCTTTAAGAATTTTTTTAAAAATCTTAGGTAAACGGAAGCAATAATACAGAACAAAAATAACAGACCACTCCAATTAAGACAGGTTAGATAATACTAAGGTTATATTTAACCCTTTTGGGAAGGATCATGATCGATGAAGTTAAACAATATAATTACCCAAAAATAAAAGTACAGTAGGAATGCTGAGATTCACTCTGGGTAATAGTATCATGAAATGCATGATAAATTGTGAATTTTATCCAGTTTTCACATTGTACCCCACAAATATGTCCTGTTGCTTGTAAAGGAAGAGGAAGAAGGAAATCTGTCACTCTTGTCCCATCTTAGCTACCAAGAATTTATTGGTGGAAGTGAAAGTAAGGAAAAAATCTTGAAAGAAGACAAATACATTGTCCTTGCCTTAATCAACAGGAATATCTGATGCAAGATGTTAAACATTATGTGCTGGAAACATACTAATAAAAGAAATAAAAATTTTGAAAACACAGCAATTTTGGCCCTAACTAAAAAAATAAGTTATACTTCCCAGACTTTGGATGTACAATTTAATAAAAATTCAACAAATCCAGTTTTAATCCATAATATCAGATGTTAAAGGAGATGGCTCAAAGTGGTCTAAAAAAAGGTGAAAATTCCAAAAAATCTTTTTCAATTCCTTCTATAGAAATATCAAAATCAACTTTCTCAAAAGGGTAAAATAAAAAATATCTTATCACTGTTATGATCATGTATTTCTCAATTTGGGGAGAAAAGTTTCATGTTATAGAAAAATTCTTGCAACAAATAATAGTATTATACTTACAAAAATTTTTGGGTAATAGCCCCCAGCAGAAAACAAGTTATTTGCAAATGGATTACATTCCCTTTTCACTGCTGATATCACACAAATACCATTCTGATGCTAAGTATGTGGCAACTGGTTTGGTCCTGCAGTCCTCATTTATCATGTCACTCCTTTCTCAATCCATTGTTATCTCATTTTTAGTCTTAATTTGTGTTAAATTACTTCTCTTTCGCCTTCAATATTGTAGATTGCTCCCTATTGCTGGATATGCTTTATTACTCTCATTTCTGCTACACCAAACACCAGAAAATTTCTTCTAAATAATTTGATTGTCTCTGCTCACAAATGCTGATGCATAGACTTTCCTCCCCAAATGAATTTTCTTATACTAAATTCCTCCCTGAGAGGTCATCATATCTTTTCTTACTTTAACTTAAATGCTTATTTTTTATTTCAAAATTTTTAGCATTAGCCATGATTTCTCCTGAGAATATTAAAACATATTTACCTTCTTAACTTCCAGATATCTCTACTTTCATATTTTGGGGATTTTTTAAGTCAAGACAACCATCTATTTGGGGACCAATTGCGCCAACTTAGACCTTCATCTTCTTTGATTTAGAATATACTCTTACAAGCTGTTCAAATTCATTTTCCACATTGCCAAACATTTCCTTTATCTAAAATGTAGATCTGATATTACTCATCTATTTTAAACCCTACCAAAATTCTTGTTTATCTAAAAACATGAAGTTTTTAAAATATTTACTTGATCTGTATGGCCTCACTCTCCCTGGTGTTCTAGCTTCTCCTTCTGTGTAGCTTGCACGTTAGCAAGAGCAGTAATTAAAAAGCCCTGGGCTCATCATGCTAAGTCATGATTATAGGATTTGGCCAAAACTCCTGTCTCTCCCCTATTTAAATAGACATACACATACCATTCTTTCTTTCCCTGATAATCAGAACCATGTATTTTATTTTATTTATTTATTTATTTATTTATTTATTTTTTGTGAGTACCGGGGGTCGAACTCAGGACCTCATGCTTGCGAGCAGGCGCTTATCCCGCTGAGTGATATCACCAGCCCTTTTTCCACTGTATGTGGGTACTGGGAGTCGAACTCAGGACCTTGCGCTTTCCAGGCAGGCACTTGTGCTGCTGAGCTATCTCACCTGCCAAACCATGTATTTTAAAACAGTTCCCATATCACCTCATCAAGAGATTTTTCCCTGTTAGATTAACTTCAATTCACTTTATTTTCCCCAATACCTGTGCATTGATGACATTTTGAATGTCCTAATAAAACATTGCCCTATGTCCCTCTCCATTTTCACTATTGTTAATCTTTTTTCTAATGTAAGAGATTCATCTAAAATTTTCCTTCTTATTCTTCTTTGTAGAAATATAGCTTGACAAATACCTGATAGTAACAATAAATAATGGTTGAAATGAAATGGGGAAGGAAAAACAGCATACATGTGTGGTCTTATTATTTCACAGGAAATAGTACAAAACATTAGATATTAAAATTCCTGTAGCTGTGAATCTTCCTCTACTTATCATGGATGTTATCAAGGGGATTAATACATGCGGAAGAGGTTACACTTACAGCAGAAGTAGCCCTAACTATGATAGTCTATGATATGCTTCCCTTAAAGCCTAATTTCCAGCACCTAAGATTTAATCACTAATAGGATTAAATTAATAAATAATACTCTGTATATGAAGATACTGAAAACATGTTTGACATTTTATTTCTTGGAAATTGCTGATATCTGTTCCATTTTCTAAAACTACCAGTAAAGATGGTATGCATACTACACAAAAGGAAGCAGAATTCAATTTAAACAACCATTTTACACAATTCAGTACATACAAAAGGGGGCATAATTGATTTTAAAATGTAAAGACACATTTGAAAATAAAATCATGACAACTAAAGCTTGATTGTTGGCTCCTTTCATTCATCTGAGACTTCCACACTCAGCTATTTTAGTTCTGACCCTCTCTTTTTTTTTTCTAGAGAGTGCCATGTACTTTTTCTTTAATCTTTTACTTCCTTGATTAGACTTTTTAAACACTTACCCAAGAAACTTGTGATTAATGGCAGTTAGAACTTATTGGACTTGAAGGACAAATGCTTGCTTCACCAGTTAAGGGAACGAGCTAATCAAAATGAAGAAGTGCAGGGCAAGAGAGAACAAGGGAGAGAAACGAATGCAGTGAATCTATATGGATTCGCTTGAAGTGATGAGCTGAACTGTTAACTTTTCATTTACTGCTTCACAAACTTGACACAACCTTTGTCTGTATTAAGAATAATGGAGCAGTTCTTATAAAAAAGCATAAAACTTCTCAAATTAAACCTCCCTTTTATTTTTATAGCTTCTGCTTGGTATTATTCCAGCTTCTTCACAGTAAATGTTTCACAATATCTTTCACAGATTGGAAAGTTTTCCACCTCCACAGTTACAAATCCTACTATAACAAACCAAACTGGCTGTCTCTTTGGGGACTATTCATACTTCAGCACGAAATTGAGAGTGAACTTTTTATTTGCTGAAAAGGTGACACAATTGTCTTTTATATGGGGTAGTCTCATTCTTTACCTTTCCAATGACCTCAGAGTTGTGGGTGCCTCACATATTTCAGTGCTAGATTGTTTGTGAACTAGAGATTAATCAGTCTGGAAAAGGAACCAGAAATCTTTTTTGGTGGAAGTGTGCCAAGTAACAATTAGAGTTTGCCATGTTGATATTTGCAATATGTTTTATCAAAAAATTGCAGTATGAATAGAAACTCAGGTGTCTAGCAATGTAACACAAATGATTATATGTTCTTTCTTTTTTTTTTGGCGGGTACCGGGGGTCGACCTCAGGACCCTGCGCGCCAGCAGGCTCCCGTGCCGCTGAGCGATATCATCGGCCCTTTTTTCATATGTGGGTTCCGGGAGTCGAACTCGGGCCCTCGCGCTTGCCAGGCAGGCGCGTACGCTGCTGAGCCATCTCACCGGCCCTGTTCTTTCTTTTTAACTAGTTTTTGCAAATAAAAGTAGAAAGCTTTTGAAAAATAAATATGAATGTTACTATTGCTTGTGTACTTACTATGGTGGTAGATGGAAAAAATAAGCCATGTACTTTCTAAGTGATATGGGGAAATTTACTATTTAAAATTATTCCTACACTGGTTTTCTGAAAAACTTATGTGAAGATGTGATATGAATGAACATAATGTAAAAGAGACCTTATTATACTTGAAAATTTGAAGTACCCCGAGATATTACTCTCCTTTTGTTACTTGTAATTCTCCAGAGATTTATTTGGGTATTTCTTTAAAATATTTCTACTCTTAATGTGCTCTATCTAGTAAACTATCGCATGGAACAAGAAGATCGAGAGCTAGAAAGTGAAACAACACACATAAAATTAGAACATGGCACTTTCCAGAAGAGAATCAGGGTCCAGAATTAGGATTGCTGTATTCGGAGGTCTTAGTTGAAACAAAAACGTTATTATTTACGTATTTGTTTTTCCTGGTAAACATTATCCTTTTTCCTTACTAATCCTCCTGAAGAATACTTTTTGCTCTACCTCAGCGGTCCCTAGGGGGCGATGGAGAGAAAGGTCATATCCCCTCTGCAAACTGCCCAAGCGCTCCAAGGAAATAATGGGAACAATATTCCCAAAGCTGTTCTTGGACATGAGATGCGTGTTTGATTTGGCACATTCAATGGCTAGTACTTTTCCATTAGCCAGTTTACTGGAAGCCCCTCCTTTTCGTACGCCTTCCCTTCTTCTCAGACGCACAAGCTCCCCACAAGTTCTCTGTATTTTCAAACAGTTTTAGAATGTTAACTTTGTCCTGTTAGCTTAACAGGGCTTTTTTTTTTTTTTTTTTTTTCCTCTAGCATACAAATGTTTCATAATTTTTTTTAAAAAACAACTCTTCTTCGTGTTTCAGGAAGTTACTCTGTAGTGTATTTCATAGGATGAACACTAATGTTTAAGGGTCATGTTTAAAAATCGCTTTAACATATTATTATTATTAGGTTCATTAACTTAACTTTTATTTAATAAGGATTCAGATTTCCTGTTGTTGAAATTATGTGATGAGTTTTCAGTGTGGCCCATTTGTTTCTATAGTGAATTCACCTAATGTACTACCTAGAAATTGAGAAGGGAAAAATTCAAATTAGAAGCTCATAAGAAATGTGTATCTGAATCCCATTGAAAAGCCACAGAAATGGAACAGCAAAAACAATGTTGGAAAAGAATGAAGTGGGAGGAATGATACTATCTGACTGAAGGACTTAACATTACGCTACAGTAATCAAGATATCGGGCTATTGATGAGAGGATAGACACAGAGATCAATGAAAGAAAAGAGAGCCAAGAGACAGATCTCACAAATATGGCAAATTGACTTCTGAAAAAGATGCAAAGGAAATTCAATAGGGACTGGCCAAAATAAAATAATATTGATGGCATCAAATGCTGATGAGGATGAGGAGCAATTGGAATTCTCATAATTTGCTGCTGGAAATGCAAAATGGTGTGGATACTTTGGCAATGCTTACTGGTTTCTCATAAAATTCAACATATAATATAATCCAGGAATCACACACTTAGATATTTACCCTAGAGAAATGGAAGCTTATATTATAAGGTTATAAGCAAAAACATATACACAAATGTTTGCCATAACTTTATTCATATTTAACCAAACCTGGAAAAAACTCAAATATTCTTCAGTGAATGAATGTCTAAAACATGTGGTACATTCACACACCATAATGTTATATAATGATAAAAAGAATGAATCAATGATCCAATCAACCACCTAGGATAAATCTCTAAGACATTTTGTTCATTTAAAATTCCCATTTCTAACCATTACATAATATACAATGTTATTAACGTGATATTTACCAAAAGAGAAACTTGTAGTATAGATCCGAGGTTGTCAAGGAGCAGAGATGAGGAGGTATATGATTACAAAGAGACAGTAAAAGGGAACTTGGAGAAGCAATGAAAATCTTATATATTTGATAGTGGTGGTGGCTACATGTCTGTATACATATGTGAAAATTCTATAAGTTTATACCAAAAGTAAAATTTGCTATGTGTTAATTTTTAAAATAAAATTAAAATGAGTATCAGAAAAATATGAATACAAAGTTGTGCTTAGTTTAACTGTGTTTACAAATACAAAGAAAAAAAGAAAAAAATGGGTTAATTTGAATGATTAATTCAATAATGCTCTTTAACTGTATGATATATTGTGAAGACAACAAATTCCAAATCAGTGTTAAATAAATGGATGACATTTCAAAAAAATATTTTGAACAGTATTATAAAAAGATTTGAGGGCCGGTGAGATGGCTCAGCGGTGTAAGCGCCTGCCTTGCAAGCGCGAGGGCCCAAGTTCGACTCCCGGATCCCACATACGAAAAAGGGGCCAGTGATATCGCTCAGCGGCGCGGGTGCCTGTTGGCACGCGAGGTCCTGAGGTCGACCCCCTGGTACCCACAAAAAAAAAAAAAAAGATTTGAATTAGTAGTAGTTATAATAATATCCTTCTCTATATATTTAAACTACATGATAAAGTTCAAAGTCTGTCAATATTTAATTGATCAAAACCCCTGAGTATATTCATTATTTCACAGACGTCTGCAAGGAACAATATGAAAGTAGAGTAAAAGGACAAACCGGACAGGACTTTATTGTAAACAAAATTTTAGTATTTTACTTTAGTGAATTTTGGTTACCCTGTTTTGGAAATGTACAGTTCAAGGAAATCTTTACATTGTTTGTGCAGTTACTTCATCCTGCTCAGTGTTAAAGGAAAGAAATGGTAGGATATAATTACACCTTGGTGAGGATGTCACTAATAGCTAGAGTTAATATGTAAGTATTGTGTCTGATGGCCACATTATCATTAAGATATATGTCCAGCACACCTGGATGACCTCTCACACTCACTGAGACACAACTGCAGGGGGACGTGAGCAGCACTGAAGTGATGCAAGCCTAGTTCCCAGATGCCCTTTGTTCTTTTTCTGAATTAAAGGAATTGTAATAAAGATGGCAGCCAGTACAGCACAAAATCATTTCTCTTCCTTTATACACAGTTGTATTGTATTTCACTTTATGTGGAATATCAAAGTGTTCTCATTAGCAAAAAATATGTTTAACTGAAAAATAGCTTATTATATGAAGCAGTATGACTATGAAGACTTAGATATTATTTTGAAAAACTTATAAAACTGCTTGCTTCTGTAGATAATTTACCAGACTTCAAATACTGAAAAAAATACACTGAATTTAGTCTTACCTCCTTCTGAAAATTTCTTAAAAGTGTTATTAGTGAAGCAATTGGTCATACATAGTCATAAGCTTTTTCTTTCCTAGCTTGAGTTGACATTTCAATGTTTTCTTTAGTATGTGAGCAGGGACTATAGCCTTAATCTTCCTTTAGTACCTCATAGAGTATAATTCCTTAGCTCATTAACTGTGCATTAATATTGTTTGTATTTCGTGTGATTGATAACAATCAATACTTTTAATATCTATCTCAGAGCCATAATCATGATCATATTGCAGGAACATAATTTTATTTTAACTGATACATAAAACACAAAAGTGCTTATTAATGAGATCCAATGTGATGTCTCAATATACATATTCATTATGTAATGTTTAAATCGGTTTAAACATATCTGTATCCTGAAACATTTATCATTTCTTTTTAGTAAAAACACTCAAAATCATTTCTTCTAAGTGTTTGAAATACAAAGCACAATTATTGTTGTCCACAGTTACCGTGCTATGCAATGCCACAGCAGAAATTTTTGCTTGTAACTGTAACTTAGTACACATCCCCACATTTTCCCCTTAACCTTATCTCTCCAGCCTCTAGTAACACCATTCTACTGCTCACTTCTTTTTATTTTCCTTCTTTCTTTTTTTTTTTTTGAAAACAAGGACTGTTTTCATTTTTATCATTATTACTTTTATTGGTACATTTTTGGTATTCATAACGATCACATTCATCATAGGGAATTTGTCTCAGTACATAATATATCTCGATTTTTTCCCCATTCTCCTCCCCTCCCTTCAGCGCTCACTCCCCTATCTATTTACAAAAGCTTTGTTTCCATTTCTTTTTTTTTCTTTTCCCTTCCTTCCCCTCTCCTTGCCCACTCCCC
This sequence comes from Erethizon dorsatum, assembly GCA_028451465.1. Lineage (NCBI taxonomy): Eukaryota > Metazoa > Chordata > Mammalia > Rodentia > Erethizontidae > Erethizon > Erethizon dorsatum. The sequence goes on from CM051823.1 coordinate 33,433,179, forward strand.
TTCCAATCTGAATCAAAAGGGTAAATAGGGACCAAGATGTTGACTTCTAAGAGACTTCACACACGAGTGAGATCGTGAAGTACTAACATGGATTTTATTGAATGAAAATCAAAACTCTTTTTTATACTTTGAGCTTGTAAATATAAAAATTTGAAAAAAATAATTTGCCTTTTTGTGTTGTGTGGAGTTTCTCGTGACATCCAACAGGTCAATGTCTGCTAGAGATTTACTGGGGGTGGGGGCAGAAGACTCTAACTCCGAGGAGAAGCCAGAACATTTTGAAGACGGGATGTTTTGCCAACTGGAGCAGAGATGGGCCTTATGGAGAAAACAAGGGAAGCTCCCTAGGAGACAATCAGATAAAAGTTAATGTTTAGCCCGATTGTCACTGTGCTTTGCTAACCTCTGCCTCAGCAGAATGCTGTGTCTTTGTTGTTCCTCAATAAATTTGGGAGTTTGAGCAGGTTGGGGCTTTGTGTCAGTGAAGTCTCCTGATCCCCTTGACAAAGATATTCATTCATCTTTCTATCAGGGTTTGCTGGCCTGAACCCAGCAGTGTTGATTTTTTGGCTTTGCCTCAACAAGTACTATTGGATTAAATTAATTGGTATGTAATATTGAAGATTTAGTTATTAATGAACAACTGTGGGATACAGATTAGTTTTAACTTTATGGGAGACACTGTAAAACCATGCCTTCCCAAAGAGAAGAAAAACAGAAAGAAAAATTGCCCATAGATCGTATTGCTGCAGGATAACTATGCAAAGGTTGCTATATCGTTTCATCTTTTTCTAATAATGTTTTGTATTCATGATGTAGAGAACAGAAAGACATGAACCTTATAAGGGTTAATATGAAAGATATAGCTTAAAGATATTCTCACTTAAATGTAGCCCACAGAGGAACTGTTCTCTTAATTCATCAGACTCCTGACTGAGGGTCATAAAATTACCAGAAAGTGCCTTTGGTGTCCTCAGATTGGCAACAGACTTTACCAGAATTATTTGTGCCCATAGGTGATAGATTTCTTGCCCTTTTCCTGATTCTCTTGGCTCTTTATAAATAATTTTGCATTAACATCTTTCTTTCATACTTTGTGACTGACTTTTCCTTTGTCTTCCACGGTCTTGAGTTCTAGTTTCTGTCCTTGACCACAGAATGCTATGTGCCCCCTTATTTACTGCACCTGTAGACTCACTGTGTAGACCCTTCACCTGCTATACCTTAGGCCAGAAAGCCTTTACTTTCTTACAAAACTTTGCAATCAGCTTTATTATTTAATTTGTTCTGAATATATTATAGTACATTATAATATGCAAAGTGTTTTCTATTATTTTTATATTGCTATTGTTTTTATAATAATCATATAAAATTCTCAGAGCAGATATAAGAATATTTATGTAAAAGAGAAGAAAATCAAGGGTTAAAGAGGTAAAGTCCCCTAACTAAGGTCTCTCAGAAACTTTCTGAAAGATTTAGAGCACCTATTTAGGCTTGCCAATTCCTCTTTCAATGCTCTTTTCACACATAACACTTTATCTAGTTTATGTGCTGGAAGAATTAAGCAAAAGCAAGCTGCTTCTTAAAAATACTTCTTAAAAAACTTACAAATTTTAAAATTTATAACGTTGTTATTGACTTACTCTTTTCAAAATATAAATATTTAATAGCCATAATCATGCCTATGCCTTGCCCTATGCCTTAGAGATATATAATTAGACCTACAAAAATCAAGTAGTATTATGATAGGAAAATTTAATATACTCGGCCTATCATTACTCTTCTGTTCTTATTAATTTTGCATGAAATATGCTAATAAATTAACTGTTAATATTCACTGGTTGTAGGATATGCTGATGCACATGTTTTTTAAGTTCTATGAAAATGAAGGAAATGGTTTGTATAGGAAGAGTCAACGAAAGAGGAAAACAAAATGGAAAATACAGTTAAAGGCAATGCCTACTTGTCAAGAGAATTTGTTTACAAATACTTTATACATAATAAATTTGACTCATATTTTGTTATTGTTCCTTTTTATTCTGTGTCATTTAATAGAACATGTTTATTAATAATCTGTGAGGATTAGGACAGTATATCATCAATGAATACTCCAAAGCTATCATTAGTACAGAAATACAAATTTAACCATATAATTGCTGAGGTGGCTTTGTTATTTGAATATTTGTAATACTCATTATGTAACGAACACATATATAAGAAGATCATGAACACTAGCTACTGTAATACTAGCTAATATTATATATAGAATAAAATCAATAATAGCAGAAAATAGTTTAGTTCACATTATGCATAGTGCCTGTGACAATGTGTATATCCTGCACATAACAGAGCCCAAAGTTTTGCAATTTTCCTGTTTAATTCCAATATTTAAAAGCTGAGGGCCAGGGATATAGCTCAGTGGCACAAGCGCCTACCTGGCAAATGCAAGGTCCTGAGTTTGATTCCCAGTACTAAAATAAAATAAAATAAAATAAAAGCAGATTAGAGTGTACTTACATGTTACTTCCTTTTGAATATTATTTTTCTTTTAGTTTTTGCCTCCCAATTATTTTTTATAGCTATTCTTTATTTCTGAAAATGTGAAAGTAATATTTATCTCATATTAATAATGAGATAATCAGTTTGGTAGGTAATTGCATTATTATTCCTTTTCTGTTTTTCTTTGCTATTAAATATTTATGTCTTATTTTCAGTTCTATTCAGTTTTGTTGTTAATGGGCTCAGCATGTTTTTATAATTTTACTTCCACTCCAAATTTGTGTTTAATTCCATATAAAGTTTACCTGTCCTGGGGTGAATTCTCTCTTTGTATTCTGCAGTACTTATATAAAGAGACATATGTAATGGTAATTGAAGCATTATTCTTTGTCTTTTTGTTGTCCTTCCCTTTGTATAGATATTATGGGATCATTGATTGTAATAACTAGAATATTGTCAAAATTAAACACAGCTCCCTAGTCTTCAGAAGGCCTAGTTTTGTTCTATTAAAGCTTGAGGTTTTGAAACACCAACAGAAATAAATCTATTTCTAAGGAAAATATACCCTTCATTCTCCATTCTGAAATCATGCCAACCTATTTCACATTGTCTCCATATGCCTTCCAACTTTCTGCTAGTAAGATTTCTTATTTCAAATATCATAATGACTCACCTCTTTACTTTCTTGGGGTGGTGGGGGGGCAGACCTCATCTACACCACTTGTAGGTTACCATTTTCTTTTTTTATATAGGAAAAATGTTGATCTTAATACTTTACAAAGTCTTTGATATTGTTTTCCTTCAATCTTAAAAGGTGGGTATTTAAAGCTTTGTCAAAGTGTCACTTCGAGAGTGTAACCATTAAGTAGTAGGAGTGGTGGCACAAGTTTCCAAAGGCCTTAGTCATTAGTAAATGTCTTCAGGCAAGAAACAAACAGTCACAGCAGGGTTAAATGTATCACAGATATTCTGTAAATGTTTCTGAATAAGTGAAGGGATGAGAAAATGAATAGCTGTTTACAATGGACTTAAAGCAGGTCATGTACTAATGTAAGGACAGAGTGTTCTTGATCACCTTCTGGCTCACTCATGTCCTGGAAGATATAAAAATCTCTAAAATGAGTCAGTTTCTAGCTAAATAATAGTAATCATGTTTGTAACTCCCTGCTCTAAGTCCTTTATTGGGGAATGATGCAAGTGGTACTTTCAAAACTGAATTCTTTAAAGATCACTAAAATCCTTACAAGCAGCGCTTCTAGAAAGCAATTCTTCAGATTTCCTCTCTGAGAACCAGACTTTGCTGTGATATCAATAGACAGACAAATTGAAACATCAATCTGCACACCGTAGTTTATTTACAGTTAGACTAAGAAATAGTTCGGGGCAAGGGAGTCCATGCATAGAGTACCAGATAACCCAAAGAAGCAAGAGTAAAACTAAATACTTAGCACAAATACTAATACCAACATTGTTAGCTTCCCCCATTTTTTTACACTTTGATAAATTAATGAGTAATTCTTCATGCAGTGATCCTACATTGCGATCATTTTCATGCCTGAGTCAGTGATATGCAGTCCACTTTCTGTGATGATATATCATTTTAATGGGGGAATTTCCTTGGTGACCCAAGTTATATTTTCTGGCATCTGTGAAGTTCTTGGTGACAGTCCTGAGGGTGGTTACTTCTTTCAATATAAAAATTATATGATGTGTTTCTTGTCCAAATATCCAAAAACTCACAACATTTTCTTTATTAAATCTTACAGATAATTTTTAAGTGAATTATTTTTCTTTATTGACTTTAAATTTTTAGTTCGAAATTTCTTTGTACTTTAAATATTCTTCTCATTTTTCCTGATATATTGTTTAAATAGTTTAGTAAATTTTATCCCTTTTCATTTTACTTCCTAATTAATATTAACAACAAGTTTACATGCATTCAATACTCACTGTTTTTTGAAAACTTGCAACTTCATTTTTAAATTTCAATTTTTATCAATGTTTTTTATAAGTGATTTGTTCATCTCATTAAAAAATTGGCTCTCCACCATTGTAGTTCAAAGACTATGGACTTCATCCTATTCAGTCAATTCACAAATGTATATCAAGCACTCCTTCATGCCAGGAGTTATTATATGTCCTAGGTTTGAAATTATCAACATGGCAGAAGAGATTTCTGCTCTTTCAGAGGTAGTATTTTGAAGTAGAAATGCAGATAGTAAAAACTAATAAAAAAAAATAAGTGAGCATATATTGGATTAGAAATAACTGAAAAACAGATTTAATTTAAAGTGTTATGATATCACATGCTAGGTATACATTTTATACTAAATGGTCAAGGAAGTCTTTCCTGAGGACTTAACACTGAAACTGACACTGAAATTTTGAACAATGATTTTTGTTAGTGCTGTACATTCTTCCTTTTTTATGCCATTCTTGTTTTGTTTCTTTTCTTGGCTTTTGTCATTAATGTTGTCTTTGCTATTATTATTCACTTTTAAATTTACACTTCATTTTTTGATGTTCAGTGTATCAAATTTGAGAAATACTTAGTAATATAATCATGACCCAAATCAAGATGCAGAACAATTCTATCAATTCCTCCAAAATTTTTGTTGCTGCACATTATAGTTAATATCACCCACAAAACCAGCCCATGGTAAAAGCTGATGTGTTTCTAATAATATAATTTACTTTTCTAGAATTCTAAATAGAATCATAATAAATGTAGCTTTACATGTCTGGTTTCCGTCACTTAGCGTATGCAGTTGAGATTCACTAAATGTGTGTGTGTGTGTGAGTGTGTGTGTGTGTGTGTGTGTGTGTGTCATTACTTTGTTCTTTCTATCGTTGAGTAGTATTCCATTGTTTGGATGTTCCAGAATTCATTCATGCATTCATCAGAGAAGGATATTTAGGTTTTCACTTATATTTTGTGTCTAAATGTCCCTCCCAAAGCCTCATGCAGTCATAGAGTTTTTTTCAGAGGTGGTTGAATCCAGAGTATGTGATTTATTCGTAGTGCAATACTGGGATTAAGGGTGCTAGGATGAAGGGTGGGTGATTGTTGGATGAGTCCACTGATTGGACTGGTACCACCCTAATCCCAGTAGACTGGTACACTATAAAGGACAAAAAGAGGCTTCTCTCTCTGTCTCTGTTTCTCTCATTGCTTTTGCTGCCTTCCACCATCATGAAAAGTTGTCCCTCTGCCACGTGCCGTACTGCTTTGGAGCCAGCTGATTATGGACTGAAACTACAATGGCAAGCAGAAACACTGAAACAACACCAAGGATTTGGAGGCAGATTTATTTACGTCAACGGGCACTGATTGGGATCATTCCCAGAATATCAGGCCCTGATCTCTAGTGGTTTAGGGCTTCCATGGGATAAGCAAGCAGGAAGTACAGAGGCAGAATGTCTTGTCAATTGGGGATTGGTTTATATAATGTGCATCATAGTGACCATCTATGCATCACAGTGACCAGTTGTTTCTAAGAAACAGAAGCAACTGGAACCGGAACAGGATTTATTACCTGGGCAACTAAGAGACTGAAGTATACTGGCTGCAGGGACCATTTTCTATTACAATTCCCTCCTCTTTTAGTTTCCCCAGCAAATCTTTGCCGGGAACATTATATGTGATTTTTTGAGACAAGGCCCAGCTAGAAGCAGTAGCATTAGGGTTGTCAGTGATCCTAGGATGGGCCCTAGCCAAACTACCCAAGACTGTCTTATTACAGTTTTTTCCTAAATCGTTTTTAGGAAGAGACAGGATTTAGATCAGTCTGCTCTGTAACATTACTCCGGTAAGGTGGTGAGGGGGTTAATCTTATCTAGGAGAGTGTCCGTTGTGTCTTAGATGTCATCAGATCTTGGTCAAGTGTTTGATTGATTGTTCTGGTCTCTTGGGCTAATCATCCATATAGTTTAAGGCAAAAAGTACAGCTAGCAGCAGGGTGGGGGGAAGAAAGGACTGAGGTAAACAGCCTGAAAAGATACAAAAATCAAGGGAAATAGATATGGAGCAATCCTATGAATGATGTTCTCAGGCTTTAGCCATGTGTGGACTGGTCAGCATCCAGAATGACCAGGGCAGGGCTTTGAGTGCATTGTCTCTTTAGAGTGAGCCTCAGAGGAACTGTGCAGGTAAATTTTTCAGCAGATCTAAAGCTGATTTTCTGAAACTTGTAGAGGTAGTTAATATATATCTGGGTTATATGTGTGTGCAGCAATGTCTACAGATATAGCTGGTCTTTTAACTGGTTACAGGCAATATGTAGTTTTTATTTAATCTAGTTTTTGAGTTACCTCTGGTACAAATGCAGGCTTGTTTTTGCTGCCAATGATCAAGGGTAGGTCATATCTAGGGATTTTTTTCTGCAGGATCCTACAAACTTTTATTGTCTTTTCTGTATGGGTAAGGAATGGGAGGTTGGGGCTGGTGACAGATGCTGAAGCCTGAGCTGGCTACAGGGGTATAGGTGCTAGCACAGTGGCTTGAGCTTGCAGAACATATGGTCAGGGCAGGTCTGGTGGCTGGAGTTGATGTTTCAGTCAATTGGATCCCTGGAGGGGGCTTAGGCCTCTGGACTGGATTATTTTGCATCATTGGTGGCAGGTTTCCAAACAGCAGCAGGAAAGAGTTTGCTGTGCAGATCACCCCTGCAAGAGAGTTTTGGCCTAAATAGTTTTGTCCAAGGTGACCACAGGATATATAGCCTGGGGACTTCATTCCTAACAGAGCTACTTTTATCCATAAACAGAGTGTACTCAGCATCTGTCAGGGGGTCTATTTTTAGAACAGTTCATCCCAGTACAGCTGGTGGCACCTGGACAGTTAGGTCTTGGTTTAAGGTGAGCATGTTAGCTTTCTTGATCAGAAGGACAGTGGCCATTAGAGTGCAGAGGCAAAGGGGGGAGGCAGCCCTTAGTGAATCTAAGTATTTGCACAAGTAGGCCACTGGGCATTCCCAGGGGCTGACAGTCTGAGTAAGCATGATTGTTTTTGTGAACTCAAGGATCCAGATTTTATAGAAGCCAGCAGCTCAAAGAAATTTGTGGAATTTTTTTTTTCTTGTAATCAGTTTCTTCCTGATATTTCACCAGAGCTTTTGTGACTTTTCAGCAGGCGGCTTGGGTGTCAGCAACCAGAGGTGCAGTGATCGTCTCCAAAGAGGATAAACAAGCTTTTGAACCTCTGGGAGATTGAGTCCAGGTCAGTTAACCTTTGAGTCTGGAACTGGGGTCTTTGTGAAGAGGTAACTTTTGAAGGCAGAGAGCTCTGTTCCATTGTCTACCAGAAAAGTCACAGGTTTGCCCCCGACTTCTGCAATGACTGTGGGCTCTTGGAGGCCCAATTTGATAGAGCTCAGCCTGTCCTATCTTTTCAGGCCTGACAGGGTGCAACACACTTGTCTGGGCTAAGAATCCAATTTTTCTTCAGTCAAAATGTGGAACTCAGAATGAATTGTTGACAGTTATCTCGGGTGAGTGTTAGATGACACCATCTGACCAGGATAGGTGCACATCCGTGGGGGTGCTGAGTGGCTGAATGCAGGCAATGGCTAGCTGGAACCAGTTCAATTGGCTGTAAGTAGACAAATTGGGAGTGGGGAGTGAAGCTATTGGTGTTGGCAGCAACTGTGGTGGCCAGCAAGTGTGCCAAGGTGAAATTCTCAGGAAGAATGGGCTTGTTTTTTCTTTTTTTTTTTTCTTTGAGATGCAGGGAGCAGTTTAGTTTCATTTTCACTCTGTAGTCATCAAGAAATCCTCTTTTGAAGATTTTTAGCATACAATCAAGAACTATGGGCTTACTCTGGCTGCACCCATTCTATCTCCATACAGTGTATGTTGTGTACCCTTGAACAGTGGTGCAACAGACAAAGGATGGGTGCCCCTCGGAGAAAGACCATTCAGATGCCTGTCTGGCTGTGCCCCAAACAGGGACTTTGACACAACTTAGCTAAGGAGGGCACAAGGACTCTGTTATGCCATATGTTGATTGTCATGGAACCTCAGGTGAGGGCCCAATCAGCCACTATGACCAGTGCTTCCCAGTCTTGGTGCACTGATGGAGCAGCCTATTGCTTATGCTGTCCATTCCACTCGCTCACACAATCATTCAGTAGGCACTCAGACATTAAACATTCCAACCCCCCTTCCTTAGAGGGTGAGCTTAACTAACAAGAGTCAATAAAGCTCTTCTGCTCAAACTGAGCAGGAGTGACAGACTGGATAACTGGGGAGCCCCTGGGGCTCTTACCAGAATGAGAAGGCAGGCAGACAGACAGTCAGACAGATTGCATACTCCTTCCTTTGGAGTCCAATGTGAGCTGTTTGAGTGGGGAGTTAGGAATCCTCCTACAGACCTCCAAGGGGACTTGAGAAATCTTGAGGGCACGCCTTCCCATCAGGACCTGGAGAGGTCCTTGCTCCATCTGCAAGAGCCATGACCAGTGATGAAAGAGGTTAGCACAGTCGGTCTTCCTGCCTGATGCACCAGATGCAACAGCAAACAGAAAAACCAAAATGACACCCAGAATTTGGAGGCAGATTTATTTACGTCAATGTGCACTGATTGGGATCATTCCCAGAATATCAGGCCCTAATCTCTGGTGGTCTAGGGCTTCTATGGGATAAGCAAGCAGGAAGTACAGAGGCAGAATGGCTTGTCAATAGGGGATTGGTTTATACAATGTGCATCATAGTGACGAACTATGCATCACAGTGACCAGCCATTTCTAAGAGACAGGAGCAACTGGAACTTGATCAGGAACTATTACCTGGGCAACTAAGAAACTGAAGTATACTGGCTAGGGTGACCATTTTCTGCTACAAAACCTCCAAAAATTGTGAGCTAAATAAACCTTTCCCCCTTAACTTTGGGTGTCGGGTATTTTATCTCAGGAACAAGAGAAAAGTAACTAAGACATCCTTGTTCTTGACAATAATAAATCAGACCATTAAAACATTTGCATACAGTTCTTTAATGTGTGAAGCCAAGTTTTCATTTCTCTTGGTTAACTACCTTTGAGTAGAATTACTGAGTAACATGGTAACTTCATGCTTATCTTTATAACAAAATCCCATATCAGTGTATCATTTTTACTCTACCAGCAATGTAATGGAGTTCCAGTTGCTGTGTGTTCTTTTTTTTTTTTTTTTTTAGTGGGTACCGGGGGTTGACCTCAGGACCTCGCATGCCAGTAGGCGCCTGTGCCGCTGAGCGATATCACCGGCCCTTTTCTTGTATGTGGGTTCCGGGAGTCGAACTCGGGCCCTCACGCTTGCCAGGCAGGAGCTTATGCCACTGAGCCATGTCACCGGCCCTGTGTGTTCTTGTATAGACTGGATATTGCCAGGTGTTCATAATGGTATTTCGTAGTTTCAATTTGCATTTCCCTGGTAATTACTAATTTTGAGCATCTTGATATTATGCTTGTCCTCCTGTCATCATTGTATGTCTTTCTGTTAAAATGCTTGTCAAATCCTTTGCCTTTTTATTTGGTTGTTTGTTTTCTTAAGTTCATTCTTTTAAGTATATCTTATTAAGTATTTCAAAATACTTATATATAATAGGTACACATCTTTTATCTCTTATGTGTTCTGCATTTAATCTCTCCTAGTCTGTGGCCTTTCTGTTTCCTTAAGAGTTTGTTCAGAAAATAGAATAATGTTTTATAAATAAAATTTATTTTACTTTCAGTTTTACATACTTTTGCTGCTATATATGTCATATTTTTGTCATTTTAAATTTATATTCATCAATGATCCATTGAGAAAAGTTTTCCCATGTTCTCCAGTTGTCTTGCATTTATTTCTACAATGTTCAATGAAAAAAATCCGTGTTAAACTAAAAGGGAATTTTTCCCAGCCAGAAAAATGTCCCACATGTATTTTTACATATCAGTTCAAGCTAAGGCAGCCAAATACTTACCAGAATCGAGTTGTAATAAAAAAAAGAATTGTAAACTTGGTGTATTGATTGGAAGTGTAAAGTACACCACCTTTCTCATTCAAGACCAATAAATGTAACTAAATAAGCAGTATTTTAAACATTTCAACAGATGTACAAGAGAAAAAAAAAACTTCTTGTAGCTTCCTTTATTTCACTGGAAGCTGCAACATCTAGGGAATCGGGTTGCTATAAATTTTTCTTCAGGAGAAATCTAAACCCAGAAGATAGAGTATGAATTAACCTACCCCAAATCTATTGTCTACTGGAAGTTAATGATCCTCAAGGACATAGAAAGCTGTATAGACAAACATTTGCACAAATTTTCTTATCTCCTACTTGTTTTCCAGGAAACTTATGTATCTTTCAAAAATTCAAGTCTTTTGCTTTTCATAAAAATCTTTCTCCCTCCTTCCTCACCTATTAAGATGGTACAGAAACTCAAAATTCTTACTATTTCTTTTGAATTACTCATCAATAAGTCCTTCCCCATGTACTCCTGTATGTACTGCAGGCACATGAAAAACTTGTTTTCTGCTGTTAAAGAATTTTTTAATATTTTTCAATGTGCAAATGTATTTGTCAGGTCATTTATAAGATACTGTTTGAATAGGTTCACTTAGATAAAAACTTTACACTTAAAGCATTACAATTTTTCTTCTTCAAGATGTGTTTTCTGCTAAATAGCATTTTTGTCATCTATTCAAGTGTAATACATCTTAAGTATGAAAAGAATATTGATTCTTCTTTTCCCAAGAAACAAGAAATTTTAGAGTTTTTAAAGAATTGAGTTATCTAATTAATTGCATTTATTTTAAAGATATGCCCTCAGGATCCAGAAATGTAAATGATTTATTGAAAGTTGAAAAATCTTATTAGAGGCAGAGCTGAAAGAACCAAATCTCCTTCCTCTTTTTCCACATGACCTTACTATTTCTCTTCCAAAATATGAAGGAAAATAGAGTAAGAATGCAGTGTGATACAAGGGACTTAAGTAAAGTAAGTACTGTTTTCTTAATGATGGATAATTTGGAAGGTGCAGAGGTGAACAGAGCTCACCAGGAGTGAGAGACTAGACAGCTACAGAAAGGAGGAATCACTGTAATTAGGGAAAGGTGTAGAAGAAACAAAAGAAAGAGCGACACACATTTAACTTTTTAATTACTTGGGAATTTATTGTGTGTCTTCACTGATATTAATTTCATTTATTCATATATTCATACTCATTCTAGTTTAATTTACTACAGCCATAATATATACTCATGTGAAGAAAAATATTAAACTGTACAGAAAGTAAAACATAGAAAAAATATTCTCTCATCTCTTTCTTCCAAGAAGCAAGTATGTAGAAAGTTTATACTTTAATAGTCATATTTCTGTCCATTGTCAATTTAAGTGTTAGAATCATATTTCTTTATATATCATAATTGGGCAGCTACATAATGATTTTCCTTTATGCTGCATAATACAGTTCATTATACTCATCCCTCACTTTTAGATTCATAGTTACATCTATAAACTACACTTCAGTGGTTCTGAGGAAGAGGTGATTTTGCTCCATGCCAAAGAACCTTTAGCAAGATTGGGGACACTTAGTTGTGATAATCAACTACTACTGGCACTGAATGGGTAAAGAAGATGTGTACTGCTAACTTCCTACTCTACATAGAATAGTGCATTACAACACAGATTCATTCCATTCCAAGAGTCAATATTCCTCCTTGTATGAAATCTTTCTCAGTGTTTGAACACATATGGTTTTAGAACTATACTTATAATAATTCTGATTAATCAACAGTTGCTATAATTCATTTTATTAATCTTAAATTGTTATAGATTTTAAACTTTTCATTCTTGTACTTATTGTAATTTTATTATGCATGTCTTATTTGTCAATTAGCTCTAAGAACTCTATTATTTATAGAATCTAAAATTCATAATAATAATACTGATTCAGACAAGGATCGTGATAGAGATTAAAACCATTGGGTTAGAAATGGAGAACAAAACATTTAGATAGCCATAAAATATCACCTGTATATTACTAGCTTACTTTATTAATTTTAGGGAAAAGTCACCTTTCTGATAATAGCACAGTGGTTACCACTTTAACCAGATCATTAAATTTAATACATAATTGGAAAAATTCATACCATGTGCCTCTTGATGTCATGCAGTATGGAAGAGATCACATCATTTTATCATGAAAAAAATGGAAAAATTCAAATGATGAGAAATAAAAACTAATCTAGGTTCTTGAAATACCAAATGTTATATATGACCAAATATAGAAAAAATAAAGATAGGAATCCTATTCTAGACTGAAGAAGACCAAAGAAACATGATTACCAGATGTAATGAGTAAATCTCAATTGGAACTTTACCACAGCTATCCAAAATGTCCTTGATAGCTATGGTAAAGTTCCAATCCAGGGTAAGTCATTACATCTGGGGGGCAATTTGGAAAAGATTTGAATGTAGGCATAGAATGGACATGAGATACTATTATGGTACCAAGGTTATACTTATTGAGGTGATATAAGCTAACTTTTATATTATTGAGGGATTAATGTAGAAAAATGTCCATAATACACCAGCAAATTATTTTTATATGGTAGAACAGGGGAGAAAAGTATTTATATTCAGGGAGAACAAATAGAACAACTGTGACAAGAAAAATTACCAGTTTGTGAGTTGAGATAAAAGAGACATGTGGTTTATTTATTCTATTATTCTCCATACTTCACTGAAGCTATTAATTTTTCAAACTAACAGCAAAAAATATGTAAACTGGTGGGAGCTTGAGGAAAAGTTCTTAGACATTTTTTAAGAAGTGGATTTTAAGGAGTGGTTGTAATGGCAAATACTTAAAACTTAGGTCTTCTGGACAATAAAAAGTCTGGGTTTATCATGTTTCTTTTTTCCTATTGTGTAAATACTCTTATCATAGTCAGTTTAAAGCACTAAATGTAGAAATAGGAAGAGGTGCTGTTATAACAATGAAGCTGAATCTACAACTTGATTGGCTTGGGAGCTGTCTAGGGGAACATTGCAGCACACTTATGGGTGTGACTGGGTGGGCTAAGGTGTAAACTTGGGTGCTATATTTGGTTTCTCACCCCTTTCTCTCTGGTGCTATTCTCATACTCTGCTTTCCAGACATCATGAACTTAACAGCTTTGCTGTGCCATGCCCTTCTCCCATGATGTTTCTGCTTTGGAACCAACTAATCCTGGACTGAACCCTCAGAAACCATGAACCAAATTAACTTGCTGACCAATATGGACTGCTGTGACTGTACCTGACCAGGTGGCTAAGAATTTTTGGGACTGGCTTGTGAAAGAAGTTTGGAAAGCTTTGGAGATGCAAGCTAGAGAATCCCTAGAATACTGTAAGCAGGACTTAATGGGTAGTTCTGGCCAGAGCTCAGAAGAACCAAATGTTGATAAAAATGTAAACAGAAAAGGCCAGGCTTATGAAGTTTCAGGTGGGATGAGGATTTTATTGGGAATTGGACAAGAGCTCAAACCTTATACTCTTGCAAAAACACTGTCTACACTTTGTCCATGTCTTGAGGCTGTGGGAGACTGAGTTTAAAAGCAGTGGACTAATTTATCTGGTGGAGCTCAATGTTTAGGGTGTGGCATCAGTATGGCTGCCTGCTTTTAGCCAGACTTATAGTGAGAGTTAACCAAAAAAGTAGAGCAGAAAATTTTGAAAAACTTAAAACTTAACAGCAAAGGAACCATGTGTAAAGTTGGGGCCAAAGGTGATGTGGTTGCTGAGATTACTGCCATTAAAAAGGCACCAAGTACTCTATACAGGGATAAATAGAAAGATGTCTTGATGGCATCTCAGAAATCAAGACTCTAGACATCACAGGCTCTGACTGTAAAAGTATAAACCTTTTATTTGAGAAAAGAGCCCCTGGAACTCCTGCTTGAATAGAGCCTCTTAAGAATTGATTTCCTGGGATTCCTTTCACCATGCTCAACCATCCAGGTAATCAGTGGCTTCTGCAACCATGTCCAAGAGGGCCTGGCCACTGCTTCTGCTGACAGCAGACTTTGGCTGGTTTTACAGGCATGTGAAATGCAAGAGTCATGGGCTCAGATATACTTACCCCCAGATTTTAAAGGAATGCCTGGGAGGCCAGGCAATGCGTCCCTGTTAGGAGGATGTGTTGCTCTGTGATAATGAAGCCAAAAGTTCAGTGGGGATCCCAAGTTGGAGATGTTGGTAATGTGGAGTTTCTGCCCAGGAAAGACACAGTTTGCGAGAAAAGACAGCCCAAAAGAGATAAAATGTGGTCTGCAACAAACAAGGTCATAGCGTGGAGCCACCCAATCCCTTTGGAATTCAAACCTCAGCACCATGTGCCGCAGATGCTGGGCATGGAGATACAGGAGTTACTATTTGCCTTTGATGGTTTTCAGTCTTCCACTTGTTCCATTCTTTTCTCCTACCTCCCAAGCTTTGGAATGGGGATGTTTACCTCATGTCATTGTATTTTGGACTAATGTACCTTGCTTTTTGATTATTACAAGGGCTCACAGCTGAGTGTGCCTTCAGTTGTAGCATAGACTCTGGACTTCAACTTTTGACCAATGCTGTACCTATTGAGACTATCAGAAAGCTAATACTGCATTTTTATAGGCGATATAGTTGTATCATGTTACATAGAATTATTAACTTGCGATTGTGTTTATTTGGAAATTAAGCAAAATTTAAGGAGATGTGTTTGGGTGTCAGGTTGACAGGGTGGGATGTTACAGAAAAACTTAATTAACAACATGGTTGGCTTGGGAGCTGCCTAAAGGATTAGTAAAGCATACTTCTGGATATTGTGGGTGAATAATGAAGGTGAAAATGTGGGTATTATATCTGTTCCTTGGTCCCTTCCGCTCTGATGCTATTCATGTGCTGTTTTCCAGCCACCATGAACTGAGTAACTTTGCTACTCCACACCATTGTATCATGATTCCTGCCTTGCAGACAGCAAAACATAGATTAAGCCCTCTGAAACTGTGAATCAAATTAAACCTCTCTTCCTTTAGGTTGTGGGTGTCAGGTATTTTGTACCAGCAACGGTGAAGCTGACCAAAACAGATGCTCAGTGCCACATGATCATATAGCATTTCTACCACACAGCTGACTGTAAATAAATTCAAGACATAATGTTAAAAATACAGTAAAATAATTATAAATAATGCAATTTGAATATTTATTGCCTATTTTTAATATAACTTAAGTATGAATTCATATTATGCAATTTTTTAATGGCTGCCTTTGAAAAATATCATGCAAAATTCCTAACAATTTAACCATTGGCTTGTAAGTAGCCTTAAAAACCAGCTCCTGCACACCGCTCTTTTTATGCCTGGGGAAGGTTCCAAAAGGGGAAAATAAGATTGCAGCAAAATTTAGCATATACAAACTCCACAATGTGAATAGTCATAAAGAGGGAAAATATCTAAAACAGGATTATGGCTATCCTTTTTCCATCAGCAGTATTGTCCTGTGGGATGTATTAAAACATTTATGTGCTAGAGTCAACCCTAGGTGCTGTAGTTACAAGAACAAACAAGATCAATGTCACCTCTGCTCCTATAGACTTACATTACAGTAACCTGTCTTTGTTACCACGTGCCCCACTCCTTTTCTGTTTCATTCTTTAATTCAGAACATGAGGTTCTTGACTCTATTGGACAAAACCATACTTATGAAATACAGCTTATCCATTCTGATTTCTTTTTTAAAAATGCATCCATTCTTTTTCAAGGTAATTCTCAAATTTTCTAACATTTTCACTACTCTTCTTCTCATTTTTCATCACTAATTTTTTATTTTTTTGAGGTAGTGTCTTGCTATGTAATCCAGGCTTACCTTCAATTCACTGTGAGACCAGGCTAACCTCAAACTTGTTGCAGTCTTCCTACCTCAGCCTCCCAAGTGTTGTGATTACAGGTGTGCACCACCACACCTAGCTATCATCGCTAATTTTTGTAGTTTTGTTTTCATGGCTTAAGTGACTTTATGAGAAATAAATTTTCATTCTATCATGTTACAATAGAAGATATAATCTGATGATTAAAAATTCTATTTCATATTTAAAAGGGTAAATTAAAAAATTCTGCCACTGCATGAAAGTATATTGGCAGCCTTTGAAGTTTTTGTAGTGATCTTGAGGATTGCTGTCCTTTATATTTTTTTAAATAAAGGTAAGTATAGAAGAAACACCGCATTAGAATGAAAGAAAAAATAGGGCATAATAGAATATAATAATTCCATATCTTCCATTTAATTGCCAAAATACACATCATATTGTGAAATGCTTGGTTGCAAAATATTATAAATTTCTACCCACTACTGAAAACTTCAATGAATAAAAAGATAGGAACTTTGTTCTGATATTCATCTAGTTGGGATTTGTATCTGTTGTTAATTTTTTAACAATATTAGAATATTTTATATTTTATTATATCTTGTACATTTACAGTTTTCATGACTTTTTATGTTAGGTGAATATTCACTCTACAAGCAGAGGAACTCTTCATGCTAAAACTTGAGTTTAACTTAGAATTCATTTAGTTAACATAATTCAGAGTTTTAAGCACTTATAGATTTCATTGGCTATCTGAGAATGTTGTGGTGTGGAAGGTAACAGTTTAATTCCTTTTATGTGTAAATTTGAACTTAAACTACATAGATTAGATTATGAATTCAACTGAGATTCATCAAAGCATAAATTTTGTTTGGTTAAAAAGCTTACACATTGACAATGAAGCATTAAAGAAGTGCTCATTTGTTTGCATCTTATTCTAAATAAAATAAATTGACTTTGGTAATCTGATCAAGGAAAATCGTATAAACAACATCTTTCAATGACATTATTTTACATTCCCTTTTCATTTTTTAATCTCTTTATTGCCTACTATCACCTTCAAATTGTTGTTTATCATCACAACAAAAAAATCAACCCTACTTTTTTTACATTTTATCCAAAATTATGAAGATATCAGATTGAGATAATAAAATTAAATTAATAACCTATTTTTAAAAGGTCTATATTTGTATTTAGTTGTAGATATTAGAAAATGCTTTAAGTGATTACTAGATCTCTTATTAAAAAATTGTTTAAGTGAATATATTCAAGAAACAACCCATGGACTTCACGTATCTTTAAAGTATTTTGACTTTATATTTTCAAAACAGATACACTCCATGACCAGTTTATTTCTCTTCTTGCTACATTTTCTTTTATATACAATTAGTTCTTGTCTTCTTGTTCTTTCTAGTAAAGCTGCTATATAGAGACACCTGCTGGGAAATAAATGAACAGAAGAAAATTTATACCTGAGCTTTGGAAACAAGAAAAGCTTCCCTTATATACTTTAAGCATGATTTCTTCAAATAGCATATTCTGTGTCAGGGCACTTTTTCATCTGAAATATATCAAAAACACCTACATCTGTAGCCTTGCTGTTGATCTAAAAATCACCACTTAAGCAAGTAGTTTCATAAATCTACATATAAGTATATATACCATATTCAACAAATGTATAATAGAAGAAAGTGGCAATAAATCTATTTCAATCAAGTTATTTATTAGACTCTCATCTCTTTTTAGAGACATTTTAGAGAATTTTTTCAGAATGATTAGAACATCCTTGTTTCATATTTTTCCATCTCAATTTTTATTTAAAACACCTGCTAAAGCCAGGAAAACTTACATCTTTCAGGCAAATATTCTGCATTAAGGAAAATAGTCTCTTGAAAGTCTATCTGAATAAAACTGTGTTATCAGTTTTAGCCCGAGTTTCCAAAATGTAACCTAGTAGAACAAAAATTTGAAAATTAAATGTAAAATCTATAATACTTAATCTTAAACCATCAGTCATATTCCAACTGTGTTCTAAACTAAAGTCAGGCCAAGCTTGACTTTTTCAGAATGATGTTGATATTGCATGTATTACAAAATTATAAGACATAAAGATGATGTGGGCATATCTGATTCCCTGAGTGATTTTAACAATTTCATTTACATGCTCTGCTGCTTATCCAATAGGAGAGCAAGGTTGTAGCTAGGTCTTGGAGTGCAGCCACTACAATTGTTCTCAAGTGATAGTCACCATAATTCAGCTGCACATGGACCAGTCATGTGTGGAGAATGGATGACAGCAGGATTTCCAAGCACCTGCTCTGTGCTCCCTACCAGATAGGGAGAATGCATTATATGGTGACAAACTGATATCTGGCCTCCAGCCATGTGGCAAAGATGCTGACAATTGCTTAGAAAGCAACGAAACGTGATTCAAAATGGGGTGAGCATTGCATAATTTCAGAAGAGAAGTGAGCACACTTTAAGGAATTAGTGATGTAAAAATAAAGCACCTTTTATACTTGGTATTAAATGACCTCAAAAACTCAGCTTGTCTTATTTAGTTTAAATATACAAATCCCTTTCAGGACCTCCGACAGCATGTTGAAAATGAGAATAGCTTAAATATTAAGAACATAGATTCCAAAAGCAAATTCAGGTTCAGTCTTCTGCACTAAGCAGCTGATGCAAGGTCTTTAACCACTCTAAAAAGGATTTTCTTCATTAGCACAAAGAGGATATTAATGGCACTATGGGGATGATTGACGTTAAACAAGATAATGCATATAAACTAGAAGATGTGGTATGTGCTAAGCATTCAGCTTACATTAATACTTTAATGTTGACAATTAGTATAGGGGAGAGTTCTTTAAATCACTGGACACCTCATTTCTATTATTTTTGTTGGACTATAACAACTTTATTATTTATATTCTTTGGAGAAAGTTGGCACCTGAAATCATAAGTAATGATTCTTAGAACATGGAAAAATCAGATTGAAATATGTAACACTATAGACACAAATTTTAAGTAGACTGGCATTAAGTATTCCATGTGTCATTTCCAATGAAATTCAAATTCATAAAATTCATAACCTTGAGATCCCCTACAGAAACTTAGAATACTGGTGCATGGATAGTTATAGAAATACAAGGCAAAACATTGAAAGAAATTTTATAGAGGATCTAAAGCAACCGTAGATGCATCACAATGTGAATTATGAAACCATTCTGTGTTGTAAGACCTGACTTTGGAAATTTTAAGTGATTAATCTAAGACAGTAGAGTAAAATAAAAACCAACAACTGAACAATTTCAAACTCAAAGTCTTATATAACATTGACAGTATCCATTGTCAAGTCTTCTGTATGGGAACAAGCCAGATTTAGGAGATTTTGTTTTTGTTTTGCATGTGATTGGAATATGTGCTATGGGCATAGAGAGATGAGGAGATTAGAAAAAAAAAAGACTATTTACTCAGTGTAATAATTAATCATATTGTTTTGCTTGGTGTTCTTCTTTGATAAGTGAAAATATAATATATATTTATCATCCACCTGGACATTAATATAATGCCAATGAGTATGCTTGATGGGTACTTTGATTCAAGTACTAGTATTATGCAATCACAATCTTAAAAATAATAAATGGTGATGACCATAAAGATAGACAGATAGATAGAAGCATAAGTTTAAATAAAAACATAGATATAGTAAAAATGAATAGACACAGGGTATTGTGGTCTGGATCTTAAATGTCTCCCAGAGGCCATGTGCTGAAGGCTTAGTGGTCCAGCTGCGACGTTATTGAAAAGTAATGGAACCTGTAAGTGGGATCAAGTTGCACGAGGTTAGGTCCTTGGAGATATGCCCTTCAAGGGGAAAGTGAAGCCCTCTTCCTTTGCACTCTCTTTTTGCCTCCTGACTGCCATAAAGTAAGCATCTTTGCTCTATCATGTCCTCCCCACCATGATGTCCTGCCTTGCCACACACTTAAAGTAATGGGACTAACTGACCATGGACTTGATCCTCTAAAACTGTGAGCCAAAGCACACCTCTCCTTCTTATCAGTTGATCATCTCACAGTGACAGAAATCTGACTAGCACACAAGGTTACCATTAAGTGTCCTTCTGCTCACGTGGGGAAGTAAAAGATGGGGAAAATGATAGGTATGATAAAACTTCACAAGGAGAATAAATCAGAATTTAAAATTAAAAGTTTAATAGGAAGAGATACATTTTGGAAATTTTTATAAGAATATTACTGTGGAACAACTATTTTTCTTTAAAAGTAGAAGGCAAATAATAAAATAATAATTTAGTGTTCTGCTTATTACTATAACTAAGCACTTTTCTTGCATGCTCCTTGGAAGCTGGACCCAGATATAAGCAAGACTGAACTCATTATTGTCCCCTGAAGACAGCATGAATCTAAATCAGCTAAAATATAAGGCTCAGGGTAACTTTTGGGCTAGTAGTAAAATTCATGGTGCTTAAATTTCTCACTTCTAATGCATATTTTACAAGTCTCAGAGGAAACCTCTGAAACTCATAATTTTCCCCCTTTTCCCATTACTGTATTTGATACACTTTCAAACTCTGTAAGATGCATTTAAAACTTTGTATAACACTGTAAATTCCTATCTGAAGTTATTACAGAACAGTTTCTATCACAATAGTCAACTTTAAATTGTTAAATGGGAAGACTGGGGGTAAAATGTGTCCAAGACATCTGGGTGTGACATCAGAATGAGCTGCTATTCAAACTAATAGTGTGGTGCTGGCTTTCATCACATGGCCTCTCCAATGAATTAGGAATGCTTCTTTACAGTTAAGTACTTTAAACTTTTAAGTAGAGTTTTCTATGGTTCTTATGATCTATTACCATGAAAAAGCATTAAGCTTGCTGGCCTATGAAGAGATGAATATATGACCTTTATTCCACTACCATCAACCCTAAAATAATTATCAAAAAACAAGGAGAAACAGAGAAATGTTCCATGGAGTTACAAATCTATTAGGAAATATAACAAAACTTTTCTATTTTGTTTTAGTATTTTTATTCCTTTAGAAGAATATAAACTGACTCAAATTATAGTTTCTCTGATCATATTCTGCTAATTTCTATGATAAAAATAAATTTCCACAGTGATATTAGAATTTAAATTATGCAAATTTCAAAATACATATACAAGCAAAAATTGCCTAACAAAATTGTACATAAACACTTTTGCTTTTTGGGTTTGTTTTTTGGTAGGGGAAAGTGGCTGAGAATTGATTTCTTTAATCTTAATTCTTAAGAAAAGTACTATTGCTGGACATTTATTTTGATTTAAATCTAAAATGATCTCCAAAATTCTGTGTCAGAAGCAGACTTTTGAAAAGAGATCGATTATTGGAACACTATACTTCATTAGTGGATTAATCCATTGATGGGTTTATAGATGAGTGTGTTGTTAAGAGGTAGGGCCTGCCTGGAAGAGGTATATAACTGAGAACGTGACCTAGAAAGGTATGCTCTTGTCAACAAATCCTCCTCTCTCTACTCCCTGGCTGCCATGGGGTAAGCAACTTCCGTCTACCAGGCCCTTGCACCATGCCTTGGAGCCAGCCAGTCATGGGCTGAACCTTCTGAAATTGTAAGCCAAGTAAATGTCTCCTCCCTTAATTGCAGGTGTCTGGTATTTTGTGCCAGTGATGATAAAGTGACTAATACACTATAGAATGACATGTGGGCAATTATTTTCTCTCAAAACTCAAAACAATTTATTTCACTATCTTTTTGTTTTTACTGTTGAAAATTCAGCTGCTGCTTCTTTAAGTTAATCTATATTACCTGCCCACTCCCAGGTTTTTATATCTAAACTGTCTAGTTTCATGATGATTAGCTGAGGATTTGTTTTTATTTCTCCTGTTTGAGATCCTCCAGACTATTTTGACTTGGTACCAGTGACTTCCATCAGTCAATTCCAGGACATTTCCAAGCAATATGTAGTCAAATATTGGGAGAGTTGCCACATTTCACTGTCCTGTCTTTCTTCGTAACTAGTCAATCCTCTCACTCTATCATCTATGTTCCTTAGGTTTTTTCATAATTTTTTCTTTCCCTATAGTCTTTTACATAAATTTCTTTTAATTTATGTTTCAGTTTACTAATTCTCTCCTTGTCTGTGTCCATTCTGCTACTACAAATGTACACTGAGGTTTTAATTTCAATTGCTGTTTT
Source organism: Erethizon dorsatum (assembly GCA_028451465.1). NCBI lineage: Eukaryota > Metazoa > Chordata > Mammalia > Rodentia > Erethizontidae > Erethizon > Erethizon dorsatum. Next base: position 33,455,740 of record CM051823.1, read on the forward strand.
TCAGTCATATTTTGCAGCTTATTTTTTTAGGAATAGTTTCAAATTTTATTTTTTCTCTTTTTAAATACGGGAGCTATTAATAATGTATCATTTGTATCCCATTATTTCAAAATTTAAAGACATATGAGTCTGATTTGCTCTCTTTTTAAACTGACTTCCAGTTAATTGTGCCTTCTTGTCATGTGTATTTTCTTTTTGCTCAACAGCTTATTATTATTTTTCTCAGCAGCTTATTCATGCAAACTCCTTTATAATAAGTATAAACTATAACTTTAGAGATGACTTCTATTGCTTCTGCAAAAGATGAGAGAATGCCACAAGTCTGGGGTCATTGAAAATGAATTTCTGGTTTAAGAATTTATAATACATTCAGGTAATATTAATTTTCAGGCTTTGTAAAATACAAGGTTTGTCAGACATGGAATCTCTTCCATGAATATAACATATACTCTTCCACTTCACTGTAAGAGGAAGCAGGTTTATTTTGTTTCATCTTTGTCCTAAGATAATAGTCTTTTAGAGTCCCAGTTTCATTGGTAAAGTATTGCCTATTAATGACTTTGCTTGGACTTATGCTTTGATCCCTATAATCTTTGACGTGCAATGCAAACAAAAGCTAAGTTCATTGTCATTACATTCAACAACTCTCCAGTGGTCTTCTTGGCTCTGTTAGTTCCTGCATTCTTTTAGATGATTGCCTACTGATTTCTGAAATCTGCTTAGTGATTTTTTAAAAAATCTTAAAATAGATTCTCTAACACATTTAGGTGTTGGTTGCAAAGTTTGGTCCAAATCATCTGTGTTGATAAACATGAGCATAGACCACTGCCCTTCTTCGTGCTCTGTTACTGTTCAAAGTCAAAATGCTTTAATCAAGCAAGCTCCTTTTGCAACAAGCTCAAATGACAAATTTTGGAGGGAAAATGAAGCAGAATGTCAAAATTACAAAGTAAGAGTAGTGATAACTTTTATGTAGAAAGATAATAAAGCATAACTATGTGTTATTGTGTGTCTTTTAAATTTAGAATATGAAGGAAATTGATTTAAGTTCTATTGAAATGTTTTAGGTTAGGTAACACATAGATTTTTAAGCTTGAGGAAACACAAGCAATCTTAAAGAAAATCTACTTTATCAAGGCCTTTAGATATGTTAGCATCCAATAACAGCAGTACTTATTGTTTACTGAATGAACTTTGGAGGTCAAGCAACTTTGATAATTTTATATAATTTTCAAAGCTGTTCTATAATTATGCCCTTTTCTCAAATGATAGGATAGATCCAAACACTTTTTTAAAAAGTTGTTTGTGGCCACCACTTATGAGTAGTAAACTGAGATACAAACCCCAGAAATGTTAGTCTAGAACACACTAGACTCTTCTACAAGGACACCATTTGATAGTATAGATTCGGTCATTCTCTTCACAGCAATAGATCAGATAATCTTTTTAAATTTTTCCTAGCTCTTTGAAAACACATGGACATGTAGAAATAAACTTGGAAATTTATTAAAATTTGTTTTTCGACTAAAACATAGACACACACTACCTTGTCTTTATTATCTTCAGAATATCAGATTAACATATTGTATTTTTATGTGAGATGCTTTTGAAGAGATATCACTTGTAATAATGCACCCATTCTTAATTCAATTGTGAAAAGACAAAAATATCACTCTTTTGCTTCTTGAATGTATATTTAAAATAAGATAAATAGAAAAAAATGTAAGCAGTCAAGGCTGATTTACATGGTATTGTTTATTTTGTCTACACAAAGTAAATGAATTCTCTCCAATTATGCTGATAGTGAAGCAAAAGAGCTAAGGTATTAATAACTGACATGTTTTGTTAAAAAAAGTTATTTCAAATACAGTTATAATCCTCTTAAATAAGTAAAATTCTTACTATTTGTTTTCTACTCTAATATTGTCGTTTGGAGTTCAGCTTTATCCAATGAGGTTATACGTGAAGCAGTATTGTCTTAGGATTCTTGGAGACAGTAGTTAACCTGGAAACCTAATGAAAATCTCAGACTTCAACCTTTAGCCTGAATTTCTAGACCAACTTGAATATTTTCAAATAAAATTAGTTTGATTCCTGTAATGCAAAACATATTAAAGTAGTGAATACAGCCTATGAAATGGTTGATGTATGGCATTACGTTACATGAAACTTGATTGATGTACTTAGGAGTTGCTCAGACAGGGAACCTGTACCATGAATAAGATTATTTAAAAATAGTAAAGAAATATGAAGGTAATAAGGGACACACTGAGATGAGGAGAGGGTTTATAAAGCAGCAAAATTAAACCACTAGAAGTGGTTAGGTAAGTATAATTTCCAATTTTGGACTAGGAATAATTTAGCAGAAATAATTCCTTGATTAAATAACACCATCAAAATAAGAGAACCTAACAAAAAGTTGAAGAGAAATGGCTTTATATCTGACCAATGTTGCATATGAGTTAAATAACATGCTCTAAATATACACCAAAATATGTTGAACCTTTTATGATTCAAAGAAAAATTTGCCAGTCTCTGGGCTTGAGCTCAGATGGGATGATAATCTATATTATATTTACAAATGATGTGTTCTCTGTTATGAACAAAGAAAATGTAAGTCCTTTTACATTTTTGCATAAAACTATACACACATCCTCTGCTAGGTGTTCTCAAAAGTAAAAAAAAAAAAAAAAAGAGCGTATTAATCTTCCACATCAACCATAAATGAAACGATAAATCTAGGAATTTCTATTCTTACTATAGCCACATCTTAACTGAATCAAACAAGCTGCTTTAAGATAGCTTGAATGGTTGATTTAACATTCAAATGACTGAAAGTTTACCAAACTTACATTCCTTGTTTTCAGAAAACTTGACACATAGTTTTTCAAACCCATCCAAGCCATTATTAAATGACATGAAAGGTGTTTACTGCTTCAAAAGGCAGCCTACCAGAATATTGCTTTTTTCCCCTCTGAGCTACACAGTCCTTTAAATGGCACTTTCTATAAATGCTATATCTTTTCTAATAAGAAGCAATGCTGCGGTCTCAGAGAAACCTCGCATATTGTGACAAATCCTTGGGCCTTTGGGCTGTTTATCTAATGCTGACCCTAGACTGGATGCTTCTCCATATCTATATTTCCCTCTGAGCAGCTTATCTTTGTTTGCAAAATATATATTCCACACATGTATGAAAAAGGTTAAAAAGAAGACATAGTGAACCCCATTAGAGAGGGTTATTTTGAGTAAATTCAGCCCATAAGGTCTTTCTGATCACCCTCAAATGGAGATAAAACTGCCTATGCTACCAACTCCTATAGCTCCTCTCCAGAATAAATTCTTTCCTGTTTTCTTCCCTAAGGACACACAGCATTTAAATGAAAATAAAAGAAAGGAATTTAAGATGAGTTACAATGTATTAATGAAATAAGCATTTATGAGGAACCACTTAATTGAAGAAAATATACTCTGAAGGAAAGCAAAATAGAATACCTTTATCACATCTGTTCTTATGAAACTTCTAGTTTCCTAACCTATGTGTATGTCTACAGTCCAATAGTTATCTTTTATTCTCCATCTAAATCTAGCCATGAATACCCTGACATTTCCCTTCACCTGCAATTTCACACTGACTTCTTTCATACCTTTCCTCTTCTTTCCCAGTTTTTTACTGTTTTTTACCTTGATCTTGAAATTCATAATCACAGAGTGACTTTTTCTTGTAAACTGAATGTATGTCCAACTTTACCAATAAAATAGAAGTTATTTAAGAACAATATTTTTCTTTCTTTCTGAATACATATTATTCAAATTTTTATATGGTGACCAGTTTTCATCACTTCAGTTTCAGTTGATGTTGCATTGACCAATATACTAGATTCATTCCCATCCATCTGCCCACATAATTTATCCTTCTGCTTGATGCATTTCTCATCTCTTCATCTCTTCAAGTATTTCCTTTTTGATTGATAAAAGAGCAAATAATTGTCACTACATAAACATTTGTCCCTTTGTCCCATGCTTAAATCCATTCACAGCATCCCTTCTCAAATAAATTAGTAATACTCTTCAAGCTGTCTTCATCACAAAGTCAATACCTTGACCCAGCTGGATATCCAGATCTCTCTTCAGGTTCCCCGGACATTGCCTCCTAAGTACATGTCTATTTTTCAGCATCTGTTTTCAATGTTGTGCCCTTACAGAAATCATGTAGAGGTTGGTTCCTATTCTTCCCCAAAAGAATTAATAGCTACCTAGCCTAATATTCTTTAATGCATTGTTCATTATGATGTTTTCACATTTACTTGCATATATACCTTTCCTTCATTAAATCATACAATCTTTGTGAGCATAGGCATTGCCTCTATTATCTTTTATTTTTGGGAGAGACTATTATCTTCTTATCTTGATTGCTTCTAGTGTAATGTCTGATGTACCATAGGCCTTCAATGTACATTTGTTGACATAAACTTGTTCTAGCAATCAAGAAGCTCATTATCTAGTATGGTTATGGTCAATTCTGTACAATAGTAACACAGAAATTGAGAAAACATCACTCCATGGTGACCAAAGCAAGGAGACTGAAGAGAATTCCCAACCTACTGTGTAAAGAATATCTTGTATTATGTAGAAATAATAAGTTGAAAAAAGATCAAATCTGGAAAAACATAATGCTTACTAAAAGAATATTGAACATTCATCCTAGCTGAACATTAGCAACTACAAATGAAGAAGTTTTGGATTCAATTGATCAAAATGAATAAAACAAAAGACAAACAAAATGCCAACAAAAACAAAAACTCACTGAGAAAAGCAAAAAAGAAGTAAATTTCTCTCAAATATCAATCAAACTCTAATATAACTACTCCACAGCTGAACAAAATCCTCTCTTTTCTCCATCTGACCCTCAACACAGGTCTTCCACCTCCTGATTTAAATAATGGTTTCAACTTAAGCCATTCTGCATTCTCATTAACATGAAAAGTGAAGATAGTACAGTTTGTCTCTCTGAAAATATGTCCCAGAAATTTTCAAATCAGTGGTTAGAATTTAGTGCCAAGGCCATGCCTCACCAAAAATGAGAAGAAAAAGAAAAACAAAACTTTATATCTTATTCGTAGCCTTATTTCTTCTTTTTATCTCCACAAAATTGAACTTTCCTTACAGAGAGTTTTGAAAAAAATTTGAAACATTTGCATTTCTAATGGTGAAAACAATACAAGTCAATGCAGAAGAGAAAGATATCTCATAAATTGACACTATTAGTAACTTTTTCAACACTTATTGAGTACTTTCTAAATGTTTCAGAGGAAAATGAAGCATTTAGTTTCCATTTGTCTAGCAAGCGTTCATCACAGTTTTTTCTCTTTAAAAATATAATACACATAGTAATAAGCTAAGACGAAATCTGCCAAATTTAGTTCCTGTCTCTGTGATTATGTAAGAGATTATTTTTGCCCAGTTCCATGTGAATGGTCATTTCAGCAAATGACACTGAAATATTCAGAAAGGCTGACTCTCTACTTCTGTTTGCTGAGTGATACGGTTTTGCTGAATGTAAATAAGCAAAAATCATTTATTTCAAATAGCTGTAAGCGATCATCCCTCATTAATCTCTGAAAAGCTTTCCTTGCCTACATCATAAATCCAAAAGCAGAAAGTATTAACATGAAGCCCATATACTTCCCAACTTACTCTGGGAAAAATTCTGTTCTTCCTATGTTCAAATACTAAATTAAAAAAAAATTTAGTCATAATACTTTTCTTTCTTAAAACATTTGGTAACAATATATTTTCTTTCTAAATGTGAAAATAAGAAGTAGCGCTTTAAATGCTGTCTGTGTATACTTCATATAGTTGAAAATGTCAAATAATTACAGAAAAAAATTATTAATTATCAGAGAACATAAAATTGTGACACTTTCTATATTAGTCACTTTCTCTTTGTGGGACAAAAATCACAACATCCATAAATTAAAGGAGGAGAAGTTTATTTTGGCTCATGGTTTTCGTGGGTTTAGTCCACTGGCTACAACACGGAAATGGCATGTTGGAAGGGCACAGCAGATGAAAGCTGCTCAACCGATGGCAGCCAGAAAGCAGAGAGGAAAAACTGAGAGGATGGGAGGATACAGAAAACCCTGCAGTTCACCCACCTCCTTCAAACAGGCTTCACATTTTAACAGCACATTTAACTAGGAAATAATCCATGGATTAATCCACTGATAGGTATAATACTTCCATGATCCAATCAAATTCCAAACACAGACTGAACACAAACTTTTGTGAGGTATTGTAGACTTAAATCACAATGCTTTTTATGTACTATTCTAGTCATGGGTAAATGAAAGCATATCATGACCAAAAGTAAAATAAGAAGGCTTATTAAAAATATATAAAATTATTTTAGAGATTAACAATTTCACTTAAAATATATAATATGTATTTTAATACATATTATTATTATTATTTTTTTTTTGTGTGGGTACCGGGGGGTCGACCTCAGGACCTCGCGCGCCAGCAGGTGCCCGTGCCGCTGAGCGATATCACCGGCCCCTTTTTCGTATGTGGAATCCGGGAGTCGAACTCGGGCCCTCGCGCTTGCCGGGCAGGCGCTTAAGCCGCTGAGCCATCTCACCGGCCCAGTACATATTATTTTAATACATTTATTTTAAAATACATAACTATGGATGTAGAATCACCAATAAACAAATAAATAAATAAGTCCTTTTGGCGAAGATCAAGTGTAGCATAAAAGGTTAAACTATCAAAACTTGAATGTTATAAAGGTTGCAATTTAAAAAATACTTTACAAATCTCTGAGGAGTTGTTGAGAAAAGCAAAGTATCAGTTCATGCCTATGAAACTAAATAGATCAATAACAATAGAATTTTGGAAATATTTTTTCTCATGTCAATTATCTTTTTAATATGTTCTCAGTAATTTTACATAGAAAGGTGATTCTTTTACTAAGAAAGATAAATTTTATAGGAAGTGAACACATCATTGTTCTCAATCATCTTGTATTCATATTTTTCATCTATTAAAAGACCATAACTTGAGGAATGTTGGTTGTTGTTTTCATTAGATACACTAATTTTCAAATATTTGATACCTAGAAGTGAAGTGGAAGCAAGGAATAAGATTATTTACGGATGTGCATATTAGGACTAATTTTTCAAACATAATTAACCAAGGAATTACTGGCATGCCATAAGAGTGTGCAACTAGATAAATAAGGAAAAAAGTATAAGGAGCTCAGCCATTTATTACCAAACTATTGTCAACAGAATATTAAATGGGGGAAAATTGAAATCTTCCTTCTAAAATCACGAACAAGACAAGAATATCCACTATTACCACTCCTATTCAATACACTATTCAAAATGTTAGCTAGAGCAATCAGGCAAGAGAAAGAAATACATAAAGGAAAAGAGGAAGCCAAATTATCACTATGATCCTTTACAAAAAATATTTTTAAATTTCTACCAAATACTCCTACAATTAATATGAAAATTCATCAGTGTAACAGAAAACAAAATCAACAAACAAATCATTAACATTCCTGTATATCAAAAGTGAACATATAAAGAAAGAAATTAGGAAAAAAATACCATTCATGACAATAGAAAGAAGCATTTTAAATACTTAGAAATTAATCTAAGCAAGAAAATGAAAGGCCTCTACAATAAAAACTACAACAACCTGAAAATGAGATTGAACAGGACATCAGAAAACAGAAAAATATCACCTGTTCCTGGATAGACAGAATTAATATTGCCAAAATGCCATTCTTCCAAAACTGACATATAGATTTAACATACTCCCAATGAAACTACTTACAGCACTCCTCACAGGACTACAGAAAACAATCCTAAAATTCATATGGAACCAGAAGAGGCACAGAAAGGCATCACAATCCAAAATTTCAAGTTTTATTGCAAAGCTACAGTGTTAAAAACAGTATCGTGCTGACACAAAAACAGACATGAGACCAATGAAATAGAATAGAAGACGCAGAAATAAGTCCAGACCGATTTAGTCACTTAATCTTTGGCAATGGGGCCAAACAATATTCTGGTGGAAAGATAGCCTCTTTAGCAAATGGTGTGTGGAAGCTGACTATTCAAACGCAGATGACTGAAAATAGACTCATCTCTCATATCCTGTGCTAAAATAAAATGAAAATGGTACAAAGATCAAAATATTAAACCAGAGGGTCGGTGAGATAGCTCAGCAGCATAAGCGCCTGCCTGGCAAGCATGAGGTCCTGAGTTTGACCCCCGATACCCACCAAAAAAAAAAAAAATTAAAACAGAAATACTTAACCTGCAGGAATTTAACTTAAGTAAAACTCTTGAAATCATAAATGTAGGCAAGGACTCACTGAATAGAACCTACAAGAAATAACATGAAGAATCGAGAAATAGAATTTCAAATTAAAAAGCTTCTTCACAGCAAGGTAACAATCAACAGAGTGAAGAAACAACCTTCAGAATGAGAAAATAATTACCAGCAACACAATGAACACAGAATTAATGTCTAGAATGTAAAAAGAATTCGAAAAATTAAACTCTCAAAATTTAAAGGACCAATTGAAAAATGGGCAACAGAAATGAATAGACACTTCTCTGAAGGGAAGGTACAAATGACAATAAATACGTGAAAAAATATTCAACATCTTTGCCCATTAGAGAAATACAAATTAAAACAACACCAGGATTCCTTCTTAGTCCAGAAAGAATGGCTATCATCAAGAAATTGAATACTAACAAATGCTGGGAAGGCTGTGGGGAAAATCCTGCTACGTTGTTGATGAAAATTTAAGCTAGTACAGCCACTGTGGAAATCAGTATGGAGATTTCTTAAACAACTTAAAGTAGAAATTCCATTCATACCAGCTATTCTCTTTCAAGGTTCCTAAAAGAGTTAAAGACATCATGTTACAGTGATAGATTCGTACCCATGTTTATAGCAGAACAATTCATAAGAGCTAAATTATGCAGTTGTCCTACATATCCATCAGCAGATGAATGAATAAAGAAAAAGGGATATTTCTACACAGTAGAGTACTACTCTGCCATAAAAAGGATAAATTTGAGTCATGTTTTACCAAAATGAATACACTGAATCCCTTATGTTAAGTGAAACTAATCAGAAACACAAGCTTAAAATTATATGGTTTCTTTTATATGAGAAACCCAAAATATAAATAAATCAGAGAGCAAAATAAAAGACAATAAGAAGTAAAAGATAGATCTTTGGCAAATGGGAGTCTAAAGAAAGGAAGGAATGCAGGAGTGGGAGGGGTTATAAAAGGAAATAAGATGGCATGTACATGTACCAACTACCTACAATGAATGTATTCATGATGTACCACAAACATGTACTAAAAATATAACCCTGAGATAAAGATACTCAGTACTTTAGATAAAACAGTGAACAATTAAATGACATATTTTGGAAACATATTAAATTGTGGAAACATATTAAATTATGGGTCAAGAAAATATTTGAAAGAGGAAGTCTATTAGAAATTAAATATTGGACTCCAAATCTTCTCAAAATAACAAAAAAAAAGAGGCAAATACTTTGTAAAAACAATGTGTGTGCAGGATCAAGGAAATATGATAATGATTTAACAGAATTTTATAGGCTCTAATGAAGAAATACCAGAGATCTCCCCATTTCCTATGATCTATTTTTTAGTTTCTTTTCACATATGGTCTTACGGTGCCTCCATTTTCTACCAAATGACTCAGATTTATGCTGTTTATGTATTATAGTGCTCCATTGTTTATGAATACCACCTTGTCTTTATCCATTCATCTATTGATAAACATGAAGGTCACCTGTAAGATTTAGCTACTACGAGTTGTGCTGCTACAAACATTGTGTACTACCAACAAGTAACAGTGAAAAAAAAAAAAAAAATGAAAAGGATAAAAGACAAGAGGTAACCTGAGTTCCCATCCTGAGCAGCCTGGTTCTAAGATGTGAATGAAGATGTCAATAGCAACAGCTAATGTTTGGACTTGGAAATGATTACAGGTGGATGAATCACAAGATTCATTTGAAAAATCTGTTTAAAGAGAAGTTGAGGGGCCAGTGAGATGGCTCAGTGGCGTAAGCGCCTGCCCGGCAAACGCGAGGGCCGGAGCTCGACTCCCGGAACCCACATGCGAAAAAAGGGCGGGTGATATCGCTCAGCGGCACGGGTTCCTGCTGACTAGCAAGGTCCTGAGGTCGACCCCCGGTACCCACAAAAAAAAAAAAAAAAAAAGAAGTTGAACACCTAGATCTCCTCAATCAGTGTGTGCAGGTTTATGACTCCTTTTTTCCATCACGATGAAGTTTTATTCTCTGGAGTGAATAAACTAGAAAATCTCTGCACTGATGGATAACAAGCAAATGTAAATACCACAGAACTGTGTAAGAAACAAATATCATAAGTTCAAGTCCTTAGCTAGAATTTTGATAGAACTACAATTTATTTTGGCTTCTGTAATGCACACAACAAAGGTTATATCCTCCCGTGCAAAATACTGAAAAGTTCTCTGTGAAATGTACCCAAATGATGAGATAGAGGAGGAGGGAGGGAAGCAGAAGAATGGGAAAAGGATGAAAAATTAATTAGACTATATTATGTACACGTACCCACTTGCCAAGATGACTGTAAACTTCATGTACTGCAAGCATGTACTAATTAAAAAATAAAATATATTTTAAAAGGTTCAAATTAAAATACTAATAATAAGGATTTGCCCCAATGAACAACCAGGCAAGATCAGACTATGCTGAAGGCAATCATTAGTAAACTCTACCTATGTGCACAGAGATTTCAAGTAGCTATCCAGAAAAAGGTTTGGAAATAAAATATAGATATCAAGAATATGAATAGAATGTAATTATTAAAAATATGTTGTGTGGCACAATTACTTGTTCCCCAAATTAAAAAATAATATATTTTCAGCAATATAAAAGTTGATCTTGCATAAATTTTGCACAAGGAATCTATTTTTAAAAGCATGAGGAAATAGAAAATGTACATTGGAAATTTAAAAAATAATAGAAATACAAAACAGAAAAAGTGGTTTATAAAGTTGAAGAAATTTCAGAAAAAAGGAAAATAAAAACACATAAAAAGATGAGTCAAAAGAGAAACGACAATAAAATTTGCAAAACAGCACAAGAATTTTTTTTTTTTTTGTGGGTACTGGGGGTCGACCTCAGGACCTCACGCACCAGCAGGCACCCGTGCACTGAGCAATATCACCGGCCCTTTTTTTGTATGTGGGTACTGGGAGTCAAACTCGGGCCCTCGTGCTTGCCAGGTAGGCACTTACGCCGCTGAGCCATCTCACCAGCCAGCACAAGAATTTTAAGATTAAAAATAAAATGACTTTCCAAAAGAGAAAATAACAAGGTAGAGAGGAAATCCAGGAAGCAATTATTTAAATGTAAGTTTGAAGAACAGCCATTTGTAGACGAAAAGATTCACAGAATAAATACCCAAAACCGTGGGTAAAAATAGACTCATGATAAACATGTCCATGATATTTTAGAATTTTAGAGAAAGAGCTGAGCAAAAAAAAGCCTTGAAGAAAAAAGTTTTCAAGCAAAGGCTTAAGAAAATGATGCTGTTCTATTTGTTCAACAGCAAAACTTATCTCCAGCTTAGAAGAGCAATTGATTTCTATCCTGGAATTCTTGATCTAAACTAATTATCAGGGAAGTGACTAACTAAAGACAGCTGAACAATGCCAGGTCTTCAAAACATCACTTCTGATGCATTTTTAATTTTAAAACCACTGAAGAGTGTCCTTCACAAAAATAAAGCCCATAAAAGAAATAGTTACAGGATGCAGGAAACAAAGTTTACCAACCATCAAACATATATAAAAGTTAACAAACAGAAATAGGACATATAAGAAGTTTCCAGGAATGTTCTTAGTCGGTTAAAATTAATAGGATCTCTGATTTTTAAAAAATGTATTGAGTAAATATTTACATAACTTGGAAAGTGATTAAGGACAATTTTTTTTTTTTTTTGCTCTTTTTGAGACAGTGTTTTACTATATAGTTCAGGTTGGCCTTGAACTCACTTTGTAGCCAAAGCTAGCCTCAAACTCACAGAGATCCTCCTGCCTCAGCCTCCTGAGTGCTAGGATTACAGGCATGCACCGGCCTTAAGGAGGGATTATTGACAAGTACACTTTTAAAAGGTGAACAAATAAGTGCATAAGCAAAACAGTAATTTATATTTTAAGAAGTAACATCTCCCAAGAAAAATTAATTATAGGTCTTTACATGGATCGGTTGCAAATGCAGTTAATAAAATCACAATAAACATTTAATATTAGAATAACTGGAATTATACTGTTGCAACTTTGAGAAGGTAGGAATGTTGAAATTGCATGCATTTTTATTAGAGTGAGGGAAAGTAGAAAATGATAGCAATAGCTTTCATACTAATAAATACTCTCTAAGCCAATAAAATATCAATATATCATTGCACTATTCAGCTTTTTGTTACTGTTACAAAATACTGAGTCAGGCTAAGAAAGAAGAAAGGCTTACTTAACTCACAGTTGAAAGGTCAAAATCCTAGATCATGTGGCCCCATTGGTCTAGCCACTATGGAAGGACTAAGGGAAGATGGCACCACGAAATTGCAGGAGTACTTGAGGTATGAAACATCATACCTTGAAACTGAAAGCCAGAGGGAAACTAGGTAGAACCAGGCTCAACATGGTATGACAAACCTCTAAGAAGAATTACCCAGGTTCCCACAACAAATACCTAAATCTCATTTGATGATAGGAACCAATGACCGAAGGCCCTCCCATTAGACTCTACCTTTTTTTTTTTGTTTTTTAACTGACACATGAAAGCTTGTACATGTTAATCATGTATGATATGACACTTCCATACACGTGTATAGTGTGCAGTGTGTAAATCAGGTTACATGTATGTATCTTCTCAAACACTTATCTTAGTATATGTGCTGCCGAAGCCAGCGCATCCTCAAACACTTATCATTTTTTCATGATGAAAACATTCAATATTCTTTCTTGTAGCTATACAGGATATTATTGTCACCTATAGCCTCCCTACTATGAAATAGAATGTCAGAGCTTTTTGCTCTTAATTGTAACTCAGTTACCATTTACCAATGTCTCCCTGTGCCTCCTCACCCATACTCTCCCCAGCATGTGGTAAGCACAATTTTACTTCAACTGCTATTAGTATTTTACTTCTACATGAGTCAGATCATGAAGAACTTATCTATTTGTGCCTGCTTATTTCACATACCATAGTCTCTAGTTTTATTTATATCACAGCATATGCCAGGATTTCATTCTTTTTACGGCTGAGTAGTATTCCAGAGTGTCTATGTGCCATCTCTTCTTCACCCATTCATCAGTTGATGGACACTTACGTTCCTATTTGTAAGCTATTGTCCTGTAAGAATAGTCCCGCAGTGAGCAATTGAGTGCATTCTCTCTAAAAGTCTGAGTTCACTTCCTTAGTACCTATACCCAGCAGTGAAATGCTGAATCATAAAGCAGTTCTATGTTTAGTTTTGAGGGACCTCCATACTGACTATATTAATTTACAGGGGTTTCTGTTTTCTTCACATCCCTGCCAGCGCTTGTTATCGTTGGTGTTTTTTATTATGGTGATTCTTACTGAAAGGAGGTTTTACTTCATTGTAGTTTTGATTTACATTTCCCTGATAATTAGTGACCTTGAGCATTTTTTTCATGTACCTGTTGGCCATTTGTACGTCTTTTTGAGATACATCTACTCATATTTACTGCTCAGGTTTAAATTGAATTATTTGGGTTTTTGTTTTGCTATGGAATTTTTGAAGTTCCTTACATATTTGGGTTATCAACCCCTTATGCGACAGATGGTTTATAAATATTTTCTCTTGCTCTGCAATTTGCCTCTTCACTCTGTTGATTTCTTTTCCTTTGCTGTGCAGAAGCTTTTCACTTTCATGTAATCTAATTTGTCTATTAATCCTTTTGGATTTTTTTCTCAATTTTTATTTTTATTAGTATGTTTGCAGTATATAATAATTACATCACTCGTGGGGAGTTTGTATTTGTTCATAACATATCTTACTCTTTTTTCAACCCTTTCCCCTCCTGTCCCTCCCTCCTACACCCATCTCTTGGTCCCCTTGCTTCTTGCAAAAGATCTGTCTCCCTATTTTTTATTATGTATCTTTTATTTTTTTTAATTTATATTTTGAGTTTCTCGTGTATGAGAAATCATGTGATATTTAAGCTTATGTGTGATTTATTTCATTTAAAGCTATAGTCATAAGGTGTATCCATTTTCCTACAAATGTCTGAAGTTTACCCTTAATTATGACAGAATACTAAGGTGTGTCCAAAACAATCATTCCCATTCCAGTGTCTTGAAGCATCTCCCCAATTTTTTCCTAAAGTTCTATAGGTTAAGGTCTTACGTTTAAGTCTTTAATGCATCTATAGTTGATTTATTTATCTTATGAGACTAGGGGGTCTAGGTTTATTCCTTTGCATGAATATAACCAATTTTCTGAACACTAATTAATGAAAAAATTATCCTTTCCCAAATGCATGTCTTAGCACTTTTGTCAAAAAATCAGTTGCTTTACATGCACGGGTTTACTTGTAGGTTTTCTTTTCTAATTTATTGGTCTATATGTCTGTTTTGAACAACAACACTCTTTTGATTAATACAGCTTTTTCACATTTTAAAATAGGTAATGTAATGTCTCTTGTAATTTTTATCAAGATAACTTTGGTTATTTGAGGTTTATTGTAATTTCATATAAGTTTTAGAATTTTGTTTCTCATTCTGTAAAAAATATCATTGGTATTTTCATAGGGATTTCACTGAATCTATAATTGATTTGAGTAGTAAGAACATTTTAAAAAATATTGTTTCTTCCAATCCTTGAACACAGGCAGTCTTTCCACCATTTTCTGTCCTCTTCCATTTATTTTGTGAATGTTTTATGATTTTCACTGTAGAGATCTGTGACCTTTAATCATGATACATCAACTTGATTAGATTAAGAAATGCCTCACAAATTAGCAAAGCACAGTTCTGGGTTTGCCTGTGGATGACTGGCATGTAAGCAAGCAAACTGAGAGAGGAAGACTCACGTCAGGTGTGGGTGGCACCAACCACTAGCCTTGTAGACTGAATGGAATAAGAAAAGTAAAGAAGAAGCGTGTGTGTCCATTTTGGAGGATGCCAACCTTCTTGAGTGGGTGTGCCCTTTGCTTCCACAGTCTTTGAACATCCATCTCCATGCCTCCAGTTGCCTGGGTCTTCCAAGGCAGGCTCCCACCAGCAACTCTGTAGTGAGTTTCCAGGCCTTTGAACTTGGAGTGGTGCTGATTCTTAATCCTCTTGTCCTGTGCTTTCATCTTCTTGGGGTGAGCAACGTCTGAATCCTCCAGCTCTCCGGCACACAGATGGCCATTGTGGACTCTTCTGCCTCTGAGCCTGTATGTCTACTGAAGAAATTTCCTTGCATAATTGTATAAATTTTCTATTCTTTCTGTTTCTCTAGAGAAACCTAAGTAATACATTTGCCACTTATTTCATTAAATTATTTCTAGATTTTTGTAGATATTATAAATGACATTGCTTCCTTGACTTTTATTCTTTTATGATTCATTAAAGGCATATAGCAATGCTATCGATTTTTATATTTTTGATTTTGTATTCCACAACTTTGCTGAATTGATTTACAGTAAATTTTTGGTAGAGTTAATAGGGTCTTCCATTCATAAGGTTACGTCATCTGCAAATAGTGACAGTTTGGCTTTTTTTTTTCCAATTTGGATATTTATTTTCTTGCCTGACTATTCTGGTTAGGACTTCTAGTACTATGGTGAATAAAAATGGTAAAAATTGACATTCTTTTCTGGTTCCAGATCTTAAATGCACAGCTTTCATCATTACCTCATCTAGGATGTTATATACTGGCTTAATATAAATAGATTTTATTAAGTTGAGGTATACTCCTGCTACATATAATTTGTTCAGTGTTTTTATTATGAAGAGACACTACATATTATCAAATGCTTTTCTGAATCTACAGAGATTCCCATATTTTTTGTCATTTATTCTGTTCATGTAATGTGTCATGTTTATTGATATGCATTGAACCAAAATTATATTGCTGGTATGAATCCCACTTGATTATGGTGAATAATCTTTTTAATGTGATATTAGACTCAACTTGCTAGTATCTGGTATCTTATTGATAATTTTTGCATCCACATTTATCAAGGCTCCTGGCTTGTAGTTTTGTTTATTTTGGTTTTTTTTTTTTTTTTTTTTGTGGGTACCGGGGGGTCGACCTCAGGACCTCGCGCGCCAACAGGCACCCATGCCGCTGAGCGATATCACCGGCCCCTTTTTCGTATGTGGGATACGGGAGTCGAACTCGGGCCCTCGCGCTTGCAAGGCAGGCGCTTATGCCGCTGAGCCATCTCACAGGCCCTATTTTGGGGTTTTTGTCTTAATTTGTTTTGCTTCTTGGTTGTGTCCTTGTTTGGTTTTAGTTTCAAGGTAATGCTGGCTTCTTATCAAAGAATGTATTTTGAAGATCTCCTTCCTTCTATCTTTTCAAATAACTTAAGGAAAACTGATATTCATTCTTTAAGTGTTTGGTATAATTCAGCATTGAAGCTGTCTGGTCCTAGGATATTGTTTTTAATAGGAAGACTTTTGTTACTGATTTAATCTCATTATTTCTTACTAATCTGCTCAGGTTTTTTATTTCTTCATGATTCAGTCTTGGGAAAATGTATGTGTATATAAATTTCATTTTTCTAGATTATCAGATTTGTTGACACATAATTGTGTATAGATATGTCCAATGCATCACTTAAATTTTTCCCACCTCCCAACATTACCATATTGAGGACAAATTTTCAACACATTGACCCTTGAAGGGGAAACCACAACCAAACCATAGCAATCAGCACATTATTTAGCAATGTGGATGTTCTACATCACAAAGAGGAATTAAGGAAACTGAAACTGTACTTGGATTGTCTCTTCAAATGGAATGTGTCCACATAGGGGTGTTCTTTCATAATAAAATTACAGATAATATCTCTTAAAAATAAAGAAAAATCAAACTCAGAATTTTCCTTGAAATACTTCATAATGGGAAAAATATAGTAACACTCAAAGAAATGTTTAATACAAAAAGATGTGATCCAAGGCATTATATTTCCTATCCTTTTATGTGTCAAGGAAGCATTTAGATATATGTTTGCAAAGCCAAGAACTTATAAAATAAGTTATAGACCTTTCCCTTATAAAAACTAAAGATTGCCTGATCAGCTAAATACAAAATAAATAAAAAAGAATAAAACAATTCCTCCTGTGGCTAAGATAGATTATGGGGACTATAGTTACTCTCTTGCATCAAATAACCAAAAACAGTGGTTAAAAATAGTTGAAACAATAGTTTTCAAGATAACTAGAAAACAATCCCTGTGAGAAAGAACACAGATGTGATATGTTCTTTGATTGACCAAAATTACTGACATGAAAGTTTCCACATTTGATTCACGGTGGAAAGCACAGGTAGAACTAGCAGTTCTCTGAGATGAGGGGACATAACCAGAGCCTAGGTAGATCAAGCTTGTCAGAATTCACAGGAAAGAACACCAAAGAAGAGATATGCAGGGAATTTTGGAGATCTGCACTGATTTATCTACCATGATATATTTAATAGAGCACTAAACAGTGACTGCATGGAAGGAAAAAGGTAAGGATAGAGAAAGAATTGTCCAAAAGCATTAGAGGTAACAATCCTAGCACTCACTAAGGGCCAAAAATAATATTTGCTTCCACTAATGGGACTGGAAAGCTTACAAATCATAGGTAATTAGACTATTCAGAAATATTTGGCCCTATATAGGTAATAATTAGGCTTAGAACAAATACAATTCTTGTTTTGCTCAGCAAAATTTAAAGCAAGACTCAAAAGGATCAAATTATGTATAATAACCACAATCCAGAACAGAGCTCAAGAATATTGACAAAAAAAAAAAAAAAAAAATACGTGGCACTCTGAAGGTAAAATAAATCAAAGTATCTGGCATCTGATCAACAGTAAGGAGATATTAAAATGACAAGAAAATGTGCCAATTAATGTAAACAGACTGATATAAAATCAACTAATGTAAGCAGACTGATATAAACAAACAACTGACACAGATGCTAGAATTAACAGATACCATGCATTAAAACACTGTCAATTCTGCTACATGCAAACTAAATTTTACACTGAGATGTGAAGATAGAATAAAACACCAAAATCAAATAACTGCAAAGGAAAAATATTGACGCTAGAGCAGCTATAAATAAAATATGAAATAGAAAAAACAGGGAAAATCAATGAAATCAGGAGTTAATTCTTTAAAAGGGTAAAAAATACCTTAACAAAATTTTACGTAGACCAACAAATAAATTGAAATTGAACATCAAAAAACCTGAGTAATATGGATGCAATGCGCAAATTATGAGAAGCGCAAACCAGCAAAGACTGAATCATGAATATGCAGAAAATCAGAGTAAACACATAACTACTAAAGAGTTTTAAACAGCCATCTAAACATTCCTCCTAAGAAAGGAAGGTCCAGGACCACATGGCATCACTAATGAGTCATACCAAATGTTTAAACAATTAACACTAATCACTTTTAAACTTTTCCAAAAACTGATGAAGACCACTTCTTAACTCATTCCAGCATTGACATGAAATGCCAAAGCCAAAGACACATCTGTAAAACTACAGAACATTATCTCTAATGAATATTGCTGCAAGAATTTTCAACAAATTACTAGCTGGCAAGGTTTTATTGTTTGTTCCCCTCTAAAATTCACATATTGAAGTGTAATCCCAATCTTTTGGTACTAAGAGGAAGGACCTTTGGGAAGCAATAAGGTCATGAGAGCAGATGTGCTATGAATTGAATTAGTACCCTCAAAAAAGGAAACTGACACCTCATTTATCTCTGGCATTCTGGCACATGATGGTGCAGCAAGAAATTGCCAGAATGAGAAACGGTCATTCACCAAACACTGAATGTGCTGGAATGTTTTCTTTTTAGTTTGATTGTTTTTTTTTCAAATGTATTTATTTATTGTTTAGTACATATTTGCAGTACACAAGGTTTACATTCCTGTGTGGAGTTGGTACATGTACATAACACATCCTATTTCTCTTTTTTCACCTCTTTTCCCTTCCTGCATTGCCCCCTTCCTCTATCTCTTGATCCCCTTCTTCTTTGAGAAAGATCTTTCTCCCTACTTCCTATTATATATCCTTTATTTATAATTTGGATTTCTCAAATAAGGAAAACAATGTGATATTTAAGTTTGTGCATCTGATTTAATTCACTTAATATTATAGTCTCAAGGTGCATCCATTTTCTTAAATATGAGTCAGTTTATCTTTCTTTATGGCAGAGTAGCGCTCCATTGTAGGTAAATGCTGCATTTTCTTTATCGATTCATCTGTTGATGGAAATAGGCTGCTTCCAATATTTAGCTATTATGAATTGTGTTATTATAAATTGGAGTATGCATGTATTGCTGTAATATGATGTCTTTCAGTCTTGATAATAACTTCCTTGCCTCCAGATCTATGAGCAAATAATTTTTTGGGAAACTAACAAATTTCCCAGCCTCATATGTTTTGTTACAACCGCTCCAACTAAACTTCTACATTAACAAATAGAATCAAAATCATATTAAGTGGATTATATACCATGACCAAGTGGGATTTATTCATGGAATGCAGGAATGGTTCCATATAGGAAAATTATTCACTGTGATGCACCACATTATCAGGATGGAGGGGAAAACACATAATCATCGCAACTGGTACAGACAAAGTATTCAACAAAGTTCAATACCCTTTCATAATAAAAAATAAAAAGCAAGAAATAATCCCAATATTAAAATCTTATATTAATAAAACCATAACCAACATTATACTCACTGCTCAAATACTGAAAGCTTTTCCTTTATAATCAAGCACGAGAAAAAGATGCTTGCTTTTGCTATTTCTATTCAAATGAATAAGGATGTAATCTGCAGGGAAAATGGACAATAAAAGGAAATAAGATGCAGCCAAATTTAAAAGGAAGAAGTAAAATTTTTCCTGACACAGATGACATGAATGTATGAGCAGAAAACTCAAGAGATTACACACACAGAAACTGGTAGAATTCATTAACAAATTCTACAATGTTCAGAATATGAAATCAATATGCTAAATCAGTTGCAGGTTTATGGTCTAATAATGAGCAATCTGACAAGGAAATCAAGAAAATTAGTCCATTTATAAAAGCATCTAAAAAATAAAATTCTTCAGAATAAACTTAAGGAAGGTGAAAGATGTGTACAATGAAATCTACAAAACATTGTTGAAAGAAATAAAAGAACACAAAACCAAATGGGAAATATCCCATGTTCATAGATTGGAAGACTTACTATTATTAAGAGGTAATGCAGCCAAATCAATCTATTGATTTTACAAGTGCAACTCTTGTAAAAAATCCATGCAATCTTTATGAAATGACTTTTTAAAGAGACACAAGAAAATACAGCCTAACACCTAGATGGAATTTAAGTGTCTCTGGATTGCCAAACAAAACAAAAGCTTCAAAGGGAACAAAATTGTAGGTCACACATCCTGATTTGATTTCAAAACTTACTACAGTACAAGGGTATAGTAATTCAAACAGCATGTTTCTAGAGAAAAGACATATGAATAGGAAGGGAGGAACTAAAATTATCCATAGTTGTAGATGATATAATTCTATATGTAGAAAAACCTAAAGACTTCATCTAATCACTACTAGAACTGATAAAAAATTTAATACGTTTTTAGGATTCCAAATCAACCTATAAAAATCAGTAATATATTTATATACCAATAAAATAGTGCTGAGGAAGAAATAATGAAAGCCGCATAATTCTGAATAATTGCAAAAGTAACTAGGAATAAATTTAATCCAGGAAGTAAAGATATCTACAATAAAAAATTTTAATTTCTTATGAAAGAAATTGAAGAGTATATTTCAAAAATAGAAAGACTACCTGTGTTCATGGATTGGAAAAATTGCTGTTAAAATGTAGATAATACCCAATGTGATCTACAGTTTTAATGCAATCTTCATAAAAATACCAACAACATTCTCTACAGAATCAGAAAAAAATTCCAACATTCATTTGAAAAACACAGAAGGCCCTGAATAGCCAAACCAATGTTGAGCAAAAAGAAAAATGCTGTACACATCACACTACCTAATTTCAAAATATACTACAAAGATATAATCATCAAAACGGCATAGTATTGGCATAAAACCAGACATACAAGCTACTGGAATAAAATAAGGGTCTCAGATAACCTCAGGCATGAATAACCAACTGATTCTCAACAAGGGTGCCAAAATCACATGCTGGAAAATGAAAGATTCCTCAGTAAATGGTGTTGGACCAACTAGGTAGTCACAAGCAGATTATTGAGGGTGGAACCCTATCCCTCACCCTGTGCAAAAAACAAACAAAAAATTCAAAACATTCTATTCAAATGTAATACCTGAAACTATGAAACTACTGGAAAAGCACATAGGGGAACTACTTCAAGACATCAGTACTGCCAGGGATGGGGGGGAATTAAAACTTCTAAATCCTAGGAAACATAAGCAGAAACAGACAAATGTGAATATATAAAACTAAGAACCTTTTACACAGCCAACAAAACAATCAACAGGGTGAAGAGACAACCTATATAACCAGAAAATTATTTACAAACTATTCTCCTGGTGCAATATTAATATCCGGAATGTGTAAGGAATTTCAATATTTCAGTAACAAAAACTCAAATAATCCAATTGAGAAATCAACATATGAAAAGACACTCAATATCATTAGACATTAGGGAAATACAAATGAAAGCCACTATAAAATATCACTTCACATCCAAAGGGATGACAAATAAATAAATCATAAATAAATAAATGAAAAAGTAAAAAGCATCAGTCAAGTTGTCTAGAAATTAGAAACCCTGTTCATTGCATTTTGCTGTGTAAAATGGTGCAGCTGCATCAGAAAACAGTATGGTGATTCCCCTCTAAAATTAAACATGTAATTACCATATGATTCAGCAATTCCACTGTGGAGCATATATGCAAAGGAAAGAAAGCAAAAACTCAAACAGATATTGTATACCCATGCTCATAGCCACAATATTGGCAACAGCCAATGTGAAAGTAACACAAATGCTCATTGATTAGTGAGCAAAGTGAATATAACACATACCTACAATGGAATATATTACTTTCTTTTCACCCCCTTGTGTTCCTAGGTTTTCAACTTTTTCTGGAATATACGAGGTAAAAGAAAGCCTAGAGATTCACCCCAAACCGCAAGATCCCTAGACAGTCTCTTTTTTTCACCTTTCAATGTTTTATGTATATATATTTATATATAAAGTTTATCTGTAGAAAATGACTTTTAGTCATTTTAGTTAATGGTTAGCAATAGGAATAGGAAAAGATCATGTATATTCCATCTTCCCTGGAATAGAATTAATTATTATTTTTACCTATACTTATTCACCTTTTAAGTTCTATTTAAGAATCCTTGGGTTCTTATTTCCTTTTCTGCCCCTCTTTTGTTGACTGATAAGGAGACAGGTGATGGCAGTAAATCTTAACAACAAATAACTGTTCCCTATTCAGTGTGGTAGAAGCCATCTCTTGGGACGTGAAACCAGTATATAAAAATATATACTGAAAATTGCAGTAGCTTGGCTTGATTGGTTCATTGTATTCACACTCAGTGTAAAATCTGGACTCACAGGTTAACATAATACTAAAATGCTTTTACAGTTTAATAAGTCAATATGCTCTTAGAAATGGCTGGTCACTGTAACGCATAGCTGGTCACTATGATGCACGTTGTATAAACCAATCCCCAATTGACAAGCCATTCTGCCTCTCTACTTCCTGCTTGCTTATCCCAGGTAAGCCCTAGACCACCAGAGATCAGGGCCTGATGTTTAGGGAATGATCTGATCAGCGCCCGTCGACGTAAAATAAATCTGCCTCCAAATTCTGGGTGTTGTTTCAGTATTTCTGTTTGCCATTGCACCATGTCTTCAATAGCTCTACTTACTCTCTCTTCCACTGGTATGTGAATAATCTGTACTAAAATGGTAAACTGAAAGAGTTAAAACTGCATCTATAGGAAATTAAAACTGCTTCTTGACTAAAGACTTTCTGAAAAGTGATAAACATATTCTTGTCAAAAATGCAATGTCTCCATGAAAGACAGACTCTTAAAATAACATTACATATTGTTTATATATAAAAATATCTTGCTCTTGAATATAAAAGTAATAACTATTTAAATATAAATTATAATCTATGATAAAATGAGTAAGATGTGTCAATCATTATCTGTATTTATCATATTCTTATAGTCACAGGAATCATCTAATGATATATCTTTTTTGTTGTTGTTTTATTTTCCTTTTTTTTTTCACAGTAATGGGAACTGAAGCCAGGGCCTCACACTTGTAGCCAAACATATCTCAAAAAATGTGGGGGAAGATAACTAATTCCACTTAGGAAAACTTGGCCTTCATAACCTAACCATCTTTCAAAGGCCTCACTTCTTAATGTCAATGCATTAGATATGAGCTTTCAACATGTGAATATGGGAAGATAAAAACATTAAGATCATAGCATTCCAACTCTTCTCCCACAAAATTCTCACTTACAAAATATACTCATTCCATTCCATGAGTCACAAAATTTTTAACTTTATCTAGCACCAACTCAAAAATCTAAGGTCCAGAGTTAGCTCTCTAAATATAATCTAAATTATAAATAGGTGAAACTCAAGGTTTAATTAATTCTTAAGCAAATTGCTCTGATTCTGCTAAAGAGGAGATGTGTCCATGCTGGAACAGGAATAGAGTAGACATTCCCGTTCCAAAACAGAAAAGAGGAAAAATGCAGATATTTGGCCCCAGAAGAGTCCGAAACCCAATATTGCACACAACATCTTAAAGATTGAGAATAATCTTCATTGATTTAATGTCCCACCTTTCTGATACAAGGTGGTCAGGTTGAGCCCTCAAGTTTCTAGAAAGCGCTGAACCCCACAGCTTTGCTAGCCAGAACCCCCACCACACACACATTGTGGCTGAAGTCTCAGGCCTGAAGCTCTCCCAGCCTGGAGTTGCACGGTACACCATTATCATTCTCCAGTCTCTGGCTTGGCCCTTCTACAACTCCCTAGAGCACTACCCCAGTGAGGCAGTAGTGGTCCTGCCCCTGTAGCATTTCTCTACCTGGGCCCAAGATTGCCTAAGGCACCCATTGGAAGTCTAGATGGAGTATTGTCTCAGGGCTCTTGCACTGAGTGCTTCTGCAGAGCTAGTACCACATGGATGCTGCTAGGGTTTATCACCTGTGTCCTTCAGAAAGGCAATACAAGCCATACCCGTGCCTGCTTGAGCCACAGCTAGGGTATTCAGGAAGTCCCGCACCAGATTTCTGCTGATATCTTCTGACTTATTTAACTTTCAAAACTTCCACCTCTTAATACTATGGATCGAAGCTGCATTTTTCAACATATGAAATTTAGAAGGACAGAAACCTTCAGACCAGAGCAAGTATGTGATAACTGTGCATGGTTTGGGTACTAATTGTGTTGCCATATTTCTCTTTTCTTCCTGTTTTGTGTCATAGAGTAGTTTATATTTTAGGATCTTAACAAATGGGGAGAGATTGTTTTTATTTTAGAAATATTGTAAACTCAGAATCATGAATATGATGACTTGCAATGGGCTATTTCTCAAAGTACTTTATTTCTCAATGGCCTAATTATCCCTTCCCTCAGAACTCAGGAAATTTATATTCTAAATAATCTTTAGGATGTAAAAGAAGAAATTCATACATTTGGCAATGTAATCTATTCTTTACTTTAAAGAATATTAATTCCCTAATCAATAAAAATGTATTTATATCCATCACACTTGCTACTCAAAGAAGCATATTAAAAGCTTTACCTGGTCCCTCAGAATCACATGATCTACTTGAAGAAATTAAACTAAATAAATTATATATTTGGGTATTTAGATTCAATTTCGTAAAAATAAAATAAAACCTATTGAATATGTAAAATAGTGTGAAAAATCACAAGTGTGAAAAATCACAAGTACATATAATAGAAGAAGTAAAATACAAAGTGAAACATATTTAAATGCATAAGTTCATGTTTGCTAACATGAAAAAAAGTGATAAATATTTATAGAGGCTGCCTCTTATTTTATAAAATCTCTCTGCAGGAGAAGAAAAACATGAATTTAATTATGGAAAACAATCATTGAAAATGGTATGAGAAAATGGTGCTTTGTCTGGAGGGCTTGGAAAAAGTTATACCAAACTATTTCAAAACCAAAGAAAAATGAGTGTAGAATATTCCTTCATGAGAACTCAAATATCCAGTGGGAAATAACCCAAAGGAAGCATTTCATTCCTATTCAGTTCCAAAAGAGCAAGAAGCAAGAAGTTTAGTTAGACGACCCATATATGATTAAATTTCAGCAATGAATTAAACATGAAAACCATATAAAATAACATATTATTGTAAAGAAAGATAACAATTTAAAAAAAAATCTTAAAAACCAGATTTATTTCTCTGTGGTGTTAGAAACAGAGAGGAAAAACATGCTTTTCAATCTCCTAGCTATTTTTAAATGCAAAAAATGAGGACAGTATATTCTTAAAAAGTAAAATTTAGAACTAAAGCATTTGCAGGTGTTTTTAAAACTTTGAATGGAAATGAAACAACCTTTGGGTATAAAGATTTTTGTTTTATTTTGTTTTGTTTTGTTTATAAGTTGTATATGTGCTTTTCATTGTGGAGAGCAATGTATAATTGTGGCAAAAGTCCTATCACTATAGTCTTAAAATTTTAATGTCAAGTTGAAGCAAATTTTGGTTGATACAGTCCCCTTAAAATCATGAAATACATTAACTGAGGATAAGAAAGCAGGAAAGGAGAGAGGAACAGAGAGAGGGAGAGGGAGGGTAAGAGAGAGGAGGGAGGGAGATAGAACAAAGAGAGATAATTAACAGGTAAGAAGATAGACTAGGGAAAGTGTGAAAATCTTTTATAACTCAATATTCAGAGCTTTTTCCTGTGAAATGGCTACAATTTTACCTCTAAAGGCACGCCAAACATACTACCTCCACAACAGTGTATCAGCAAGGATAAAATTTTAGAATGCTATTCTTGTTCTGTATCCATTTGAAAATAATCACAGGAGATATAAACTGGTTCTGTTGAAGCTACGTACACATTGCAAATCTAAAGTAGCCAATTTAACTATATTAAATATTAATTGTTTCCAGGACAGAAGTCCTGGACATTTTTTTTTAAAGAAGACTAATGAAATGCAGAAAGTATTTTATTATTCTTGACTGCTTAAGATGAAACATTTAACTGTGCACAAAATATTCCAGTAAAATCTATGCAGTGTGAGTTCCATTAGTCTTTCAAGAGCTGTGGTGCAAACTGCTTTGCAGAATAAGCAGGATGGAGAGGGGAGGGGAGAGAGAGATAAAGAGAAAGATTTTGTGTGTTTGTGTGTGTGTGTGTGTGTGTGTGTGTGACTGTATTTGATCCTAAGGGAAAGTGGATTAACGGATCATGTAAGTTTAATACCTCTTTTTCCAGGCAAATTCTATGTATAGTCGTCAGTTGAGTTCCAGAGATAGCTAACACCTATGTGTCCAGCCGTATAATACTAGGGCTGAAAAAATTATCAGGAGAACACTAATTTTTTTTCTCCTATTTGCATTTGCTGCTAACAAAAGATAATTCTGCAGCCCTTTTCTAAAAGTTTTTTGAAGATAACTATTCTTGCCATTTCAAATTAACTGATTTAGTCATCCATTCACTATGTGAAATGTTAAGGTAGTTGAGATGAGGTCAGAGATCTGAGGAAATATATATTTTATCTATGTAACATCTGCAAGTTGAATAAATACTGATAAAACAATAAGTGCAATAAGAATTCAGTAAAAATAGCTTGGATTCACCTTCTCCCTATGCAAAAGTAAAATTACCAACTCAATTTTATAATATGCTTTACTATGTGAAAGATAAATTAAGTAATCAAATAAACTGTATTAAAGATGAGATGGAAATGATTTCATTATCTTTATATATTTTCTCTTATTTCTTTATGAAGTCATTACTTCATTTGTTTGGTTATGTATATGTGTAGTTAGATCCTAGATTGTCTTTTCTTAATAATGTGAAAAAAACTTCTGAAAGTAAGTCTAAGTATAAAAGACTGACATGAATTCAAGGATTCTAACAGTATATATTTGTTATAATTGTTCATCCTACAATAAGATGATATATCATGTCATTCTGCAACACAGCACTATGGAAATTCTGAGATCTACATTCCAATTCTAGACCTCCAGCTACCAGCCATGAGTCAATAGGAAAATGATACTCACTAATAATTGACTAACCAGGCCAGAATATGGGCACCAAAACTACTTTATAGATGTAATGTAAGTATAAGATACAGAGCTTTCAATTATTACTATTATTGTTATTATTATTACTATATACTATTAATTTTTAACTTGTATTTCATGTTTGAGGCACACTGGTCCATGATGAACATGCAGTATCTCATCAACTCTTTCTTCTACTCATTTGTGAAGTGCCTAATTGATAACTGACAAGTAGTGGACCCTTAAGTAATGATAGCAGTTACAGTATAAGAAATGGATGTTAGCTTATAACAAGAGTTTGATTATACAATGGACAATTTAGGAATACACTGGGGAAGATAAGCATAATGTATACATAGGAAACAAATATGAAGCAACTTAACTGAAGGTAATGTACTAATACTACTCTCATTGTTTAACTGTGTAATTACAATTAACCTACTTAAGTATAATCATCAATATGCATATTGAATATACTTATCAGCCATGTAATCATCTGTAGCATATGGAGCAGATCACAAAGGGAACTAGAAAGATGATTAAAGGGCTAGGAAATTGTTCATATAGAAGGTTCAGTAGATATTTTGTTTTGTTTTGTTTTGTTTCTGATAACAGAGAAACTGGAATGAGATATGTCTTGAATAGAACAACTATTATGTCTAATTTTTCACTCTTGGTACTGACTAAGGAAGTGTTATTTGGAAAACAGATTGGAAATTCTCCCTGAAGTTGACAATTTATTTAGTGGAGTAACTACTCTCTTTGAGCACAGGGAAAGCATTCCCTTATTAGTCTCTTCATCCTTGTGTCTGGTGGACACAAAGTGTTAAAATACGTGTATGGGGAGAAAAGGGAGAGAGCTAGACACAGAGGGAGAGTTGAAGGAGAGTCCTTCCTGATGCTGGGCTAAGAGTGCAAGAAGCATGTTGTCCAATATGACTAAACTAGTAATTGAAAATGTAGCTACTCATGGAATTGCTGAAATGTTTCTAAAAAAGTCTTTTAAAATAAATCCCACA
This sequence comes from Erethizon dorsatum, assembly GCA_028451465.1. Taxonomy (NCBI): domain Eukaryota; kingdom Metazoa; phylum Chordata; class Mammalia; order Rodentia; family Erethizontidae; genus Erethizon; species Erethizon dorsatum. The sequence continues at coordinate 33,484,361 of CM051823.1, forward strand.
GGATTATTAACCTGCACATTTTTTTTTTTAAAAAAAGAAATGCTCCCAGGTGTTTCTGATGCTTTGTAGTTTTGTTAGCTGTTAGAGTAGATCATGACATCACTAGATTAGAGCTTGAAATTCCCTTTGGAAAATGAGACAGGTCATCACCTCGTATCTTTGGTCATAGGACAGGACACAAAGGGTAGAGCTCTGACATACACAGAGTTTGGACATTCTATAGCACATTTCTGTTACACTGGAGTTCATGCTTTACGAAGAAACTGTGTTCAATAACATGTATAGGTAGGTTGGTCTCATTCTTTTTTTTTTAGCGAAAGGAGTTACAAGAAGCGGTAACAAGACTTAATTCCTCTATTTCCTAAAGATCCACACTGAGCACTTTATTTAGAACTTGACTGAGTTTACCACTTCAGACATCCCTGCACTTTTCAAGGAGAAGAAACACATCCAAAAATCTTCATCCTTTTCATATTTTGGGGAGCAATCTCTTGTTCTCTATAACAGTGTGCACTTCTTCCTATGTCACCAAATATAAATATGCCTCAGATATGTATTAAAATATTGGTATGTAAACGTTAAATAAGGACAGACAGTTGGGTTACAACTCACAGATGATTTTTGAAATGGAGAATGTTCTTCGTGAGAAGGGAGGGTAAATCAAAGTTGCCAGGATGACTTTTACTTAGCCAACAAGCGGTTAGTAAGACTTCTGCCGAGAGTTCACGAGGGTTGGAAAGTGCACTTGAACTACAAGATAGGACAGTATTTTAATTGTTTTTCTTTCTCCAATGGGCAGAATGTTTAGAATAGTGACAGATTAAAAATATACCCTGACTAACCATAACATTACTTTCCCCTTCTGAATACTTATTTTATAGAATCACATCGCTGACCCTCACTTTCTAGTAAGACACAAAGTCTGGGTCTCGAGATAAAATTGTTGTGGTTGCTCCCTCATCAGTTCTCAAAGTCAAATTATTTTAACAACTTTTAACAATCAGAACCCTGAAAGAATTTCATGGAGGAGGAGCTTAGAAAACACCTACAAAAATATGGAGAGAACTTTCAGGGAGATCATGGTATTGGCATAGTAAGTAACCATGGAATACTGTAGATGGTAGAGAAAAATGGAGATGGATAATGTGGTTATTTTTTTCAAAAATGGACAGTTAATTTCTACTGGAAATATTTCCTGGGAAATACCACAGAGAAATTAAAAGGAATACCTGGATGATTTATCCTTAATAATCTAGGTTCATGGAGAACAAACAATAATTTCTCTATTTACATATCTTTTTTTTTTTTTTTAATGTGGGTACCGGGAGTCGACCTCAGGACCTCACGCTTGCCAGCAAGCACTTGTGCCACTGAGCGATATCACTGGCCCTTCTTTTTCCTTTATGTGGGTTCCGGGAGTTGAACTCGGGACCCTGCGCTTGCCAGGCAGGCGCTTATGCCACTGAGCTATTTCACTGGCCCTGTTTACATATCTTTATTGTAGATTGAAAATTCTTTAAGGATAACTGTGTGAATAAGATGGATAAAAGCTATCTGGATGCTCATGCAATTAATTGTGTTATCTATTAGAAAAAATGCCTAGATATCCTGTCAAATTGATTCACACCAATTTGAGAAATATCTAGGCATATATTAAGAGAACCTAGCCTTGTTTCACTCCTAATAAACATTTTGGCCCTCAGTTTGAAAAAAAGAATAGTAAGTAGTAGTAGCAATAACAATGACATTTATTAAATCCCAGCTATGTGCAGGACATCTTGCAAAGCATCTTTCCTACATTATCCCCTATATTCCTAATGACCATCTATGAAATAATTGCTAACATGATCTTCATTTTTTGCAAAAAAAGCACTTAGGCTCAGAGATATGTAGCAACTGGTTCCAAGTCTACAATTCTGTATGCAGTGCAGAAATGACTTTCCTCTCACTACAGTGAGCAATCTACATTGACTTTCAGTATGCATGCACTTATTATACCAAATCAGGCCTGGAGAACAAACGCCTTGGATATTAGAATAAGATTGAAACATGTGTGAATGGGCTGGTATAGGGAGCTGGAGCTGGACCTCAGAGAGAATCAGATGGTGTTCTATCCTGTCTCTCTTCTGTAGACTTCACTGTGCCACTCCAGGGAAGGATAGAGGTAATGAGGTTGCCAGGGTTCAACCTGTGTATGTGATTCTGTGTGTGTGCTGGAGAAATAACAACCTACTTATCAGCATTATCCATATATGGAATTGGTCACCTGTGAAGAATGTCAGGCCTGTGTTTCTGAAAGCTTTCAGATCTAGGTTACTTGATAACTATACAGGAACCGTGACCAGGATTTAAGAACCAGATAGATGTATGAACTCAACTTTCAGGTATCATTCCATCCCTGATATTCTGCTACCTGATATGCCCAAATGTTCCAATTAAAAAGAATTCAATGTGGTTAGGAGAAGGAGAGATGGAGGTAATGTGTATTTTTCTTGTCTCTTTAGCTTGTAATAAATAGTTGGAAAATCCATCAGAAGAGCAAAATTATATTTCGACTGACAGGTCTCACCCAGTGCACACCCCAGGCTGTGTTATCATGTCACTTAGAAACAAACTGGCCCACCCAGAAGAGAGCCTTAGTAATCATGATGCCTGGAAGCTTGAAGCTTCCCTGAAAAAGTGAGCAGTCAAAGAGAGCTTGTCAGTGCTCATTAGTTGAAAATAAAGAAAAAACTAAAAGAAGAGGGGAAAAATGGAAACTATTTCTGTGCCAAGATGGATAAGATCCACCAGCTGAGCTCTATAGCTGGAAGGTAAAAGTAAGTGACCACCACTGGCAGTGCTCACTGCTGGTTGGAGTTTGCAAAGCAGAAACAATTTACCTTTCCTTCCTTTGAAGGGATTTCTGGCTAAAGGAACAGTGATCCACCTTCTGCGGTCCCTCCTCTCAACATATGTGGACTCTGACTGTAGGCAGCCAACCTGGGCTTCTCTCCAGTCAGGGGCATATGGTGAGGTCACAGTGGCTGCAGGGACTGAGACAGACTATGGATCCTAGCTTCAGAGAGAATAAACCCATCAAACGCAGGTGCACAGATCCTTGCATCTTTTGCTGCATTTCCAGTATCTCCCCCTCCTCTTGCTTGGTGTCTTATCAGCACACCTTGATAGAAATCAGGCCGCAGAAGAGGAGTAAAACGTGATACCAAAATATTTTCAAATACTACAATGAAGTTTACAGAGTGCAAGAATTGTTTTACAAAGAACAGCCGTTTATGATTATTGAGGCACCAAATAATGCCGCTGCCAAGAATTTACAGAGCAGCAGGGCTTTTCTGACAGAAGCTGCGCAGCAAAGCTCCTCCAGCAGCCTGACGTCATTCTGGGCTGGTTAGGGTGCAAGCAGGTCCCCAAGTGTGGCTGAGGCTGACAAGAAAGGGATTATGCAGGTATGTGAAAGCAGAAATACATAATTTAAAGAGAATTCCCCACAGAGGCAGAATTATAGTAAAGATGACTGTCACAGCTTTCTTGTGGCACAGGATTCAGGATATAAAGTACATTTTATGCCAGGAAGTAATATGTTGCAACTCTGACCTAATTCACCACCCACCTAAGTCCATTAGGAAACAAATGAAACTGTCTAAATAAAGAGAGGCGACTAATTGAGGTTAGGATTTCCATAACAGAGAGAGCCGAGACTCTAATTAAAGAAGCCTCCTAACCCCACTCTTGGAGCAGAGGAGCTGAGCAGAGAGGACATGGATTCCTTCTGTTTTGCACGACAATAGCACCGTCTGACAAGTCAGACATCTGTCCCAATGACCAAACATATGCCCAGCAAAAGAAAAATCTTGGATTTTTAGATTTCTGAAGTAAAAAAATATATATATTAATTTTAGAAAACCAACAGACATGAAAATAGTCATCTAAAATACTAATCAGGAAACTTAACCTCCTGATTTTTGCTTCCCTCTGATGACAGAGTCCAGAAAAGCAATATTGGCTGGGCTTTTTGGTTGTTTATTTTGCAACCCCATGTATTCCTTCAAATCCTTGGAGAATCTACCTTTTCTCTTTTGTTTCAGTGCCTATTCAGCCACATAAAAATTAATTTTTGTCAGCTATGAAATTAAAAATTAGAGTAAGAAACAAAAACCAAAACAGCATAGTTAATGAAAACCCACCAATATTTTAAGTCATTAGGTGGCACAGAAGGACCTCTGGTTTATTAGGAAATGTCACCTGCCAGCAGATAACATTTGGACCAAGTCTTATATCACTGTCCTGGCCAAACTATGACAAAGCTGAGAAATTGCTTAAGCAAAAACAAGGACAATAAAAACAAAGGTTTTCTAAATTACTGTTGCCTGTGTCATTAAATTTCATATTGTGCATGGAATATAAATACATCACTTTGTTCTGCATGACAAGCAGAAGTGAGCATTCATACATTACTCAGCCACTTAATTAAGTGCCTGGGATATTTGCAGTTAGCAGAAACTAATAAGGGAATCACATTTAAATTCAAATCACTCCTCAGGGTAGCTGTCTGCAACATAAGCAAAGCTTACTGGGTAGATATTCCACTAAATGCTCAGCTAAAAGCTTAAATTCACTGTATTCGTGAATAAAGAATAATTCTACTTGTGATTAAAGGTGAGAGTAAAATAAACAATTCTGTTAGGGATTTGTGATTGACGTTTTATTTCCCCTGTTTTAAATACCCACTTTGTCTATTACTTTGTCTGCTGGAACAAGGGTATGATTTAGGGCTTTGCTTGCATAGAGCAGGAGGTTCCATAAAAAAACAAATGACTAGACTGACCCTTTCCATGGCAGCCTTTCAACAGACCTGACAGTAACAGTCCCTGTACCAAGACAGTAAACAACAAATTTATAAAGTCCCCATTCAGAAAGAAGCAAGCAGGAAACAAAGTGATGGAGGGTCACAGAGGGCGAAGGATGGGGAGGAGAGAGGAGGGATTCATGTATTTAAAACGAGACGCCAAGAGCTTAGTCTTCCAAACTCAGAGGAATTGTTACTGCCCAAGAGTGGGTATATTTTTAGTCTTTCATCTTTATAAATTTTAACTTTTTTGGACTAAAGCAGTCCCATATGGTTTCAAATCTGCCCTTGATTTCAATCAGCCACCACACGGAGTTTCTTCAAAATTTCAAAGCCATCTGGTCGCCAAGGAACAAGTGACCTCTCAGTGTCCTCTCAGTGTCTCATACCAAATGTGATTTTTCAGCTTTAGGAATGTGGATTCTCAGCCCCTAAGCAGTTATTAAGGGCAAAGGTAAGGTGCACAAAAGATTCCAATACAAGAAGAGAAACATGCTCTAAACTAAGGCACAGAAAAGTAACTGGAAAAATCTGGTATTCAGGTTGTACACCCTTTTCCTCTACTGATAGAAATTATATAATTTCACCTGCCACTGTGCTTCATTTTCTATGGAAAACATAAATTCTTAAGGTCCAGATTGCATTCCCAAGTACACATAAATCAAAGTAAACCTGAACATTTTAACATTGCATTTAGAGTGAACATAAAATTTTGGTTAGATACAATTTTGGCATCTTCTGTAAGTCATAAAATCTTTGAAGCATGAATTCTGATCGTCACAATAGGTACTGTCACACAGCATCACCTCAGATATTGTCAGTGTACCATCTGGCTTTAGTTATACAGCAGTGAATGGAAAAGGTGTAGGTCTCGCACCTCACTCTTAAAAGTATAGGGTTCAGTATTTATATCAGCATCAAAAATCATCACAGGACAACTCTTATTTACAGTCTACATGCAGAAAAATATTTTTGTGGACTTACATACAAAACTATTATCCTGATTATATCTGATGAGTAGAAGAGGCTTATGCTTTTACTATATATCCATTTTTATAATCTGAATTCTTTGCCACGTGTATGTATTCATATTATTAGGGGAAGTAGTAATTACATGGAAAAGCAAAGTTTGCCTGCACATTTTCAAATTTTTCCCCAAATATTTCTCTCAAATACCATAATGTGAGAGTACTGTTAAATATTCATATGCAGCCACTAAAGTCCATCCTACCGTTATGAATAACAATATCCTAAATCTATAATCACACTAGCCTCAATTTTTCATATAAATGGTGCCTCTAGAGACAATTCCTACCTACATCCATCTCATTCCTAATGGAATTGTTGAGGGTAACCTTTCATCAAGGTTATTTGAAACTTAGAGAACATTATTTTAGGCTCATCAGTATATTAGATAGATATTTAGAAGTTGAAGAGTCAATTATGGTGGACTAGCTGCGATAAAATAATGCCAAAAATCTAATGCAATAAAAATTTGTTTATCTTTAATGTCACATATCAATGTGAGGCTGTTTATAGACTCTGTTATATAAAATAAAAGTCCAGATTCTGCCATTGGGTGACTCAGACATATTATAATGGGACCAAATTTTCTTCACATCCAGCTAGCAGAAGAGTAAAAGAGAAAGTCCAAAGGATAGTATAAAAGATTTTATGAGCCAAGCAGGAATGGGCATTTGTCACTTGTAAGCCCATTTTACTGCCATCGTTAGTAACATGGGTTTACCAATCTCGGCAAAGGAAATATGACTTAAGTATTTGCCAAGAGAGAGAAGTTTAGTTAATAACGTTGATTCAACCATTCTCCTAATTTCTTTGTTTTTTCCATGTATCCCTACCTCTGGAGTTTATAATACTTTATAATACTTTATAATGTGACTTTATAATACTTCTCAGTATAGTGAACAGAATGTTTTTCCTCATCCATCGATACTGGCTTTGGCCATACAGTTTGTACTGGCAAACAGGAATTTAACAGAAGTCACAAAAGCAGAAGTTTTAACTGTGTGCTAAGGGAGTTCAATTTGCCCTCATGTGCCTCCCTGTAACTTTGAAAAGAATATGGCCCAAGGAGGATGAGAGACACGTGAAGCAGACTAAAAATTGAGCGGATCGAATCTGAGACAAATCCAGCCAATCCGCAGAGTGAAACAGAGCCACTTGGCTTAATGCAGCTTAGATGGCCTCTAACCTGTGATGTCAGAATAGGTTTGTTGCTGTGCACCACCGCGTCGAGGGAGGAGTGTTGGAGCAGGCTGTTCCACATTATTGTCGCAGCGGGAACTAACTGATACAGACGCAGGGCAGTCTCTGCTTTGACTTGTGTTTGCGAGCAATTACAATTTTAAAGTACCTCACTGAAGTTCATTTTCAATAGAATATTTTGGCTTCATTTTAATATTAGATATTGCTGTACTTGAATAAATACCGAGATAATTGTAAAAATCTCTTACAGTTTGGTACAATAAAATGAGTCAACACTAAGGAAAGTAACTGAGATAATACATTGTTGTTTCATAACATTTTTCAATTAATCTCCTGAAAAGTTATTTACCTCTCTTAAATCCCACATAAAGTTCCTTATAAAATTGAATACATTTGTGAGAAGTTAATAATTCTGTAAAAGTCATTTGCAAATAGTGAGAAATATAATATCTGTTCAACTACTGTAACTATGTTTGATCATCCGAAGGTTGTTTCTTTGTGGCTGGGGATTATCTAGATTTCTACCCTCCGTGCCCATTTTAGCACATGCTAAACACAGCTGGTCCAAAATTCCAACAATGTACAATCAGAAGCAGAATTATTTTTATACTAATCATGAACTGGAAAGTACATTTAGCCACGTAAAATGTACTTCCGAGTTAAATCTCCAAAATATTTCTATTCAGTATTTATCTTTATCTCCATGTAGGAGAGAGGAATTGACCTTTTAATTTTTCCTAACTTTTGCGATGTTATGTACTACTAATACGTGATAGAGCTGAAAGTTTCTTTTGAAAACTAAGTGAGTTTTTCTCTAGAGTTCACATTTTCTTCCCTAGATCTATCGGGGAACTCCACAACTAGCATAAATTCAGTAAATTTAATTAATAAAGCTGAGGCTAAAATTATGGGCTAAAATGAAGTTTGGAATGAACAGGAAAAATACATCACCTACTCATATGTATATATGTGATCTGGGTTTATTTTCTTAATTTTACAATGAAATTTCTCAATATTTAGCCCACATATGAGAAAATAATTTATATACATATAGATTCCAATGAAAGAAGAAATTTATTTATAGAACAAGAATTAATGGCTTTAAAATCCTGAACTTCCTACAACTTGTTATAAAAATATTTTTTAAAAATCTAAAAAGTTCTCTTATTCTGTATTTAAAATATTACATAATACTGTAATCCCAGCACTAGGAGGCTGAGGCAGGAATACAGCAAATTTGGGAAATCCTGTCTCAAAATTAAAAATACAAAAAAAAAAAAAAATGACTGTGGATATAGTTCAGGAAGAAGACCCTGTATTCAATCCCCAGAATCATTAAGAAAAAGAAAAGAAAAAGAAAAACATGAAAATGCCATAATACAATTTTGAGGAAAATAGCTTAAGTTTAGTAAGTGGAAGGTACATGCTTTGCCAGTGCAACATAGCATAAATTGTAAGTCTTTCTGTAACTGAAGTTTAGTCAAAAAGTTCCATCGTTTCCCTTACCCTTTAAATTGTTTACCTTACAGGCAGAATAAGACTAAGTAAACCAACTCAAGACCAGTTTTGTTTTCATTCTCAAATACTCAATTAGATTTTAAGTCAATACAGAAGCTGAGTCCCCACTGGGATTAAAGAGTAAGAGCATAGTAATGGCCACACCTCTCCGTGCACTGAGCTCATGGGATTCTGACACCTACTCCACCTATTGAGTCAGCCTTGTGGGTGGTGCTGGAAAGGGAAAAGTGTGTGACGAATGCAATTTCCACGGACCAAAATAGGTTCTGGCGCATTTAGTTCATAAGCTGCATTTTTTTTTCTGTTTGACTCTTCTGCTGAAATTTGGAATAAAATATGTTTACCATAAAAAGTTGTTTTGTAATATAAAAATACTTTTATAAAGGTTGAGTTTTCATTGGAACATAACTTCAAAATACAAAAGTTTTCTCATTTCTCCATCCATTTTTAATTACACTCAGTGCATAAGATTAACTTTTCCCCCAAGATGAGCTTTCTACTTTTTAGGAAAGAATCATCATCCAGGTGACAAATCAGCTTTAAACAGGTCTTAAATCAGCACAGAAATTGAAGTAAGTGTTTTCCTGCCAAAAGTGCAAAGACATCTGTTATCTCTTCCTTAATTCGTGTTGAAATTGCAACCACAGAGCAAATCCTTACCATCTTATCTCACTCAGTCATCAACCTATGAATAAAAAGATATTAAGTTAAATAACATTAGATATGCTGAACCCCAAAATATTCAGTTTTTAGATCTTTGCCTATCTGAGATAAAGATGGCTGCACACATTTGTATTATGTTGGCTGTTGTTTTTCTTAATTTCCATGTTATATTAAATATTCTTAATTCCCATTCTGTGTTAAATTGCATATACAATAAGTATACAACCAAGTGTCTCTTTAATAAATATCATTTTCATTTTTTATGAAAGTAATTAACATAAAACAAAATAACAGGCTGGGAGTGTAGCCCGGTAGCAGAGCACTTGCCTGGCATGTGTGTGGCTCTGGTTTCAGGCCCCAGTAAAAAATAAAAGGAAAAGGAAAAGCAAATATCATTCCATATAATTGGATTTTACATATCTATTCCAAATTTGTCACTGAAATTAGACTATCAGCTAAAATTCTCTAGATATATTAATTCATGTCAATATATATAAAGTTTAAAGTTATTTTAAATCTCATTAATTACTAAAGTAATTATTTTATTATTTTTGTCTTGTTTTATTATATATTTGATCAATAGTTATTGTTAAAATGTATAAAATAAAAATAAATGATTATACACTGATATCAAACATCTAATAATTTATTTCAAGTGACTAAGTTAACACATGAAAAATGTTTCCCTCATATTCTGTTTTCAAATTGTGTTCTTTTCTTCTTTCCCAGTGGTAATCCATTACATGCCCAACCCGTCAACCTCAAAGCCCCTGAGGAGGCGTTGTCTCACTCAGGATGCACCACAGTCCCTACCAGTGTGCTCTTGCCTGTCTTCCCTTAAGATGAGCTTTCCCATCACTGCATCTCTTCTGAGATTACATAAACTTCTTTCAGAAGTTCTTTCTTTCAGAAACTTCTTTCTCCTCTTCTTTCTCAGAAGAGAGATGGTAGAAACTCTTGTAGCTGTAAAGATAGGTAGGGAGAGAGTCTTCAGAACACTCTTGCACAACCTTTGGCCCCATGTGGAAATCTACAAATGTGCAATGAGAGTGATAGTGCTGTGCTTACTTTAAGAAACAATTAACAATTTTTCTTTTTAAATGCAGTATTCACTAAAAGAAAATAATTGAGTTCATCTAGTAGCTACTATAAATCCCAAATAATATTTAAATAACAAAATAGTGAATCTGAATTTTCAGATGAGAATCATTTGACCTACTTGAAGAAGAGAACATACAGACAACCATTGCGTATTTATAAAATTAATTCAAAAAAGTGATTTCACAACATGTTCCTGGATCACAAGCCCTCTTTTATTTAACTGAAACGAAAAAAAAATTTTGGCTACGAAATTTGTAACAAGTATTTCCAAATGGAGATTTAATTAATTGTAAGAGCAATGTTTGGATAACCATTGCAAACATAAACAAATGCCACCAAGAACACAGCCTTTCCATGTAATTTTCATTTTTTCATTCATAACTCTTTACTAAGAACCCACTTTGTACATAGCACTAGCATTGCTTTTGTTGATACAGGTGTTAGAAACTATATTTTCTCAGCTGGTTGGGAAGAAGGAAATGGACAAAGGGGGAAAGGGAATAAAAGGATAGTCTTCTGACTTATCTTCTTTATTTACTCAGAGGAACAGGGAATATTAGCATTCCAACTACAAATTTTTTTGTTTGAAAACACTGTTCATCCTTTACACTTGTCAAAAATCAGAGTTTCCCAGAAAAATGAGCTTTTATGAGAAATCTATTGTAGAAACAGACATTTTCAGCCAAGATATATATGAGCTTCTTGTATTATTGTCCATATTAATTAATCTTAATTTAGAAATAAATCCTAATACTCTCTATGTGTTTATTGTATTTATGATGTTACATTTTGTTTTTTAATTACATTTATTGGTACAATTTAGATATATGTAACGATCACATTCATCATAGGGAATTTGTACCTGTACATGATATACCTTGATTCCTCTTTTTTTCTCATTGCCCTCCCCTCCCTTCAACCCCTCGTCTCCTCCTTATTTACAAAAGCTTTCCTCCAATTTTATCCTTCTTTTCTCATGTTTTTCTTTTCTCTTTCTTCCTTTTCCCATCCCCCCTCCCCTCCCATTTTAACAATTTCTTCCCATTGAGAAATTTCACAATATCTATTATATATTTTGGTCCTTATTTACAATTCCTTTCCCCCTCACCCCTCCTTAGTTCCTCTTTCTTGCGAACAATTCTTTCCTATTTTACTGTGCCTTTTATACACCTTGGTCCTTATTTACACATTTAGTATCTCACACCAGAGAAATGATGCTATATTTACACATGTGTGTCCAATTTATTTCACATAAGTGTATGGTCTCAGGGTGCAGCATTTACCTAGAAATGTCTCAAGTTCATCCTTCTTTATGGCTGAGTAGTACTTCATTGCAAAAAAAACTACATATTCTTTATCCATTCATCAGTTGATGGGCATTTGGGCTGTTTCCAAGATTTAGCTTTTACAAACTATTCTGCTATACACATGGGTGTGCATATACCACTGTGGTATGATGTTTTTACTGCTTTCAGGGAGATACAAGAAGGGGAACAGCTGGGTCGAATGGGATCCTAGTCCTAGTTTTCTGAGTAATCTCCACACTGTTTTCCACAGTGGTTGCACCAATCTACACTCACACCAGCAGTGGAGAAGGGTTCATTTTTCCCCATAGCCCCGCCAGCATTTGTTATTGGGCTGAAGAATGGCGCCAGCCCCCACATCCAGATATTATGTTTTAATTCTGTCATCATAATGGCTTTTCTCTGGTGTTTTGCAAGTGTCATTATTATTACTTCTCTTGTGAAACTCCACAGCAATAATTGAAATCATATGAAATTCAAACACACACTCTCTAATGAGATTACTACCAAGCTCTGGTCTGTTCCTCTTGTATATTTTTTGATATGTGTCATGCCGATGCTTCATTTGTTAATATCAGTGCTATATTATACAGTACGTACATATATATATATATATATATATATATATATATATATATATATATATATATACCATTTATTTTTAGCAGTGAAACTTTTAGCACATGGGTAAGAAATAGTTAGCAAATATTTTAAAGCTACATTGAATGGATAGTTTTAATTTTAAGAGCTAAATAAGACACCATACCACTGTGGTGTAATGAGAGAGATTTTAACCCCAGACCTCATTGCTTGAACAATAGCTTAAACCTGCAGACAAGAAATAACCACAGAATAATGTATAACAATGAGAAACTTTAGAGCCACACACCATCTGGAAGATGTTTTCTGTCATAAAAATCAAGTAGAGGGCCAGTGAGATAGCTCAGCGGCATAAGCGCCTGCCTGGCAAGCGCAAGGTCCTGAGTTCAACTCCCGGTACCCACGTACGAAAAAAGGGCCGGTGATATCGTTCAGCGGCACGGGCACCTGCTGGCAAGCACGAGGTCCTAAGTTCGATCCCCAGTACCCACACACACACACACACACAAAAATAAAATCAAGTAGAAATACTAAAGAAGGTGCTTCTCTCTATATATAAAACTCCTCTTATGAAATTAGTGATGGTGGCTAATGGCCTTGCTTCACAAATCCAAGATTGTTTTTGTCATGTACTTTTGTGACTGTGTCCCGAGCCTTAGCTACACAATGGCTGTTCTTGCTGAATGATGTAGAGTTTGAGTATTTAGAATGTCTACTGGGAATTGGTCCAAGACCTAGATCTAGAATACTAGATACCAAAATACTTTGAGTATTATTAGATTACTAACTGACCTATTTTTTCCCTACCTTCATTTCTCAATGGATTTAAAGAAAGCATTGTGAGCAATCATAACAAAGGAGAGATCAGGGAACCACACATATCTATTCATTTCTCTTTGATATTTCCATTTTCCCCTAAATTCTATTGATTCACTTAATTAATATTATATGTATGATTCATTATTCCCTGATATCTGACCATATTAGATTCAAATCTTGCCCTTCTTTGCATCTATATCTCTGAGAACACAATAATGCCCCTTTCTATCCTATTCTCCACAACAAAACTATTCCACAAATCATTCTTGACGTCTTTCTTCCCTCATCACCTTGATTTTCATGCCTATTCCACTTTTACACTTCTGAAAGCTATGGACACTGAAGATTTAAGAATGCAGTTTAACCATTTAAAATGAATAATGACATTCATTTCCTTCAATAGGCACTAATTACAAATAAATTTTAAAGCGTGAGGTAGAATAAATTAATGTTCTTAAGGATATGTGTGCATATTCCAGTACCTTTTCCTCCCATATTTACTGTGTAACTTTTAAATAACCTACAAATTTCTTTAAATATCTAATGCAAAGTAAAATGACATTGGAAATAGTAACATATGTTTCCACTGAACAATTAATAAAAATGTCTTCAGAGAAATATTCCTACTTTGTGAACATAAAATTATCAATCTAAAACAAAGTGTTGTTAGTTGGCTAAGAGTACAATTGAATTAAGTTTTGGTTAGAGTATAATTTTTAAAGAAAATAAAAGATGTTTCTTGAAAATATCCCCTTATGTTTATGTTGAAATCTTTATTTCTGTGCTGTATATTTTAGTTAATTATGTTAATGAAATACTTGCACCAGAACAAAGTGTATGTTCTCAAGTCATTCATGCACAATATAAAGGACACACTTTTATGTTTAAGAGTAATAATGGAATCTTCATTATAGAATCTTTTAAAAAAGTGATTATCGGCAAATAGCAGGTATGTCCTTGAAATGGGGCTACAGTAACACAACTGCAATTTTTTCTGGGAGAAGATTGGGGGAAAACATTAATATATACCAAAGTTCATTTAACAAGAGGATTTTAACAAGAGCCTACCACTGTGATAAAAATATAAAAGCAAATAAAAGTAAAACACCTGAAAGTACACAGAAGTCCTCCACTGCGTTACCATGACACCAATTACAGAAATCCAAGTGATTTCAAATCCCGTCTCTGGCAATGTTATATATAACATGTGTAAAATGTATTCTCAAGCCTTGAATTGAAAATTTGCTTCTCGTCAGCTCTTATGGGCTGATAAAACAAAAGTCTGCAGGAAAAAAACACAGTAGAAATTGGACAATAAACATTATATAGATTTTTAGTATTTTCATTCCTACATTTTGCACTCTGAGACTCCTTTGTAACCTTGCATTGTCAAAGAGAAGAGAATGTTCCTAAAGCAATACTGGTAGCTGAGGTATATTACACAATAAAGAATTTCACTAGAATTAGAAAGGAGGTATTTCTAGTTTGCAGTTCACTCAGCTCTGTAGCTGCCTTTGCATCGAGTTCAACCATCGCATTTTGGTTCTCTCGAGCTACAACACAGGGAGCTCTCTTTTCCTGAGCAGAGATTTTCCAGAAAGCTGGGCAGAGGTCTCTCAGAGCTTTTAAAGTAGTTACTGGATGTGGAGGCCCACATAAATTCAGGGAAGAGCAAAGAATAACAATAGAAAATATGCACTAGTCTCTTAATAGGTATTCAAATATTACATTAATTAATAAAAACCACTCCATATCTTATACATCCTATAATGGAATTTACTGGCTTTGGAGATTCCCTGTCCCTCTCTGTGATTAAGAATCCACAAAAGGAAACTGAAATGAGTACCAGGCATGTCCACCACCATATACATCTAAATCTGTACTTGAGTTCAACCTGAGGCATTGGCATTTGAAAGATGATACGGATTTTTGTAATTGCCAGTTTAAATTTATAGTATAAAATATTATACTGCAACATGCGTTCATATGGGAGTATGCATGATCACAAGCAATCTTTCCAGAATTTTGAAACCACTTTTTAAAAGTCACATTGGCATTCTCCTTCCCCTCACACCACAACCTACTCTTAATTTTTCCAGAAAGTCCCTGGGAAATAACAAAGCTACCAATCATTGCTATCATAGAACACAGTGCAACTACAAGGCGAATGAAGGGGTGTGGAGGATAAAACTTCTTGAGATTGCTTCTTTCAATTACTCCCATGGAAGATGAATCGGGTGCTGCACAGGTCTCTCCTTGAAATTTGTGTTGGGTCTGAAGAACCTAAAGAAAGAAACAAGAGTGACATTTATTGAGCATAAATTACGAACAATTCACAAACTTCATAGCTTATTATATTATATAATCTTTGCATTAGTACTGTCAGGTTGGTGGTCTTTATCTCAGTTTACCAGTAGTAAAACTAATCTCAGAAGTATTAGGTAGTACAGTGAAGGTCACTTTCTCAGGAGAAAGAGGGCTCTTTCTAAGTGGCAGCCTTTGCCACTGAAATAGTCTAAGTTTTGAGCAGAGGCCAAGTGCTTGCACTTACTCTGCCTTCTAGGATTTATGGAAGTGGATGTCCAGGTTCCTCTTCAGACCTCTGTCCAAGTAAAACTTTGAAGAAGATATTTTTCTTATTCAGTACAAGACAGACATTTATAAAGACAGAAGAGAATAAGGAATTTAATGAGGGAAAAAGCCAGAGAAGGATCAAGAAAAAGAAAAGGGAATCCCTAACCAACAGGATGTTGGCTTTGGTAAATACAAATAAAAATGGAACATGCAGAATCCTCTCTGAACAACTCCTTCAGACAAAGCAAAGGGTATTTTAAAGCTCTAGAGCTTCAACAAGGGAATTCAAGGTGAGTCAGTGTTCCCAATGTGCATATTTAGCACAACTGATTGGTAATTTAATGATTACAGTGGCTAGATTGCCACAGTGGGACTTAGTTAAGTGGTTTTAATAACCAAAGCCATTAGATGCGACCATGAGAAAATACCACTTTGTAGGTCAGAAATGGTTGAATAATGACAACTTCAACTGATTCAAGCTAATTTATTAAGTTTCTAAAACCAATCAAAACATAGGAGGAGACACAAACAATGAGTATTCAAATGTAACAATGAATCTGGATTATGTTAAAATACAAGTTTGGACCTATAAAGTCTCTGACCAAATTTGATAAACCAGATTCAGGTGGGTTATTCTCAAAAGACAGTAGGCAAGAGCTCTGAAATATTATTCAGGGAACATTTCTTTGCCATGACAGCAATTTGACACACTCGAAGCCAAACACATGTAAACAGAAGTTCTACTACTCCCATGCCAAGGGCAGTTTCTCAGGCTAAGCTAGCTGATATGTTCTTAACTATACTCACAGCTGTGGCAAGGCTTTAGTTGGGACTGCAGTATAATTTATATTCAGCCAATAGTTGTGTGAAAGTACCAATTTAATTTTTAAAGGGCAGGCCTTTGAGGTTTAGCATAACTAAGCCTAAATTAACATGTTTGTAACAAGGGCTGCCACAGCAAGCTGCTCACTACACTGGCCAATTCTAGCATACAGCAAACCCCCTCAGGTTTTCTACCACATGCTTGAGAGGCCTGTTCTCCATGGCAAAGACAGAATATATCCTGTAGGCCCCCCATCCAGCAAGAGGCTGAAGCAGCATTTAAATTTGATCCTTGGAGCCAAGGGGGAAATACAGAGCTTTCCAATTTCAGGAGAAGAGTTGGAACGAAATTCGGCTGATATCACTGTCATGCTTAGAAGAACGCAGAGGCAGACAAGCCCAAGAGGAGATAGTCACAACAAATAAGAACTCTGGATCTCTAAAATGAAAATCGACTGCCAAGTCCTCTCATCTAACAGCACACAGTGTTTGATTTCCTGGGAAACTCAAGTTCTCTACAGATGTGAACGTGTGGAATATGTTTTTTCTTCACAATATACGGACACTTTCCTCTCTGTTTTGCTTCTTTATCTAAAAATTAGTAAGCATACTTGCTTTGCTAGGCACTGTTCTGGAAATTTGAACTAAATTCCAGATATTGGAGGACTAAGAGGAGAAGAAAGCTCAGAAATAGTTAGCAAGTACAAGTCAATCTAGGAATGGAAATTCTGATAAAGGTAACAGATCTCAAGTACATAGAAGTCAGATAATTAAGACACCATTACAATGATTAGAAAGGTTTAATTTATAAGAATTTAAACAAGTTTATGAATATCAATGTATCACAATTTGAGACTTTCCTTTTAGTTGAAAGGCTATACCCCTCCATGTTTGTCTACACCTTTATATATGTCCCACATAAAATCATACACCTTTATATATGTCCCACATAAACTCATAGAGTTCTTTTTTTTTTTTTGTGGGTACCGGGGGGTCGACCTCACGACCTCACGCGCCAACAGGCACCCGTGCCTCTGAGCAATATCACCGGCCCCTTTTTCTTATGTGGGTTCCGGGAGTCGAACTCAGGCCCTCGCGCTTGCAAGGTAGGCGCTTACGCCGCTGAGCCATCTCACCGGCCCACTCATAGAGTTCTTTTACCTGCACTTTACTTAAGGGGAGAATTCTCAAAATAGTTTGTTCAAGGGGAAGGCAACCTGTCATTTATTCAGATGTGGTTTCTTTAGAATGGCTATATGCTGTGTATATCCCATCATGACCTAGGAAACTTAATGCAGAATGGAGAACTGCTTAATAAAGTTAGTTAGTAAGTGAATACAACACCAAGACTGTATTTTAGACCCTCCCAAACAAATAACACTTCTTTATCCCATTAAGACTGAAATCATATACATTTTAATCTGATTTATTCACATTTTTCTAAAGGAAAGAAGTTTGTATGGAGAAAAGGTGAAAGTTTCCTAATGCCCCCGTGGTTTCAACCGTGTCTTCCACAGCTGTTCTTTGGAAATACTATTATAAGATTCTTCCATACAAAGGGACTACACTGGATGCTGACTGTGTTATATAATTAAAATATGCATGAGTGAAAAAAATATTTTTCTTTTTCAAAATTCAAATCATAAAAACTGGTTTTCTCAATTTTGTTCATACTGACTTTTTATCTAATGAACTTGTTAAGCCACATCATAAGAAATTGTGGTGTAAATATGAAGACTTTTTCCTTGTTAGATACCATTTTATCCATCTTTTGATAAATCATACAGAGTTGCATTTAGAAAATTGGAGTGCATTTTAGTTTTCCTCCCAAATTCCCCCCACTCTCATATTTTTACCCTTTGCAGTTTTCTAACAGTGAGCAGAGTACACTTCCCTACCTCAGTGATGTTGGGTTTGACTGTATTATTTCCTTTACTCAGTGAAATGTTAGCCGGCATGACACAAAGACTTCAAATATACTGTAGTAGCGCTTCTCGGCCACTGCCATGAAAAGACGTTGCCAGAGAGGACGCGGGCTCCAGAATAAGGAGAGACAGAAAGATGAAGCTAGCAGAACACCTGGCCTGGAGTCAAACCTGTGGAGCGCAGCTAAGATCAACCAAACTCCAGCTACTCCGTGGATACATGGAGAAAAAAACCACTGCTTATTGTTATATGACAATATCTGTAGTTTTTTTTTTTTTTGGTATTCAGTTCCATTGGCACCACTTCTAACTAATACAGATACCCTTGTGATTCCTTGTGAGACTTTCAGTAAAGACTCTGTTTCCGGTCGATAAGAGATGGGCAGTTGACCAAAGTTTGGTGAATCTCACTCTGTCTCCCAATGTTTGCAATTAGTCTGACTACAAAGAGTGAAATGGTTGGGGTTGTTTCATCTGAGAGTTCTGAAGAGACTCTGCAACTCTTCTTAAACCTAAACAGTTATTGCATTTTCTAAGCTAATGCTCCAGAAGTTTTCTTTACTCTAGTGAGCTAGGAGACATTTATTAAATTCTTTCATTGATTGCTAAGGAAGTGATACATTTTTGATGGCTAGTAAGTGAAAACCTTCAACTGATACAACCCTCCATTTTTAATATTAAATTAATTTGTTAAATTACAGAATGTTTAGCATTGTTTGTGTTTTTCAGTACTGAACAAATTCGCCATGAGAAAGGAATTCCTTACTGCAAGCAACACATCCCCTAAGTGTTGAAAAAGAAGTATTTCGGGGCCGGTGAGATGGCTCAGTGAATTAAGCACCTGCCTTGCAAGCGCGAGGGCCCGAGTTCGACTCCCGGATCCCACATACGGAAAAGGGGCCGGTGATATCGCTCAGCGGCACGGGTGCCTGTTGGCGCGCGAGGTCCTGAGGTCGACCCCCCGGTACCCACAAAAAGAAAAAACAAAAAAAGAAAAAGAAGTATTTCCACATCTGATAACTGACATGAGTTATTTGTTGGATATAAGAAAATTAATAGAACCTGAAAATGATTCTTCTTCTCCTAGAATATTTGGAATGTTTTTCTATCCAGGAAGAATTTCATAGACCTTTCCTTATTGAATTACTACACCTATACCTATGAAGTCAAAGAATTCAAGCATGAAATACGCCCTGCCAAATATATATTGAATTAAAATTATGAAGAACTTACTTCAAATAACTTCTAAAACTGATGAAATTTATTATAAGTAGTGTTATTACTCCTGTTTCTGGCAAAAAAAAAAAAAAAAAAAAAAAACACAATCAAAATAATTTGAAAACCCATACTCGCTATCAAATAGCTACAAATGTGGAATAACATTTTGTCAAGACTTAGAACTAAAATATACCCCAGGAGTCTCATGTGTTCAGAGGTGAGACTTTTGGAAAGTATTGAATAACAAAAGCACAATACTTATCAGTGTATTAATCCACAGATGAGTCCACAGTTAAAAGTACTGTTAGGAGGTAGGTCTCTTGGAGGAGTGGATCACTGAAGGTATGACCTGGAGAAATATTCTTATTTCAAGTTTTCTCTCTCTCTCTCTCTCTCTCTTTCTCTCTCTTTCTTTCTTTCTCTCTCTGTTTCTTCTCTCTCTCCATGCCTCCCTAGCACTTGTCCTCTCCTTCTCCTTATTGCCAAGGCATGAAAAGCTTTCTTGCACCATGCATTTCCACTATCTCCCTTATGCCTTGGAGCCAACCAACCATGGACTAAATCCTCTGAAAACATGAGCCAAAATGAACCTCTCCTCCTTTAAACTGTGGGTGTTAGGTATTTTTTTCTCAGTCACAGGAAGGCAACTAATACACATTACAAAGCATAATTTTCACTTCTTAGGTAATATGTAACTTGTAGTTGTGAGAAATTTTCAAGGACCAAAATTGAAAACAGGACCAACATTAGGCAAGGTACTACATAAATTGATAATATGGCTGAAATGGAGTGGGGACCATTCCTCTTCTTAATGAAGGATTTTGCAATGCCCATATAAGGGTAAGGTAAATCAAACTGTCAAAATTTATTTTGCCACAAACTTTAAGCTGCAAAATGTCCTAGAAATAACATTAATTTGATTGGCATAACTTTAATTTTTATTTTTATTAGTACATGTTTGCATACATAATATTTATATTCATTGAGGGGTGTTGGTACAAGTACATAACACATTGTAATTCTTTTATCGTCTGCTTCCCTTCCTTCCCCCTGTCCTCTCTCCATTTCTTCCTTCACTTTATAAAAGATCTAGCTCTCCATTTCCTATTATCTATTTTTTATTTTGCTCCAATCTATTTATATTTTGGGTTTCTCACATAAAAGAAATCATACAGTGTGTCTAATTTATTTCACTTAACATTATGGTCTCAATGTGCATCTATTTTCCTACAAATTCCTCAAGCTTATCCTTCTCTATGGCACAGTAGTAATCCACTGTGTGTAAATACTGAATTTTCTTTATCCATTCATCTGTTGATGGACATATAAACTATTTCCAAGATTTAGCTACTATGAATTGTGCTGCTATAAACGTGGGTATGCATTTATCACTGTAATATGATGTCTTTAACTCTTTAGGAAAATACCTAGAAGGGGAATACTTGGGTTCTTTATAACAGCTTTAAAATATGTTTTTATATCTGATAACATATAACAAAGCTTTGTTATTCTTCTCAACTTTTTCACTGTTACTCTTTGGTACCTTACATGTGCATGTGAATTTTAGAAGCAGCTTGTCAGTTTCTTCATAAAAGGATTATATTACATCTTCACAAGAGGGTTATATTGCATCTATTTTATTATAGAATTAAAATCTTTAATGAGTTTTCCAATACCTTGATGTGATATAGTCCTTTATTACTCAGGTTTTACATTTTTCTCAGCTTACCTTATTGTTTTCAATGCATAAATATTGAATAGTTTTGTTATATTCATTTCTAAGTTTTTGATGTTTTTATGTTGTAGTAAATGTTATAATTTTGCATTTTTTCTATTCATTGCTGGAATATAGAAATACGATCAAATTTTTCATGCATTGACTTGTGTCTAACAAAATAAATAAATTCCCTTATAGTAGTTCAATTATAGATGACTTAGGAATTTCTTTCTATACAATTATATCTTCTCCAAATAGGCCTGTGTGTTTCTGTTTATGAAAGTAAATGCTGTAATATTTCGTCTCACTTTTGAATCAAGTTATTGTGTCTTCAAAGCTTTTGTAAGATCTGAAAGAGTTTGTGCAAGATGGATGTTATCATTTTCCTTAATTGGTTGAGGGAAATATTTCAGTTCTGGTAATATGGGAAGTTTTTAGTAGATATCACACTATACCAATTTTTTCTTCTCCTAAAAGTTTCATAAATTGTCAAATTTACTTGTGCACAGCTACTCATGATATTTTATTTTTGTCTTTTTGGTGACAGTAAAAACTGAGGTATGTCTCCCTAATTTTTAATAATAGTGATTATTGCTTTTACTCTTTTTTTCTTAATCTAAGTTTTGTTAGGGTTAGGTCAATTTTATTAAACTTTTCAAACAATTAGGTATAGTCTATGTTGACTTCCTTTATTGTATATTTGATTTTTATTGTTCTTTTCTATTTATTATTTCTTTCCATTTACTTTTCTTACATTTGAAGTGCTCCTGGTTTCTTAGCTCTGAGACTCTAGGTTTACCTCTGAACTGTCTTGTCTACATCTCATAAATTTTAGCATACTGTATCATCAGCTATATTCAGGTAAAATAATTTACATTTTTGAGTTTAAATTTTCTTATCACTCATAAGTTATTTGCAAGTTTATTGTATCATTTTCAGGGACTTTTACTAGTTTTCTTTTAATTATTATAGTTTAATATCACTATGGTCATAAAATATAATTTGTATTTTCTTATTTTTTTCAGGTTTGTTTTGGCCTTGTGGCAACAAATGGATAATTTTGGTAACTGTTTCATGTGCACTTCAAAATTTTATGCACTTTCTATTAGTTGCAGCTTTAATATAACATTCATGTAAATATATGAATTGAGACATATCTGTTAATTGTGCTGGACAAGTTTCTTTGTGTTTTAGTGTCGTTATCAGCCATAATGTTTACACTGCATATTTTGAAGCTGTATTTTTGACTGCCTAGATTTGGTCTCGTTGGATAAATCCCTTTATTGTTATAAAGTATCTCTTCTTGTGATTAGGATGCTTGATTTTGGGCCGGTGAGATAGCTCAGAGGCGTATGCGCCTGCCTGGCAAGCGCGAGGGCCCGAGTTCGACTCCTGGAACCCACATACGAAAAAAGGGCCGGTGATATTGCTCAGCGGCACGGGCGCCTGCTGGCGCACGAGGTCCTGAGGTCGACCCCCGGTACCCACAAAAAAAAAAAAAAAAAAAGTTGATTTTTGTTTAGAATTTGCACGATATATTTCTTTTCTATTGATTTATGTTTAATTTCACTATTTTCTTATATTTAAAATGGTTCTTCTATTAGGAGAATATAGTTTTTAAAAAATATTTACCCCAGGCCGGTGAGATGGCTTAGCGGCGTAAGCGCCTGCCTGGCAAGCGTGAGATCCTGAGTTTGACTCCCAGTACCCACATATGAAAAAAGGGCTGGTGATATTGCTCAGCGGCACGGGTGCCTGCTGGCGTGCGAGGTCCTGAAGTCGACCCCAGTACCCACAAAAAAAAAAAAAAAATTTTAACCCCTTTGAAAGAATCTCTTCTTAGAGTATATAACAAATTTATGTAAAATATGATAAGCTTGATCTATATCTACCTTCTTACAACTTAGTGCCTATTGTTCATGTTCCTTTTTGTGTCTGAGCTTCTTTTGGATAAAATCAAATAGTTTTATTTGATCTTGCTTCTTTAAAATGATGTGACTTTGTTCCTTTGGTTTTCTTGTAGAAGCCATGCTAGATATTACAACATGCATCATTGACTTATTATAGTCTAATAAAATTTTTATTTTTTCTGCTTTCCTGATACTACCTGAGACTGTAGAACTTTTAAATCACATTAACCTTTCTTGTCCACTGTATTATTACTGTCATACCTTTCAGTTTTATATACAATTTAACCCTCAAAATATTACAATCACTATTGCAGGTTGTCTTAGTATTTTATATTTTATAAATATATCTTGTTTGGTGTTCTCTATTCACTAAATTACTCCCCTGCTTCCAGCTAGGATAATTTTCCTTTCCTTTAGTTTGTTACTTAGTAGAAGGTCTGCTTGAGACAAATTAGTTTTGTTTGTTTAAAAATTTATTTACTTAAAAAAAAACATATCTGGGTATAGAAATCTTATCTGATAGCTATTTTCTAGAAATATCATTACAATTTTTCAGGATTTCATTACGTTTTCTAAGAAGTCAATTACCAGAGTGGTGTTTGAAAGCAATGTATCTTTTTTTCTGATGCTGCCATTAATCACACTTTTATTCTCAACAGTTTTATTATGAGTCTTGATGTGTTTTTTTGCTTGTTTCTTGCTTGTTTTTTGCTTGCTTTGTTTGTTTCTTTTACTGCCTGAGATTTGCTAAGCTATTTTAATGTGTGGGTCTACATCCTTAATCACATCTTGAAGTTTCTCTATCATTCTTTCTCTGAATATTGATTCTGACACATTTTCTCTCATGTTTTTGAGATTCCAAATATAATTTTACTAAACCTTTTCATGTGCCCATGTGTCTCTTATGCTATTGTTTTTTTTTTTTATTATTTTTTATTCTTTGTCACTCTACATTTAGTAATTTCAATAGAACTACCTTTTTGAGGTAACTTCTATATTCTGTTTTGTGTAAACCATTGGTAAAATTATCTCTTGAGTTTTTCTTCTTTAATTTCTTTTATTTTGTTCTGTATATAATTTCAAGTGATGGAACTTCCATTTGATTGTATTTATAGGTTTTATATATTTTTATGGATATCTATTTTTGTTGAAATGTTGCTCTTTTTGTAGATTTTATTCATGTATTTCTCAATTATTAATGTTCCAGTCATAAAATCCTTATCTGCCAATCCCTACATTTGCATTTTTTGCACACTTCTGGTGCCTACCTTTTTATTATCAGTATAGTTTCCCACATTTGAATACCTAATAATTGTTCTATTATTTTCCAAAATCACCTATAAAAGATTTATAAAGGCAACAGAAAATATTCTCTTCCATCAGAAAGTTACTTCTTTTGTAAAGTGGTATCAAGCTGATTATCTCAATACAATATAATCAAGGAATTAGTTAAAGAAATCTATTGTACAATGTGGTAAATATAGTGAATAAAAATATATCATATTTTACAAAAATGCTAAGAAAACAGAAGTGTTCTTATCACACAAATGGTAACTGTTTAAAGTAATAAATTAACTAGATTTATTCATTCTATTTACATATTTTACAACATTATGTGGTATACAATAAATACAATTTTATCGGTCAATTTAAGAAAAAACTGGAAAAAGTGGAAGGATTGAGAGAATTTTTTGAGAATTTAAATGAAAAACAGAATACTTCTGATAGGGAAAACTTAGAATAACTAATATTTTGTTATTTGAGTCAACTTTTCTAGATAATTTGAATTTGAGAAACCTAAAGAAGGAGGAATGAAAAGTACATTGACACTTACAAATCATTCTCCCAGCTCTCCAACTCCTTCAAGTAAGAACAGTGTAACTCCACAGAAAAGATGATTAGGTACCTGTGGTAACTCACAGGAAAATTTCACTTTGAAAGTTTTCATAATTATTGATAAATAAATTTCCATTCATCTCATCACATCATAGCTAAAAAATACAACTTTATATCTCTAAAATGATAGTTAAATTCTGCAAAATTTATGATATGCCTTCCAGAACTGTTCAAAAATCCTGTTAAATTTGGGTTTAAGGATTCTATTTGAGTTGAAAAGTCATCAACACCTTAGGCCGGTGAGATGGCTCAGCGGCGTAAGCGCCTGCCTTGCAAGCGCGAGGGCCCGATTTCGACTCCCGGAACCCACATACGAAAAAGGGGCCCGGTGATATCGCTCAGCGGCACGGGTGCCTGTTGGCGCGTGAGGTCCTGAGGTCGACCCCCTGGTACCCACAAAAAAAAAACACCTTTACCACCACAAGGACTCAAAGGACAGTATTCCTGATGTTGAGACAATGCAGTATGCTCCTATATGAATGAGAGCAAATTTTTGTAATATGATGTTCCAGTTTAAGCATTGTTGAAGCTGTGTATTGTTAAAACTATACACAATTTATCACATTGAAGGGTGTAGCCTTCATGTAGTTCAAGGAATGCACCATATAACAAAGATGAAAGATAAGGAATTCAAAAAAATTTAAGGAAGATATGTGTGACTCAGAACTGTCTCCCCTTTGAGATAAATGGTACACTTGTAAAGGGAAGGAACATATAGATTCATTTCTGAGAATTTTAGTCGATATTACCTACATGCTTTCCTTTACCATTTGAATAAAAGTAACAGTAGCCTCTGATTTACCCAGAATAGTACCTGTGACAATAATTCCCTTTGAAGCAGTGCTCTCCTGGATATAATTTGTCCACACAGAATGATGTGTAAATATCTAGGTCTATGTAGATTGCCACAGAAGTTTACAAACTTGCTTAATAAGATTGGTTTTAAGAAGACCTTTGTGTATAGCAATTTAGAATCAGAAGGTACTTTGAAATGTTTGAAGAAATCAAAATATGAAGTAAAAAATGCCAATTGGAACAGGAATTTATATATATACATGCATATATATATATGCATATATGCACACTAATCAAATGACTATATTTATTTCAATTTGGGTAAAGCAAAATGATCACAGTGTTCTCAAAGATGCTGTGTGTATTTGCAGGGGAAGTAAAGCTGGGAAAGTAAAGACTGGCCACATGAGATAAAAATTCAGAGTCTCACACAAAAAGTTGAACGAAGCACTTATAACCCTGAGGTTAGGCCCACCAAGAAAGAGTTCATGGGAAAATCTATGAACTGTGGCTTTGGCACAGCTGCCACATCACTGAGTCCACAGCTTTACATCTGGTAGTAGGCATGGCCTCCTGTAGGGTAACAGTTGAAAACTACTGCATACCTATCAGAGGTAAAAAAAGACAAACTACACCCCACTAGGCACCACTATATCTGTCTGCAATGATATCTAAACACAAAAATGACCTTCAGAGAATAATGATCGCCACCTCAGATCAAAAATCCCAACTTCGCAAAGTTCCTATTTTGCCCACTTTGAATAAGATTCATGAAAAAGAAGATTCTGTAAATAGATTTCCAAAGTTGACTAAGAGAAAAGCATACCACAAAAGTTAAGTGTTTCTATTATTCCTAAAAATTATAACCATATTTTCATTTATAACTTGTATTATTGCTTCAAATAGGACTAAGCAATAAAGTATTTGTTTTATTTTTAATGAAAAAACAAAGCATAGGAAATAGCTTTTACACTGTAAAATTTTAAAATGCATAAATTTTGGACTCTCTTCCAAAATTAAAAAAAATCCACTATCAGAATAACTGAAAAGAAAAATTTCTGTCCGTACTTATGTTATCCCAGAAAATCAATTACTAATGTTCCAGATTTTCTCTTCAATCTAGGATCAACCAATCAATAACACATAACAAGGTGATCGTATGTTTTGTAATGTATTCTTGGATAATCTTGATTCTCTTTCTTTATGAAAGGTATATCTGAATTGTTTATATTGAAATCCATAAAAAGTAATAAGCAAAAATATTTTTATTTTATTTCAGCAAATGGGTAAATGTTAAAGATCTCATGTGGCACATCTGCAGCATTGTTGCTACAACGTAGTGTCCCTTCAGTTCAAATTTGCTTTGTTCAAGGAAAGGAAGGAGAAACCTGATGTACCTTGTTGCTCTGTGACTTCTCCAGGTTGCAAGTGTCTGAGAAGCTGCCAGAACATTTGATTTGTTTTATAATTCTTAAGCTCTCTAAAAGGACCTTGACATTCTGCTTACCTTCTTCATTTCAGCTACCTATTAAACATTAGACTTTAATGATTTTCTAACTATAACTGTAAAATTGCTTTGCTCATCCTTCTGATATCACAGCCTTTATAACACAATTCTTCCTTTTCCTTATTTCCTCAAAGGTGACACTGAGGGCACGGACATCAAAATCCTTTTTTTATTTTCTATTCCACTCCCTGGATACATCCTGCTCCTTCTAGCATTCTTACATTCCCTCAACTTCACAAAACTGCCCCCTGACTGTAAGTCATTACCCCAGGAATGTCATTTGGTGAGCTCATTTTCTCTCTCATACACAGTGCATGCAAAGCACCTCGTTATGTCACGGCATGGCCTAGCAAACTGCAGAGACGTGCTGGTCACTGAGAAGCCTCTGCACTTAGCAGTCCTGATTTCTTCATCTTTTCACATTCACTTCTCTAAGGAAAGTAATCTCTAGGATGAAGTGTCTCGTAGGCATCTCAAACCAAACTCCCTCTCTCCTCCATTTCCCTCTACTATAGCTATCTAGCCAGTGTCACATTCCCCCCATCCAGCACCCTGTCCCAGAAACCACTCTAACCCACACTTCTTACTCATTCTTTGAACCTTTAAAAGAAACCATTTGTATTTAGTAAGCTCTTTTCAATATATTTCTCATCCGCTCTGGGAAAGGTTTTTATTGATCCATGAATGTCATGACATTTCCAAATTGATGGCAGTTATAGAATTTTTAACATGGGCAAGACTTGGTTTGGGACAAGGCAGACGACAGATGGGGAACCAGTGATACACACGTTATGCACCACGATATTGGGGTATCAAAAAACACAA
This sequence comes from Erethizon dorsatum, assembly GCA_028451465.1. NCBI lineage: Eukaryota > Metazoa > Chordata > Mammalia > Rodentia > Erethizontidae > Erethizon > Erethizon dorsatum. The sequence continues at coordinate 33,512,630 of CM051823.1, forward strand.
GTACATATGCCAGCGAATTTCAGTAATAGATCAACCTCTGAAAATAAAACTGAGCTGAAAATGACACAGTAGAGAAACAAATATTTATTCTTAAGAAAAGCATTATAATTACAAGTGAAACTTCAGGTTTAGAGCTGACATTTTATATTGATGAGTAATAATTTTGGTGAAATAAGTTTCCAGGGCTGGTGAGATGGCTCAGCAGCATAAGCACCTGCCTGGCAAGCACAAGGGCCCGAGTTCGACTCCTGGAACCCACATAAGAAAAAAGGGCCAGTGATATCACTCAGCAGCACTGCTGGCGCGCAAGGTCCTGAGGTCGACCCCCGGTACCCACAAAAAAAAAAAAAAAGGAAAGAAGTTTCCATATTGTATATCATTAATCTGTGCAAGAATAGGTATTTTTATTAAATGAAACATACATTCTTTTTTGTATATAATAATAGTACAGGAAGTTTGTAGGTCAGGCCAGTGGGATGGTGCATTAAATTATAAAAAGATATATTAATTTAGGAGTTTGGTGCCTAAGGTAACTGCAGAAGGAAAGATGAAGGAGGAAAGAAATAGGAGATTGGAAGGTTACTCAAGATATTAGAAGGGAGCTGAAAAATCAGGGAATGCAAAACCAGTAAGAGATAAGAGGGAAAGCTTACTTTTATAGAAAATAATATTTTTTGTTTTGATTTCCTTGAAATAAATGAAAATAAAGTTACTCTTGACTATAGTTTACTGGGAGGTTTATTGACTTTAACTTTATAGTATTTGGATAAAAAGCTTATAAAATGCCTATCATCCATGAGCTTGAAGAGCAAGAATGTCTTGCTAAGATAATAACTCAGGTGTCTATCATTGACAAAATTTGGCTGCTAGATTTCCTTACAGTGCAGTTCAGTTAGGTCATTCTGCAAGTTACTGCCCCTCCTATGTCTATCAGTAAGGCATTCTCAAACAAGAGGTCACAGGATTAGTAATTTTCAGTGAATAAGCAGCCTTGGCAATCAAGTGAACAAGAAAAAAGCATGGGGGGGGCGAAAGCAAAGAATGCCTCTCTAATCAATTTTGCCTTGTAGCAGAGACTCAGACCTAAATAATATGAGAGTTGATCAGCAATTTCTAAATGACATGATATAGGATATTTTTAATCAATTTTTCACTACAGTAAAGCTATCAAAGCAAGGTTACAGTTACTGATTGGTTGTAGATGTAGAGAGTACACGTGTTATATCAGCAAGGTTCAGAAATTGATCAACTCATGATAAAATTGAAATAAACTTAAATCTATTTCCATCACCATATAGTGACCATAGCATTTCATTTAGCTGATGCTGTATTTTTTTTACATTGGAATAAAGCAACAAACACATTGTGATATAACAGCAAAATATCATTTTTAAAATTGAGATTTTCCTCATTGATTATAATGATGATTTTAAAAACTTCTTCATAAAGTGAACAATAATTGGTTTGGGAGAAAGAAAACTCCTGAATTAGGTTTTGGAAAAAAAGCTTCAAATTCTCTTTCTGGGGGCTGGTGAGATGGCTCAGCGGCTTAAGCGCCTTCCCGGCAAGCGCGAGGGCCCGAGTTCGACTCCTGGAACCCACATACAAAAAAGGGGCCGGTGATATAGCTCAGCGGCACGGGCGCCTACTGGCGTGCGAGGTCCTGAGGTCGACTCACTGGTACCCACAAAAAAAAAAAAAAAATCTCTTTCTGATAGTAACTGGGTATGAGAGAATTGTTAATGCAGTCTGATAAACATACACTGAGCATATATTATGTCATAGACAGTGTAGAAGTGTGTTTTGTCATATAAAAAATGACTAAATGTAGCTTCTGGACTTCAAGAAAATGGGTATGTCATAGGCTTTGTTCATGGAACCATTCAAACTGCCTTGCTCTCCTTCCTGTCTATTATTGCATGTATAGAATGTACAACTTGTAAGACAAAAGACTAGACCTTTCCCATTACATTTTTTAGATTTTATGAAAAAAGTCCATCAATTTAACTATCGAAGTGTCAATATGAGCTTAAAAATCATATTGTAAAATCACAGATGTATTGTTTAGAGAATTAACACATACAAAAGGAAAAACATTGCCCAAACAGTGATTCTTTAGTAATTCCTTTGAATTTTTAAAGTTTTTAATCCAATTCAACTCTCTTGCCCACTCTGAAACTGATCAGTTTTATCTGGGAAAAGATGTACCCAACTTGCTTGCTACAGTAGATTTTGATCCAGTAGAAAATGTTCTTTTTAGGTATTGACTTTCAATTGGAGCTAAGTTTCTCCAGTGTGAAAAATGCCAAAGCAAGTCCATTTGTCCAGGATAGGCAGGCTATAATGTCAGTTTTCATCTGACAGAATGGAAAAGCCAAAATGGTCACTATAAACGCAAATCTAGCAATTACTAGAGTAGTGTATCAACCGGCTGAACTTCCATGTGTTTCAATATCCCAAACACCACATTGTACAGAGTACAGATTTTCATGTAGTGGGGGGGTTAGAGGGACAATGTTTTTTCAGTTACTTGGCTCAAATACACATGTGGGAAACAGTGTCTGCACAGAACAGAATCATTTCTTCCTCAGAAACCCGTATTTTAATATCTCTGGTTTAAGTGCAATTGAGTGGAGATGGGGATGCAGCTTCTTCTCCCCTTCTTTTTCTCTATCTATGGTCTCAGTGACAGGTCTGATGCGCAGGAGTGGACTCGTGCTCACCACATCTGCTCCCCATGTGTTGCTGAGTCATACATACTTTTTTTGTTACCAAAAGCAACAAATATTTATTTTCTCCTTGACAGTGTCACAGCGTTGTTGCAACAGAGGGAAAAACAAGTGAGATTCCATTCAGCTTTGCTCATAAAGAGATCACTACTGATGCTTGTGCTTCCACTGCTAAGAAAATTGAACAAACTTTGGAGCTTGTCCAGAATAGTGCAGTGAAAATGATTGGGAAAGAGGATCTATGAGGAAAGGCCAAATGAATTGATAGGGCCTAAAAAAGTAAAATTCTATGGCATTATAGATTAAATATTTCAATCAAAATCTTAAAGAATGTTCTAAATCTGAGATTTCCCTAAAGAAAATATTTGTAAGCATTAGAGAAACTTCAAAGGACATCTGAACCCCCATCAAATATTATGTTCACCTGGATCCTTAATTTTCATTTGATCTTGGGATGTAATCATGTGTTATTATCTAATGTCAGTGGCATAAATTATATATTCTTACTATGTAAGAAGGTAGAAGCACAAAACCTGGATTTTTTCATTCTTTTTTCTAATGTTCTATTAAAAATTCCTTAAATTGCAAACTGCAACATTGGACTTACACATCAAACCATATCTGACCTAAAGGACAAGGAATAAAAACGAATAGAAAAATCCACATCATTTCTCTAAATCGGGTTTATGATTGAACTGCACTTTAAACCTCATCTTTAGTTTTTGTGAAAGTCTTGTAAATGAATGTCACCCTGATTTGATTGACTGATTTTTGTTTCACACCTTTCATTAAGTAGACCAAAATAGCTGCTGGAAAACACTGCTGAGTTTTAGCAGTCATCAACTTTGTATTGTCACAATTTCTTGTGGGTGAGTTATAATTAGTTTTATTTATTAAATATAAAAGCTCATGAAAGATAATTTCACAAATCATGCCTCAGCTATCTTATCTTGTCACATCTTCTCTTAGAAAAAAACATACATCTAATCCAGTGTCATTAAGGATCATTGCTTAGAAAGGAATTTTATGAACTAAGAAGATTGACTTCATACTGTGACAGTGAATTTGCCTTTTCTTCAAACTGGCTTATTTGCTGTCTTAATTGCATATGTGTGAAATTACAAACATTCACAGGATAGGTTCTACAAAGGCATATTTGCTGGCATAATGATCACTTTCCTTATATAATCTGGTAATGGGCTTAGCATGGTTATACACATTTTGATAAAATCCCATCAAGGTGGCCTAAATCAAAAAGAACGTTAGCTGATGTGACTACCAGCTGCTGCTTCATGACCTTGATTGCGTTTAGATCACCTACATTCCCCTTGCCTCTGAAGAACCCACATTATGCTAATAACTCTACTTCCCAAAATATCTAACCCTCTCACATCTAGTTAAACTAGGGCTGTACCAACAGGATGGATCACCCAAATGCTCAGGTGCTTGCAGAAAATGCATCCTTTCCAATAAGTCATTTTGGCTTTGCTACTGTGAGTATTCATACATAAAACATACAAGCTGAAATTAAGAATTTCCAGGAAAATGTGTGCTCAGAATATTTTCCATGACTTTAAAATTATAAGTTTTAAATTGTACACCCAGTGTAATTGAGGAACATAGCATTCGTTAAAACATTTAAATACTTAACATAATTAGTTTCCTATCTTTGGCTTAGCTAATACAATCTTAGTGCTATTTATCTTTATAAAAATATTAGATAGAAATACAATATTCATTTCATCTTTATATATAAAAACAAGACTTTCTTCTCAGATGTAAACTGTGGGACAGGAAATTCAACTTCAAAATCCAACCTATTTTTTAGTATTAAAAATCATCTGACAACTTTCCAAATGCAAAGTACACATACATTTTGAAAGTCAAGCTTTAAGGAATATAAAAAGAATAGAGAGAATCACCTCAGTCTCTCATCATGTGTGCGTGTAGCATAAATTGGCTCTAAATCTATTAAGATTAATCTTTCAAAACTAATACTTTGTGGTTCAGAGGTTACTGAGATAGATTCCCTTCAAACCTTGACATGTTTTATCGTATTTCAGAAGTGTCTGAAGGGCTCACACATTATCTGATGTTTATCTAGGTTATTGCCCCATTCTGCTCATAGTCAACCCAAGCTATTTCTTGTCAGACAGAAACTGACAAAACCTCAATAGCATTCAAGAACCTTTTCTAGCAATATAAATATCCTAATGGTCCTCCAGAAGCATTTCTTTAAAAAGGTATTCCACTGTATTAGACAAATGCCTATTTTCAGAAACAGGTTTCTAACTGAATGAATAACCATGTGGTCCTATGCTTTAAAGCCTAACTACTAAGCAAGAAGCAGATAATGCTCTTGAAAACAGGATGCCTTTGAATATGTGTCAATTAAAGAAATATGACACTGATAGAAAAGTGATTGTTGTATTAGTGTGAGTAGGAAACAGGGCAAATGTGAATAACTCAGGTCTCAAATATTTTTTTCTGAAAAAGAGGATTTTGATAATATTCTCAGCTTATAATTTTATCCCCCATTTAATTTGAATTTCATAAAAAGATCCAAAAATCATAACATATTGCTGCTTTCTAATGAACCAGCAATATAATTTTTTTTCTCAAAAGAAATAAGATTCTGATAAATGGTGAAGACCTGAAAAATCATGTGGACAGAGAATGTGACTCTTTTATCACTGTTATATCTCATGAAATCAAATCAGGTTGATAATAAAGCACTTCATAATCTAGGCCTCCATGGAGGCCCTAGAGGACATTCATGGGGAAGATAATTCTCAGCAGAAAGTGGCTGTGTTACTTATACTTCCTGAATGCCTTAAAATCTCAGAAACAAAAAATATTGTTAAAATCTTTTTCATTCAGTTTGTAAAGGGCACAAGGAGAAATCATCTCACCCCAGTTAGAATAGCTACTATCAAAATAACAAAAAATAACAAATGCTGGCCAGGTGTGCAGAAAGGGGCACTCTCACACATTGTTGGCAGGACTATAAATTAGTAGAGTCAAAATCAATATGGTGATTCCTTAAAGGCCTGAAAATATGTCTACCATATAATCTAACAATACTGATATAATGGGGTCTGTATCCAAAATGAATGAAATCCTTATATCAAAGAGATATCTTCACTATCTTGTTTATTGCAGAATCCACAATATCCAAGATCTGGAATCAACTAAAGTGTCTTTCAACAGATGAATGAATAAGGCAAGTGTGATAGATGTACACAATGGAATATTATTCAGCAAAAAAGAGATCTCATTTGCAGGAACACGGACACAACTGAATATAATTTTGTTAAATGAAATAAGCCAGACACATAAAGACAGAAAGCACATGTTTTCACTTAATTTTTGAATCTAGAAAATTGACCTTATAGAAGAACAGCAGAGAAGACTGGACATATAAGGCTGGGAAGAGCAGAAGAGACAGGTGAAGGAAAGGAACCAAGGAGGAGCATCAAAAGTCAGGCAGGGCAGGAATACTTTCCGGTTTTCTATATCGCAGGAGGGTGACTATCCGTTACAACAATCTAAGATATATTTCAAAATAACTAGAAACAAGAGTATGAAAGCTCCCAATGAGAGAAAATCAACTGTGGATTTCAGGGAAGATGGCGGAGCAGCAAACAGCAGAGAAACAGCCTCTCTGAGATTTGGTGTCCCGCTGCTGGAATATAGCAATGTGAGGAAGAGAAGGTGTATAAATACTACCTCTCAATTTAAAGAACATATCCAATGCTATTAAAGATCTTTTTATTAGAAATTCCTGTTTATATTCATGAAAGCAATCCAGTGTTAATCATGACTCTATTAATTTTGTCCATAAACACTGCGCATCCCTTCTCCCAGTGAACACTGTTCAAATATGAGTTCTTAAAGCCTGGTGTTAACGTGGACATTGGAGTAGCCTAGCTGCCCCCATAAACAAGAGCTCTGTAGTCAGCTACAGCATAGACTGAAGTGATCAATTTCTTATCGTCAAGAAACACGTATTCTTGATGTTCACTGCGGGTGCCACAAGTAAACTTCAGGGAGAGTTTGATTTAAACTATCTTCTGTGGAACAAGAAAGCAGTTTTTTTTTGTTAGCAGCCATGTGAAATGGAAAAGCGGTGTTACTAGGAAAAAGAATTACTTGCTATCATAAACCATCTGGTTAAAATAATGAAAACTTTAGAAATAAAGGATGTCAAGGAATGTCTTTTACCTAGCTATTATGAGTCTTCCAAAACTTATTTAGGTCCAAATTGCTAAGCAATGACACATACACCTAAAGTTATAATAGGTCTTCAGATTATGCATTTATACATCACATACTTACACAAGAGACCAGAGAAAATATACAAGAATGTGTAGGTAAATAAAATATTGAGCAAACATAACACAAGTGATTGATTTGCTAGTTGTCCTTTATGTAATGGTACAAGAGCAAGGAAGAAAGAGAAGAAGGGAATTAAGCCAAATATCTACTCTTTGTAAAAATCCCATTTTGCTATATTTTTATTACATATTCATACATCTGATCAAATCTGAACCTTAAAATGGGTAAGTGAAACAAGACATGGAAAAAGCAAGAAGAGCATACAAAGATAAAAAGCTTGTATAAATGTAAATATAACTCATTTTTAAAACTCATTTACTCATTTTGTTGAAAGCTTATTCCAGCTAAAAGTATTAATTCTGGTCCATGATAAAGTAGTAAAGTAGTAAATCACAGTATTAAATCCAGGCCCATCAAGATCATACAGCTAACAATGGCAGTATTGAAATTTTATCATACAAGAGGTAGAAATCAATGAGATTCCCTTGATGGAAATTGAGTCTTTCTAAGCATCTTCCATTTTAGCATATACAGTGTTTAATCATTAAATGTTGATTGAAAAAAATATGTAGAAACACCAGAAGCACTTCTAGAATTTCAAGGAAACTGAAGGGTGGATGATTTCCATCACAAGCTCTAACTAGAGAGCTTTTAGAACATTTATAACCTAAAACTTCACTTTTTCAATGAGATACTAATCCTGGGGAAAATACAAAAAGGAAATACTAAGGTTTCTGGCACTAAGCATGTAATATGGGCTTGAAATTAGCCCTTAGTAGCTACATTTTAGTATCCACCTCTGGGCATTTCTCCTATACTGTGTGGAGCTGGGACCATATCTAGAGGCATCCACCATCTGTCCAATGAAAGACCCTACTTCGAAAGCTGGGAAGAGGCCCATCTGTCCCTGCAGCTTTATGATAAGTTGACCAGAAAAGTGAGTTTCCTTTTTATTAAGTTTCTATCATTAAAAAGAAGTAAAAAATAATAATAATAATTCAGTAAACCATGGGATATGGAAGAAAAACTAAAGAAAATTGTAGAGGAATTCTGTATTTTAATTTGCTAAAGGTGTCAAGACAATTTACAAGAAGAAAATGTAAGCTTTTTAAGAAATGTAGCAGTAAGGATTTAAGATGATGTAGACTTTATGTTAGATAACACAGATGTTAAATCCATGCCCAATAGGTAATAATCTATTTAGAGAGTAAATAACTTCAGTCTGTTTTAAAAGTATTTATGTTTTCTTTTATGACTAAATATTATCATTGAGCTAAAATAATTTATACAGCTACAAACATGAAAACATTAACCAAAGATGTAATTCAAGCAAAAGCAAGTATCACCTGTCAGTTGGCTGTTATGAAAACAAATTATAATTAAAACAAATTTAGATTAATTCAATTTCTTTAAAATTCTTTGCAAATACAGTGCAGCTATTTGAAAAATGAAAACTAATTTGACTTCCATTACTCACAATTAGCATTTGTTAATAAGATAAGAACTTTTTTAAAAAGCTAGAGCATCTCTGCTTCTAACAGTAGAAGAATTGGCTATTATTAAATTGAAAATACAGTTGGTTAACTTTGGTGGCTTAACTGGGGTGACTGAGAATTCTGAAATTGTGAAAATAATTTAGCTGTTCCAGGTTGGAATCTTCCTAAAGGAATATTTTGTACTTTCTGTTCCCAAATATCCTATCAAAGGACTATCACGGTCTATTAACTGAAAATTTATGATGACTCAAATAACTTCCTCTTATTTTTAAGTAAAAATTAATGTGTAAGACTAGGAAAGCATAGTCTGCTTCTTTAAATTTGCAGGTGGGTGAGAAGTTCTTCACCTTCAGAGAAAGAGACTACATAATAAAATAAAATCACTCCAAGACTAATACCTGCTTGGAATTTAATTCCTTTCTTACGTTTATTTTGGACACATGAAACTTTACTTCAGTTCACTGTGTAGTCATAGACGTCCCTTGCCTCCCCGGTTACTCTTCTGCAGCGTTTGGGAAGCCCTACTCAACATCTTTGTGGTTCACTCATGTCATTTTTTCCCTCTCTTTGTGTTCAAAGGCTCTTTAAAATCCCTTTTCTTATTACAGATTCCCATGACTTAAAAATACAAAAGAAAGAAAGCTAATCTTTCTGCCCTTAATTTTTTTCTTACTAGCACATTTCTACCATACAGCAAAACCACTCCTGGATTAGTGCTCGTACTTTAGCACTTTCCTATCAGTACTTGCATAAAATGAGCTATAAATGCCTCATTCAAAATAGATGGTGACTTTTCGGCTTTATAGAACTACCTTTTTTATATGTTAATCCATAAAAGTTCTTTTCATTTGAGATACCTTGAGATCAGGGACATTATCATTTTGAAATAATTTTGTGGATCCCACAGAAAATGTCCATGTGACATAATAAACAGCATGATACAGCATTTGGACTAAATCCACTTGGCACAGTATCCCAAAGATTGCAAAGACTTAGAGGTAATTTTTGTGTGCAATTGCTATGATTATACTTAGTTTAAAACAACAGCAGGTATTCACTTGCCAAAACGAGGTAAAAACCCCGTGATGTTAATGTAGCTTTTAAAACACTGAAAAAATATACTTGTCCACTACAATGTCAGCAATGATGAAATTTGGGGACTAAAAAGGAAGTTAAATAAATTGATTATGATATCGATCCTCCTTTTAAAGGAGGGAAGGAAAATTACTTTTAGGACTTCCAGGCATTTCAACTATAGGATGTAATAAGTTCCCTCATGCCATTTAGGTGTTTCTCTTCAGGTATGTCCATAGGAACTTAACCAAACTGATTGATTGCTGTCCCCCAATACTATGACATGCACCATCTGGAAGATCCAGTTGCTCATCTACTTCATATGAGTTAAGGTGCATGTTAGGAGCCTCAATGTGTCTTCAAAGCTAACAATCTACTAACAATTTATGAAGTAAATAGTGGTAATTTTACATGTACTATTTAACTAAAGCTTCATGATAACTGTAGCCAATAACTGGAGCCAACAATTAGTTATCCCTATTTTACAGACTAGGAAATGGGTTAACAATAAATAATTTACCTGAAATTTGATTGTCTAAAAATAACAGGACTTGCATTTGAATCCAAAGACCATTTTTACAGTTTTTTCATATTTAAATTTCAAGAAAAACTGTGATATAAATATTATTAGACATGATTGGTGCTTGAAATTGATCTGTTATTGAAAAAAGTTAATTAAGGTAAAAAATTATTTTCAGATTGGTAGAAGACATACAAATATTGTGAGATAAAATGAGCTGTGAACAGAGTGGTTAATATTTTCATATCTGGCCATACTTTTTCTTTCAGTAGGTAGCCTATTTTGTATTCCCACAGATCAAGCACTGATATAAGGATTAAGTGCAGGTGGCTTATTTGGAAAGTGATCCCAGACACCACAGCTAAGAATTCAGGGAAGGTGATTTTGAGAAAGGAGCAAAACCAACAAGGTGAATGCTTAGCTGTGGCATCTCACTTTCATCACACTTACAATCCTCTGAGTAAATGTGCCTCAACGTTGAATCAGTCCAAAGAATGGATAGAGAAGTTGGCTACTATTTTATTCACAGGTTCCTATGGCTCACCGAATAAGTGTTGTCCCTTGAAGTTTTAAATCCATGGCACTTTGGGTGACCATGGCTCTGGACTGAGCAAGATTCTATATTCCTAGAGAAATCCCTTGAGCAGAGGCTCAGAGTAATGCAGGTGCTTAATGTGGGTGCCATTACAGTGCCGGGTCCTTATCTCCTGAGATTGTAGATGAATAGAGCAAAGCGATGGATGGAGCACCAAGCATTACAGGATCTGCTGAAGCTACAGCTAGAATGTAGGAATCCCTATTGGAATTTGTCAGAATTTTTCTGCCGAAACTATTCCATATTTCCTGTAACTATGTTTTCATCCATTTAAAGTGAAATGAGGGCCAGTGAGACAGTTCAGCGGCACAAGCGCCTGCCCGGCAAGCGCGAGGTCCTGAGTTTGACTTCTGGTACCCACATAAAGGAAAAAAGGGCCGGTGATATCGCTCAGTGGAACAAGCGCCTGCTGGCAAGCGCAAGGTACTGAGTTCGACTCCTGGTACCCACATTAAAAAAAAAATGAAATGAAAAATTATAGATACTTTGAAATCAAAACACAGAATCTTTTAGATTATTTGTTTTACATGCTTTTATATACTTTTCCAAAACATTTACAATCATTTTATCCTCAACTAATTCCACAGAATTTTTTTTTGTAGAATGTTCCATAGTAAATCTCACTACTAGGGCCGGTGAGATGGCTCAGCGGCTTAAGCGCCTGCCCGGCAAGCGCGAGGGCCCGAGTTCGACTCCCGGAACCCACATACGAAAAAGGAGCTGGTGATATCGCTCAGCGGCACGGGCGCCTGCTGGCGCGCGAGGTCCTGAGGTCGACCCCCGGTACCCACAAAAAAAAAAAAAAAAAAATCTCACTAACTCAAACAACTTTCTCATGTTCTGCAATATTTCTATAATAGAATAATTTCTTCAAAGAGATATTACTCGTGGCAATACGCAACTTAACTAGTACAGTCACGATGGCAGGTGAGTCATCTAGATCTTTTTCTATCTTTGGACATTACATAGCAAGTTTACCAAAGAAACTGAGACCATGTTTGACCTTGTGGGTTCGTTAAACAGAAACTTTTTTTTTTTTTTTTTTGTGGGTACCAGGGGTCGACCTCAGGACCTCGCGCGCCAGCAGGCGCCCGTGCCGCTGAGCGATATCACCAGCTCCTTTTTCGTATGTGGGTTCCGGGAGTCGAACTCGGGCCCTCGCGCTTGCCGGGCAGGCGCTTAAGCCACTGAGCCATCTCACCGGCCCAGAAACTTATTTTTAAAAGAAACTGGCGTTCACTGGTACCATGGATCTGACTCTTAGTCCCAGAAATGCACAGCATGATTATTTCCTTTTTATGAAAGAAACTATAAAGAAAAAACAAGATCCACTGTGTGGCCTAGGAGTGCAACACTATTGCCATACACACTACACTCACATCGCCCTAGGGTGCGTCCATGGCTAATTGATGGGGCAAGTCTCCCATTCATGCAAACAGTGAGGAACTAGATTAAAAACGTTTAGTGAATTAAAGGAATCCTTTAAAGTATTGCTGTGTCATGAATTCAGATAATCACAGACTTAAAGACTAAAATATGTAACCTTTGTGAGAATCAATTGCACAAGTCAAATACTAGACAAACATACAAAGTGGGTAAGTCTCCCCACCTTGCTATGCTCCCTTTTCTTGAAACTTTTCCCACAGTGAGGCATCCGGGCCTTACTCACAGTCACAGTCAGGGCCTCAAATACTCCTCTTTGCACAATATGGCATTATTGGTAGGAAGGAACTACATCTCCTAAGATTTCCTTTCCAGGCCCCCGTTGGATCTGAATGGGCTGTATGACCATGTTTTAATGATAGACACTGGATGGAAGCAATGTGTGTATTTTTAGGACCAGATATTTGGAAAATGAGTGTGCCTTCCCTTCTCTTTCGCGTCTGTTAACTGAACACTTAAGCTCAGGGTGTCCTGGAATATGGCAGCTTCTCCAGCCTTGTCTCTGGATGACTGAGCAAATGGATTATAGTCCTTTCCCAGCCCACTGTTTTAACCGGAAAGATCTGAAACAATGGTATGTGTTTCCCAACTCTTTCCATTTTCCTAGGTATAGAAAAAGAGTACAATACCTGGCCTTCTTGTTCTTATCTTAGGTATGTATTTCTGAGATCTGGCTAATGGAATTTGGATAGGATTGATGTATGTTATTTCCACAGCAATCCAGAAAACTTCTTCCATCATCCCACATTCTGACTACCCTTGGGAAGGCTCTCAGAGGTATATGGTGGATGGGAAGAGTCTGGGTCCCAAAGTGACTAAGTGGAACAGCTTGCATCAATGGGAATTTGAGTCCTTATTAGTAATCCATTGAATTTTAAGGTTGTTTATGTCACTAGTTTTCTTCTTTTGAATAATGTAGAAATTGTAATCTTGAAGTAGGATGCTGCCATAACAGAAGGATAAAATGTGTGTACTCCATTTTGTTGTCAGATCATAGCTGGTGAGGAGACAGCTATCACAGGCTGGATGTTTGTGGCTTCGTACTGTGTACTGCATGCATTTGGCAAACTATCACCCACACTCCATGCCTGCTGAGCTTGCTTTAGGGGAAAAAGTTAGAAAATAAGCCATTACTAGTACATGTTGGTTGTTTTGGCAATATATTATAAGAAAGAAAAAGACTAAGGAAAAAACATCAGACTTGCAAGCAAAATTTAAAGTAAGAAACTAGAAAATGTTGCCTTTCTTTTCCCTTTTAGACACCAACTAGTAAGAGATAGAATTCAGAAAAGTTTTTGACCCAGTGAAACTTCTCAGTTGAACAGAGAGATACACCTTTGTCCTCAAATTCAAATTTAGGGACTCAACCTCCTAATGTCAGTCCTAGGAAATGAATATACTGTACCAAATAATTCCAAAACCTAATGGCATACCAAAACACATGCCCGTCACTTATAGTCCAATGTGTTGATAAGATGGGACTCTGCTTTATGGAGTCACTCATTTTTCTAGATTTTGTCAGCCATGTGGCTCTGCCATTCTCAAGAAATTGCTTCTAACATTTCAGCAAAAGAAAAGAAAGCATAGAATATCAGACAGGTAAATTTTGGCTATGTGTGGAAAGGCCAGGATTCAGTCTTATGATTTTAACATTAGAAAGATGCATGAGGGGGCCGGTGAGATAGCTCAGCGACATAAACACTTGCTTGGCAAGCACAAGTTCAACTCCTGAAGCCCACATACGAAGAAAGGGCAGGTGATATTGCTCAGCAGCACAAGCGCCTGCTGGTACGCGAGGTCCTGAGGTCAACCCCCAGTACCCACAAAAAAAAAAGAAAAGATGCATGAAAAGATGTAGTCTTTCTATGTGCCAATGAAGTTGTCATGATTTGGTTATAAAATCTCCCTGAAAAGTCTTGTTTTCAGAGGTGGGGCCTGGTTGGAGTGGGTGTTGTGTGACCAGCAAGGGTATATTCTTGTTTCTGGCTCTTCTCTTCTCTCTCTGCTTCCATGCCACCATGAGTTTGAGCAAATTTCCTCCACTGGCCTCTTCCTGTAATGCCAGTTCTGCCTTGGAGCCAGCCAACCATGGACTGAATCCTCTGAGTACCATGAGCAAAAATAGTCCTCTCTTGGGCCAGTGAGATGGCTCAGCAGCATAAGCGCCTGCCCAGCAAGCACAAGGTCCTGAGTTTGACTCCCGGAACCCACATAAAGGAAAAAAGGGCCGGTGATATCGCTCAGTGGCACAACCACTTGCTGGCAAGCGTGAGGTCCTGAGGTCAACCCCCGGTACCCACAAAAAAAAAGAAAAAGTCCTCTCCTCTCCTAAACTGTGAGTGTCATGTATTTTGCCCAACTATAGGAAAGCTGACTAAATTTCAGTTTCTGGTGGCTGATGCAATTTTTGGCATTTGCTAACTTACAGAAACATTACTCTAATCTCTGCCTCCATTTTTATTTTGACTTTTCCCTTGTTTGTGTGTATGCCTCAAATCTTCCTCTGCCCTTCCAAAGATATTTCCCATTTGATTTAGGACTCACCATTCAACCAACTGTAAGCAGTTAGCCTATACAATCAATCAAGCTTTCAAGCTATAATGCACATTTTTCCTCAGAAATACAGTATTGCTTTCTAAAATAGAAGTCAATCCTTTACAAGTTATAGTAATCTAAATGAATTTAACTGAAACATATGTGAATATTGATGATTATATTTGTCATTTTTAGCTTCATTCTTAATTATATAAAATGTCTTATGTAAATAAATTCATTTAAAAAGACAATATGTTAAACAATTAAAAGACCACACTGTTAGGAAGCAGTAGTGAAGTTCTTTTAAATCAACAGGGCTTTCCCGGTTTCTATGAAAATATGTATTGATAGCACTTAGGAAGAGTAAGTGTGGGCTGTGACATGAAGGGTGGATTTTTTAAAGAAATCTATTGTTCAGCCTGTCTGCAGTTTAGTGATTGGCATCATGAAAGCTTGCTAATCTTCCACTTACATCCTTATTTAAGAAAGACTAGTTGGTCATGCTGTTTCTTCACCAGTATATTCACATAGGGATACTTTCTTCAAGTTCACTGAAGGTTAATGAGCATAGAAACTAAAACACACAAAAAACATATATATCAGAAAAAACAATGGTGGAAAGCCACTCTGAACATGGTATGTCTTACTCACTTTCCTCATCACTGGGACAAAATACCTGACAGCTGCAATTTAAAAAAGGACAGGTCTATTTTGGCTCACAGTTTCAGAAGTTTCAGTGCATGTTCAGCAGGCTTAACCACAGAAACAGAATGGAGGAAGGGCCTGGGCGAAGGAAAGCTGTTTTTATCATGGCGCTCAGGAAGTGGAGGAGAAGCGAGGATCCAGGAAGAACCACACACCCTCCCAGGTCTTGCTCCCATTAAGCTGCCTCTTCCAAGGACACCCTACCTCCTAACAGCACTTGGACTATTTTGCCCCATGACTCAATTACCTACCAAAAGTCTGCCTATGAGCGCATGAGGACTTTGGGAGATATTCTTGATATAAACCATAACATGGTGTTTGATTTTTAAAAAACTTTTGAATAAAAAACTTTAAAATGCACAGTATCAGGATTCCTATCTCTAATAATGTTCCATTACCATAAGATAAAGACAGACAGCAACTTTTAATATTGAGATCCAAATTCTTTACTACAAAATTGTTTCCTTGTGTTGAAGGCTTGGTTGCCATTTGATGGGCTTTTGGAGAGTGCTTGAACCACGAGGACTGTAACTTGATCAAATCGAATAATCCACTGATACATTCACTAGCTGAGTAGGTTTTTAGGAAGTGGGGCCTATTTGGAGGAAGTAGATCACTGGGGGTACGCACTTCTACTCTGGCTCACTCTTATTTTTGCTCTACTTCTAGGCTGCTGCGAGGTAAGCAGCTTTCTTCCACTATACACATCTGCCATGATGATTTTGCTTCCCCACAGGGGTAGAAGCAACAGAGCCAAGTGACTATAAAGTGAAACTCCAAAACCACGAGCCAGAATAAACCTCTCCTCCTTTAAATTGTCATTCTCAGGTATTTTGCCACAGTGTCAGAAAGTTGACTAACATAACAACATAAGTTAGGAAGTTAGTATTTGACAGAGCATCCTTTGACTAAGTCAGAATCAATTAAGAATAAAATAAAGCAAATTAAACAAAGACATGATAACTGGTCTTATAAAAATCCTCACCAAAAGAAAATATTTAAGGATTTCATTATAGTTTCTATTATATTTAGCATTTTCCACCTATGTATTCATTATAGATATTTTACCAGACGTGAATCACGTAATGACTTATGTTAATTCATATTCATTTAAAATTAAACTTTATTTGAACAAACATGTATTTTTGCATATTATAAAAATAAGGAATTAAGGCATCAAATAGCAGAATTAAATCTCATTCTTATGAATATATTAAATCCAAAATCTTCCTAAAGTCAACAGAAAGGAAAGGAAATTAGTACATTTTTTATATTAATTTTAAATCTCTTCTAATTCCCAAATCTATTCATTTTATTTGTTAATTATGCTGTGATTAAAGGCTGTAGTAAAGGTAAGTTTATAGTATTTCCCTTTTTGTGTATCCATCTGTACTTATCTACTTATCTGAGCATAAAATTATAAAATGAAAATTAATAATCAACTGACTGTGCAGATTTTCTTCCCTATTTTTCCCAATAAAATAACAATAACAACAACAACAACAACAACAACAGCAGCAACAACAAATCTTCTTTTCCTACTACCCTGGTCATTGACTGGTGGTCAGGTTTGTATTAAATAATGGTAGTTAACATTTTTGCATTGCCTCCATCTTATTTTCCATCTGCTGTGATTAAACATATCCAACAATCCTCTTGGGAGATGGTAATGCCATTGTTCCACAGACCACACTTAGAAAAAGAAACCATAGCCTGTCTGCATGAATAGAAGTGAAAATTCTTAAGACAAGTCACACTTGAGATCTCACCAAAAAGTGCTAATTATTGAGATCATTCCTCAGACATAACTTGGAGGACTATTTGCCTGATATCCTGCTATATATTCATGATTGTTTGCCAAAATGTTATACATGCAGATCACCTATACGAGAATTTACTTATCAAAAAGAGGAAGTTATTGGATGCTACAATCCAACAATTATGTTCTTTAGAAAACTTAAAAATTTTATTCATTGTTGCATGCACATATATAAAATAGATTTACAGATAGGGAATGCTTAAGAGTACAGTGAGAAAATTGAAAAAATTACTAAGAGCATAAATGTTTGAAAGAAGTATTGAACAGCTTCAGCATTTTCTAAAGAGTATGTCTTTGTACATGACAATAATATAGTTATTTGGAGGCAGCATGGCCTAATGGCTAAATATAAGTGTATTGGAATCAGAGTGTCTTAGTTTGAAACAGAATTCTTTGATTCAATAGCCATGTGACCTAGGATACTTAACTATTCTGTGTCCCGGTTTCTTCATGATAGCTTCTACTTCAAAAATTTGTATTAGATTTTACTGCATAGCAACACCCACAAAATAACACAAACAAAGAACAGTGAGCATTCCTTTATCACTCATTGCTCTGTGGAATTGTAGATTGGCTGGAGGCCTCTGTGGATTATGCGTAGGTCAGTTCCATGTGACTCATTCTGAGACCTGGGTTGGAAGAGCAGTATCTACCAGGAGACATATTTCCCTCATAGAGTAGTCCAGAAGCAGAAGTTGTTACTTAAGACCCAGTTCTACAAATGACACTCACTTTAACTCACACTTTATATACCAAACAAGTATATATCATGCCCAACATTCAGGCATTGTATAAGGATACTGTCTTCCAAAAGTGTTAAGAGAAAAGGCAGTGACTAATATTTAACAATAATCTTACTGTAAATTTGTTAGGTGTTTAAAATGCACTTCAAATGGTTTGAAAGTGATATATAGTAAGTACCCAGTAAATTCCTAGACAAGAGAAATGTTTAAAGCAATTCAGAGGCAGAATCTTGTTGATTGCTTGCCAGCTATTTTCCTTCTACTCTGGGACATGAAGCTTGACCATGCTTCTTAGTTTGTCTTGCATGTAGGGGCAGCCATTGTCTGAGTTCTGGCCATCAGCCTCAGCCTGGGTCACAAAATTTGTTCTCTTTTTCTCATCTGCAGGCTTGAAGCAGGGGTTCCAGACAGAGATGCACAGACTCAGGTTCAGACCATCCAGCAGAATTTTTGTGATGAAAGAAATGTTTTTCAGCCACATGCTCCAGTATAGTAGTTGTTATTTAAGCATATAGCTATTGAACTCTTTAAATGTGGTTTCTGTGCTAGAAAAATTGGCTGTCTACATGCCACGTCTATCACCATGCACTAAACTAAAGTCAAAATGGATTAAAGATCTAAATATTAAAACTGAAACACTGAATCTACTGGAAGAGAAAGTAGGTAAAAAATCTTGAAGACATAGGTGTATGCAGAGAGTTCACAAATAAAACCCAAACTGCACAGGAAGTACTTCAAAGAATCAACAACTTGGATCTTATCTTATTAAAAAGTTTTTGCACGTCAAAAGAAATCACCAACTGAGTGAAAAGAAAACCCACCAAATGGAAAAAAAAATTTAGTCAACTGTCCCTTAGACAAACAGATTCCATCTCACCCCAGATCATAGCAGTGTAAGATTGCGTTTCAGTATTATATCTGGGACTTTAATAAACTTCACAGGAAAGAAAAAAAATGAACTCCAACTACGTTATAAAAATGATTAAGGAGAGGGAGTGCCTTAAGGAGACATACTAATTAATAATAATAAAAATTTAAACCATAGATGAGAAACCACTCAAAAGGAAATAATGTAGCATGAAAATTTAAAAGAGCTTTGTTTTGTTCAAGGATAATTTCCTATTAATCCCACCATCTCAGTTGGACAATGATTTGTTTCAGGCAGTCAGCATTTATGAAATATACAAGTGTGGGTAGATGTCCATGCAGTTAGAGAAGAAAGAGTGTGGTTGCAGAAGAAGAGTGAGTAGTTTATGACAAGATTCTTACAACTGAATAAAATGCAAATGAAGCAGATTATTGTGGAAGTGTGAAATTTCCATAATAATTTAACAATTACCATGAACATAATTTCACATGCACTTTAAAGCAACATTTATCAACAACTTAGAAATGCTTTATTTCATCTAACTAAAACAAAGCTTAATGCATTTTGTGATAGAAATTTATACTAGAAAATAATATAATCTAAAATCGTATTTATTATGTCTCAAAGCAAGTGACTAGTTTTAGAAAAAGGGAAATCAACACTTTCCAAATGATAACTTCCTCCAGCTGTAGTCTTTATCTTCAACTACACTGCTAAAACTTGAAAAATTATTTTGTGTTTCATGGTAAATGATTATGGTCTTAAGGCACATACACTTTGAGTAGGACACTCATATTTTGTTAGATTGGCATATATACCCAGAAAAATTTCAAATATTGACTTTAACTACCCATTTTACAGTATTTGAAATAGAACTCGCCTAAATATTACAGAAACAAGAAAATAAATGCTCTGTTTAACAATGAATTTCCAACAACTTCTTTATTTGGGGGATTTTTTTTTCTTTTGTTTTGTTTTTGTTAAGCCCATTTCTCCACATAAACAATTAGAAATCATCATCCCCTCAGAACATCTCACCTAGTTTCATGGCTTAAATATCATCAATATGACGATGATTTCCAAATTTATATTTCTATCCCTGGCCAAATCAGTCAGCTTTGCTGGGACAACAAATACCCATAATATTTTAGTAGCTTTCCGCCGCATTTATTTCTTGTGCACAGTACTGGAAAGCCACAGTTTGGATGGACTTGACAGGAGCATCCTTGTGTCATGTGTCTTCTCATTTTACCTCTCAGACTTGAGGATCAGAGAAACACTGAGCCATGTCACTTGCAGAGTGGAGGACAAGACAAAGGGACCAAAACAAACCATGCAAGCACACTTTCCACTTTTGCACAGACATAGCAAATTTCAAGATTGCACATTTCCTATTATCCAAAGCCATTCATGCAGCCCAAACAAAAGTACAGGACTTCAAAGTTCTCTACATAGGGAAAGATGACCAGAGAGAAGAGACAAATACTTGTGAACAAGTAACCCTGCCTGTAGCACCACCCTCTCTTTGAGCTATGGATTCACAAGGACACTAAAAGTGCTTGATGGATTTTTATTAAGCATCTTCTCCTATCATGTCCAAAATCAAAATTTTGATTTCCAGTGCCCTCTCCAACTATACACCACTGGACTGGCCTTCCTGTCTCAATAAATGACACAATTTTTTAGTCTATATTCCTGAACACCACTCCTTGACAGAGTATGCTATCAGTATTTACAGACCCAAATTTGGGATCTGGATTGATTATTTTACTGAGGGAAAAATTGTGTCTTCATATATTTTTTATAAATTTGTATTATGGAAACTTTCAAATATATGAAATAGAGATAGTGATATAATGAATTCCATGTTCCAGGTTCAACAATTCTCAAGCTCATTGATAATCTTATTTCACTAAACCTCACTGACCTCCAACTCCCCACAACTTTCCCCAAATTTTTTCTGTACAAATTCCAGACACTCTGTTATTTCACACTTGATAGTAAAATGTAATGAGAGTAGTATGTTTAAATCATCAAACAAATCACTTCCTGTTCTTGGAACCCTGCAATAAGTCCCTACAGCTGTTAGAATAAAATCAAATTTCCCTGATAGCTATACAATCAGCCCACAGATGCCTGTCTAAACTCTGTTCTCTCATGCTGCCATCAACCTCATCAAATAAGCTCTTGACACACTGGAATTTCTGATCATTTAATGTTTCCTTTACATTCAAAGCTCTCTCATGAAATCGTCACATAGCTGTTATTCAATGCCTTCTTGTTATTTAAGGTAACTATCAATCTGAAGTAAATACCTAGTTACTATATCAGCAAACCTTCTTAAAATTGTTTTTCATAATATTTTATAATCTTGGCTATATTTTAGGTCATTACCTGCTGTTTGTTCACTCTACTAGGATATGAACCCCTTGAGAGAGATATGTTTGTGGCTTTTTCTACCACATCTTTCTGTCTAGAACAGTACCCACTCCATAGTACAGTGTAATAGATATTTTCAAGTGATTATTTTTGGTTGTATGGGTTGATGAATTTTCTGCTACTTGAACCCAAATCCTTAGTGTTTCCATTTAAGGAATTATAACAGCTTCATTAAGTTAAATGGCTTTTGTCTCTTACTACACAGCCTTGTCCTAGATTTAGTTACTGAACAGAAATAAGGAAATGTTGTCTGGCCATGCATTGATGTATTTGTATCTTATTTAAGTGAAGAACGAGGTGTGAAATCTGCATTAAGAAATGCACAGGGCACTGAAGAGCAGTAAAAACACATCCAGCATCCCTCTTGTGACATAATTTAGGGGAGTTCGAAAATAAAAATGAAAAATCAACGGTTTCAAGTTTTATTTTTGTTTTTGTAGTTTTCAGATATAAACCCAGTTCTAACATATCAAAGACATTTATATGGATGTTCTACTTTTTCTTTTCTTTCATTAGCCTACTTCTTAACGTAAGACCACTAAAAATCATCTTCTTCAACTAATCCTGGACAACATTTGAAGCAAAATGGAACATCAATTAAATAAAATATATAAGCCATAAGCAGATATATAAGAAGGGCTTATAATTAAAGATCTTTCAACAAGACCACATCAGCAGGTACTGATGTGTGGCAAGGAAGGGTAATGAGAAAACCTTGCTATTTTCCCCATTATCTCCATCCAAATAATGTGTCAGTATACCGTCTTTGCAAATGCAGCCACTTTACAACCTTCCAGCTAGATTATTCCCTTTAAGATCCTTGTTGAGAGAAATTTAGGAGTTACTAATGGCTAAAAGTATTTTGTAATCAAAAATGAATTACTAGAGAGATTTTAATTATGAATCAAGTTTCTGTCTGCCTATCTGAGATAGAGCAAAAATAGTCCTCAATTCATTCTCAAGCGAATAAAAAGATGGGGAACTAAAATTGTTGTTATTAGCACCAAAACATTACAGAAAATAAAGACTTCCTCTTGCAGATGAATTTAGCATATACCAAAACAAAACAAGGAGAAAATCTGTTAAGGTGATGCCATTTATCAATTTCCTCATCTTTCTCTGTTTGTGCTCTGAATACATAAAACTTGAGATTCTGCTGTGGATTCCAGGTTAGGAAGAGAACTCAATCATCAGTGTAATAGGCACAACAATTTCAAATTCAGCCACCCAAAGTTGAAATTCTCTTTATTTTCTGTACCTAAAACTGCTTTCCATCTGAATTCCATTTCACTCAAGAGAAAAAAAAAAATATGTTTGCCAATTCCAAGTAGGATAAATGATCATTCTTCCCTTTTCCCTTCTTCTTGGAGTTGTATATAAATAACAAGGTCGCTAATGCGAATGTTGGCATGGGAGACAGTGGCATCTTGTCCTTCATCATGATCCATCTCCCTACAGTGACATTCACTAAGATGTATCACCAACCTCATTTCCAGAATCGATGTTCTAGCATGGCATCCTTTGGTACCCAACTTTCACATGGTCACGTATTGTAGAGTCTGTATCACATATGCCGCTGCAAGTCCCCTCCAATTTTTGGTTTGGTTTTGATTCACAACGCTATGCTAACTTCATCCAGGAAAACCATCTGTCTCTACCATAATTCTTTTTTTTTTTTTTAATGTGGGTACCAGAGGTTGAACTCAGGACCTCGCGCTTGCCAGCAGGTACTCGTGCCGCTGAGCGATATCACCGGCCCCTTTTTTCCTTTTTATGTGGGTACCAGGAGTCAAACTCAGGACCTCACGCTTGCCAGGCAGGCGCTTATGCTGCTGAGCTATCTCACCGTCCCACTACCATAATTCTTATTGGTACATGGGGAACTGATTTAGCCTTTTCATTGTCATTCTCCTTTGCCAGGAAAACACATAGAACATAGGTGACACAGATTTTATTCGATTGCAGATTCTTAAAACTGTCATGGAGTTATTATTATTCTCCATCAGTTTTAACTCAAGTTAGAGAGGAGGGCATAAGAAATTTACACCAATAACTTGGTTGCTAACCTTCTTCCTTTCAGGTCTAAGGATTTTTGTCTAAAGAGAGCTCAGGGGAAAAACTTCTTCTGTGTGATCATGTATTTTTTCCTTATATTTTGTTGATTTTTACCTGAGGTAGAACCTTTTAAAATACAAGAGGGAAGAAAGTTAGGTCTGTGCTTTTATTCTGCTGGTCTTCTGCGACCGTCTTCCCCACAGCGGCAAGTGCTTTCCATGTAGCTGTGTGGAGTAAGGAAGAAAAGTGCCTAAGCATACAAGGGGACTTGATATTTAATATTTTTAAAAGTTTTAATATTTATCAAGATAACATATGGCTTAGTTTTCCCAACTTCATTACTTA
Organism: Erethizon dorsatum; assembly: GCA_028451465.1. Taxonomy (NCBI): domain Eukaryota; kingdom Metazoa; phylum Chordata; class Mammalia; order Rodentia; family Erethizontidae; genus Erethizon; species Erethizon dorsatum. The sequence continues at coordinate 33,536,334 of CM051823.1, forward strand.
ACTAGTGACACAGCATTTGTCTCTATACTACTTGTCTAGTAAATTTCTACAAATATAGTTTGAATTTGTTTCATGTTGGAATTTCCCTTTGTGTAGAAAAATAACATCCAGCAATTAAATATCTATCTCTTCTAAAATTTTTGTTATATCAGTACAATAGTGAATGTACTCACCAGAATATACTCTTTTTTTTTTTTTTTTTTTTTTGTGGGTACCGGGGGTTGACCTCAGGACCTCGCACGCCAGCAGGCGCCTGTGCCACTGAGCGATATCACCGGCCCTTTTTTTGTATGTGGGTACCGGGAGTCGAACTCGGGCCCTCGCACTTGCCAGGCAGGCGCTTATGCCGCTGAGCCATCTCACCGGCCTCAGAATATAATCTTAAACCCAACTGATGTTCAGTTTACAGAATGCAAGCATAACTAAGGAATTTTATTATTTTTCTAAGATAGTGGTATTTATTCATGAATACCCACTTGTTAAAATATTTTAAGTGAAATTGAGAATTATTCAAATATTGTTACCAAAGTAATTATCGAAGCTGTTTCAAACCAATTATGATTTTATACACAAGCAAGAAAAAGTCATTGTGTTCCTTGCCATACAGAATTCAAAACCTAAAGTCAATTTGAGACTTTTATCTTGCAATAAAAGTAATCTACTAATAGTAATGCATATATAGAATCATGTTGACTTACAACTTTCAAGGTGGCTTGCATACTCAGGTTCATCCAGTACTCCACATGTAACTCCATGAAGTATGAAGAGTGATGAGTTTTTATTTAAGTGATAAGCAATTAGACTCATGAGAGTAAAATATATACTTGAGGTCATGAGCCATAGATATTTAAAAGAACTAGAACTATTGTTCTGAATGATAATGTAATGGTTTTCTACTTACTATCACTTTCAAAATTATTGTGAAAAATATGGAAAGGAGCTTTAACTTTATAGAAGGATGATTTCTACTTATTAGCAGCATAACCTAATTAAGCATTCTTATAAATACTGTTACAGGCCTCAGAGATTGTAATTCTTGAAGATTTAAACAGATTTCCTCATTTTCTCACTAATACGCTATTCTAAAATATTTTTAAAGGAGATATAGTCTGTTGTTAAAAATTCTTCCAGTCTAATTTGCATTGCTAAAATGCTTGCCAAAGTATTTTTCTAATATCTTGGAAAGGTAAACATACATGTACTTAGTCTTCCTTGAAATAACATAAATCATGAGTTAGTCAAATCATCAAATAGTGATCAATGAGAATTTATTGGATACCAACTTAGGAGTCTTCAATAAATGATTCTCATTCTTTTTTAACTGGATTGCCTAATTCAACAGTGAAGAATGGAAGCTATGATAAAGAGCTTGCTCACGTGATGGGGATTCAAGTGACTGTTTTATCCTCCCAGATTTTCAAAGAATTGAGCAAATAGAGAATTCATTAGAGTTCTTCAAATAAGACTAAAAGGAAAAAAAGATCAGTTCAATTTCTATAAGCGAGATATTGGAATTACTTGAAACAGGCTTGTGATAGCTATTCTCTGGGGAGAATAGTTGTTAACTCAATAGAATCAAGTCCTGAGATGGAGGGGGAGAAAAACAAACCAATCAAGGCTAATGGTTCCTGATGAACCCAGATTAAACACAGAGATTGGCCTGGTTTAAATATACTCAAGGGAACAGTCCTTCAGATAAGAGTATCAATTTTCACTCTGGGTCAATAGGATGAAGAGTGTGCGGTTAAAAATCAGATATTGCAAATGTATACAGCTTCAGTAAGAATGCCTGTTGGAGGGGGAAAAAAAAGACACTCAGCAATCATAAGAAACTCTCAGAGCCCAGGAGTAATTGAAATGATCATAGCCAAAAAAAGTATTAAAATTAATAAAGTGAATTAAGACAGACAGTTAAAAAAATAAGTGTGCAAAACACACCAACTTCTCTACATGACTCCATCTTAGAAAATGAAAAAAATTTATTAAAGTTTCAGAGTATGACTAAATCAAAAGTATGAGCGTAATAAATGAGATAAACACTGTAATAAAGAGACACGACTATAGATGGATAATGCTTAAATATTGTAAAGGTTTAAGATATTTCTTTCAGTTAATTTCTAGGTTTAAAATAAATCTAATCAAATATAAATATTACATTTTACTCTCACAAAATGGTATTAAATTTAATACATCAAAGGACATATTAAGAAAAGGCGGGCTGGTGAGATGGTTCAGTGGCATAAGTGCCTGCCTGGAAAGCGTGAGGTCCTGAGTTCGACTCCCAGTACCCACATAAAAAAAAAAAGAAAAAAAAAGGCAAATGAATTAAAAGATTTTCCTATAAGAATGTTCAATGTAGCATTGTTTAAAAAATTTAAAACTCTAATATTTTGAATATTTAAATTAATTACACTGCATCTGATGGCTGTAATTTTCTGGTCCTTAAAATTGTTTTCACAGTACTTTGCTAGATAAGTCACAAGGTGGTATATATAATAGTTACTTTTATTTTTAAAATTCTTAGGACATATATTATAGTTTCATATATTTGCATATAGGAAAAACACTGCACCAAACCCTCACTGCTCCCACATAAGGGCAGACAAAATGCCCAAGATGGGAGTGAAGAGGGATTTCAAGGTCTTTTTTGAGACATACACTGTGAACAATCAGCATCTTTCATGATGGCCCCTACCACTTCTGTGTCCATGTTCCCTCCTTCAATTTGATTCCACATAATTTCGCCAAAGGGATGACTACTGATTCTTTTCCATTGCATGTATATTCATATAGACATGCATGTGTTTATTTTATAATATCTGCTATTACTAAAATTTTGAGGCTGGAAGGGAAATCTGCTGCACACATTTACCCTGTAATTGTAAAACAAATTGGAAAAATATTGGAGATGTATTTTGTCAACAACCATCAATAGTGGCAAACACCTATATTTGCAGCATTTATGATTAAGTGTAGAATTAAGAATGCTTTTATTTTCCTTCCTAAACTCATCCATGTTATCTGAATTTTTCACTCTTGGAATGCATTGCTTTTATAATAATAAAATCCATAATATTTGTTAGATTTTAGTATCCCTAACAATAATTTCTATATTCAAGAAAAACTATACACATTGTTAAAGTGTTGTTGGCATTGTCCTATATGACTTAAAGAAAGAAAATGGATGTTTTCTCAAAGACTACACAAAAACCCTTGATCCCACTGATTTATAAGTGAATATTGTACTAATCAAAGAACAATATGAAAGCATAAATTATCTTTGAGAGTAAAACCATGCCAAATGTGTTTTGATAACCTGCAATGCAACTAGCTCAGGGCCTTATACATGGTACACAATGAGACTAACCTGAATTAAACTCAAATATTTAAGGTTGACTTCCTGTATACCTCAACCCCATTTCATCGACTTCATGCATCGTACTTTGATATACTTGGATGATATGGGTTCCACCTTCTAAAACATTTTAAGTTTTTTTTTGTTTTGTTTTGTTTTCTGGTACTGGGAATCAAACTCAGGACCTTGTGCTTGCCAGGCAAACACTGTGCTGCTGAGCTACATCCCCGGCCCCTTATTTTAAGATTTTTGAGAAAAAGTAAATATCAGTATTTTAAAGATAAGAACTTGGTGGCGTAGTGCCCCCTTATTAACACTGTTTTATTATCTTTAAAAACTAGGAGCTTCTGGTTCTACAATGTTCTGTGAGGAGATACACACTGTTCAGAAGATCGCATGCTTGAAATCTGATCCCATTATTCGACTTTTCAATTTTAGAAATATTTTCCTATCATTATTTCAGGAAAAAAGCCTTGATCTTATAGCATGCCACTTCAAGTGGAACTGTCTAAATCAAGTGATGTTATCTTTTTGCGGAATTTAAAATATATGTGTTCTGTTTCACTTCTCAGTCCCCTAAAGGGGTTAAAATGAGTGTGGTATGATAGTTATTGGTCTTGGATTACAGAACCATGCCCCAAAGAGTATTCAAGCTAGAGACCACTGAAAAACATGAATTCCTGGGATGAAAATATCAAATACATACATTTATATACATTCATATAGGATTCCAGGAGATATCCGGGCTTTATTGGGGCTCTGAAATCTTGCGATGTGAATGAGTCAGCATTTGTAATCTGTCCTTCTATTTGTTTTGTTGACCTGGATTAACTTCAAAAATGAGAAGTTTATATCTGCTAGAAATATATGCATTCTGCAAATGGGTCTGTGGAGCAACTAGGCATAAGAAAAAAAATCTAATTTGACTGGACTGTTGATTGATTTCCTAAAGTCCCATTGCTTTCGATTTCTCAGTGATGACATACTTCCCTGCAGTCAATATGCATTTCTTAATTTGTTTGCAGGAAAATTGGCCTCTTTTGCCTTCTCAGATCACACTTTGTAATCAATGTCTATGTTCTAAATGGAACTCAAAAATGTGTTTAGAAATAGAGGACAGTTTTGATAAACTATTTTTAGCCTGCTGCCCCCTAGGAACTTCTCTTAAGGCCATACCATCACCGTAAATTATTCTTTTATTCTTGTATCTGCAAACCAGCACAAATTCTATTATATAGTCTCAAATTTACAGAGCAGTCACATGTTATGAATATAATTTGTTCAATAAAATCTTTCTTCAAATCACTTCTTTGAAATACGACACAGTTACATGATCCCTGTGGTTTTCTAAAAAAAGGAGCTGATACTCCTATTTTGGGCTGTGAAAGTAAATCTGCAATATTCGCACATGAAGGAGATCCTTCATTAATATTTAGCCACAATACAATCCCGTAGTTAACTCATTTTGACAAAGAAGCATAAATGAAGGAACACCAGAGTAAAAAACAGAATGAAGATAGTAAAAGGAAAAGGATCAGAAGTTAGAGTCCAAGGTTTTCAACAGAATCATTTAAGGTAAGTCATGCAGTTTTCCAGGACTGAGGCTTATCTAAGAATTGCGGGTGTTCATGCACATCTACGGCTCATTCATTCACCACTACTCTTTCGTACACCAGTGCTGTTTCAGGCAATGTCCTACGAGGTGGGATAAATAATTAATGACACATGCTTTAGTTATTTTTCTCATTGCTGAGACCAAATATCCACCACCCACAAGTAAAAGGAGGAAACGTTCATTTAGCTCACAGTTTGTAGAGGTTTCAGTCCACAGTGAGCTGGCTCCAAGGCAGGGTGGCTTGGCAGAGGGCCATCACAGAGGAGAAACAGTTCATAGCAGGCAGAAAACAGAAAAGCAAGCAAGCAAAAGACCTTAGCAGCATTTTTCTGTCCTTTTTATGTTCTATCTAGGCTACCAGGATTAGGGTGGTGCCAAACAAATCAGTGGACTGATTTAGTAATCACACGCCCTTAATCCCAGCATTCCACCATGAATCAATCGCATACTGTAGATTCAGCCACCTCTGAAAAAGTCCCACCTATGACTGCATGAGGCTTTGGGGGGACCTCTTGACGAAAGGCATTAACACAAAATCCCTCCTCTTATGTTGTCATACAGCTTAAGTTTTATTTTTATTTATTTATTTATTTATTTTTTTGTGGGTACCAGGGGTCGACCTCAGGACCCCGTGCACCACCAGGTGCCCGTGTCGCTGAGCAATATCACCGGCCCTTTTTTCATATGTGGGTTCCGGGAGTCGAACTCGGGACCTTGCGCTTGCCAGGCAGGCGCTTACGCCACTGAGCCATCTCACTGGCCCCAGCTTAAGTTTTAGATGGGACAAATGTGCACAAAAGAAGGATGACCTTAAAGTAGTGATAAATGCTATAAAAAAATGCACCATACAGAATTCTCAAACTACCATGTTGCATCAAAACTCTGTGAAATATACTTCAAAATAACTTAAATATAATGTTGTTAGGACTATAAAATAAAAGAACTTTTCCAGAGAACTTTTATATTCCTACTTACATAAGTAACTTTTCTGAACTTATTAGCAGCAAGATTAGTGAAAGATCCAACATTTTTAAATTCTAGACTTGTGCTTAGATGTATGTCTTAGCTTTCAGCTTTCATTAGCTACAGGCTACATTTAAGTTTAAGGATTATAGTATTACCTTAAGAAGAGCATTAGAATAAAACTCTGTAAATGAGGATTCTAGAGTTTCAAGAGATCATGAGATCCTGAAGAAATCTTAATCTCTTTGTGTTAGTTTCCTCCAACTAGCAAATGTGGATAAGCTTTTTCAAATAAATATGAAAGCGCATTTGAGAATTTCTATCCAATCCAACCTGTAATTTAGCAAGAACTGTGATAAGCAGGGGCATGTATTGAGGAAAGCTAACACTAAATAATTCACTACATATATTAGAAGAAAAGTGGAGACCTAGTCTGTTGTAAAAGAAGGATGAGCCACTCTAAAACTTAAGCATAGAGTTAAAGGGTGAGCATACATATTAGTGAATATACTAAGGTTTATATTTGAAGTCTTTGATGTTCCCTGAAGAACAGCAATGAATACTTGTATGACAACAGTGGTGCAGGTCATAATATACAACTTCATATCAGAAAAATTTATAGTAAGCCTCAAACTCCCAAATAAATGATATATATGAAAGTAGGTGAAGTCTTGGAAATTAATATTTCCCCCACTAAATTGTGAACCAATTGTTGAGTGAAATGTGAACCAACCCATTAAGATTCAGGACATGACAATCATACATTTGTTTTCAAGACATATTCTGAACTTTCCCATTTCCTCTTTTGATTCTTGTTTTTAACTTAAGACACTCTCTCTTTTCAAAACAAGCACACAAGTTAACACCCATCATGGTTTAGATAAAGTAGCACTTGAAATTGTTCCTATATATAATGAAATCCCTGAGAATAGATTGAGTAGCTGTAAGGAGTCTTATCTATAGAAAGCCATCTATTTTTAAGAGAAAAGATGAAAACATTCATTTTTCTATTAACTTTGTTTTTAAATAAATTTTCATAAATTGTATAAAGTTGATCATTACAATAAAATACTCTCTAATTTGACTTAAATATCAAATTTGAGTAGTATATTCACACATGCACACACACAATATACATTCCAATGATAGAACAAAGAAATAAGATTTCCAGGGCCCACAATAGCTACATCTATTTTCCATTAAAAGCTTAGAATTTAGCTAATCTCACTTAGTAATAACCTAATTAGAGAAAGTAAGGAAATAATAACATTCATTAATCTATTATCTTTTTTATATAAATTGTATAATGAAATTCATTTACAGCTAAAAGAATACAGGTTATAAATTACTTTGGTAATGTGTTAACACACTGAGAAACCCAATTTAAATGTAAGTACATACTTCTTCCCTGAAATGGCTCAAACACCATTCATCAAGCTTTTCCATCAATATTCTTTTCCTCCCAGTAGGAATAAAGGGGGTAGTGGAAGAAGAAAAATAAGATAGGGGTGGGGAATAAAGGTAAGAAAGAAGGAACTTTTAATATTACATCCTTCACCAAATTTTCAAATATCTAACGCAAAATAAGTTCCATCTAGTGTATCGTCATGCTAACCATAACCAATAATGGTTCTTGTCCCCAGTTTCAGTTCAAATTCTAAGAAAAGTAATTCTTGATCTTACTTTTTATTTTTCCACTATTTAAATTAGGCTTAGTTCCTCTTAACTGCCTTATTTGTATTTATGTTTTGGGATAACAATTGCATGCTACAAAAACTTCAGTGTGGCCCCTATGGTCTCTTGAATTTTCCCCATTAACAATTCATCATATCTCTAAAAAATAAAAAACCCCAATGTGTCAGCCCATATGCTACATTTCACTTTATCTTCTCCAAAATATTTCCAGTAAAACCACGGGACTTTAGTTTCAATACAGACTAAAATAATTCGCCTTATATACCTCCTAAATATATTAGTTACTGTAGGAATAGAGCACAGAAGAAAAGGGATATAAACACTGGCATTCTAAGTGGAAGACAAGTAAGTTTTTGTTTGGTTTGGTTTGGTTTGGTTGACATTTAACAAAGTCCATGAAAAGGGGACATCTCTCCTCCTGCAGAAGATCCCAGACAAGGAACCATTATAAACTCTTTCTTCGATGAGCCACAAAAGGAAAACAATTGTAAAAAGTCTATCATAAGACCAAGGGCCTATATCTACATGCAAATTGTTTAAAAATGCATTCCTTTAACATTCATACAAAGTTTACACTATACTTTAAATATAGAGTTGTTTTCATTTATTTAAAAAATTTCCAAACTGTCTAATAATAGTGAAACTCCAGGATGCTATATTGCCCTGGAGAATTTTGTTTGCAGAATTCCTTGGCAGAACAATACCTGCTTCCAAAGGGTTCATAAAGAAGTCTGAGATGCATTAACAAAGGTGATGTTTGGATGAGGTGTATTAATTAAAGAAAAATTATTACATGTATGATATAATGAACCGTAGGAATTTTTAAAGTTAAACCACAGATTATAGGTAAAATTACATTTGGCATAGACATAGAAATCTACCTGTTTGGAAATCTCCAAACAGGGAGATTACATATCTTCCAAAGTTAATAATTATAGTAGTGGAGACATTATTCAGACACAAAGATTCCCTTCCTCAGCCATAAGTCATCTACTTCTCTATTCACCCTAAGTTGCAGTGAAGGATGGCTATTAACACTGCTACATTATTATCTATCCCTTTTAACAAGAGACATTAAAGGAAAGTGAGTTTTGTTAAGAAAAAGTTGATCTGTAATCTGAACTGTGCAAGACCTGAGAGATAAGAGCAGTAAAAAATAGCAACAGATTTGAAACAACATCTGCAATACCTCTTTAAACCCCGAGGAACAGAAACTAAGGCATTGTCCAATCCAAGGTTATGCAGAAGATAAAAAACACAGAAAAAAGAGTGAATAGGAAGCTGATCCAGGACTTTCAGTCTCTTGTTCTTACTGCATGAATAGTCTCACCATCATTGAAGTTCTTTTCCACTCAGGTTACACAGAGCCCTGTGGGATTCATTCCCCCTTGTGCGGGTTGCTTAGCTGAGCCATACATTTCTATTGGCCCTATTGATTAGGCATCTGCTTCTTCTGTGAGGATGGTTTGCTCTTGTGGAACCGTGTTTAGCAGCTGTTACAGTTCAGATGAGTGTTGACGGATGAAAATTAAATTAACACCCAATAACATTTTAACACCTGGTCCTACAACTGCAGTATCATTGAATTTCACCTTTTCGAAATTGCTTCAGGAGTTAATTCATCCTTACTTTGACTTTGACCCGAGGAGACATTCCTATAATTTTGCCACAAAAGACTCTCCCTTGACTGTTCATTTATAATTTCCATGAACCTCCCTCTGATCCGTGTTCAATGACTGCACAGGCAATCTGGAAAATATACAGTAGAGATACCCTATTGGAAGAGGTGCCCCCTCCTGATCACAGCTAACAAGTGAACAAAAACAAAGCACGTTAGGCAAAGAGGAGTATATTCCACTGCGTGACAAGCTGGACTGATGGACAAATAACCATACTCCCAGGGAAAGTCAAGTTGGAAAAAAAATGCGGATTTCAAAGGTGAGTGTGGTAGCGCACACCTGTAATCCCAGCACTCGGGAGGCTGAGGCAGAAGGATTGCTGCAAGTTCAGGGTAAGCCCGGGCTACACAGTGAGCTGAAGGCCAGCTTGAACTACATAGTGAGAACTTGTCTTGAAAAACAAACAAAAATGCAAATTTTATATATGTGACTTCCTATGTCTTGACTGGGTTGTGAAGAATGTCGAAAAGTGAGTGTAAAACATGCTGTTTAAGCTTTTCAACTCTGAAGTGACACTACTTGACTTAAAGCTTCAACTCATATGCTCCCTAAACATGTGACATTGTGTAAGATGTTTAAATCTTTAAGCTTCAGTTTCTTTGTAAAATCCAACTGATAAAAACACCTGTTTCACAAAGCAATTTTGAGGAGTATACGATCTGTGTAAAACGCTGAAAGCATTAGTGTCTGACCAGGCCTAACACACACTAAATCCTTAGTCTTAAGTATCACTATAATTTTAGAACTGTTGTCCCCTCATTTTACTGTGAAGTAATTACAAAAAGGTTCCATATATTCTTGAGGGTATCTATCTACAGAGTCAGTGCTGAGAAAAAAAACTTGAGATATCATCATCAGAACTTTGATTTTCTTTTCATAAGACTACCAGCTTCTTAAGTCTATTTATTTAGAGAGAATTGTTTACTTTTGTACTTATTAACAATCTTTGGAAAATGTTTCGTATTTATAGAAATTCATACTGTAAACTGTAATGAGATTTTAGGATTAACTGTAAATTATACTTATTCATCTATTTTTCTTTTGCCTTCCTCCCATCCCAAAAGCAATACAGACTAAAGACTTTTTTTCTTATTATTTCATGAGAATTTACTTTCCACTTTTTTCTTTTCCTACTAAACCTTTAGTAATATAGGCACAATTTGCAATATATGATTTGGGGGAGTATAATTACTTTGCAAGTTACACTTTCACAAAATCATTTTAATTCTTTTAAATAAAGCAATCAAACTAATATTGTTAAATTTTCAAAACACAATGTAATAGTTTTTTTCAGAAGATATATTTTGCAAAATGAGATAAGAATTTATGGAGAAGGGAAATAGTTGGGTTGAATGGGATTTCCCCTCCCCCAAAGAGACAAAGACATCATATTACAGTGATACCTGCATACCTGTGTATATGGCAGCACAATTTATAATAGCTACATCATGGAAATGTCCTATACTTCCATCAACAGAGGAATGGATAAAGAAAATGTGACATTTATACACAGTAGAGTACTACTCTGCTATAAAGAAGGATACATTTGAGTCATTTGTAGGAAAATGGATGACTTTGAGACCAAAATGTTAAATCAGACACATAAGCTTAAATATCATGTGATTTCTCTTCTATGAGAAACTCAGGGTGTAAATAAAGAAGCAAAATAAAAGATAGACGACAGGAAATAGGTAGATAGATCTCTGACAAATGGGAAGGGGACTAAGAGATGTCGCGATGGGGGGGACAGAAAGTAAAAAGAATTAATATGTGTTATGTACCTATATCAACAACCCACAATGATATTCATTATGTACCCAAAACATGTACTAATAAAAAAATTTATAGAGAAAAAAATAACAGGTGGAATTGGTATGAGGAAGCTAACTATTCTAATCTGCTAACATGGAAAAGTAAGTTTTCCAGAAGTAGAAATCAAATGGTGGTAAATATTGAATGCTTTTGGATGAGATCAGGCACGTGCAGGGTGGTATGGCCATAGACTGAATGCTTTTAAAATGTTCTAAAATTGCTTAATTCCCTCACTCTCTTAAATGGTTCCCTGTGTCTCTTCAGGCAAAAAAAGCCTTCATTATCCTAATTCTAGAAAAGATCTAATCACCCTGGGGAGAATACGTAAATAGTTTTAAATACATAAGAATTAAAGATATTATAATATCTATTTCCCAGGTAAGAGTTACGTAATCTGAGATATGTATGTTTTTTACTAAAAATAAATAAAGACAATGATTTCTAGTTACCTGAGTATGTATTTACAACAGGATAAAATGTTGTAAGAATCACAAATTCTCACCGATCTGGTAGTGGCTTTTATCAACCCTTCTGAAATTTAACTACTTAGCATCAAAAGGCACTCTTGCTACACTTAATATATTCACATTATGGCCAGGATTAAGATTTTAATGTTGTATGAGGAATGAGAAAAGAGAATTTTTATAAATGTTCAGTAAACCAGAATTTAGTTGAACATTCTTAAGGGGCCTTGGCACAGTGACTCTAGGCTTTGAATATTTCAGTCTCCACAGCAGTGAGCTGTGGTCACCTGGGAAAAATATTGTTATTGTATGAAAGATAGAAACAAGAGAAAAGTAGAATTGAAGTCGGAAAAATTTTTTCTCTATTTTATTGCCAATATATGGAGTTATCAAGCAATAGTTCATAAAATTGTACAACTGGAAGAGATCTTAATATTTCATTCAGTCCACACCCATCCCTCCTGGAAGGAAGAAGAAAATCAGAAAAAGAGAGAAAACAAACATAGAGTCTAGAATTAAAAAAAAATTCTTTGGCCTCTAAATATTTAGAAATATTTTAGAGCCTAGAAAAATCACACTACTTAGAATGCTCATCATGTTCATAATCAATTTATCCAATTATGTAGAATGTGATAATTTCGGCAACCAGACCAGGTAGGACTCCTTTCGTGCCACCAGAGATGTAATAATAAAAATAATAACTCATAAAATATCTATAGAATCACATACCTAAAATTAATGCTGGGAATCATCTGATAGGAGTATTTCATTTTACAGGTGCAGAAACTACAATTATAAAGTATAGCATACATTGCCCATGCTCCCTTAGATAGCTGGAAAAAGACCAAGATTCCAGTGGGAGGACATTACCTGGCAGGTCAGCATCTGTTTACTACTTCAGTCTTAATTGTACAGTGTCCTTTATTATTTGTTACCAACAATTAAATCACAAATACTAATAGGTCTGAAAATTCTAGAAATTTTACTCTATTTGCCCTAGAGAAGGAGGCTCTTAGCCTCTAGGAAATGCTCAGATATGGTGCAGTAGAAGTCATTTGCCCTCGTGTCTCAAGTCTCTCTTACAGTGCCCAAATCTGCTACAGATGACCACAAATATGTGTATCCAAAGCAAGAAAACGCTGAAAGTTTAAGTTCAAGTTAATGGATTTGGTCACAACATATGAGCAAGGAAATTACGTATGTATATATTAGCTAATAAAATTAGTCATGATATTATTTCTTGCATATATAAATAATTAACATACCAACTGTTTCTGACATAAGGTATGGCCACTTTTAGAGTTTTCTCAATCTCTGCTTTGGGTATTCTATAAGAAGTAAATAGTTTGTAAACTCTGTTTAATTCTTTGTCCTCATTTCAATGTCCATTTTAAATATATCACTGATTTAATTTTAATAAAAACCACTATGAATGAATAGAAACAAGCCAACAAATAGTTTTCCTATGGTGACAGGAACACAGTTATCTCTATTACAGATCATCATGAAAGCAAAAGCATTCTGTTTTCATGAGATGTTTAGGAAAGGAATACTAAGAATATAGTCTTTACCTGAGAACTCTGAGCTGATGATATTCTTTAAAGCAGACTTGACACCTAATCAAGATGTCATGTTTCTGTGACTCATCATGTCTACCTCCACGCGAAACATAACTTTGCACAGAGAAAGAAACAGATAAAGACAGACTTACCCGTTGGCTGATGTCTTATTCATTGCATCACCACCAAATGTTAAGTAAACAGGAAAGTAGATTTTCTCCTTTAACCAGGAGGGAACAGTCATTTATATACAAATTTCGATTTAATGTTTTATTGCCAAGCTGGGGAAGGAAATGCAGTGATATTTGCTTTAAGAGAGGAATAAGGCTTAATACACTTATACAAATGCAGCCTCTCTAGGAAAATAGATATTAGGCTTAAGCTTCTAGGAGTTTGTAAAACTTGGAATGAAGGAAATTGCCTTGGGAATAAGTTACATACCCAGAATAAATTTCAAGATGAGGTAAGGGAGCAGGATATATATATATATATATATATATATATATATATATATATATATAATAAATATATATATATATATAAAACCTATCTCTGAAATTATATTAGGTTGGCAAAATACAAAAATAAGTAATATTGCCATCTAATTGAAAATGTTACAAATTAATATTTATTTGATTTCTTTTAGTGACAACATTCAAAATATGTAATTACTTAAAATGTTTCCCATCTAAGCTACCGGTATTTTTCTAGAAAGAATCATTTGCCAAATACTTGAAATTTAACTACATTCTCAATAAACTCAAAACATGATCATGAGAGAAATATAATTATTGCTTGTGGACTACTAACTTGTTCTTGTTTACAAAAATGGTAACAGTATCTTCAGGTAGTTTCCATATTTCAATCAAGTTCTGTTATTTTGAAACTCAAATGACTTTACTTACAAGCACATACAATAAATGTTGATTAGGAACCCCCATGAGGGCTCACCTGTTTGAAATAAGTATGGAACTGAGGGAAAAGCTTAATATCAGAAGTTCAACAGCACATTTCATCCCTGCAGCAAAGAGGGTTCCCCCAGTGATGCAAAATACATTACTGATATGTATCCAGATATCAACTCTTTTCTTAAAGCTCTTTTTTTACATATCTTCCCATCTCATCCCATCTCAATATATAGATGAATTTAAAAACTCTTTTTAAAGTAACTTCACTTTTCTAGATTTAATGAATTTCTCTAACTCCTATTCACAGGGGAGGTAGAAATTCCAAATTCATCATCTTCAAAGCAATATGTAATTGCAATCTCTGAAGTCATCTTATCTATTTGGGTCATCTAAGAAGCAGACATCAAGATGGGAGTGGACTTTCAAGAGACCTGTTGGGAAAACATCTGCAAGAATAAAAGAGAGGAAGCAGAGAAAGCCTTCAGGCTGCAAAGTACTTCTGACAAGAAGAACAAGGGGGATTGGGCAGATCCAATCTCAGACTGCAGAGAAGCTGTAAGAAAATCTCAACCACAAAGAGGAGCTTCCAAGCCAAACTTGCTGGCCAGAGAAGTCCACTGTCCCCGCAGAATGGGCAGCATTTTAATCATTGGCCAGAAGCATCCTTGGGAAGCATGGCCTCATATTGGCCTTGTATTAGAAATGTGGTGGATGCAGGGTCTGAGAGTTTGGACGTGTCTTTAACCATGCTTCCCACAAGAGATCTCTGTGGTTCCTTTCCATGTCTACTTTAGTAGTTTTTGGACTTTCATACGTTCAAGAGAAGCTCAAAATTATATCCTACACTATGGGCACACTTTAAAAATGCCCCAAAATGTGATAAAAATTTTGTATAGCAATTCACTCTAGGGATTCTATTGGAGTCACAGTGACAGGACCCAGATGAACACAATTGCCTTCTGCAAAACATCTTTCTTAAATAAAAATGCCTCTTCATTCACATGGGTACTAAAAAGAAAACCCAAGGATCCTCCTTCTCCATTCCTAACTGTGTTTCCTAATCTTTCCCTGTGTTGGTCAAATATATCTAGAGTAAGTTTTTCCATAAAGTTAAAATGCTTATTGAGAATATGCACCCCCATGAATTTCTTTCTATTGCCTTTGCAAATCCACATCAACGTGACTGGCAGGAAATATAGGGATTGCAGCTTGGTTTAGGACAATGCCCCAGAAAGCAAGACCCCTTCTTCTCCTCTCACGTAATTGTTACTGCACCCAGGTAGAACTGAGGCTGCTGATAAGTGTGAAGGGACATGATCTTAAGTGTGAGAAGCTCCAGGGTCATGAAGGAACAACTGGTAAAATAAACTTAAGTATATGGGAACAGCAGTAGTTACCTGAACCTGCTTTATACAACTCCAATTTATTCTCCTATTCAGAAAGATTAGAGAGCTAAACATCATATTACTTATACTCCTTTGGAAACAATTTCTAGATGGGAGTTAGCTGCATTCACATGAAGTTGAGAATAACGTTGGTCAGCAATAAGTTCTGACAGGAGATTTTTTTGCTTCAAACAAGCTGAATGCTCTGCTGTCTTGTTGCCAACCATGGGGAAATATAACGACAGTGATAGTACTTGTGGATACCAGGTATTTTTATTGTGTGTGCCTCTATTATAGCTATGGTGTTGTCATAATTTAGTAAAAAGTCCAATAGCAACCTGCACACAATGGTTTTGTAAACACTTAATTCCTGGTAGAAAGTTTCTTTCTATGTGATTTCATTTTCCTGAAAGGAAACCCTAACTGATCCAATGATAATGTGAGAGAACTATGTGTAATAGAGAGATAAAAGAACTAAAGTCCTGAGGTGGAGGGCTGGGAAATGACTGTACTTTCATTAAGATGGAAGATGCTACGGAAGAGCTGTGATGATCTCTATCAGAGACTAACAAACTTCCAAAGGAAGCCAATTCTGGTAATCTATCCTGGAGGAAGAAAATTCTTGGTGTGGAGCCATGGCATTGAAAGTCTCACTGGTAAATTCTAATGGGGACAAGGGGAAGAAGGATTTGAGGGACTAACTTCTTAGCACTTTATAGTAATACATGGTTGGTTTGGAGCTTACAAAGTGGAGTCATCTGAACATTTTTCAGCTAGGGTCGTACCCAATTGTAAGCAAAACATGAGAAATAGTAATATTTCTGTTTTGTAAATAAGGTAACTGAGGCTGAAAGAGATTTTTCAGTAGATGGCATGTAGTAGAATATTTATTGTTCCTTTGTTTTGTTTTGCTTTTTTGGTTTTCAGAGCATTTTCTCCAACACAATACCAGTTTTCTACAAAATAATCCCTCTGCCTGAAAAGTAAAAGTTTTTTAAAATTTTAATTCACATATAAAATATTTATGATACTGTTTAAAAATTATAAAATTTAATGAATCTTTTAAAACCTTTATATTATCTCAAAATAAATAATAAATATCGCACCTCTTTTCAAGCAAATAAATTCGCAGCAATGAACTTAACAGCAGCTTCATCTCTCATGCCAAACAGCATGTTAAGATTTTGTGTTCTGAAGATACTATACTTCAAAACAATTTATTGCAGAAGTGAGTTACCTCTCCAAAGTAGTTCCCCAGCAAAAACAAAGACATTGCTCTTCTTGCTCTTTGGGGCTATGGTCATCATTCCCTTGTTCCTTCTTTCTACTCTTGGTGATCAGATCTGTCCATTCCACACTCATTTTTAAAGATTCTTATTTAGTGAAATTTATATGGCTGAGTATCATGTACTATGACCATGTGGAACTTAAGCACCAGATGGTAATGTGTGCAGCACAAAGGTAATGTGTTTTGTGATATATATCAATGAATGGAATGTATTTCAAGGTGAGCAACAGAATGGCAGCAAAAGACACTGGAGTGTGCCATCTATCTTACAGCAGACTCCAACATTAACAACCAAAAATATTGCAAGTTTAAAAAATGTAGCCAGAAATAAATCTATATATTGGACTTTTTAAGGGACTTGTGGAGAAGAATTGCTTCACTTTATATTTAGAGTCAATTATCAGAATAATTTTGCTACCATCTAAATAATATCAGATATGTGCTAAGAACTATACCAGGTGCTTCACATATTAAGTTTCACAGTAGTTATATACAATTTTATGCACAATAATACAATTTATATTTGTAGAGAGATTCCTCAGAAAATTTAAGAGATTATGCTAAGAGCACATAACTAACTAGTGATAACACAAATCTTAAAATCCAGTAGATCTTTGCACTTGTGTCTAAACCTGAAAATCTCTTTAGGTCCGTAGTAGAGGAAATTGTCCTAGATTACTAAATTTAACTATTTCATTCGATGCACTTTAAATTTAAAATTCTCAGTAAATATTTTCTGAACTTCCTGTGTTCAATCCATCTAGAACAGTAGTGCTTTGAAGGATGGGATAGGTGAATTAGACACAAACCCTGCTGTAAACATGCTGAAACCTGATCAGGCAACAAGGCACATATTAACAATGATACACCAAAAAGAAGCTGTGAGCCCTAAGAAGCAAATAAATAGAGTCCACTGAAAATCTTCAGAATAAATTAATATTTTTACTAGAAAAATCAGGAATGACTCTATGAAAGTGATAGCATATAAACCAGCACTAGAGGGATGGGCAAAATTTTGTCACATAATAAGTGTTGGTGAGCATTTGGAGAAATTGGAACCCTTACACACTGTTGCTGGGCATTTAAAATGGCACAGCAGCTTTGAAAACTGTCAAGTAGTTCCTCAGTAGATTAAATGTAATGTTCCATATTACCTAGCAATTAATTATATCCTAGGTATTAACCCAAAAGAAATGAATGCAAATATCCAAACAAAAAAAGTTGTACATAAATATTTATAACGCTGTTATTCATAAAGCCAAAAGATGGAAATAACCCAAATGCCCATGAAAGTACAAATTAATTAACAAATGTGATATACCCATATAATGGCATAAAAATAAATTAAGGACTTTTATATGCTATGACATGGATGAACTTTAAAAATATCGTGCTAAATGAGTGAAGCTAGCAACAATAATCCACATATTATATAATGCCATTCATGAAAAAGTCTACGATAGGAAAATCTGTGCATACAGTGCATGTATGAAGTACTAGACTTAAGTGGGGGTATGGGCCTCATAGCTTAAATGTATAGAGATTCTTTCTAAGGTGATGCAATAGAGGAAAGGTGTCTCTAGATACAATTAACAGCACCAGCTCACAAAGAGGATTTAGAGATTGTTTTTCCTTGTCCTCATGTTGCTATTGGTTATAAAGTACTTTTTAATAACACAGACTTCGTTTAGAGCAATGCTACCCCTTCATAATCTGGCATTTTTCCTTACTTATTCCATTAAGACACAACCAAACTTAAAATCAACATGAAATCCTCTCTTAAATCTTTCTTTCCATGTTTAAATTACACTTACTCTTATTAATATTTTTTAATTATTTGCAGTTATGTGTTCTAGTGTATTACTTTTCCATTACTGTGTTACAAATCACACATTATGCAAGTGAAAATCACATCTCTTTATTATCTCACTGTTTTGTAGTCAGGAGCCCAGGCAGGTTTGGCCAGGTTCTCAGCTCAAGATGACACAAGGCTAAAATCAAGGTATTGGCCAGGCTGAGCTCTTACCTGCAGCATCAAGGGAAGAATCCACTGACAAACTCATTCAGGTTGTTCACAGAATTCCGTTGCTTGTCATTATACAACTGAGGTCCCATTTCCTTGCTGACTGCTGAAAGTAGTTGCTATCTGTTCCTGAAGGACATTGTTTGTTCCTTGCACACAAATCTCTCCATTTTTTGAATTTATTTATTTATATTAAATGTATTTTAACTGATACATAAAAACAAAAAGTTACATACAAATCAAAGAGGCAATGTAATATTTTAATACATGTTTATATCATGTTAGGTTTATCATAGCTTTATGTTTAAAACATTCAGAATCCTTTCTTCTAGATTTCAAAATACACAGTATATTATCATTATAAATAGTCACCTACTATTGTAGCACACCAGAATGTCTTTGTCCTATGCAACTGCAGCTTAGAACCACTGATCACCCTTCCGTCATTCCCTCCCTTCCCTACCCTTCCCAGCTCTTGGTGACCACCAGCTCTCAGCTTCTATGAGATCAATGTCTAGATTTCACATGTGAAGGCCTGGAAATGTAGCTCAGTGGCAGAGTTCTTGCCTAGATTTCACATATAAGGGAGATTGGGTGGCACTTGTCTTTCGATGTCTGGTTTATTTAACAGTACATAATGACCTCCAAGTTCATCCATATTGTCACAGATGACAGGATTATTTTTCCTTTTATGGTGAACTAGTACTCCATTGCATCCATTCATTAGTTGATGAATACTTAGGTCGTATCCATTTCTTGACCAGTGGGAATAGTGTTCTGGTGTACATGGGAGTGCAAGTGTCTGTTCAACAGACTGATTCTATTTCCTTTAATCTCTGTCCACTATTAGATCATATAACCTTTCTGTTTTTAATTTTTTGAGGAACTCCCATACTATTTTTCATATGGCAGTACTAATTTATATTCCCACCAATGTGTAAGGGCCTCTCTTTTCTCCATGTTTTCCACAACTCGTCCTTTGTCTTTTTTATTATAGACATTCTCACTGTTGGGAGGTGTTAGCTCATGATTTTGATTAGAATTTCCTGATGATTAGTGTTCATACAATTTTAATATACCTGTTGGCCATTTTTTTGTTTTCTTTTGAGAAATATCTGCTTAAGCATTCATTTTAAAAAATATATCTGGTTTTGTTATTAAATTTTCAGTGTTCCCTATAAATTCTGGAGATTAACACTTGTCAGATATACAGTTTACAAATATTTTCTCACATTCTCTAGCTGTCTCTTCACTCTGCTTCTTTTGCTGAGAAGAATCTTTTTAATTTAATAAATTCAATTTGTCTATTTTTGCTTTTGTTTTCTGTGTTTTTGAAATCTTGTTCAAAAATTTCTAGCTTATTCCAATGTTCTGAAGCATTTCCTCCATGTCATCTTTTAGTCATTTTAGAGTTTCAGGTCTCACATTTAAGCCTTTAATCTGTTTAAAGTTGATTTGTGTAAATGATGAGAGAGAGTTTCATTCTTCTAACATGCAGACAACCAATTTTTCTAGGGATTTTGTTTTCTGGAAAGACTATTCTTTTATGGAAGTTTGATTTTTTTCAAATGAAGTAAAAATAATCTTGGTACGCTATCGCCATATATTCAAAATCAAAGGGATTAAGGCAGGAAATATTGGGGATCTATCTTAGAAGTCCATCTAGTAAACTTGGTTTAAACAAAATTTTTTGTGCACAAGTAAATGTCAGAAATGCCATCTATGTAGTAATGCATAGGTTTCATTGTTTTGTAGAACATTTCTACATGATAAAGCAGCTTTTATACATTATAGTTTTCTAAGAAGAAAATAGTCTAAGCCGGTTTGTTCTAATTGTATATCACAGTTGATTGTATCAACATTAGTCACAGGAAAATTAAGTAGAAAATATCAGAATGAATCAGGCAAGGTTAAAAGTGCTTTATGAATTCCTTTTTTGCTTCACATACACATATATGTATTGTTTATGATAGGCCAGGCAGTATCCTAAGAATTTAACAAAACCAACACATTGTAATATTCTTTACCAATAAAGAAACAAGGCACAGAAAACCTTGAGAAATATAGAAACAAAAAATGAACTGAGGCTCCTCCCAGGTTTCTAGAACGTAACTATTCAAGGCAATGCTCTTAAGCATTTGTGCTAAATTAGTCTTTCGGTCTGTCATTTTTACTGTTCTTTCACTGGTTTTGTCAAATACATTTGAGAAATAATCTCCCAGGTAATGTTTTTCCCAAATATATATTGCAGGGAAATTTTTGTTGAGTTCTTCTATTGAGTTAATCCTGTATCTTAGGAGATACTGCTTTGGAAATGCTTCTATTTTTATTTATATGATAACAACAAGGTGAATCTTTCCTGGATATTCATTTTCTAATGCAACTTTGGCAAATTAAAATCCAAGCTCTGCAACCACAAGTGGTGCAAAATATTTTAAACACTCAATTACACAATCCTATTATTTCAATATTTTTACGCAGAGAATTCAGATTAAGATAACTCTTCTTTTTTTTTTTTTTTTTTTTTTTTTTTTTTTTTTGTGGGTACCGGGGGGACGACCTCAGGACCTCGCACGCCAGCAGGCGCCCGTGTCACTGAGCGATATCACCGGCCCCTTTTTCGTATGTGGGATCCGGGAGTCGAACTCGGGCCCTCGCACTTGCTGGGCAGGCGCTTAAGCCACTGAGCCATCTCACCGGCCCTAAGATAACTCTTAATCAGCACTCAGTTTTATAAAGCAGTCCAGGAATTCACTGAGACAAAGAAAATATCACTTCTCAGATTCGATTATACTCATGAAAGCAAGAGCAAAGGGTATTAAAGGTCCAATAAAATACATCAATTAGCATATAGCATATAGCACCAATATCATAAATTACTTAAAGCAATACAGAAAAATCTTAAAAACATACTGTAAAGTTACAAAAGCAGAAATGGGAAAAATCTAAAGCACAATATCATCTAGGTTGAAAAGAAAAGGCAGACATATACAACCCAGACAAATAAAAATGTAAATTTTTTCCAAAACACATATTTACAATTTTATGGGTGCACTAAGGTTTAAAAAATACTTAAAGTAGTAAAGACTTTATCTGCACTGATTTACAAACTGTATCATGGCATTTCTCCACATGTTTGTTCCATAGAACTTTGCCAGATCTTGGTTCTCATTTGGAAACTATTTGGTCTCTACTTCTAGGGGAATTTTGGCTGCTTCCTTGTACCCCATTTCTGTACTTATCCTGCACACTCCATGGCATTGATATTTTAATACGTTAAGTATAAAACAATTATGTCACTCTATTTGGTTGATTTGTGTGATCAATAGAAAATTTTCCATGTAAAACATAGGTCATATTATTTAAATAATGATATGAATGATCATTTCTTCTAGAAGTTAGGTATCCAGACTTTGGTCAGGATAGTGACTTCCATTGTAATGCAGTGCTACAGTGTGGGTCTGGAGTGGCCTCCACAGGCCAGTGTGATAAAGGGTTGGTGTGGTCTTATTCAGAAGTGGCAGAAGGAACCTGTGTTGGATCTTCTGGTCATTAAAGGTGTGCTCCGGAAGGCAACTGTGGGACCCTGGTCTATTCTTGTCGCTTTTGTCCAAGTCATGAGGCGAATGTTTTTGTCATGCATTCTAGCCATGACGTTCGACCTCACCACAGGCCCAAAAGCAACAGTGCCAGCCGATCAAGAACTGAAATCTCCAAAAGTGTGATCCAAAATAAACCTTTTCTCTTTAAAAGCTGATTATCTCAGATGTTTTCATAGTAATGAAAGCTGACTAGCACATACAGGTATATCAACTCAAATTGCAAGTTTTCATGAATACAGTGAATATCAATGGATTTTTTTGAAAGCTAAAAATAAAGTCTATGTATTCACTAATTTACCCTGCTTTATTTTATCAAGTGTAAAAGTAAGGAATTCATGAGAATTCATATCAAATCTCTATCTTTGCAGACTTTTTCTTATTAATAATGAATCAAGAATTTCCTGAATGTATTTCTGGAAGACAGTTGTACAAACCATTATATGCAGATAACTTAGCTAAAATAACCCAATTATAGATGAGAAGTTCTCAATCTCAGAAGCAAAGAAATAACAATCCTGACAACATCTATTATTTCTGTCATTCATTTACTATAATAATCAAAAAATAACAACACTTCAAATTCTTGTAATGTCAAGTTTTGATGAGATTATTTTTCTTGGCAGAAATCATGCAAAAATCCTTACTGACTTATAGCAAAGACAAAAGCTAAAAATACATCGAGCATGTACCTACTACCTAAGATCGATGTAAACTTCATGTACTGCAAACATGCACTAACAAACAAAAAAAAAAATGCTAAAAATCCCACTGAAAATGTCAGCCACAGGGCAACATAGCTTTTTGAGATTGCTCAAATTTAGTAGTGAATCTGCATTTTGGGTACAAAACATTACTCACTGCAGTGGGAAGAACTTGATACTGCCTCGGCTTCCATAGTAGGTCATAAGTATGTATGTTTCATTCTAACATTTTTACCTAACATTAGGATGTGTCTTATAGAGGCTAAAGTATAATAATCTTAAAAAGTAAAAATTTGAACAATAATAATGTGCTTACCCATAATTTAGTGAGTGATAGGAAAATATAAAACTTAGAATAATTAAAATATAAATTAAATATTTGCTTCTCCAGGTAGGCAGATGCATGATAGGCTGCCAGATGGGTGGCTTCGCACTGTATTATGTTACAATAACTCACTACAAGTCTATATCTTGGCCTAGATATGAATATATTCTCTCACATTAAAAAAGTCTATGAATAATGCCGTCAAAGCAGTTACATTTATTGAGTCAAATAAAGTCTTATGAATAGTCTCTCAAAAATGAGTACAACTTGGCACACCAGGAAAGAGATGTGTTCAGTGGGGTATCTTGCAAGACCTTGGATTAATATCCATTTTGTTTGATAAGCTTCAGAAACAAATCATGTTTTCATCAATACTTTCCTTAATTAACTCTCATTCATTGTGTCTATTCAAATGGACTCTGCTGTGCTATCCTGTAAATTGACTGAAGAGAAGGACAATTGATTGAGCCTCAGAGAAACAGGCTTTCTTGAGACAAAAGAATTTATAGACCAAAAAGCCAAAAAGCCCTGTAGTATTCCATATATTTTAATACAGATTCAAATCAAAAGTTAGCAATCATTCAAAAAGAACTACTGGGGTTTAACAAGGAGTACCTTTGTTGTACATATCTCTAGTACTACTTATAGTCAAATTTTAAAACAAATCTATCTCAACTTTTTCTTTCTTTGTATTTTCTCTTTATTCCTTTGTAATTCTTGCCACAGAATTTAAGTTGGTCTGCTGAAGCTTAACGATATCTTAGTCATTAACTCAGTTCTATTGTTTTCCATCCTTCTCTTCCTTGACATTTAAACCTCTATGAGAGTGTCTTTACCTGCTGTGATCAAACTACAGTGAATGCTGCTGCCAAATGCCACCCGTTGGAAAGACAGGTTCATAAAAATACTATAGTGTGTCCTCATCTGTCTTACTCGCTGCATCGGGCACTATGTGACTTCTGGCTGTTCCACAAAGTAAAAGTGACCATGAAACATAAATGTTTTTATATCTATTCAGGATGAAGTGGCCACAACAGTGCAATTAAAGACACTCAGGGAAGAGGATTTCCAGAGTGTTTTAAGGAGTATTAATGACAATGTGTCTTTTGCTGTAATATATTTTTGATAATATATAGACATATAGACAGATGCAGATAATTTTTTTAAGGAATTGATTCATGCAATTGGGGAGGCTAAAAAGTCTCAAAATTGAGCCAGTGAGATGGCTTAGCGGCATAAGCGCCTGCCTGGCAAGCGTGAGGTCCTGAGTTCGACTCCCGGTACCCACATAAGAAAAAAGGGCTGGTGATATTGCTCAGTAGCATGGGTGCCTGCTGGTGCACGAGGTCCTGAGTTTGACCCCTGGTAACCACAAAAAAAAAAAAAAAAGTCTCAAAATTTACAATTGGCAAATTGGAGACTCGGTGTATTTCAAATCCTAAGGCCATAAAAGCGTACGTCTCAGCTCAAGGGAAATCAGGCAAGAACAGCTCCTTCCTTATTGACTCGTCTCTTTGCTCTTTGGAAGTCTTCAACGGAGTGGTTGTGGTCCACCCACATAAATGAGTACAATCTACGTGACGGTGTCTACAATACCAATGTAAGTCTCATGAAAAAGCAACCTCGACAACGTACCTAGAATGAAGTTGACCAAATGCCCGGGCATCCAATGACCTAGCTAAGTTGACACATTAAATTAATCATCGCAGTGAGAAAGCGTAAGTGACTACCAAATCTATTTTGTCTGTCTCTATTTCTGTCTCTGTCTCTGTCTCTCTCTCTCTCCCCCATTCTTTCTTTCTCTGTCTCTATGTATATATCTTTCTATCTGTCTGGCCTTCTATCTTTTGTTACACCCAACATCCTGGATTCAGAAATTATCAATTAGTAATTTTATTGTCTTTGTAAACCCTGTATTAATAGAACCCTCTTCTACTAATTAAGAAAGAGGCAAAGTAGATCACTACATGTAATTGTCTAGAATGAGTAACAGAGGTAAAAAATGACTTTCATATTGATTCTTGAGGCTTTTCTTACTAACTTTTACACTTTCTTAGGTATAATTTTACTTATTCTTTGATCCATTTCTCTAAGACAAAATTCAACCTATTTTAATCTAACCCATACTGTGCTGCCAGATTAATCTCTCTAAAGCACTCTCTCTCACCAGGTCACTCTGTAAAAGCCCTCCATATTTCTCCCTTGGCCACAGCATAGAATCCATATTATCTATGTCACTTACTGCTAACCTTTTATATACACTATTATCTAGCCAAAGGAAAATACTTGCTTATACTTATTCATACATTGCTCTTATTCTATTCCTTTTATCTACAATGTAATTTCCTTCTTCCCAATTTTACACATTCAAAATCCTTCTGTTAGAACTCAATTATAATATTATTTCAGCTATCATGCTTTCCTCATTCAAAATATATTTTATAATAAGTTCTCTATATTTTGATATGCAGCATTCTCTTCTCATATCAACCAACTACTGTTGGACACCCCAGGGTTTGAACCCTGATCACCTTTTCAACTTTACACTCATTTATTTGGTGACCTCGTCAAACTTCGAAGCTTCAAATATACTCGCCAATGAATTACGAATTTATTTTTTCTACCTAGTGTCCCTGTCAGTATTCCAGTCTTATGATACTACTGGCTATATGGATATCTCCTTCAGAATGTTTAATAAACTTTGTCAATATAACATATCTAGATCCATGGTCTTCACTGAAATTGCTCCTCCCCATGTCGGGAGTGAGAACATCATCTTTGTGATTACTTGAGCCCAAAACTTAGTCTTTTACATGTTTTTCTCTCACAAAGCCTGTCTAATCTATCAATGAATTATTTTATCTTTACTTTCAAAGTTTATCCCAAATGAAATTCATTTCTCAGTAATACCATTACTATTACCTGGACTTAGCTACCACTATCTTCTTATCTGGATTTTTGCAACATCCTCCCAACAGCTCCTTAAGATCACTGTTCTTACCATTTGTCATACATAAAGCCAATATTCTCCAAAGATGTCCATGATCTGTCATTCCCATTACTTCTCCAACATCATATTGTACCCCTTTGGTCCTGGTTCATTCCAATCAATTTCAGTTATTTCCTTGATATTCCTCACATGTACCAAGCACACTTCCACAGAGGTATTCCCAGTGATGGGTTTCTCTAGCTAGAAAATTTTTCTTTAAGATATCATCATGATTAACTTCCTCACCTCTATGAATGCATTGCATATATACCACTTTTTCCATGAGGTGTCTCTGACCTATTTGCAACTGTCCCTATGCTACACTCTTGATCCCCTTATCTATTCTATTTTTATCTGTGGTATTTATTACCATTTAATGTACTCTATAACTTACTTATTCCATCTCTCTCCATCTGCACATACGATCTACAGTAGCAGGCATTTTAATGTGTTTGATCAAAGGTATATCTCAAATTTCTAGATTAATGTTGCATGCATGAGTCTTCACATTTTTAGCTGTCTCACACATTATACATATTTGTGTGTCATATTTCTCTTGTCAGTTTGAGGGTCTCCATTAGACAATCAGGATCTGTTTCAATTTTGTCAACCACATCTCCATCCATAATGTTCAGCATCTTATTTTGAAACTAAAAGACAAGGGTTAGTGCTATTTAGATACAAATAATGCAAATTCAGGCAAGGTTAGTTTTTTATGAAGCTAACTTTTTTTTAGTGTGTACTTATTTCACTGAAATGAGTATTTTTAAATAATTTTCTTTCCACACTTAATAAATAACTAAAACAAGGAAAGCAGAAAGCCATTGGGAAGCCAAATAGCATCTCCTGTTTACCCCTCTGTGGTACAAGATAGATGTTCATCCCTGCTCCTTTGCACATTAGCTTCATTTCTGTCTGCCTCTATCTCTCTATCTCTCCAATCTATACTGTTCTTTCCCCAATCCATCTTCATATTTCACTGGTTCTTCAAATTCCTAACAAAAGATGACCATCTGCAGCTTCCTACTTTAACTCTCCCTCAAAGAACACTTGACCCATTTCAGTTTCAGGGGCTTTGGTCTAGCTAATAAGAGCCATAAAAATTTAACATGTCAAATTTTATTCAGGCCTTTTCCTGACCATTTAAACAGCCCTTGATGCAGGTCCAAATCTCCTACTTCAGGAAACCTGCCTAGTTCAGCAGACTGCCAATGGAGTAACCAAGCTCACTCAAGCAAATAATAAAAGAAATCTTGACTAGGTTGAAGGATTCATTCTGACTAATTAAATCAATTCCCTTGTCCCATTCATCATTTATTCTCTTTAAATAGCTATGCCAATTTACTTTGTCTTACTATAAGATTTATAACCTTGAATGTTTATAGTAGAAAAGAAATGGAAAGGCAAGGCAAAAAGAAAGTTTCAGACTCAACAAGCAAGAAGTGTATCTGCTTGGTTTTCACTTATTGCAATGTAAAATCATTAGGCAATATATTGGGAGTGACCCTTTTTAAGAAAATCATGTGAACTAAATCCTCTCCTTTTCTTTCTTTTCATTCACGTCATTACTCCTCTGACTGTCAAAAATATATTAGATGACAGCTTTATACATAAGCTCTAGGGGAAAACATTATTTAACAAAAACCACACAAAATTTAAAGAGAGATTTCATGGATTTTACTATTTTTCATTTTCCATATCACATACTTTTTCTAAATAAAAAATAATGCTTAATAACTAGAGGCACCAATGGTGGAAACATTATTAATGTCACTACTTATCATGGTTTGAAGTATTTCATAGCTTACTTTCTCCTCTCTGTATACCGTCATACACTTTTAAAATATGGCTGTAATTTATTTGGCATACTCCTCATGGAGAAGAAGGATCCATGGCTCCTCTCTTTTAAGATGGGCAAGGGTGTGATGTCTTCGACCAAGAGACAATACTATGTGGCTTTCAAAGCTAGGTCATAAAATATCTACACAGCTCTCATTGTCTTTGGTAGAGCACTTACTTGGAGATCTGAGGAACTGTGCAAAACTGCCAGCTAGAATGGTCATGTAGATCCCCTAGTTGGCGTCCCTGCTAAGTCCATTCTTTTCCTACTTTGGGTGCTAAGGCTGTGACTAAAGAAACCATGTTGCAAGAGTATTCTCCAGCCCAAACTGTTGTGGTCTTCAGCTTTTTAAACCACATCCAATGAGTCATTCATATGCATACAAAAATGGTTGTAATTGTGTAATTCTAAATTGTGTGGTAATTTGTCACATAGGAACAAATAACTGGAGCACATATCAAAATATTAGCTGATTCTTTTGACTTCCACTAAAATAAAACATCTATAGCCAGTTATAATTTATATAGTATTGGGATAAACTTTACAATAAGATGTTAATGGATGATAACCAATCACAACCCTCTGAGTCTCTAGCTACCTCATTACATCAGCAGTGTGTGCTATGTAATCTCCTAAATTCCTTTTGCTTATGGCCTCTCTGGCACTCATGAGATGTGCCTTAACTTTGTCGCATGAATAACTATTGTGGCCTGTGAAAAGATATGATTTCACCTGCAAATATTTAGGTTTGAATCTTTCAATGATGCTATTAGATTGTTATCTCCATCAGTTCCCTCCAAGATTAACTCCATTCTAGGGATGGTATCAACTGACCATTCATCATTTCTTATTGGAGAAGTAGACATCTACAGCATCTCCTTAACTATTGTTTAAAATAAGGTATGTGATTTATTTGGATCAAAGTTCCAGATACTTTCTTACTCCACAGTAATTCAGAGAAGCAATACTTTCAGAACCATACTGACACAACTCAGTGGGTGGTACTTAAACTGGAAATATTTCTGGTGTTTTTCTTTGGGAGGTAAACAAAAAGGTGTTTAGGAAGTTTCAGAAGGCTCAAATTCACTTGAGCAATATTTTGTCATGACAAATTCTTTGGTCCATTATTACAAATAGCAATATATTGTCATTTTTTTCTTCCTTAAAGAAATACTCTGTATCCCAAGTTATTTGTTCATTTAATCAGATATTAGATAGATAGCTTAAGAATTTCTTTGTAGCTTTTTTTGGGGGGGTGGTTTGCAGGAGTCAGCACATCCAGAGTGCAATGGATAAGCCTCTCCCTAGGAAAACCACCTTTGTGATCATGGTGTCTCCCCTGCCAGATAAGTATCTTTCTAGCTTTTTAAATGTCCTTCCTAGTGAAAAACCACTGGGCCTTACTAAGAAAACCAGTGAGTGCAGGTCATTAGAGTCCAAATGGAAAAAGTGGGGCAGTTAACCAAGTTATATTAACCACCGAAGCTTAAATCTGTGTTTTTCTGAAAATCCTGAGCTAACCTTCACAGGACAGATTGCACATGTTGCTCTTTTGGAAGTAGAGAATGATGTTAGAATAACTATGGAATTATTTTGACTGAGAACATATTGAACCTTATCATTATCCAACCCCAGTGCTTTGACTAAAATGTAAAACACTTTTACCAAAGCATTGACGTTCGCATTAAGTAGCCCTGATTAGTCAAAGGGTGATTGTCGACCTTCCGTGCTTAAAGCATGTGCTGTTCCACACAGACAGAGGCTTTTCTACCACTCTTCTCTTGATGGTGCATAGTGGAGTTATGTATGCATGTCAGGAGGAGAACAGACCTTAATTTGGAATATTAAGTAGCATAGGAACATAAAAAGCCTTCATTAAAATATTAAAAGTTTCCTAAACCCAGAAGAGCTAAGAGATGTGTTCTTATGGGAGGAAAATTCCAACCTCAAGCTCCCCTCTTATCTCAGTTCCTGACATTTGTTAATAAGAAAGAACTTAGAAACTTAGAAAGTCACTTTTATCCAGTGGCTGTTAAAATGCTACTCGAAAATCAGCTCATACTTCATTTTTTGCAGAACACAACAGAAGGGTAAAATAAGCAGTCATTGTATGTCTGAAAATGCCAAGCCACAGATGTATGGCTCATTTTGTTAACTTGAACTAAGCCATAGGGGGGAAAGTGCCTTTATCACAATAATTTTCATGGATACATTGATAGCCTCATCAAAGTTTTGGTATTATAGCTATGTCAATGGACATACAGCTATGTCAGATTTTCAATCAATATTTGGGGAGCATCTGAAAATACTTGGAATGGAGGGCTTTGAGTATCCAATTTTGACTTAAAACATAAATCCACAAACTATCTGGAGACTAATTTTTATACAAGCTGTCAAAAGAATTTAGCAACTTCTATATTAAAGAAAATGTATTTCTGAATGCCTTTAAAATATGTGTAAAATGGGCCGGTGAGATGGCTCAGTGGCGTAAGCGCCTGCCTTGCAAGCGCGAGGGCCTGAGTTCAACTCCCGGAACCCACATACGAAAAAGGGGCCGGTGATATCGCTCAGAAGCACGGGTGCCTGTTGGCGCGCGAGGTCCTGAGGTCGACCCCCCGGTACCCACAAAAAAAAAAAACGTGTAAAATAAGTTTTGCTTCAGATACATATATTTTCCCCCTTTTGTAAGGTAATGTCATGAAGAAATTATAATTATTTAATAAACCACTGTTAAAAAATGGCCATAGCATTTATACATACCTAATTTTTGCATATTGTTATCTTAATGATTCTAAAGTCATGTCATGTTATGGGACCAGTAACTATACTTGGGAAGTGCTAATAAACTAGAAGTATTTATTTATTTAGTTAGTTAGTTAGTTATTTTTATTTATTTTTTAATATGCAGGTGCCAGTGGTCGAACTCAGGACCTTGCATTTGCCAGGCAGGCACTTGTGCCACTGAGCTATATCACCGGCCCAGAAGTATTGATTTAATATATACATTTTAAAAATATTTTATTTGGTTGGGAAGATTTTGATTAATAATCATGGGATGGAACAACAAAGGTTATTCCTCTAACAACCAGATTAGGAAAGAACTGATGAATTTGCAAAATAAAGAACACATAATTAGGAAACAAAGAAAGTAGTATGTGAAAATCAGTACATTGATTTTCTATGGGTACCATAGCCAAATATCACAGAGTGGCTTAAGCTATAGAAATTTATTCTCTCACAGATTTGAAGACTTGAAGTCCAAGATCAAGGGATAAGTTTGGATTCACTCTGAGGGCTCTCTCCTTGGCTGGTAGAAGGCTGCCTCTCACTGTGTTCTCCCACGTTTTTTCCTCTGCTTATATTTTAAGGCATCTCCCAGTGTGAAAATATCCTCTTATAAATACCACAGGCACATATAATACTGTCTGACGCTAAAGGCCGCATTTTAAACTCAGACACCTCTCTAAAGACCTTAGGCCAAAATACAGTCTGCTATACTGGTGGCTAGAGGTTCAACATACAAATTGCGGGGAGGACCACACAATTCAGTTTGCTGTCTTTAAGGTCTCAGAAATCCACATTGTTAAAATAGGGATTTTGTAAGAATAAAAAGAAATGAAAAATATATATATATATAGAAAATAGAGAGTTTGAGGTCTTTGGTTATCCAAAACCTAATAAATTTACAAAGTTTCAAGGAAATCATATGACCAGTAAAGAAGGTTCTTTATTAGCAGTATGAAGAACAAGTCCAGGGGCCAGTGAGATAGCTCAGCAGCATAAGCGCCTGCCTGGCAAGCGCAAGGTCCTGAGTTTGACTCCCGGTATCCACGTACGAATAAAGGGCTGGTGATATCACTCAGCGGCATGGGTGCCTACTGGCACGCGAGGTCATGAGGTCAACCCCCAGTATCCACAAAAAAAAAAAAAAGGAACAAGTCCATGGCATGGTTTTATACTATATAAATTAAGGATCACTCTGCTAGAAATGGGCTCTTTCAAAACGTACCTGAAAAAACGGAGAGGAAAATGTATGAACTTCAGCAAAACCAATTTTTATACATGGCCACATGTGGGATCTTAGGAAGAAAGGCAAAGTTACGTATTAATAACCAGCCTGAGCTTTACCAACTCCTTAAATTTCGTGGTGAAACTTGAATTCCAGTCCCTAGAATAACTGCATGTTCTAGTTTTCCCAGAACTGTCCCAACCAATTCCTGTGATTTATCAATATTATATCAAGTTACCGTGTCTCTGACTTCCAACATTATGCCAGTAAGAATGGTATTATCACACATCTATCACTGTAACTCCTTCTTCCCCAATGTGCATATATACCCACATATATAACAACTATTTGGGATTCAAAAGACCTGATTCCCAATCCTCGATAGACTCTCCCTTCTTACTACACTTGCTTATTCAAACTTTTCCCATTTCACAAATGAAAAGGACCTGAAAAAAACTTAAATTCTATGTGTACTAGTGATTTTCACATAAGTGAAATAAAATACACAGCACCCACAATTTAAACAGAAGTTTATTTGGCTATGGTTTAAGATGGTCCAGTCCATGATTAGCTGGCTCCAGTGCAGAACAGCATGGTGGAAGGGCATGACAGAGAAAAGTCCCTCAACCAATGGCAGCCAGGAAGCACTGAAAGAAAGGAGGAGCCAAGGACAAAAATATACCCTTCTGGTCACGTACATAGTGACCTATGTCCTCTGATCAGATCTCAGCTCCTAACAGCACATTCAACTATGGTTTCATCAATAGATTAATTCACTAATGAATACAGTACTTTCATGATCTAATTGCCTTCTAAAAGCCCAACTTGTGAATACCTGAGATGTTTAGGGGGGCATTATATTTAAACCATAACATTCCATGTCTGGCCCCCAAAAGTTCATATGTATGTCATCATGAAGAATGTGTTTAGTCCATTTCCAAGAATCATCAAGTCTTAACAATTCCAACATTGTTCAAAAGTCCAACTTCAAAGTCTTCTCTGAGTCTCAAGGAAAACTCTTAACTGTGAGCCTCTGTAAAATTTAAAATTAAAGTTAAATATTTCCAACATACAATGACACTAGTAAATATTTCTATTCCCAAAGGGAGGAAGAGTGGAATAGAAAGACATTGGAACAAAGCATGATTGAGACCAACAAAGCAAACATTAAATCCTGTAGCTCTGAATTCAGCATCTAGGGCATACAGTGATGAGATGTGAACTCCAAAGTACTGGGGCAGCTCTGTACCTATAGTCTGCTGGTGCAGTCCAAGTGGCCTGCAGGCTTCCTTGGAAGGTGTTCAATGTTCCCAGCATCTCCAAATTTTAGGGGTCTCTATGGCAGCTTTGGCTTCACTTTTATAGCTTCCTGCCTTGCCCTGTCTTGGGATCTTGGCAGGGACTGTGACCCTGTCGTGTCACACTGCCTCACCTCCAAAGCCTTCCTCACATGTCTTCACAGCTAGCACCATGTAGATCACACCAAAGTCTGCTGCTAACTTTGATAGTAGCTACAACCCCTTGGAATGTAACTACAGCAGCATCTGAGTGCTTAGATGTCTGAACTTGGGGATATTCTTTCCTTGGTGGCTCTGAGTTAGCAGAGTAGTATGAGGCATTTTCTCAAAGTAAAGTCTTTCAAAGGGGCTTACCATTAACCTTGCTCTGGTTGGGTTCTGGAAAATTCCTGAGATGCCCTGAAATTATCTTTGTTATCATCCCAATGCAAAATGTGGCTGCTTTTCAATGATGCTAATCTTTTCAGCAAACAAACTATCCTTAGCGCCAAATTTATACATGCCTCCTTTCTAGACAAGCTGCAAATAGGTCGTGATTTATGCTCCTGATTCTCACTATATATCTGGCAAAAATCAGCCAGAGGTATCCATGCCACAGCCTGGATATTGAGCTGCTTTGAAATTTTTTCTGCAATATTAGTCTGCCACCTTTATATTTAACTTCCTACAAAGTTTTAGGATATGGACAAAACATAAGCAAATTTTTTTGCCAGAATAGAACATGTGTAGCCTGTAAGTCAAGTTCCAATAGAGTCGTCATTCACAACTGAATCTTCATGAGTCTGGCGTTTACTGTCCACATTCCTAGCAGCATTCTGGTCTTCGAGTTCTGACCAGAATTGCCCATCAAGCACTGCTTATGCCATGGTAGGGCTTCTCTAGGCTGATCTCCAGACTTTTACAAATTCTTCTCACTAACCAGTTCCAAAAGCTTCTGGACCACAGAGCTAGGCACAGTCACACCAAAGACCCCACTCTTGGTAAGAATTTTCTGTATTAATCACTTTCCCATCATTGGAACTAAATACCTAGCAGTGGCAACTTAAAGGAAGATATGATTTTTGCTCAAGGAGTCAGAGCATTCAATCCATGCATATTTGGCTGGCTACTAGGCAGAAATGACAGGATAGAAGGGCATGGCACAAGAAAGCTGCTCAATTCATGGGAGCCAGGAAGCAGAGACAGAGAGGGGAGGAGGAACCAGGGACAAAAATATACTCTTCCAGTTCTCTTCTTCCAGTGACCTACCTTTCCACCAGGACCCACCTCCTAACAACACATTCAGTTATTAACTCATCAATCAATTCATTGATGAGTATAACAATCCCTTTTCCAGTCACCTTTTAAAACCCCTCTCTGAACCTTTGAGTCTTTTGGGTGACATTTTAGATCTAAACCATTCTTGATAATATAACCTAGATTCAGAAGACAAGGAGAAAATCTCCTATATTTTTCAAATTCTAAAATTTAATTGGGTTAGAGATAATATCAGAATTCTGGCCCCTATTTTGTCAGTTATTAATCCTGAAACTTTGCACACATTATTTAAACTGTTTCAGCGTTGCCTTCTTTATCCATGTTAAGAGAGTAGAATTGGTAGAAGAGCATAATGGCATCCTGCCTATTTCAGTTTTAAAAGTAATCAAGTGAAATACTGGCTAAGTATTTTAAAATTCTTTAAGTATCATCCACATGGTAATTACTGTTATATTTATCTTCAAGAAAGAAAGAAAGAAAGAAAGAAAGAAAGAAAGAAAGAAAGAAAGAAAGAGAGAAAGAAAGAAAGAAACAGGCAGCCTAATAATTAAGTAAGTAAGTTTGTTAAGGGTTTATCCATGTTGTTGGTGGCATTTGCTGAACTCCCATTTTGTTACCACCTAATACTACACATTTCACATTCTTGCTCTCGATGTTATGAAGATTCACATCAGTAAGGCAAAAGGAGAATAATTCAGTATATTGCAGAGTTAACAGTGTATGGCTGAAACTATAGAATTTCAAAGGTAAGGGTAAATTAAAATCACAAAATTACTCCATGTGCTTCCCAGTCACATTTGAATGAACAATTGAACATTTAAGTTATCAAATGTTGAACGTCCTGTGATTGTTAAAGAATCAAAATATGAGACAATGTTTTTTAACATAGGTGTGGATGTATGAGATATTACCTTAAAATAAAATATCCATTGTTTTTTAATGTTTCTATGTGTCTTTTCAGGAAAAAAATGTATAAAATGTGTTGTTTAGTGCCTCAAAATACTGTTGCATATGCCTAATCTTAAATCAGGTCAAAAATAAATTAATAAAATAGTAGATGGGCCTGTAGTTTCATACATGTTGTAGCAAACAAAATGATTTCTTTGCTTTATACTGCTAACTAGTATTCCATTGTGTATGTGTATAACATTTTCTTTGTCTATTTACTGATTGTCGAACACTTAACCTGATCTCATATCTTAGCTATTGTGAGTGGCAGTGCAACAAACGGAAGTGCAGATCATCTCTATGACATACTGATTTTCTGTCCTTTGGATACATACTCAGTAGTTGAATTGCTGGATAATATTTTTAATATTTGTGATAATTTTTTTTTATTTTTTTGGTAAACTGCCATACTGTTTCCCACAATAGCTCTACCAATTTACATTCCTAACAACACCATATAAGAGCTCCCTTATCTCCACATCCTTCTTCAAAAGTATATTTTGTTTTTTGATAATAGCCATTCTAACTTGGGTGAGGTGATATCTCATATTTTTTATTTGGATTTCCTTGAAGATTAGTGATGTTGGCATTTTGTAATACACTTTAGGCCATTTGTATGATTTCATTAGTAAAATGTGAGCCTTATGTACTCATAGGTGGGGTTTTGGGGTGGTGGCTAGATCTAGGATGTGTGATACTGAGATTAAGAGTTTGTGGTACTAAATTAGTCCACTTATTGGAATTTGCATAGTTCTGGGTGTGACTGAATGGATTTACTGAAGACAAAAGCCCCAACCTGGGTGTAGGTGGCACCATCCAAAAGGTTTGTAGCCTGTTTGGGATAAGGAGAAAGGCAGGCGCACTTCTGCTGCTGCTGCTGCTGCTGCTGCTGCTTGCTGCCTTCTGCCTGTCATACCACGAACTATTTGTCCTCTGTGATGCCCCTCTGCCATGCCACCCTGCCCTGGAGCAAGCCATCTATGTAAATCCTCTACAGATTGAGATGAAATAAATTTTTCCTCCTTTAAATTGTGAGTGTTGGGTATTTTGTATCAGCAATGAGAAAAGTAAGACAGATTCTAAGTAAAGTAAGTCAGACAATTACAAAATTATATGATCCAGGGCCAGTGAGATGGCTCAGGAGCGTAAGCGCCTGCCTGGCAAGCGCGAGGGCCCCAGTTTGACTCCCGGAACCCACATACGAAAAAAGGGCCAGTGATATCGCTCAGCGGCAGGGGCGCCTGCTGGCACGCGAGGTCCTGAGATCAACCCCTGGTACCCACAAAAAAAAAAAAAAATTATATGATCCAAACATTTAATCTAAAAATTTGAGTTCATAGAGGTACATAGTGGCCACCTAAGCCTTGCTGGGATGTTACTAGGGAGGTGGAAGGAGGAAATATTGGTCAGAGGAGACATGATTACAGTTAGAGAGAAGAAATAAATCTTAGGGGGCTATTGTATGGCAAGGTGACTATAGTTTACATAGTATATTCCTAAGAAATACAAAGATATCAGCTATTATGTGCTATCACTACAAAAATGATAGATATGTGAGAAAATATATTTGTGGAGTCCACCTCTCTATCCACCCTGCAGT
This sequence comes from Erethizon dorsatum, assembly GCA_028451465.1. Lineage (NCBI taxonomy): Eukaryota > Metazoa > Chordata > Mammalia > Rodentia > Erethizontidae > Erethizon > Erethizon dorsatum. The sequence goes on from CM051823.1 coordinate 33,573,649, forward strand.
ATACTTCAGCTGCCTAAATATTTCTCAGACTTCTCAACTTAACATTTTGTTCATACATTTCATCCTTCTGCTCCACATCACCATTACTGCTATATTTTTTCACCTGTATTTTTTTCTGTATTAGGTAACTGATCTCACCACTTGCCAGGTCAAGTAAGCCAAAAAAGTGAACTACTTTATTCTACTTTATCCCCACATTTTCAAATTTTGATATGTCCTATGACTGCTACTTATCTAATTCTCTCATTGATCTTCTCTTCCCCATGCCCAGGGTTGCCATTTCAGCTCATACTTCACCTTTATATTTAACAAACTGAAGTAATTTAGTTCCCTTTCTAGTCTACCTTGTCCATGAATAACCTTTCTAAAATTAATATTATCATTAGATATTCTAAAGGGAACATCTTCAACGACATTAAATTATCACTAAGATACATGCTATGAGGCCTTTTAAAATATATCCCCTTCGTAATTCTCCCCAGCACTCAGTTTCTCCCAATTTGTGGTACTAATAACCTGGAGCAATTTATTCTTGTGTTTATAAGCCTGACCCTCGTCATGTATCTCAGGTGATCTACATGTTTCCTTATGCACACAAATACACATCCATACAGACACATGCACTCACACAGTGGGCAAAGACAGACTGTAACTAGAAGGAGTTGAATTTTAATCCTGGCTACATTACTTACTAGCTATGTAAATTTTGGCAAGTGAACTAAACTCTCTTAGCATGGTCCCTTTTTTCTGAATATTGATCTGCTTTTGTAAAACCATAGTACTATTAGGTTCTAGGACTTATGACAGGAGTAGAGGAGGGCAGGTAACTTAAACATTTGGGCGCATAGCATTTAGTAAATATCGGTGAGAGCTCAATTTAAGAACTATCACCCATCATCTGAAAATTCTTCCTTTCTCACTCCACCCTTCATGCTTGCACTACATCCTCCTTCGGCCTTTACTACAGCAGCTGTAGTGCAGAATGCGCTTATTGCCTTACATCTGTCCTCACTTGCTTTTGACTATCTTCGCCTTATTTAAATGACTCTTTATTCATCTTTTAAACCCCAGATCTAGCATGTAACAGATTGGATGTCTGAGTGAGCTCAGAAACAGGTGGTAGGAAAAGTTTCCAGGTGAAAAGGAAACATTACACGTGTACTTGGGATGCATGTCATATATTCTCCTGGTATTAAATAAAACAGACTGAAGAAAATAGACTGAGCTTGAATCTTTCTCAACACTCTTTAAAAAATATTCTAGACAGCATGACACTCATTCGTCTTCAATTAGTGATTTTTTATTTCTTCCTGGAGCTCTCCCCAGATGTATAAAATGACTTTGGTTGGCCAGTTTTACAGAGTAAGTGCCAGAACCAGCTCTCCAGATGGTATTGAATTTGTCAATAATAACAGCATGGAAGTGTTGATGCTGTCTTTCATTTTGTTATACCTGATGAACCAAAAAAAAAAAAAAAAAAAAAAAATGAGAGAATGTCAACTCTACCCTACTGTGTCCTGATTCTTTCAAGTGCACACTTTACAAGAAATGGGCCAAGCACTGAAACAAGGATATGCTTGCTTCAAGGATTACCGGCCGGTCATTGAAATATTTTATTTTTTGCCAAGAAATATCCCTTTTTATTTCTCCATTATGGTATTAATAATGAGGAAATATATCCAAAAGAAATTGAGAGGTGTAAAATAAATTTCAATGAATGCAATGTACCATTTTAAATATTATTGACTTAAACAAGCTGTTCAAAATCACTTAAGTGATACACATTTACATATCACCCAGGGCTTCCATGTAAGAGTAACCAAACTCTTACAGAGCAGAAGGGAGATCTGTGACATCAAGATTTTACCTCTTTCAAGATTCCTTTTTGTCCTGTCTCCTTGCTACCACATATACTATAATTGCTAAAGTCAGATTGTACCATCTGAGAATAAGTAACAATTAATTTTAACTAACAATTAATTTCATAGTGGAGTTTCTTCCAACCCTACTATCTCCTGATCAACACAGTGATTTAAAGTTGGCCGGCAGAATAGATGATGTCCAGGCTTGAGTATTCTATACTCCTAAGGTCATATTAAAATTGATAGTGACTATCCATGTCAATTAGAGAAGAAATAGAGAGTAGAAAAATTTGAAAGAATTTAAGAAATAAATAAAAAAGTAAGAACTATGAGAAAGTGGCATTATGAATAAGTAGAAGCCAGGAGGTAGAAATAGAAAGCAAGAAGTGGACACAAATTAAAACAGAAAAATAAATGGAATAATAGAGGGACTAGAATAGGGAACAACAGACACTGACCTCTGATAATATCACCAAAAATTCCTGGAGACCCATATAGAACTCCTGAGGTCCAGAGATTTGGTTGTTGAAGTAAATTCTTGCACTTTCTTCTCCTCTTGTAAACTTCCAGTGAACTCTCATTGGAAATGGAGATCAAAACACTTTGGTTTCATAACACCTGTAAGTACTTTCGTAATGCACTGGGGAAACACAGAGAAGATGTGTGTCCTTGTGCTAGTTAGAATTTATAAGTCAAGTTTTCTGTGGAATCTAACCAGAATCAGAAATTTTGATGCTCAGAACTACTTTATGGTGCTCCACCTCTTTCCTCTTACTGTTAAGATGGTGTTAACTCCACCTTTTCCTCATAATGTGACAATACACCCCAATAGTATTTGGTTTACCAGAAAAATATGACTTAGTAAAATAATGCCTCTTAGCTCTGTTAAATTACCCTTTCACTTCATTAAAATAAATCAAAATAAATATTTTAAATCAATAACTATAAAAATATACTTCAAACCAAAACATAAATGAAAGAAGATATTGTCTTTCTAACATACCTTTCCCAACCGGTATCTGTTCTTCTGTAACTTTTAGACTTTCTATCTAGACTTTCTGTAATTTTCTGTCTTTACACCATGGAAAGAAGGATGTCCAAAGAAGGATTTCTTTCATTTTTCCCTGAGTAATGCTTCTAGAGGTTTAAAAACTGTAGCCCTTGACCACTACCTATGCACAAAACCATTTTTGCCATATACTATTGGCCAAAGTAGTTATTGAGCTTGCCCTGATTAGAGGAGAAACTGATTTCCCTGCTTTATGTGAGTGACACATATTACATCACACAAGAGCACATTGGGACAATGAGATTGTAGTCATTTTGGACCATACAATCCTCCAGTCTCCAAAAATTAGAAAAAAGTGCAGAAATATTTTACAAAATATTTTCCACATCTTTTCTATTTTTATACTACTAGCACAATACTTGGTATACAGTGGATATTTTCATATGAGTACATTTTTTCTCCAAGTAAACTTTGAGAGATTTCTAGTACCATCAAAAAGTATAAAGAGGAAGCATTGCCAGGTGTGGTGGTGCATGCCTGTAATCCCAGACTCGGGAGGCTGAGGCAGGAGAATTGCCACAAGTTCAAGGCCAGCCTGAATTACATAGTGAGACCCTAACTCAAAACAAAAGAATGAACAAAAAAAAGTAGGCATAATGGTTTTTTTGGGGGGTTGGCTACAGACAAAAAAATAATACCTCAAAAAGCTGGCTTAAATTTTCATGTGCAATAAGGTTATTATGTGCTCTATATTTTTCTTTATGAAACATGATGAGGAAATTTCAATTCTGGGATCACCACCTTATGAAAGACCCAACTGATGAATGTATTTTCATTATTGTATGATCAAATTTGATCTCTGGATGTGGATAATGCATATGCTTAACCTGAGTTTGATTTGTCTTTCTCCAAAAGATGCATAAAATTTATTTTTAAAAGGTTCCTATAGCAGTTCAGCAGGCAAGTTTGTGTTCAGGAAAATAAACAAACAAAAAACAGCCTCCAACATCCTAGACAAAGAGCCTCCTTTCGATTGTTGCCAAGGAGATCTCACTGGAAGCCTCCCTCTGTGCTCAGCACGCATTGGCTCATATTCGTCACTATTGACAGTTTCGTATGTGTCACTGTCCAGTGAAAATCCTATCCGTTACTATTAATAAGCTATCCTTGGCCATATTGATTAGTTGCTTATCTGAGTTGTACAGGCAACAACCTTCCTGCTTGTTTCAGAAGCCTCCTATTAGTCAGAGTAGTACCCCTAACTCTTTGCTCCCTATCTTCACAACTTTAAGTACACAAAGCTTCGACCTTAGATATGCTCTTTGTACCTCTGATTTAGCACTCAATCGAGATATTTTATTTTACCTTCTCACTGTATTAACTCTCAGGCAGCCAAACTCTGTTGCATCCACACTGTTAGCATGGATTCCTTCCCTAATCTAAAACTGCCAGAAACATCCTAAATTAAAGTGAAATCACTCTAAAATTATACGCACAGAAAGAATTTTTATAACTACTCACTGAAATACCCTGTTTTCTACATGATCTAGCTCCATTTCCTGAAAACAATGACATTAGATAAATGGAACTAGAAAAAAAGCTATTAGACGTGGTCCAGTAAATCAGCTTTATAACACATACATTGTTAGGCGAGAAAGGAGGAGATTGTATCTATCTTAGTCATTAACTATGCTCAAAAGTTCAAATTTTTTTGAAACTTCTCAGAGAATTGGCAAGTTGAGCCTACCAGGAACTTATTTCACTGATATTTCGACGTAAAAAGTACTTCATCCTTGAGAATGTAGCATTCTAAGTTTAAGAATGATGCCAATTTAGAAGGAAGAGACAATTATGAATAGGTGCTTTATCCTTCAGCCCAATCTCGTGACCTCACATTTCCATTCCATGAAAATGGACCTCAAGGAAAAAAAAATGCGTTTGCACCAAAATCTCAATGAAAGATTAGAACCATGAAGTGTCCACTCTAGCTGTTTATGTCCAGAACTTGAATTTCAGCATTCAACCAAGGTGGAAGTAATGACTTCTCTTTCCTTCAAGCCTAAACAAAATGGCCACATGGAGCTAGATCTGCATCAACAACAACTAGTTTTGCCAAAGTAGAGTAGATTCCATTCAATACAGCATGGACATCACTCAGTCTCAGTGACAATCATCAAAAGACCCTGGCTGTGTCAGCTTTCGTAAAGTTTCTTTGCAGGGTTAGGTGGGCTCTCTTCTAGCAGCCTGAATTATCCTAAGTATGTGTAGTAAGAAGGAAGGAAAGTTTAACAGTTATACCAGATGTCAAAATAATTGGGGGAAGGTTTGAGAGGAGCTGAAATTCCCATGATAACAAACTGAGAAAAAAACAAAACAAAATATTATTTGTTATTTTTAAACTTAGTCTATTCTGTTTTATTCATAGAAATAATCTGGGAAAACAGCAAGAGATTAATTAACGAGTGAAATGTAGAAAAGCCCCAGCAGTGTGGATGGTAAATGGACATTTGGAAAGGACACAGCACAAGTCTCCCTTGACTTCACCTGCCGTTCACATAGTGGCAGTGGGGTCATTGCCAATCTTCACCAGGTGAAATCATGCGAATAGACTGTGCATACAGGACACTGTCCAGCCACAGGGTGAAAGCCAAATGTTGACTTTCCCACTTCTACTTTTTTGCGATCACTTTCCTGCCCATTTTCACCTTTCTTTTATCTGTTTTTAAATATGAAAGATAGTGGATAAAACCTTTAACCTGAGTCTTCACACCAAGTAGATCTGATATATACAGGATAGAGAAATCAGGATTTTAAAAAATTTCCATGCATAAAATTAGAAGAAAAAGGTTCCGGCAGCTCATTCAGCTCAAGTTGCAGTTTCTTATTTAGGATGCTATTATAGCTTCTTTGCCAGAATGTTGATTTCTAGATTTGTTCACTGTTAGCGATTCACCATAAAATTCAAGAAGTGTGTCGTGTGAGATTTCATCAAATATAAGAGTTAATCAGATTCTTTAAATTTTTTGCATACAGTTTCTTAAAATAACACATACTATCCTTAAAAATATGAGTTCCAAAATATGATCAAAGCAAAAATAACCTGTTCCCTACAGAAAACAAAAGCACCAGGAAGTATCTTTCTAACTTATATAAACAAAGATAAATAGGTGAATTTTGTACACTTTTTTTTTTTAAATGCTCTTAGTCAGGAAATATTTTATACAATTTTTATCAGGACCATCTTTTAAAAAGGTATTTCCTCAAGACAAATAAATCTCATGTTACAACTGGCATGGATATGTTATGTAAAATTGAATTATGTTAGCCAGCATTCTTCTAATGGCCATTTTTTCATATCACCCATTTTTCTACAATAATATTAGAAAATAATTAATACCTTCAGGACGAGAATCTGAACTTTATGCAAATACAGATTAGAGAAGTCCAAATTATTTTTTAATGAGCTATATGTATTATGTCTCCCTATCTAGAGTTCATCTGGACAGTGGTATTAAATAAGCTTACAGTTAATTAAGCGTATTATAACTATTCCTGGCTTCTTCCTTTATTAGTATGAACCTGCCAGCTCAGAGGCACTCAGCAAACATGGAAATACTTTATCAACACCCTACTCCAAAACACCTTGAAATATTTCAATCCTCTTGGGATAATTCTAGAATCTCAAACCTATTGGATCCTTTTTGAAATCCATTACTTTTCTATTTCTATAAATATGAATTGCAGGAATAGCAGAGGCTTTCTGTGTAGATGTTGATTTATATTAATAAACGCTATAGTCAAATAATTGCTCTCCAGCATATGCACATAGGAAGTAGGATATCTCTTGCTACAGAGATATTGGTTCAGGCGGCAGATTAAAAGAGCAGATTTACTTCGCATTTTAGTGTGCTAAATTGAATACAAGTCATAATAGAAAATCTCCACGTGCAAATGAAATCAGAAAAGCTTTTCTAATTTTCAGGAAGTGCATGAGAAAATCACTCTCAGTTAAAAAAAATCTGCAGACTACTCGTTAATAGCTGCTCACATTTTGGTAGTACCCAAACTAATTTAACTTTTACCTACTCAGATGTTGTGTTAGAAGAGCAAACCCTGCTATAACTAACCCTATTAAAGTCTAATCCAAATTTGAAAGAATAATCAATTGCATGAGATAATCCTATGGAAATAAAATACCTGAATATCAAGAGAAAAGCAATTGACATTTATTTTCTATTATGAACTCAGCAGGCAAAGAAAAAAGAGCAGAGTCAAGCTGTATTTTCCTTGGGTCTAGTTAGTATTCTGTTATATGCCCGAAGGCCATATTTCCACAGATGTGGCGAAATCCTTTATAGGAGAATGACTTGACATTTGAAGAGTTTTTCCCAGTCTCTTCCATGTGATTCTGTGATGAAGCAACAAACTCAGGCACCCTGGACAGAAAACGGAATATCAAAAAGGCAATGGATTTTGGATTCAAACAAACTAGACATTAAATACAAGCATTGCCATTCACTACGTGAATTACTTTGAAAAATCAGTTAAAGTATCCTCAACCTCAGTTCTTTCTACATTAAAGAGAATTCACAACACAGAGCTATTGAAGGGAAAGTACCCAGCAGTTTTTCTGAAACATAATAGACGCTCCATAATTATTTTTCCACCTATCTCCTTTTCTTCAGGCACTGTCTCCACTCTCTAATTTTCTAAGCTATCAGCTGGTGCTCAGTACTTTGGGTTGCTTCATAGGATTTCTTTTTATCTTTAGTCTTATACTCTACTTTATTACTAAATGTTCACCAATTTGGCCACATACCTTATCTTTCAAAATACCTTGAGACTTTCGTTTCTCCCCATGTCATTCCTTTCCTCCTCTTGATCTAAGAGAAGAACAGAGCAACAGTCAAATAGAATCAACGTAGCAAGGCTGATATACTACAAGGTGGAAACAATAAAGGGATCACATAGACAGCTGGACCCAGGTAAACGTAAGTCTGTCTCTATTAAATGGCTTTTCTTGCAAAATATTTTTCTTAGAATTCTTTGTGTGTAATAGGCTTTTTCCTTATTGAAAGAGGAATCGTTTTCCATCCCCACAACCCCAGAGGAAGAGTCCAGGGAGAAGGAACTACAGAGCAGGTTATTAAGCCCTGCCCCTTGTTTATGGCAGGGTAGTTCTCCCGATGCATATGAAATACAGCATTATTCTCCATAGTGCTGAACACATGTGCTTTTTGGAGTCAAATGAGTAAATTATTCTTCTCAGGAAATGGTATCTGTGCAGACTCACATGGTGTGGTCAATATGGGGTCCAATTGCTGTATGAGACAAACAGAAACTTTAGATATTCATTTCTGTCCACATACTATTACACTATACCTTCAGGAGTTACACAAATGTAGGCTAGTTTCTTGAGTTACATGCAAAGCAGTTTACAGAATTATAAAAGACAATTTTATAACCTTACTAAAAGCATCAAGATTTAGTACCTCATAAAAACAGACTTCAAAAAATGGGTATAAAAAATGGGTGTAAATTATTTGTTTGTATAATTTACGAGAGCTTTCCTAGATTACCCATTCAGACAATTATTTATGAATACTAATTTTTGATGAGCCAGTCTAGTAGGCTGAATAATGGCTTCCCAAAATATTCGCATTCTAATACCTGGAACCTGTGAATGCTCATGTGTGACAACAGGAATGTTGCTAATGTGATAAAATTAAGGATCTTGAATTAGGACAAATACCTTGCATGATCAGACGGACTGTAACTGTAATCACCGGTGTCATTATACGAGGCATGCAGAGAGAAGAAGACAGAAGAAGAGAATGTGATGTGAGGATGTTTCAGAATTTCCATTTAGAAGAAAGGATCTTGGGCCAAGGAATATAATGTTGCTTCAGAAGTAGGAAGAGGCCAAAGGGCACATTCTCCCCAAGGGCCCCTAGGGTGTACAACCTTGCTAATATCTTAGTTTCAGCCCAATGAAATCCAATTTGACAGACTGGCTTCCGTAAGTAGAATACATTTCTGTTGTTTTAATCCAATAAACTTGTTGCAATTTGTGATAGCAAGCACAGGAAACCAAAAGCCAGAAAAGTTCTAAGCAATGAAGTCAGAAGTGTTTTAACCAAATAGAAACTTGCTGAGAATCAAATATTGGGGGCTGTGAACAAGAACTAAGCATTCCCCAAATTCCCCAACTTTGGTCAGGTACACCCACTGCCATAGATTAGCCTCTTTCACTGCCTCTTTCACAAGACTGTGAAGCATAACAACTTAGTTGTCATTCTTACCTACAAAATAGAAAGCCCAGGAGAGCAGGATCCACCTGCCTTGTTCATCTTGCTGTCCCCGAAGTGGAGAGCAATGACTGATACACAGTAGCATCAATCTGCATTTGTTGAAAGATGAAAAAGTGAGTAATAAAATAAAAATATAAATAATAACATTATTTGAGAATGATGCCACAAAAGGGAAGAACAAGTTAAAGCAACACAGAAATAGATTATTTCATACACTTACCAAATTGCTGGTCAGAGTAAAAAAGAAAAATCAACTGAGTTAAGGGATTATTTCATTTTTTTCCTTACTCATCATTTGCTAAATTTTAAGAAACAAAGCATAAAATGGCAGCTAAGATAAAACGAAAGTTTTGTATAATTCATAAACTTTTAAAGAGATCTTTATTTATCATAAAATGTAAGCATTCATAGATAAGTGTAAGACAAAACAAAATCATTGAAAGCAAACCACTTATTTCATTTTATGTTATATTTAAAATGCATTTAATTGTGCAATATGTAGTACAGATAGCATTACACTATTATATTGCTATTATAAAATCTAAACAATGAAAATTACATATACAATGATATTAACATTTTATACAGTAAAGAATTGATAACCAGGGCCAGTGAGATAGCTCAGCGGCATAAGCATCTGCCTGGCAAGCGCGAGGTCCTGAGTTCGGTTCCTGGTACCCACATAAAGAAAAAAAAATTGATAACCAAATTCAAGAAGGAATTAATGTCTTTTGTAATTCAAGCAATTTATAGAAGCCAAATGGGTTTACTCCCTTTCTCGACACAAAAACAACGAACAGCACTCAGCAAAGCTTTCTTCTCTTTGCAAATCAGCATTTCTCTTTAGAGCACACTTGTACACTAAAAATGTGAGATTCTATTTTGACAGTACCTAAATTACTTGTGTCATAGGGTTCTTTGTCTAATTACTTCTGTCCTACAAGTATTCATATGGGTCAGTCAAGATGGGTAGGTTTTCTCCCTCCAATCATTCTAACCTAATGTATGTGAAAACCTCATGCTTTTTTCTTTTTTTTTTTTTTAGTATATGTGCTGCTGAAGCGAGCATACCTCATGCTTCTAAAAGATGTCACCATTCCTATTTACATCTAAATTATAGCCAGGCTCATAGAAATCTATCCCAAACTAAATTCTTCCATAAAATGGAAGTGTATACCCTGGGATATTGTGCACTAGTTAATCTCAAAGCAAAATGTGGATCCGAAACATTTTTCAAAAATTCATCTGAGCAGTTTTGTGCAACTGTTCAAACTAGTATGCTAATAAGAAAAATCAGATAATATTTATTCAGAAGGGAAATTCACTTTCATAATGACACATATTTCAGAAGTTCCCCATGTAGATAAATATTATTTTCCTCATATTTATATTCTCTTTTAAAAACTTTGTTCTGTGTCACTGAGTTCCTCTCTAGTTTGGAACCCATATGTGAATATGTAAATAAACTTCAGCAACAGAGTCATTCACTGGAAATCCATACTAATACTGACACTAATGACTTCAGTATTTTACAAAGAACTTATCAGAATCAATATGCAGCAATACATAGTATAGGAAAAGGCCAAAGGAAAAAATTCCTAACTGGAATGTTAACACAGTGAACAATTCACTATCAAAAAGATGTAAGTCTAAATAATGTAAATTCTCTCTTGCAAATAAGATATAAAAGTACACCTGCTTCTGTCTCAGCATAACTAAAGTTGAATTTGAAAATATTTTATGAACAGAATTAAATTTCAAACATTTTCAATACTCCTCAAATAATAATTAAAAAATATAAATGAAGGCAGTTTTAAAGGTTTGTATTTCATGTTTTAAATGTAGATTCAAAGATCTTACTTTTTATTTCAGAAGTTTGCCCAATTGGCTCAATATCCCTAAAAAGGAAACATCAGTTTGTCCTAAAGTATACTACAAATATTTTGTGAAATCAAATGATGTTTCAAATATTTTAGATAAAAATTTCATTATTAACCATTCAAGATAATTCTATAGCCATATAGCCCTTATTCTAACATGCACATGTTTTTCATGTTTTAACATTCCTAAATTGTGTGCAGTTTATATTCAGTGACATTTCACAATTAGACAACATTTTCTCATTTTCATTATTTTTGGTACTACAATATAATTGTGCATGTGACAACAAATGTTATTTTAGATTGATGAAATATAGTAAGTTATTTAGCATATAAAATAAGACAAATACATATTTTAGTTTATTCATTATGTCATATAATATAGAGAAAAAGTAACCATAATGTAGTATTAATGTTAAGAAATTATAACCTAGTATTATGGATTAAGAAATCTAAATTAATACTAGGGACTTTTGGGTACAGTTTAAGATTGGCTTACAGGAGAAAGTAATTGAATATAAATGTGAAAGACATGCTCTAGGGCAATATCTACACCTGTATAGTCATTAAATCTGAAAGCACAGTCCCATATATTAGAAAGGAAATAAAGTATTTAGACTTTCTTTTGGTCGCCAAAACAATTTCACAGATTAACATTCCCTGCAGGTCTAAAAATTTTATTAGCACTTATTGTGTATCTACGAGAAGTATATGGTCTACTGCAAAATAAGTATGATTGCTATAACACCAAAAAATAGACAGGCATCAATGTAAGTCAGAAGACTCTAGATGATCACAGACAGATGAAGCTTATCACAGACCTATGTTTAACTCTTCCTGACCCACAGGGCCTCACGTCCCCAGTCCACCTGGTTAGGGCGTTGCTCCTGAAGTGCTGTCGACACCTGCAATAGCTCATTCCTGAATGTCTATTGGTCATTAACACTCTGGGATACAACAACCTGTAAAATCAATTAGCCATTGATAAATGAATCGCTAAGAAGCAATACACATTTTGATTAAGAGCAAGAAAATGTGGCAAATATTATAAATGTTCATATCACATTGTAATAGTAATCGGTTAGTTCAGGTAAGACTTATTAATGAGTGATATCAGTGAAGGATGAGTGAGGAGACAGTTTGAAATACATTCAGAGATCATAGGATAGGCCCAAGTAATCAAGATCTGCCCCTGCAAAGGAAAGAAAAAAAACCACAGAATGTAACTGATTTGGGTGGTTATCTGCTAAAATATCTTGCTTTGGGGTTAAAAAAAAAGAAGCAAATCCTATTCCCACTCTAGTGCATCATGGTAATAATGACTTGAATTATATTTCCATTAAGAGCATCTCTTTACAGGAAGATAGAAAGGCATATTTAAATGTTAAAAATGATTAAACTTATAAGATAAGAAAGTGAGGATTAAAAATACTTTCTTCTTTCTTTTATGGGAAAGAGAAGAAATCCAAGCCAATTTGGAGCTTGTGAAGAGATTGTTAAAAAACAATCCCTCATTTTGAACAAGGACTCCATAAACATAGCTGCGCTGCTGAACACTTCGCACGCGTAGCTCTGCCAGACTTCTGTGGTCTTCAGTCTGTCTGGCACCTCTCATGTGCACACAGACTGTTTCGAAAGGAAATTTGCAAAATAAAGAAAGATCAAAGTACATTTAAATATGTGGATGAGGCTGAAGGATCTGTCAGTGGAAAAGATCTCTAAGATAGAAAGTGATCTCTAAACAATAGTTACTGTTCACCAACAGAACCCAAATAAAATGTCATTTTGGTCCAGAAGATGAAGCTGAGGCATATTTGCAATTAAGTTTGTATTACAAGCTTCCTAATTAAGTTACAACTTCATATTTTTATAGTAACTCTTTCTAATCCATTTCTTGTAGAATAAAACCACACAATTGGAGGACAAATTTATTAAGAGCCCAAATGTTCCAAATAGCTCAGACCTTGGAACTCACCTAATAAAATTTCCTCATGTTGCAGATGAGGAAACTAAGATCTATGGAAGGGAAAGTCACTTTCCAAAGATTATAAGATCTTTCATCTTTCATCTGAAAGGGCTCTCCTTGCTCCTTCCCCCAATATCATGATACCTCACCCTCAAAGCACAGTAAAGAGACAGTGAATGTGAGTGAATGATGTACCATACATCATACTTGAGTTTTGGCAGTATATCACTATTTTTTAAAGGCATAGCTATGTGAGTTACTAAAGACTGACAGTACTATTTCAGTAAAGTTTCTTGTTCACATGAAACCATTACAAAGTGTAGTAAGAGATAGAACAAATTTGATTTTTAAGTTGACTTTTTGTGCTTAGAGCATGTGTTGAGGGAAAATGTTCTGACAGTTCAAGCTTACTCAAGCTTAATGACAGATCTAAATTGGAGTTTGGAGATAAAAGAAATTCTTTAGTGATGCCTCAGTTGTCATTGATTGCTATGAGCAATTTTAAAGCTATTCAAGACAAGAATTGCCAGGTTGGTTCTGAAAGGGGAGAAAGTGGTACATAAGATTAGAGGCTGGTACAAATGCTACCTTGGTTTAAAAAGAGAGAGGACAGTTTTGTATCACATACATAGGTGACAGTCATGACTACATATAGACATTTATCAGCAGGAAATGACTCATGAGTGTTTGGGGTAGTGTTGGCATCAGCTGTGCTCCAGAAGGTGACAATGAGAGGCAGCTTCCCTTGTAAAGATCACCTGGAGGAAGAAAGTTGGGGCTGGGGCAGGCACTTGTTAAAGCTGAAAGCTAATAAAAAAATATTAAAGAAACTCCCTTCATAAATTACAAAATATCATCCTCCAACTTACTGAAGATGTTTGAATTAAAAAGATATGGAGTCTATTTTGAGAAATTCAGTGGCATCAAATGGAAAATGAAAGCATCTCCAATTCTGCATACACACTGAAGCCTTTATGCCCCATTTGCACTGCGTGTATGGAATCCCATAATGAGTTCCTACCTATTGAGTCCAGATGAATGGTGACTATCAGAGTGTTCTATTTATAACTGATCTTTAAAGCTTCTTTCTCTCTAGGATTTTGTTCCTATCAAACATACTAATTCCTCAAGACAATTGATGTGCTTTCCCCTAAATATGCTAATCATTTCATGCATTTAAAGGTAGGAGCAAGAAATAGAAAAATTCAGCCAGCCCCAGGATTTTTTTTACATAAGTAATTTTGTCTACAGCTTGGACAAACACCTCTAGAAAAAATATATTGCCCTTATTAACATTTTCATCCAGTCTCATGTCCTCCTTATTTTCACTGACTCTTCTGTGCATTTTCACACCCAGTGCCTTTACAAAAATGAAACCATCCAGCTGTCTGAAGTGCCTTTTTAAATATTTTTACCTCATATATATGATCCATTTCTTTATGATCTAACTCCAGCATCACTTTAATGATTGGAAACCCACCTGTCAGAGAGAAATATATATTCTCACATCTGTATTTCTATAGCACACACTTCCAACATATAGCAATATCACACATAAATTTATTTGCCCTTTTCCTACACTATAAGATAGGGAATGCCCTATAACATATTATTTGTCCCAGTATAAGCATCAATATTTAGTAAATTGACTATTACATAGAAAACACTTCAATACATTTGTGGAAGGCAGGTATGGTGTTTTGCATGCTTATAATCCCAACATTTTGGGAGGCTGAGGCAGGAGGATTACAAGTTTGAGTCCAGCCTGGAAAACTCAGTGACTTAGCCCTTCAATACCTAGTGCACCACTTTTGGAACAACCCTAACAACAGAACATAATATAATTATTCTCTTCAAGTTCTTGTTCCTTGAATTTTTCTAGGTAACATATATGAATTTCATACAAAAATACAAGAAATTGCGATCTTTGATGCAATTAGGTGAATGAGACCCTGTCTCAACATAAAACATAAAAAGGGCTGAGTGTTTAGCTCAGAAAAGGCTTGGGTTCAATCCCCAGTATCATAAAATATGTTGCATGATTGAGTTAAAAATAGCTTATGAAAAGGATTATATATTTATTTTCTCCCTATAGAAATTACAAAAGAATACAGTTATAGGCAACCCAGCCAATAAGTTTTTCTTTTACATATTTCACAAAAATTGATATTTCGTAAGGCGTATACCCTAATACGCCTTACGAAAAATGTCCAGTGTATGTATTTCACCTAAGTATTCATTTTTAATAAAGGAAATTACACAGCAATTTTAAGAATGTTTGTGTAATGAGACATAACATTTCTCCCTTTATTTTGCAGCAGTCTAGAGGAATTCACCGAAAACTGTACTTTCTGTTGGCCTAACCTGGGGGAGATAAATATAGAAACAGAAAAACTGGAATTAGATTTTGCAGAATGCACCTTTTCTTCAGACTTATATATAGGCTAGGTGGTGAGGAACCGAATCACACAAATACCTCTGAGTAAACGCATATGTTCATACCGTGTCCGTCCCCGACATTCTCACCGGCAGTACCGTAGTTTTCGGGTATGGGAGGGGGAGCTGGGGATGGGGAGACAGGCGAGAGGGGAGAAGGGGGAGTAAAAGGGATCAATTTGGTACACGTTTATGTACCAATTCCCCATGAAGAATGAATTTATTATTTATTACAAACATAGTAAAAAATGAAAACAGTTACAATACCATACCACTTGCCCAAGAGTATCATTTCATATTTCCTTTATAAGAATGAAAATCCTGTGTATTTATTTTTGTCCTTTGCGTGGTCCTGAGCTGAAAAATACAGGTGGTTTTGGTAAAGTGAGCTGACAAACCCAATGTAAATCCAACAAACAAAGCAAATATTTTAAATGGTAAATTTGGCCACATCTGTGAAAATCTTTATGTAATATCGAATGTTTATCTTTTATATTAATCCTCTGAAATTACTTCAAGAGTGATGTTGGTAGTATAGTAAAGTGCTAATGACATTGATAAAGTAGGGCTGAGATTTGGGTCTTGCAATAATAAATCTGCCCTATGCTTTCCTGACATAATGAGAAGAAATCTACCCAACCTCTACAGAAAACCATGTTACCCTGCTTTTGAGAGAAAACAAAGACTCCTACAAAACACAGCAACTTAGTAAATTAAATGAGAAACATTGAGTATTTTCAGAAACCTGAAAGAGACAGTGCAACCTATTAATTTATTTCCATGAACAAACTTAAACACTAGCTCTAGAGATGATTAAACATAGACAATAATAGCAACAACAGCAACAAACTTTCACTTTTGGGTAACATTTCAGTCACTACTTATTACTCCCATTCCTGCCCCTAAGTTACTATCCAGCAAGAACACAAGTACTTGTTGACTGAAATTAGTGTTGATTTGGGTTGTGTTCCTTCTATTATTAGCCTGAATGTTCTGAAACTGAATCTGTATTTTCACATACCGTGAAATTGATGAGATTGATTAATAACTCAGAAAGTTAAAGTCTGGGTTATAACATTTAAATATGTCAAAATATTTCTTTTGAAAAATGTTCCTTTATCTTTGAAGAAATAACAGTTATATTCTCAGTTTTTATTTCAAGAGTACGACTGTAAATGAGCCCTTTTTTTTTTTAACAAAGTAAAGCATGATTGATTTACAAGGGGTACATTTTGGGGGCTTTCTTGGCCTTATTGATTAAATGATAAAAAACATTTCACCTTGCATATATTACTTTATTTTTTCTTATAACAGGTATAGTCTTTGTTTTAATTTTAAATCAGATTAATTATGCAGGTAAATAATTATATAATCCAATATTTCCTCTAAAACAAGTTTTATGCTTTCAATGAGCATGTCTATATTATCCTGTCTTTTAAGTGATAATCTAGTTTTTAAAATCTAAAATTAATGAAATAGGGCTGGTGAGATGGCTCAGCGGCACAGGCACCTGCTGGCGCGCGAGGTCCTGAGGTTGACCCCCGGTACCCACACAAAAAAAAAAATTCATGAAATAATTAAGGTTTTAAACAGAAAAGCCCATATCAAGCCTAGAAAAATTGATTGATAACTGTAACCAAATGATAACCTAATAATAAATTGGATTTTAATTTCAATAACATAATCTATACTTTACAAAACTGTAGTATTCAAAATTCAAGAATATATGAAAATACTGTTGGAGATAATCTCCTGGGTGAAGCAAAGCACTGTAAATACAATTCTTAAGATACTGTAGTGAGTGCCATTTTACTGGCTCATTCTAGCAAACAGCTGTGGAACTTCTTTATATTCTGGGGAGTATTCCTCAAAGACAGGATTGAAAGATGATCTCTTTCAAGACATTCTGAAAGAGATCTGGAGTATGTAATCTTTTGCTGTGTCACTAGTGACTAGCAAATATATATGCGTGGCAGAGAAAATTCCTTAATATGAAAGTATCAAATACTCTTACCAACTCTATTATTGGTGTATGGTTTTACTTTTGAAATATGGAGACTAGACAGATGTGGTAGTGAGCTTTTTGTAATTGTAGCACTTTGAGGGGCTGAGGCTGCAGAATCACAAGTTTGAGTCCAACCTGGGCAACTTAGTGACATAGTAAGACCTTGTCTCAAGCTAAATAATAGAAAGGGCTGAGAATATAGCTCAATGTGAAGGCTCTAGATTCAATCCTGAATACCAGAAAAAAAAGAAAAAAGAAAAAAAAAAAAAGGTGGAGACTAACTTTCATTCCTATCACTCTATAGGACATCTCTAAAACTTAGGGATTTCAGGGAAAATGATGAGATCATTTATTTTATTTTTGTTTGTTCTTGGTGGTGGATGTTGAATGCAGTGTCTCATGTATGACAGGAAAATGCTCTACCACTGAGCTACACCTCCAAGCTGTGATCATTTATTTTAATCTCTATAAGGTGTATATATTATTTTTATTACATATCTAATATTTGAATCTATATTATCACTCTTTTTCCTCCTCTTGATTATTTTGAGTAAACTTTTAGCTCCTGTGTCTAACAGATTCATTTTGATTTTGTTAATGATCTTAGTTGTTATTTGCATGCTTCTTCGTATATCTCTAATTTATTTGCTCAATGTCTTGCTTTATATTTATTATTGATTTTTTTTTCTCTAGATGTTTTGGACTTACTGTTCCCCTAATTTTTTTAGTTGAATGTCCAGTTCATTTATTTATTTCTCTCTGCTAAGATGGCATTGTACCAGGTAACTTTCAAGGTTATGTATTTCTCCTTCTAAAACAGTTTAATTGTATGTTGTGAATTCTGATGTGTAACACATTTAATTCCAAATATCTCAGATTGACATTATGACTTTGATTAACTTTCTAGAAAGATGGTTTTAATTTGCAAATATGTGTTAGGTTTTTTTTTTTCTGTTTTTGCTTCTTTGTTGTTATTTAATGCTGCTATTTTAGAAGACATGGTCTGAAACATTTTCGAGATGTGTTGTAATGCATTGTCTAGCAAAATACTATCAAGTTTTATATAAATAATCAAAGAATAACTTATAAGATACATATACAAACATGAAAAATGATATGTACATATGGATTTTAATTTTACTTAAACTCATGTGCTTAACATTTTCAATCATTTTATCCAATTGTTTTTAGAAGAGTAACATATTTGTTATTCATAATTTTACAAGAAACATTAATTTATATTATCACAGCTTCTTCACTTTTGCTTCTTGGATTCCACTAAATTCATTTATTTTTAGAAGAGTAGTACTCAAATTCACAAAATCTTTTTTCATAATTTTTACACAGAATACAATATATACATTTATCATAATTTCCCCACTCACACTGCTTCTTGAATTCTACTAGGTTATGCTTCTTCTTGAGTTGGCCCTTTAGGGTTTGTTTCTGTAAAGTAGCTCTTGGTATTAAGCTACATTCTCATTAATCTTAAATTGTTTTATTTCTGGTTTTCTTTTTAAATACATATTTGGAAAAATTCATGATAATTTTTACATACAAATATAAAAAACGCAAAAGCCTTGACGAGTTTTGGATTCCTTTTTCTAATTTTTCTGCTCCATTTTTATATCTCTACATGATATGGATCTCTTTGTCATAAATTCAGTACACAAAAAAATGTAAGTTCAATTTTCCATAACTTAATGTTTTCCCTATATACAGATTTTCTGCCTGGGGTTGCCCAAAGTTACCCAATCTATTTGGTGCTTTCTCTTTATTTTAGGGTTTCCTATCATTTCAGAGCCTCGATATTTTACAATGGTTTGTGTCAGTGTTCTGCTTTTCTTAGGATAATACGAGTCTTGGGAGACAGGGACAGACCTAGTTCTAGGCTATTGTCTTCTGCTCATTAAGATGCACATCACCTCTTGGGTAAGCGGTAGATGCCGTGATTGAGAGTGCAAGCAGGAAGATTAATCTTCTTGTATTTCCATTTCTTCTTTTGTAAATGAAAACAATAAAGTGTGTACTACATCATAATAGTGTTGTGAAGTGTCCTTGACATAGCACATAGAAAAGACATTGAATACTTAGCATCTGCCAAGTAAATCATAAATGTTAGCCATTGACAGCTATTATCTCATCCTGCACTCAGCCTTCAATCCACATGAGTTGCTGACAGGTCCCTGTCCCTGGTCCCACATTATCCTCATTCATTTTCTTGTCCAAATCATTTATGTATTTTCACATTCCTGAACACAAGGCTCTTGGGGTTATGCTTTCTCTTGGCTATATCTGCATCCATCTTGGACATGCAGAAAACATTTAAAATTCTGGCTTCCTCTGGCAGACATCCCTACTCACACCAAGTTTCCATCTGTATTCTCTATTGTAGCTAAATGGAAAATGCTGAGGCCAAATCCATTCTAATTTGGCTGGTGTGAATAAGAGGATAAAAGCTAAGTTTTCTCTCTGGCTCTCTGTCTCTCTGTCTCTGTCTCTCTCTCTCTTTCTCTCTCTCTCAAACACACACACACACACACACACACTCTGCATATGCCCCAACATCTAAGTGCTCCTCATTAAGTCTACAGCCACTCTGCTTTTTCAAAAGCAATGGAAATTTTATCTAATCTGAAAGAAAGGAGATGAAGCAGAAAGGGAAGTTCTCTGATTTTGAGTTGTGTTTACAAATCTATTGTTTATAGGGTGGACCTCAAGCACAGCATTCTTCAGGGGTTAAAGTTTAAAGGTCAGAATTAACATGCTCTTGTCCCTCAAAAGAGACTTCAGACACTTAACCCTGTAATACTCAATTTGAGAAAGCAGATGTCTCCTAATACGAAGGTACAAGGCAAAGGGGGGTTTTGGATAACAGAAAATCCTGGAAGAAACACAATAGCTAAAATTTTAATGTGTTATGCTGCCGCATACAATACAAGGTTTATAATAATACTCCTTTCTGTTTAAAAATATTTGTATAGGGCCGGTGAGATGGCTCAGCGGCATAAGCGCCTGCCTTGCAAGCGCGAGGGCCCGAGTTCAACTCCCGGATCCCACATACGGAAAAGGGGCCGGTGATATCGCTCAGCGGCACGGGTGCCTGTTGGCGCGCGAGGTCCTGAGGTCGACCCCCCGGTACCCACAAAAAAAAAATATATATATATATTTGTATAAATTAAGTCATACTTTAACCCAAGTCTAACATCAATTCTAGGATATCTTTGAAGAGTAAATGATTTTCAGAACTTATAGATAAACCGAGGAGGTTATACACTATTATATAAAAAAGCCTTCAAACTTTCAAAGTTGTAAATATAAAACAATGATAAATAAAAATAAAAATGAAGTTATTTTTCCAAACATAAAATTCTGTTTTTACAAAGGAAATATTCAAAAGGAAATATTCAAAGGTTATAAATTACAACCAGTGGGAATGGGGAAATGGCAATCATTCATTTGTGGATCTTTTGAATAAAAAGTATTCTAAGGCTTTAAGTAAAAGTGTGACAACTTTAGCAATATTAGGCCTCCACAACCACAACACTTGCAAAATCAATGCAACCTACTGATCTTCTACATAATTTTTAAAATACATCCTATTTAAAACATGTGACTATATCTTCTGGAAGTAGTTAGAAGAGGCAATACGTTCAATAACAAATGTGAACTAAACATTGAGAATAACTGCAAAACTAGGCAAAAGAATCTCTATTTCTAGGTGAAAATTAAAACTTTAATATAAATTGTTTTTGCCTTTATGTAGAATTTTTAAAAACTAATATGTGGTCTTTAAATATTAGAGTAAAAATAGAGCTAAAGATTTTTAACATTACCAGAAAGAAAAGAACATCAATATAAAAGTAAAAAATCAAAGATTCAAAAATTCTTCCTCTTATTATTATTATTTTGTTTTATATGTGGGTAGCAGGAGTCGAACTCAGGACCTCGTGCTTGCCAGCAGGTGCTTGTACCACTAAGCGATATCACCAGCCCTTTTTTTCCTTTGTGTGGGTACCAGGAGTTGAACTCAGGACTTCACGCTTGCCAGGCAGGCACCCATGCCATTGAGCCATCTCACCGGCTCAGCCCTCAAAAATTATTTTGAAGTACCTTGTATTTCTTTTTTTTTTTTGCAGTATTAAGCTCTATTTTAATCTACACACACACACACACACACACACACACACACGCACACTCTAACAGCAATGTCTTAACCTCCTTTGTACAAAAAGTATCATTGGATGTCCACATGGCATAAGCAACACATTAAAAAAGCTGGGCATATGTTTGTGCAGTTTGAAAATATTCAATACTGTACATGATTACTTAATCAGACATAACTGGTTTGAATTATGTATCTATAATAAAAATTATTCTTAAAAAAGCAAGCAATTCTGGAAGCAGTTGGGGTGACATAAAAAGGACTGGAATCTTTTAAGAAGCTGCTTTTATGCTCACTCCATTATAGGCTCATAGATTTTTTTTTTTAAGAGAAAAAACAATGAAAACAATGATACAAAACTTCAAAACAATATAGTAGGAAAGTAACAATCATTAGTACATTGTTTACTGTTATCTTCAAAGTAGTTGATAAGATTACAAGATATAGGCATGAAATATTGACCAAACAATATAAATGCAAACATTTCTTTTCAGTGGACTTATACAAATTAGTAGTATAGCTATCTTAACTAACTTTTGTGTGTATATAGATATATACATTAATTAATTAATTTATTTATTTATTTACTTTTCCTTTTCCCTTCCTTCTTTTCTCCTTCCTCCATCTCAGTTTCTTTTTCCTTTTGAACATTTTCTTCCCATTTCCCAATATCTGTTGTACATTTCAGATCTTATTTATTCTTTCAGTTTCTTACACTAGGAAGACAATATGATGTTTACACATCAGTGAGACTGATTTATTTCACTTATGAATATGGTCTCAAGTTGTATTTATCTATAAAAGTCTCAAGTTTATTCTTCTTTATAGCAGAGCGGTATTCCATTGTATAAAAATACCACATCTTTTTTATCCATTCTTTGGTAGTCTGGCATTTGGGTGGCATACAAGATTTGGCTACTACACATTGTGCTGTTATAAACATGGATATACATATATCACAGTGGTCTGATGTTTTTAATTCTTCTGGGAAAATACCCAAAAGGGGAATAGCTGGGTCAAATGGGACCTCTAATCTTACTTTTTTGAGGAGTCTCCACAATGATTTCCTCAGTGGTTATACCAGTCTACACTCCCACCAACAGTGGAGAAGTGTTCCTTTTTCCCCACAACCCCTCCAGCCTTTGTTTTTGGTTGATTTCTTGATGATAGCCATTCTTTCTGGGAGGAGATGGAAACTCAGTGTTGTTTTAATTTGCATTTCATGAATGACCAATGATGTCAAACATTTTTTCATATATTTATTTGCTATCTGTATTTCTTTATCTGAGAAGTACATATTCATATCAGGTGCCCTTTTTTTGATTGGGTCTTCAAATTTGGGGATCTGATTTTTTTCAGTTCTTTATATGTGCTAGATATAAGTCCTTTGTCTGAGGGATGTTGGTTAAAATTTTTTCCCACTCTGTGGGTTGTCTTTTCACTCTGTTGGTGATTTCTTTTGATGTGCGAAAGCTTCTTAAGAAGATGAGAACATAGTTGATTTTTGAAGTATTTCCCATGCAGCTTGGGTTTGGTTCATGAAGTCTCTGCCTATACCTACGTCTTTTAAGAATTCTACCTACTTTCTCTTCTGATAGATTCAGTGTTTCTGTTTTAATATTTAGATCTTTGACCCATTCTGACTTTAATTTAGCCCACGGTGATAGACCTGGGTCTAGTTTTAGTCTTTGGCATGTAGAGAGCCAGTTTTTCCAGCACCATTTATTAAAGAGGCTATCTTTCTTCCAGTGAACATGTTTGGCCCCTTGGTCAAAGATAAGGTGGCTGAGTGTGTTTGGAGTTGTGTCTGCATCTTCTAGTCTGTTCCACTGATCCTCAGGTCTGTTTTTTTGCCAGTACCTTGTTGATTTTATCACAGTAGCTTTGTGGTATAATTTCAAGTCAGGGATTGTGATGCCTCCTGCCTTGCCTTTGTTGCTCAGAATTGCTTTTGCTACTCTAGTTCTCTTCTGTTTCCAAATGAATTTTAGGAATGTTTTCTCTAGTTCTGTGAGGTATACTAATGGTATTTTGATCAGGATTGCATTAAATGTGTAAAATACTTTCACAGTGTTCCTTCTTCCTATCCATGAGCAAGGTATGTCTTTTAATTTTCTGATATCCTCTTCAATATCCTTTTTCAGAGTACTGTAACTTTAAATGCATAGATTTTTTACAACTTTTGTTAGATTTATTCCTAAGTATTTTATTTGTTTGTATGCTATTGTGAAGGGTGTGGTTTCCCTAATTCCTCTGTCAGTGAGATTGTTGTTTGTGTACAGGAAAGCTATTGATTTTTGAATGTTTACTTTGTATCCAGCTATGCTACCAAATTTGTTCATTAAATCTAGAAGTCTTTCAGTGGAGTTTTTGGGGTCTTCTATGTAGAGTATCCCATCAGCTGTGAACAATGATAATTTAACTTCTTCCTTTCCTATCCATGTTCCTTTTTTTCTCTCTTGTATAATTGCTCTGGCTAATGTTTCCATAACTATATTGAATAGGAGTGGTGATAGTGGACATTGTTGTCTTGTTCTTGATTTTAGAGTGAAAGCTTTCAGATTTTGTCCATTTAGTATGATGTTGGCTGTTGGTTTGTCAGAGGTGGCTTTTGTCAAATTGAGATTAAGACCATCTATTCTGATTTTCTGTAGGGTTTTTATCATGACTGAGTGTTGGCTTTATCAAAACTTTTTCTGCATCTGTTGATATGATCATGTGATTTTTGTCTTTGGCTCTGTTGATATAGTGTACTACATTTATTGATTTGCATATGTTGAACTATCCCTGAATTCCTGGGATATATCCCACTTGGTCATAGTGTATAACCTTTTTGATAATTTGCTGCATTCTTTTTCCTAGTATCTTACTGAGGGCTTTTGCATCTATGTTCATTAGGGAGATTGGCCTGTAGTTCTCTTTTTTTGGTTGGGTCATTCTATGGTTTTGGTTTCAGGGTAATCCTTGCCTCCAGGAATAAGTTAGGGAGTATTGCTTCCCTTTCAATTTCATTAAAGAGTTTGAGGAGTATTGGCATGAAATCCTCTCTAAATTTCTTGTAGAATTCAGCTGTGAATGCATCAGGACCTGGCCTTTCTTTGTTGGTAAGTGTTTAATTACATTTTCAATTTCATTAACTGATATTGGATTATTCAGAATTTTTATATCTTCTTGATTCAGCTTGGTAATTCATATATTTCTAGGAATCTGTCCATTTCTTCTGTGTTTTCCATCCTTTGCAAGTAAAGATTTTCCAAGTAGGTATTGCTGATCTTCTGAATTCCCACAGAATCTGTAGTAATTTCATCCTTTTCTTTCCTCAGTGCATGAATTTGAGTCTTTTCTTTCCTTTTTTTGATAAGTTTGGCTAGGGGTTTAACTATTTTATTTATTGTTTCAAAGAACCAACTCTTCGATTCATTAATTCTTTGTATTGTTTTCTAAGTCTCCATTGCGTTAATTTCTGCTTTGATCTTTATAATTTCCTCCTTTGTATGGGCTTTGGGCTTGTCTTGCTTTTGTTTTTTTAGAAGTTGGAGGTGCAACATTAGGGTTTTTTTTGTGTTCATTCTGTTTTCCTCATGTGACAATTCACTGCTATATATTTCCCTCTTAGGACTGCTTTCATTACCTCCCATAAGTTCTGATATGTTGTATTTCCTTTCTTATTTAGTTGTAGATATTGTTTAATTTCTTCTTTAATTTCATCTGTGACCCATTGGCTGTTTAGGGGGGTGTTATTTAATTTCCATGTGTTTATGGAGTTTTTGCAGTTTCTTTTTCCATTAATTTCCAATTTCATTGCACTATGGTCAGATAATATGCATGGGATAATCTCAATTCCTTTGCATTTACTTAAGCATGTTCTGTGGGCTAGCATATGGTCTATTTTGGAGAACATCTCATGTGCAGCTAACAAGAATGTGTATTCTGATGATGTTGGGTGGAACACTCTGAAAACATCTACTAAGTCCATTTGTTCACAGGTTTATTTCAGTTTTGATATTTCTTTGCTGATTTTTTGTCTAGTTGATCTTATCTTTGTAACAGTGGGGTATTAAGGCCTCCCGTTATAACTGTGTTACTGCTTATTTGGTTTTTTATGCCTATTAATGTTTGTCTTATACAGTTTGGTGCTTCCATATTTGGTGCATATATATTTATGATTGTTATTTCTTCCTCTTGAAGTTTTCCTCTAACAAGTATTTAGTGACCTTCTTTATCTCTTTTGATCATTCTTGGTTTGAAGTTCACATTGCCTGCAAACAGGATAGCTACCCCTGCTTTTTCCTGGTTGCTGTTGCACGGAAGATTGCTTTTCATCCTTTGACTTTCATTCTATGAACTTCTTTCTGAGTTAAATGTGTTTATTGTAAACAGCATATTGTTGGATCTTGTTTCTTCATCCATTCTTCTAGTCTGTTTCTTTTGATTGGTGAATCGAAGCTATTGACATTGATGGTTATAACTGATATGTATTGGCTTATCTTTGTCATTGTATTTTTGTGCGGTGGTTCCCTGCTTTTCCCCTTTGTTTAATTTCTTGCCCTGCCTGGTGGTTTCTTTCTGTTGTTGTTCTTGGAATTGTGGTCATCTTTATCTCTGTCTAGAATATCTTTCAGTACGATTTATAGTGTTGGTTTGGTGGTTATGAATTCCTTCAGTTGTTCTTTGCCATGGAAGTATCTTATTTCTCCATTAATTTTGAAAGATAGTTTTGCAGCGTACATCAATCTGAGTTTAAAGTTGTTTTCTTTAAGGACTTGAAGTACTTCACTCCAAGCTCTTCTTGACTTGAGAGCTTGTGTTGAGAAGACTACCATGATTCTGATGGGCTTTCCTTTATAGGTGATCTGTTTCTTTTCTCTAACAGCTTTTAATATTCTATTCTTGTGCTGAATTTCTGGAATCTTTATTATTATATATCTTGGTGTAGTTTTATTTTGGTCATGGCTGTTTGGAGTTTTATGCTTCATTTATTTGTATGTCAAATTCTTTATCCACACTTGGGAGGTTTTCTGCCATTATTTCTGTGAAGAGTTTTTTATGGCATTTGTGCTCTCACCAGCCTTCTCACTAACCCCAATCAATGTTATGTTATTCTTCTTTGTGTTATCTTGTAGCTGTTGCATTGATTTTTCATTGCTTTTGCTATTTTTGAGATACCTTTCTTTTCATGATCACTAGCTGCAATTCTGTCTTCAAGATCTGATATTCTATCCTCTCCTTCAATCTGTTACATATACTTTCAACGAAGATTTTAATCTCTTGGATTTCTGTTTGGTTCTGTTCAATGGATTCTATTTACTACGTTGGGCAGTTTTTGTTTCCATCATTTTTCTAAGCTCTTCTATTCTTTTATCATGTCTTCTCTAATATCTTTGATTTAAAGCATTATTTCTTTTTATACCTGAGAGATCATTTTCCCTGTAGCCTTTTCCACTTGGCTTCTCACTTCTGTTGCTATCATTTCAGAAAGTTGCAGTGTTTGACTTCCAATTTCATCTATCTCATTGTGTTCCAGGCTTGTCCTGGGTGGGCTGGGGATCTGGGGTTGCATGTTGTTTCTGCATCTTGTCACATTCTATTTTCTCTTTTTTATTTTATTTTGTTTTCAATGTTGATACTTGCTAATTTCTTATGATAGATAGCTTTGTCACTAGTATTGAGGCTTCCCTAGGAGAAAGATATCTGTTCTTCAGAGTTGTCCACTAGATGTAAGTGGTTCTTTATAGCTGTCCCAAGAACCTACCTTCCCAATTTGTAAAGGATGCAAAGTTACTATTTGGCTCAGCACCCAATCCTTTGGTACTGGGCTGTAATGATTATTACAACCCCATATTATCACAGTGTTATCATACTGCAAAGAAAAAAATTGATTATAACATGTATGACATCCTGGTTAAAGAAGTACAGTTAGTAATAACAATAGTTTCAAGTACAGCTTAACTACTGACAAACTATAGTAACCAGTAACCTGCTACCTCCAACCACAGGAGCAAACACTAAAGTTATATAACAAAATCAAATATGCACCATGTACTTGTATGCAGTGATTTTCCCATTAGTGGAGTAGTTTTACCTTTTTGTGGGGGACAGGGGGTTAAGATGGGTAGAGGACCAGATAAAGTGATGAATGAGATCAAATATAGTAGAGTCAAGGTTGGAGGTCAAAGGATGATCACCCGAGATTTGGGAAACTGGAGGACACAGGAGGGAAAGAATGAAATAGAATGCAAAGGAGTAATCAGAAAGGGCAGAGACAGTGTTTACTCACTTGAAAGTTTAAATTCAAAAAAGTATTTTTGGGATGAGAGAAAGAGAAGAAAATGAAAAAGAAAGGTAAGAAACCTAAACAGTGAAAAAAAGAAGTAAGAAAGAGGAGAATGGAAAAGAAAAGAAGAAAAGAAATTTTAAAAAGTAGATCCAAGAAAGAGAGGAGAGGAAAAAGGAAAAACAAAACAGGGCTGGTGAGATGGCTCAGCAGCATAAGCACCTAGCTGGCAAGCGTGAGGGCCCGAGTTCCACTCCCGGAACCCACATATGAAAAAAGAGCCGGTGATATTGCTCAGCGGCACGGGCACCTGCTGGCGCGCAAGGTCCTGAGGTCGACCACTGATACCCACAAAAAAAAAAAAGAAAAAAAGAAAAACAAAACAAAGCAAACAAACAAAAAAACCTAAAAAACAAAAATAACCACAAAATACAAGACAAAACAAGACAAATTCCAACCAGACAGGAAAGGGGTAGCCAATCAGACAAACAAGGGAGAATAAAAGCAGTAAAATACTTCTGGTGTTTACAGTTCTGTGATAGTGTCCATGTCAGATCCCAAAAATGTGCTGTGTACTCCAGCCAAGTTTGCCATGGGGATTGTGCTGGGTATGAAGCTGATCTTGGCCTCTGGATGTGGGGGCTGGGACTGGTCTTCTGTTGGTGGAGTTCTCCGGAGCCCAGCTGCTGGCTCTTCCCTGCTGCTTCAGACACTTCCATGTTGCTGGTCTTGCTGATTACTCCATGTGCCTTAGGCCAGCTGACTTGGGTCTTTGGCTCCAGTAGGTCCGCCTGCCAAGGGTGTGTGTGCACCCATGTGCCCAGGGCCCAGCCTGTCCTGGGTGTCAGGAGTACCTTGTATTTCAAGTCTGTTAAAATTCTATATATTTTTATAGAAAAATGAAAGCTCTATGAGTACACAGACCTTTTCTAGCTTTTTCCCAGTGAAACTTCACTGCTCAGAAAATTTGGTAAATCATTCCATAAAGCCATGTTTTCTTCTCTACATAATTGTGACACCATAAATGGATCATTTTTTACTATTTCATTAGCGGATATGGTAAGTGATTTTTTCCAAATAACACAGTTATTTAGTTATATAAATAAAAAGTTACTAAGTTTTAAATTGATTCCTCATTATCTGAATAAAAATCTGACAATGTTAAAAACATATCATTGAATAAATTGAAACTGAGTTTTTTAATTCCAGAAAGAATGCTAAATATTGTTAGGCTCAGAAATAATGACTTCCTGATGTGTTTTGTTTTAAATTTATATTTATCAAAGGATAAACATCCAGCCATCCTTTAATCTTAAATCATTCAGCATTAAAATAAGGGAACCAAACCAATAAAATAGATGGAAAATGACCAATCACTATCTATAACTCAAATTACACTATTTTGTGCTTAAAGAATACTATGATTTTGTCATACATTTGAGCTTTATGTAGTAAGAAATTAATATTTCATATTAGTTTAGTTGTAGAGAAGACAAGCTGCACCTTAATGATTTGATGTGATCATTTCCTAACTTCTCACTCTTCACAAGTTTTCAAGCAGCACTTTGCTTACTTTGTCAGAGCAGTTTGGTTAGGCCATTTAGAGGGTAATTTTAAAGAGTATTTAGCCAAACCAGAACTGGTTTAGCAAGAATTCAGGGATTGTGAAAGAAATTCAATCCATGTTGAATAAGAAAAAGTGAAAAGAATCTCAGATATTTAGCAATGATAAAACTCTAAAGGCCACAACATATCATAGTCTTCAAATAAAGGAAAAGTTTTAAATTTCCAAAAACAATTATATCTAGAGTCAAGATAGATGTAGTACTAATGGCTGGAAGGTGAAGAGGAAAGATTTCAGTTCACTACAAAGTGGTCATTACTATTCAAATATAGAATGGATTATGCAATTCAGCCCATGTGGAAATCTTTACTGTTTATTTATCACTGGATTTATCCAAGGGTAGGTTAGAAACCCTCTAGGTGGGGTTGGTGTAAATCAATTTGATCATGACATTAAGGTTTGAATTTCATGACCTTTAAAGTCCATGCCAACCCTGAGATTCACCGAAGCTCTGAAACCCACTCCACTGGGAGCGCCACTTGCCAAATTAGTCTTTGCATGAAAGGCACAAAATGATGTCAATTGTTGCAGCTGCAGTGAGTCAGCTGGAAACTACTTGACAAAGGCAAAGTTCAACCTAGTTACCAAAGCCCAACTAATTTTAAATCATTTTCGCTTTCTTACACACTCAATTAATGCTGTTGATTTGAGCCAAGTCTCAAAAAAAAAAAGTGGGAAGAAGGCAAGTACTTAAATAAATCACACCAGGGGCCGGTGAGATGGCTCAGCAGCTTAAGCGCCTTCCTGGCAAGCGCGAGGGCCCGAGTTCGACTCCCGGAACCCACATACGAAAAAGGGGCCGGTGATATCGCTCAGCGGCACGGGCGCCTCCTGGCGCGCGAGGTCCTGAGGTCGACCCCCCGTTACCCACAAAAAAATAAATAAATAAATAGATAAATAAATAAATCACACCAAAGAAACTATATCTCTCTATTTTAACTCTATCCTCAATTTTCCTGAGGACTCACATCAAAAGCATATCATAGTTCATGGTATGGAAGATTGATATTGAAAATAGGGTCCCCCAGTTGTAGTCCATGCCATATTTCATTTTATTGATAAAGCAAAAATTTTCAGAGTCAGGGAGATCTAGATTTGAACACTGGTTCAACCATTACTAGTTGTGGGAATTTGGAGGATCTACAATAGATCTGAATCCCAATAATCTTATCTAGACTAACAATGATAAGAAGACCAAAAGAGTTAAGTGGAAAGCGTGCTACACGTCTGTCACTGCACAGGAGCCTCACATTCAAACTTACTCTTTGTATAGAATTTTTAGGATATGGGCACTGTTACACTTTAGAAATGAAGAAAATGAATTTAAAAGAAATAAAGTTACTTACCAAAGCCATACAATTACTGGAATTTTGATCACGTTGGCCAGCATTAATTTGTATTTTTATTGGAAGTCCTAGCCCTGTGATGGTGAACACTTTAGAGATGAATAGCCAAACTGCAACCCAAAAACTACTTATTAATCCCAAAGTGCCAGCATTACAATTAAACCTGAATAGTGAGGTTTTAGTTTAGAAAAAAGAACTCATATATTAACAGCTTTTGTCTTAAAAGTAAAGCAAATAATACACGTGTCATAGGTTCACTACAACTGTCCTTGCCAATGAGAGGTAAAAAACATCTATGGATCCACGGTAAGGATGCCTTTGAATTCTTATGTCATATGCTTTCTTATGCCATGACTCCACTCTGCTGTCTAGAAGATGTGGTGACAACTTCAGCTGCAGTAAATAACTAGCTCTTGTCACGAGGAGGTCACAAACTGGGAAGAGGTTGAGTCCCTGATGATTTGCAGAAACCATTATATCTGTCAAAATTAGCTCAGCGATGAAAAAATTTAACATGAGAAAAATACACTTCTGTAATTTTAAACATTTTAAGCTGCTATTAATATGAGTTTTAGTTAAATAATATTAATGTAAGTGACCCTGAGTAACATACCATACATACAAATGAATTATGTTTCTGGATCAGAGGCTCATGCCAGGGTACTATGTGAGAGAAGATTAGTTAAATTCTGAGTAATAGTAGGTACAGAAACAGAAAAGCCATCTACTAACCAAGAATTGCTGTAAATTAATTAACAGACTGTGGTAAATATTTGGGCAGATTCAAATACAAAGTAGTGTGCATGCAAAATTACTTGGAGTTGAAGACAAAGTTTGTCTTAATAAGCTATAATACTGGCAAATCTACCCTTATTAGTGTATTCCTCTAGATCCAACTAAATAGTAAACAAAACACAGTCATCATTTAATGCCAGAGGGCAATCCTCTCATCCTTTGTTTGATTCAGCTGTCATCTTCTGTGTTCCATGCCTGCCATGTGTGCTAGCATTTGAGAACTTACTGAAGATACTGAAGTTAGATGACCCCTACCCTCTAGTGCAAGAGACTTATAATTAAACAAACAAGCAAACAAATACACAGAAATGAGAGTTGCAGTGGAAGGAAGCACAAATTGTTTGGAAAGTCCAGCGGAAAAATTTCTGGCTTGGGGTATGGAGACAGATATTGAGACTGCAGAAAGGTGACTGGTGTTTTAGCTACTTTTCTCTCTCATTGCTGAGACAAAATACCTGATGCCCAAAATTAAGGAAGGAAAGGTTTATTTATCTTACAGTTTGTGGAGGTTTCAGTCCATAATCAGCTGGCTCCAAGGCAGGGTGGCAGGGTGAGGAGCAACAGTTCAAGGCAGCTGAAGACAGCAAAAGCAATGAGCAAAAAGGGGGGAGCAAGCCTCTTTTCCTCCCTTATATTCTATGCAATCTACCCCACCCGTGTAAGTATAGCACCCACACCATCTCCCTGCCATCCTCCTGCATGGGATGAGGATGTTTACAAAGTGAGGACCCTGGCCCCCCGCTGAGTTGCTTAAACTCCTTAACTTCTCAAATTGACACAAGGTATCAACCACTACAATCCACCCTTTGTCAAACTTGGCAACCAGACGCATTTCTTTAAACTAGTTTCCAGATACAAAGACATGCTTATTCTTATCATTTCACAACCATAACATTTTCCCCTGGCTCCTAAAAGACTTATGCACATCCCTTTATGCAAAAGCTATTTAGTTCGTGTCTAAGAGCTGCCATAGTCCTAACAACTTCAGCATTGCTGAAAAGGCCAAGTCCCAAATCTCCTCCAAGATGTAAGGGAAACTCTTAGCAGCCAGCCCCTATAGGAATGAAAAGTTAGTTAAACACTTCCAACATTCAATGGCACAAGATAAACATTTTCATTCCAAAAGTTACCAATAGGAATACAAAGGATTGAGACCAAAGCAAGTTCCAAAACCCAGCAGGGCAAACATTAAGTCCTGTAGTTCCCTGCGCAGCATCCGAGGCAATCTGTGGCAAATTGTGAGCTCCAAAGGGCTTGGCTCCCCCACTACCATACTGCTGGTGGTTCTAGTTCCCAAAGCTTCTCTCTTGGGCCCGATCTGCTCCCTCCTTGCAGTTTTTCTCAGATGATCCATGTTTCTGGCTTCTCCAAACTTCTGGGGTCTCCACTGCACCTTTGGCTTCACACTCTCAGCTTCACATATTGCCCTCTTAGGGGCACATGCCTGGTTTCCCAGGCCTTCTGAAATCTGGGTGGAAGCCTTATTAACACCACAACTCTTGCATTCCTCATGTGCTTAAAACCAGTGCCACATGGGTGATGCCAAGGTCTGCTGCCAACTGGAGCAGTAGCCAGGCCTTCCTCTCTCTTGGCTGTAGGGGTCGAGTGCCTGGATTGCTGGGCACTCTGAATCCAATTCTAAGGAGCAAATATTCTATGCTGCCACCATTCTGGAACATGGTACGGCCCCACTTATCTGGTACCAAATTCCGTCTTAGTTACTTTTCTCTTGCTGAGACAAAATACCTGACACCCAAAGTTAAGAAAGGAAAAGTTTATTTAGCTCACAATTTATAGAGGTTTCAGTCCATAATCAGCTGGCTCCAAGGCAGGGTGGCATGGTGAGGGGCAACAGTACAAGGCAGCAGAAAACAGCAAAGGCAACAAGAGTAGAAAGGGGGGCAGGCCACTTTCCCTCCTTTTTATTGTATGCAGGCCACCCCCCAAGGGCAGGTGTAGCACTCTCACCATCTCCCTGCCCTCCTCTTGCACAGGATGAAGATGTTTATAAGGTGAGGACCCTGGCCCCCTGCTGAGTCACTTAGTTAAACTTCTAAACTCCTCAGATCGACACCATATATCAACCACTACAATTGGCCTGAGTCCTCAGCAGTGCCAAGGAAATATCGAGGCACACAGAGAGCAGTGGGGTACTCCGAACAGAGGAAACCAGATTTGTAAAGACACAGAGCTGCCAACCTGACACGTTTGGGCCGGTGTACACATAGAAAAGTGCTGAAGAAGACAGTGGGATTAAAGAGATGAGAAAGGCGGGGTGCATAATAAGAAAGAAGCGCTTAAAGTTTGGTTTTCAAGCACTGAAGTGTCTCGTGAGCCATAAAAAGAATAAACATGCTTTCACATGTCACTCCGGCAAAAGCGTGAAGACAGAATTGCAATACTGATGTATATGGAAAGGTGTGTTGAGGAGCTGAAGAAAAACTGAGAAGAATCTACTGAAGTCATAACCTAAGAGCCATTTGGTTGATGAGTGAGTGAGTTTCAGGGGCACATCAAAGAAAACCCAGAACAGGCATGGAAAGAGGACTGAAGGAAAAATGAAGTGGAGATGTGTGAGGACTGCATTAACCACACTTCCTTTTCCAACAAAGAAAGCTGCTTGAATTATGATGACCTCTGGGTATAAAAATACAATCTTGGTCAGGCACACACCTCTAATCCCAGCACTTGGGAGGCTGAGGCAGGAGGATTGCTGTTAATTCAAGGCCAGCCTGTCTCAAAAATGAAAACAAACAAACAAGCAAACAAATGATCTGGAAAGGGAAGGGAAGGAGTGTATTATTTTTTTATATACTAAAAAATAATTGCAAATGTTTCCATTCTAATAGGGATGGGGAGGTCTGTAGAGGGATGAGAATAATAATTGAAAAGGTTTTGAAAAAGAAAACAGGAAGGCACATAAAATATCCAGTGCATATTGTGGTTGGGAAATTCCAGAGCTCCTGAGAAGAGACTTAAGGCATGAAGGAGGGGTTTAGAGTTGAGAGAGTTAAGAACTTATACCATTTGCCTGCCTATCCCAGGTGTGAACCAGTTGGAAAAGTTAAAAAAAATAAATCAGACAGTGAGAGGTTTGAACAGTCACATTATCTGCTCTATAATGGATCCAAGAATCACAGCAAAGTTGTGTATCTTTCCCATCCAATGCTTATTTGTTGTTTGCTAAGTAAATGGAGGGTGATGGAAATGAACATCCTTAAAACATTTTTATTTATCCTGAGGTGGACTAGAGAAAAACAGCCTGATTAAATGGTACTACAATCAGAGTTCAAAACATTAAAATCCAATACACATGAAAGGGGGTTGAGGGACTATCAATTCAGAAATTATTAGTGTTATCCATAAAAGCAAAGACAGCATTGTCAGGTAAGCACAGGAAAATTAGAGCTGACTTTTTGATATTAACACCAGAAAAAGAAAAGTGTTAAGGAGAAAAGAAATCTCAGGATTAAATTCCAGAGAATAGGAAAAGCATTCTCAAAATACAACTGTGACAATGGTGAAGACTAATGTCTTTTCAATCGTTCTATGAACGCTACTTGATGCTGTGACACTTTACAGAGGTTGTAAATAACTCCAATCTGGATATCACAATGTACAGTATACTGCGAGTTTCATATTTTCCAAGATATAGTTAATCACTTTCTTAATATATGTAAATGGAGGCTGAAAATTCTTTGACACTTTCAAATTCAATGAATATATGTTTTAATTGACAAATAAAAATAGTATACTACATTTATTGTGTGCAACATGATGTTTTGGGATATGAACACATTGGGAAATGACTAAATTTAACTGATTAACATAAACACAACTTCACATGCTTATCAATTTGTGTGTGGGAGTGAGAACACTTAACATCTACTTTCAGTGATTTTTGGAAATGCAATACATTGTTATTAACTGTAAATATCATGTGCAATTGATTTCTTAAATTTTTTGCTCCTACCTAACTGAAATTTTGTAGTCTTTGGTCATCTCCCCAGTCCTCAACCCTATTGAAGCTCTCGTTAACCATCATTCTATTCTCTGCTTCTTGGATTCAACTTTTGGTCCCACATGGGTGAGATCATTGCAGTATTTTGTTTCCTTGCCTGGTTAATTTCACTTAACACAATTGCCTCCAGGTTCATCCATTTTGTTACAGATGACAGAGTTTCCTTCCTTTTTATGGCCAAATGGTATCACACTGTGTATATACGTTTCTTTATCCATTCATCAGTTGATGGACACATCAGTTTTTTCCATCTCCTGGCTATTGTGAATAGTGCTACAGTAAACGTGGTAGTACAGATGTCTCTTCCTTAGAGTGACTGCGCCTCTTTTGAATGTATACCCAGTATTTGTTTATTAGTCAGTTTTTCCATCTCTGGGATAAAATACCCAGCACCTGAAATTTAAAGGAAGATAAATTTATTTTGGCTTACAGTTTCAGTGGCCACAATCCACATCTGGCTGTCTCCAGTGCAGAAACAGCATGGTAGAAGAGTATGGTAGAGGATAGATCCATAATATGTGCTCCTAGCCAAATATCAAAGAGCAGATAGACAACTCTTTGATAGATCATCAAAGTTACAATCTATTCTTCTCCACGCTGTATAAACACTTGATTTAAATTTAAATTTGAGAATTAGTTTATCTTCAGAGTCTGACTACATTTCCCACAACAAACTAAATCTATCAATTTTTATTTAATTTTAACAAATACTAATGACTGAAATTCCCATATTTTTGCATAAATTCTTTCCTTGATACAATAAATATGCTTAGATTTTTAGTTGGCTTTCTGACCTATCCCCTTCTCATGGCTATGAAATCTATCCAATCTCTCTGTCACTCCATTCTTGATTTTGATATTGAGACCTCCTCTTCTCATTCTGTCAGAAAACCATTTATTTATCACCTACTATCCTAAGAACTATCCTATATACAGGGATACACAAGAGAATACCATCAATATAGTTTATTCTTCACATGCTCTGATTCTTTCATATATTATATAATTAAAATAATTTTGAACTGCATTTCAATTATACCTTATTCTTTAATTCTAACACACAATTTTAGATTTTGAAAGTGCATAACATAAAAATACTACAGATTTTATTAATTATAACCATTCCCTTAAAATGTTAGATTGGAGAGGTTTTTTTGTTTGTTTTTTGTTTTTTTTCAGTACTGAAGATTGACTCTAGGGCCTTCTCATCAAAACACATTTTCAGCCTTATTTTTTATTTTGAGGCAGGAACTTACTAGTCACTCACTTGCCCAGGCCAGGCTCAAACTTGCAATTCTTCTGCCTCAGCCTCCCAGAGTGCTTGCTGGATTACAGGCGTGTGCCAGCATGCCCAACTTGGAGATTTATATTTTTAAATAGAAAATATTTCATTCAATACCCCTTACTCAAGCAAAGAATACACTGAACAGTGTGTATATAATCTAGGTTTTAGTCGGATTTCTAGAAATTGAAATTTATAATTCCACATGATGAGCTCACATTGTTGTTCATGGTATTGGATCATTTCTGTTCTCACAATTAAGGAAGGAAAATGTTTTTATAAGCCATCTTCCAAATATTTGAATGCAACCATTATATCTCACCTTAATTCTTTCCTAAGTTGAAGAGCTTAAATTTGTGAGTGTTTTATTGATCCTTCACCACATTTATCAATGTTCTCTGTATCCACTCTAGTTTTGCAATGCTTCTCTAAATATATAGCACTCGAAATGGCCAAATAGCAAAAGTGATTGTGTGATTCACTACAATTCCCATCACAATACTAATAGCTTTCTTCACATAATCAGAAAAACAATCCTAAAATTAACATGTAACTGTAAACTACCTAAATAGACAAAACAGTCTTAGCAAAAAAATGTAATGCAGTAGGTATCACAATCCCAGATTTCAAATTATACTACAGAGTCATAGTAACAAAATAACATAGTACTGTCATAAAAATAAACACTTATGCAAAAGGAAAAGAATACTGGTCCCAGATAGCAACTTATGCAGTTACTGTTACCTGATCCTCAGGAAGGTGGCAAAAAATAAGTGTTAGAGAAAATACAGCTTCTTTAACAAATGGTGCTGAAAAAACTGGCTATCCAAATGTAGAAGATTGAAATTAGATCCCAATCTCTCACTTATACAAAAATCAACTTAAAGTAGATTAAAGACACTAACCTAAGACCTGAAGCTTTGAATCTACTAGAAAATAAAAAGCATAGGCAAAACACTTCAAGACACAGACAAAGGAAACACCTTCCTGAGTAGGATTCCAATAGCTCAGGGAATAACAGCACAAATCAACAAATGATCTAGTACCAAATCAAAAAGCATCTATATAATCAAGAATGAAGAAACAGCCTACGGAATGGAAGATAAGTTTTTGCCAACTACTCTTCTGATAGAGGATTAATATCCAGAATATGTAAAGAACTCAAAACAGTAACTCTGAACAAACAAGTGATCCAATCCAAAAAAAAAAAAAAAATGAGCCAATGAACTGAACAGACACTCCTTAAAAGAAAAAATACAGATGGTCAATTATATGAAAAAATGTTCAGTATCTTTAGCCATCAGGGAAATGCAAATCAAAAATATATTGAGAATCCATCTTACTCCAGGTGCAATGGTTATCACCAAGAATACAAAAATAAATTCTGGTGAGTATGTCCTAAAAAATAAATGTTTCTCCACTGTTGGTGGGAATGTAAATTAGTATAACCACTATAGAAATAAGTGTGGAGATTCCTTACAAAACTAAAAATAGAGCTATCCTGTGATCCAACTCTACCACTTCTTGGCATAAACCCAAAGAGATTAATCAGCATACTATGGAGATGACTACATACTCATGTTTATTATGACACAATTAACAATAGCCAAGTTATGGAATCAGACTAGATGCCCATTAATGGATGAATGGATGAAGAAAATGCAGGGTATATACACAATGGAGTATTAAGGAAAATAGATGTATCTGGAGATTTCATGTTAAGCAAAATTAGGCAGACACAGAAAGGTATATGGAATCTAGGGGGGAAAAAGAAGGAGACCTGAAAGAAGAAAAGAGACTATTAGATTTTTTTTTTTTGTGGGTACCGGGGGGTCGACCTCAGGACCTCGCGCGCCAGCAGGCGCCCGTGCCGCTGAGCGATATCACCGGCCCCTTTTTCGTATGTGGGTTCTGGGAGTCAAACTCGGGCCCTCGTGCTTGCCGGGCAGGCGCTTAAGCCGCTGAGCCATCTCACCGGCCCGAAAAGAAACTATTAGAGAAGAGGAAGATTTGGGAGAGGGAGGAGGGCAAGGTAAGGAAGGATGATGGGTAAATAGACCCAATCATAGTATGTTGTATGTGCGTGTGAAAATGCCACAATAAAACTCAATATTCCGTATAATTTATATGCACCAATAATATACATATATATGAAATACTTTTATGATAGCAACTACAGATCATTCAAAACAAAGCATGAGGCACTTCTGAACATGGTGTCCTATGTGATTGCACTGGTCACATGCCTGCTTGCCACCCACCCTGTGGATATTTGCTCTCAAGGAAACCTGTTGCAAAAGTCTTTTTTCAACTTCATCCAGTGATTTCCCAGTACCTCGATACTGTTGGGCTCTTTTCATTTACTGTCATTTTTACTCCACAATATTATGAAACAGCAATAGTCCCTGGAAGTGGCAAGATAATTCAAGATTGTTAGCCCCTTAAAAATCACTATCATTCATAAAGGTATCATAGTCCATCTTGTGCCAAGAGAAAACGAGATAGTGGTGAAGGAAGAACTTGCATCTCAAAGTGCCTTTCTCTAATCCCCAAGTTCTGCTATCAGCATATCATTTCTCTGAGTCCATTGACAAGTATCTAAATGCAAATTACTCTGTGTAAAGGCCCATATTTCACTTTATCATTCATTTAAGACTGGGTCACTATAATGTGTATGCCAAAATTTCTTAAGAGGGTAGATCTTATACAAAGGGACACAAGAAAACTTTTGGAGATGAAGAGAAATGTTTATTACATAACTGTGATCATTTCAATGATTACATACATATGTCCCAATGCATCAAGTTATCAGGTTAAATACATGCAGTTTTTTATATTAATGGTACCTCAGGAAAGGTAGTTTTTTTTTAATATCTCCCAAAAAAGGAGGGAAAAGAAAAGAGAACTGGATTACTCAGATGAACCAGCAAGGAGCATCACAAAAATTCCTGAGATCTGCACAAAGTAAAAGTTTAAGAGCATTAGTCATCAGTTCATAGTAAGCTCAGTGAAAATGGAATCTTTTTATATGTGAAATTCAAACTATTTTGAAACTTATTTTTTAAACTAAACTGGCCAATTATCTATGCCTAAGCAGAGTAAATTACATTCATCCTTGTTAATTTTTAGAGTTACTTTCAGCCCAATATTCTTGTTCTAGTGAAGCTAAAATTTGACTCGACCAACTATGTTATTAACCATCCCTCCCAACTTTTTTGCAGCCTGAAGTGTGATAAGCTTGTCACAAATGACTTGACCCAAATAATTGATAACATTTTTCACCAGTCTGAAAGCAGAAGACAGAGCCTTGTGGCACTCCCTGATGGCAGCAAGCCATTAATCTTAATTTTTTTCTATTTTTCTTCTTTGTATTTTCTTATACAAAAAACACAAGCTTGCTACAAAAATTTAAACAATACAGAAATTGATAATATGGAAAAAGAAGTGCTTCTATTACAGACTTACTCTTCAGAGGTAACAATTTTTCAGGTTTTGTTACACAGTTCTATATCTAGATACATGTATCTACCTGTCTCTAATTGTACATATTTATAATATTTTTCAAAAGTGGACTTAAGCTGAAAACATTCTTCCACAAACTTTTTCATTTAAATTTTATTTGGTTATATTTTTTCCTCCAAAACTTTAGGCTACCTCGTTCTTTTGAACTGTTCTATTATATGCCCTCTTGGAGTTGTATCAGGTTATTTAACTAATCTCATTTTTTTTAACTAATCTCTTTCTGATGAAACTATTTTGCTAAAAATTTTTGCTGTTACAAAATAGATGAAATATATATTCACTGTAATATGTACACTTTCCTGGAAGTAATGAGAGTATCATTCTCTAAAGTACAATACCTGCATAGAAAGTTATCAAAATTTTGGATCTAATTGATACTGCCAAATTGGCCTCTAAAAATAACATGAAATTACACTTCAATCAATGTTAACTATGTCTACTTGCTTTCATTTTAGCCATAAAAGAACATCATCAATCTTATAATTTTTGTACTAAGAGAATAAAACTCTTAACTCACTTAGGTTTTGCTTATTTAGTTTTTTGGTGAATTTATAGTTTAATACTTGATGGTTGTTTAAATTTCTTCTAGAAATTATCAAATTTTACCTGTTCTATGTTTTCCAATAAGATTGTTTTCTTAAAAGCTCTTTAAGGGGCCGGTGAGATAGCTCAGCGGCTTAAGCGCCTGCCTGGCAAGTGCGAGGGCCCGAGTTCGACTCCCGGCACCCACATACGAGAAAAGGGCCGGTGATATCGCTCAGTGGCACGGGCGCCTGCTGGCGCACGAGGTCCTGAGGTCGACCCCCGGTACCCACCAAAAAAAAAAAAAAAGCTTTTTAATTACAGAGATTTTATGTATGTGATATATTTTCCCAAAGCTGAATATGTCTTTCTTCTTGTTTTTGTGGTTGATACAAAAATGTAATTGTCATGTATTAATACAAATATTTTAATATGCATATATTGGCACATATTAAAATTTCTGATTTTTAAAAATTAATCTGTGCAGCATTAAACCTACTGGGAGATAAAATAGGTAAAACACTTGGAGATGTAAGTGTAGGGAAGTGTTTCTAAATAGAACCTCAACCACAAAAGAAATAGCAGCAGAATCAACAAATGGGATTATATCAGACTAAAAAGCTTCTCTACAAAAAAAGAATTGATCAGTAGAGTGAAGAGACAATCTACAGAATGGGAAAAAATTTTGCCAGCTACTCCTCAGACAGGGGAGTTCTCTGTATATCTATAATATACAGAGAACTAAAACAAATTAAACCACTTAAAATTAAAAACCCAGTCCAGAAATGGGCAAGACAAATGAACAGACACTTCACAGAGGAAGAAATACAAATGGTCAACAAATATATGAAAAAATGTTCAACATCTCTGGCCATTAGAAAAATGCAAATTAAAACACTAAGATTTCATCTTACTCCTGAAAGAATGACAATCATTAAGAAATCAAACAATAACAAACGCTGGCAAGGCTGTGGTGAAAAAGGAACACTCCTGCACTGTTAGTGGGAATGCAAACTAGTACAAATCAGAATGCAGATTCATCAAAGAACTGAAATTAGAAATTCCATATGATCCAGTGATCCCCCTGCATGTATAGTGATACATGCATATCAATGTTTACAGCAGCACAAGTTGTAATAGCTAAATCCCAGAAGCAGCCTCTATACCCACCAACAGACAATTGGATGAATAAAATATGGTATTTATATATAATGGAATACTACTCAGCTGTAAAGAATGATAATTTTGAGACATTTGTAGGAAAATGGATGCACCCGGAAAATATGTCGAGTGAAATAAACCAAACATACAAGCTTAAATACCATATGATATCTCTTATTTGAGTGAGGCAAAGTAGAAACAAAGAAAATGATAAAGGATGAATAGAAAGAGACAGGTGAATGGATCTCTTATAATACAGAAGTGGTCCAAGAGAACAAGGGAGAGGGGTAAGGAGTAGGGAAGGGGAAATAAGAATAAAGGTATACCATGTACAGGAACCTAATAACTCCAATTAATGTAAACATTATATGCCATAACATGAGCTAAGATTAATAATACCAACAAGAATGAAAAATGGGATCAGGAAACTGGAGGAGGAGAGAAGGAGGGAGAGGGAAGGGAAAGGGTATTAAAATAGAAGAAGAAAGAAACATGCTGTAATATGTACATGTAACCATTCCTCCAAGATAATTGTAGATTACTTGAACTGCAAATATATACAAATAAAATTAAAAATTTTAAAATGTTATTTCTGTGTTTCACATTATACCTTGGTAAGTTTTCCCTACTAAATAAAGAAGCACATAAGTACTTCAAGTATTTTGTGACTTCATGATATACAAATTAATATTTAATCTATGTGTAGGTCATATTAGTGAAAAGAACTTAAAATGTTGTGTCTCAAGTGGCTAGTAAGTTATCTCATTGTCATTTTATAAATATATTTGTCTACACTAATTTGAGATAAAATCTGTATGCTTCCAAGTCCCCGTATCTTCTGGGATCCATATTAAAATATTCTATTTCTTTTTTTTTTTTGTGGGTACC
Source organism: Erethizon dorsatum (assembly GCA_028451465.1). Classification (NCBI taxonomy): domain Eukaryota; kingdom Metazoa; phylum Chordata; class Mammalia; order Rodentia; family Erethizontidae; genus Erethizon; species Erethizon dorsatum. The sequence goes on from CM051823.1 coordinate 33,616,718, forward strand.
GGGGGGTCGACCTCAGGACCTCGCGCGCCAGCAGGCACCCGTGCCGCTGAGCGATATCACCGGCCCCTTTTTTCGTATGTGGGATCCGGGAGTCGAACTCGGGCCCTCGCGCTTGCCAGGCAGGCGCTTATGCCGCTGAGCCATCTCACCGGCCCTCTATTTCATTTAACTAGAGAGTATCATACTGTTTTAAGTGAATTAGGGAGCAATCCACATTTCTGCCTAGTAAGCAAGTAATACCAATTATTTTTTATCATCACCATTAATAGTATTATTGATATTAGGGATATAAAGATAATATAGACCTACTGAAAAAATTAGGAAAAATGAAAGACAAATATTAGAAGAAAATGTAACAACTATTTTGTGACCATTCTTCTAGCTTCATAGATGACTAAACACTTGGTTCTTAATCAAATTTTTGTTTCAGTAATAACTCAAGGAGTATATGGTTAATAGAACTGACCAAGGTTACCATATACTTAGCAAAACCACTGTACTTCATTGGAGAGTCTCTATTAAGCAAATTTAACCAAAACTGATAAGAATTTTACTACCCAAAACTGGATGCTAAATCCATAAATTGGAAGGCCAAAGGCTAGTGGGGTACAAAAGTTTAAGTTACCCTACGACTGATTAATTCTTTGAAATGAGATGATTGGCACAAACCCAGTTTTACCTTTCATAACCACATATCCCAACTGTAGACTGATGAGATTCCTATATTAAAGGGAAAAGTATGAAAAGAAACATGTTCCTAAACTGTTTTCATCTTGATTTTGTTGTTCCATCATTTAAAATACAAAATGAAGTAAAACCATATATTTTTGCAAAATGTGAAACAAATTCCTTTCCCCTGCCCATGACTCAAATCTATTTTAATATTATACACAAAAGATGATTTCTGTTTGACCAGGAATGCATAGTGATTTGTTTTCATTTTTTCTTTCTTTGTTTGTATTTACTTAATAAACAAAAAATTTCTATTAAATCTTTAATGTGTGGTGGATTAACTAATGATCAAATTGTAACACCAAGCTGAACTGAATCACATGGTGCTGGGTGTGGAAGGCCCACCTGACGATTGTTGCCAACAGCATAAAATGAGAACTGGAGAGGAGGATGGTGTGCTGCTGATTCTCCTGGAGAAGCTTGTCATGCTGGTTTTCCTGATATGAGCTCAGCTGTTCTCATAGTCAGAGGAGCTCAGATCCTCACTGTCCCTGAGGATGGCTGCGATTCACTCTCGGGGAGCTCTGGTTCTTACCTTGAGTATCACTTTCTGGCTCCAGTGCAGATCCCTCAGCCTGCTGGCACAGATCCTTCACTCCACTGGCACAGACTTTCTAGTTTCTACCACTGACCTTTGGGCCTTCTCAGTGCAGATCTTTGATACAGACTTGCATGGGACATTGTCGTGGGCTCTAGGTCTTCAGCTGGACTCATGGAGGACATTACCATGGGCTCTAGGCCTCCAGCTGTACTCATGCAGGACATTGCTGTGGGGTCCAGGCCCCCACCTGGATATTTTGGGTCTCTAATACATGAGGAGATCTCCCACAATCTTCTGCATTTAACTTTTTGGGTGAATATTATAAAATAATCCTATAAATTATGCATCCTGTATTAAATCTATTCCCTTGTAAACCCTGACTAAAACACTCTCTATAATTAAACACACAAAATATTTATTATTCAAGTACTACCCAGTCATATCAAGCAATAACTTTTCATTTGACAAACTCTTAATTGTTAGAGACGATATAAAACAGTTATCCTCAAATCTGGATGACCACAATATCCTTTGAAGAGCTTTAAAAAAGCAACAAATTTTTGAGGCTTAGCACTGGAAATTCTAATGTTGTAGGAGTGGCATCTGGCATTTAGTCTAAAGAATTTCCAAGATATCTTATATTTTGCCTAAATATTATAAATTCTTTCAACTTATCCTGGTATAACTTATACTGTACATTCTTGGACCACCAATAATAAATTATAGTACCTAAAAAGATAATTTTAAGTAACTGAGACTAGGACAGAATCTAGTCTCAGTTTAAGCAATCAGGGAGTTGGAAAGTTCCAGCTTTTATGCCTAAGCCACTGTTTCCATAATATTTGCTCCAGTGCTCAGAAGCAATCTCTACAATAGCATCATTGATTAAGAATGGAAAAGTAGATTGATTGCGGTAACACTCTTGGATTTTGTTTCTTTTATACTTAATTTCAGCAAAACACCATCACCCATTATCAATGAAAGTCAATGTTGTAAATTTTAATTTTATTTATATTGTCATTGTGCTTTTATCTAATTTGAGGATTTGATTTGATGGTTAATTTTCAGTGTGCTGAAACTTGAGCCATTTAGATTCTGTCATAGATTTAAACATATCTGAATATAGTTACAGTAAAATTAATTTACAATGACATGGTGGATACGTGAGAAATGGTGCTCTTAAGGAATATTTGATTGACAGTAGGCTGGCTCTATAATGAAGTTACTAAGAAGGTGGAATTCTTCAACTTAATGTGTTGTCTTTCATCATTTGCCAAGATGGATCGGTTAACTTTATGTAGGCAACTTATGTAGCACAAAATACCCACATATACTTTGTCAAGCGATAATCTATACATTGCTTGAGGGTGTTTTCTTAGATGAGATTAACATGTAAACCAGCTGGCTGAATAGAACAAATTACCCTTTACAATGCAGGTGATACTTGGCCCATCGGTTGAAGGCCACAGTAAAAAGAGATTGACTTTCCCGAGAGAAACGGGAATTCTGCAGCTGTCTGCCATTAGGTTCCATGTGCAACATCAACTCTTTATCAGATCCAGGGCATGTTGGCTAGTTTTGAATTTGTTAGCCTTTACATACACTTGAACCACTTCCATAAAAATAAATATATCTTTTTCTCTTTCCTCTCTTCCACTCTCTCATTTGTTTTGCTTCTCTGGAGAATCTAATACACAAGTCTTACTTCCTAAGCAAATTGCACATTTGCCAAATTTTAGGCTTCAGTGTTCAGATACAGCTGTGTTCTTCCTCACTACAATTTAAGAATTGTGTTCAAGTTAAAAAGTGGCACAAAACTAATGTACAGTTTGCTCCTTTCTCAAATTGTCCTTGCTTAGTTGATGTATCAGTCAGTCTTCTATTGCTATAAGAAAAAAACAGAGGCTGGATAACTTACAAAGAAAAGAGATTTATTTAGCTCACAGGTAGGGAAGCTGTGAGGCTCTGGCAAGGCCTTGCCTCCCTGTGTCACATCATGGCAGACAGCATCATAGTGGGGCACATATGACAGGGAGAGATTCAGTGGTGAGAAAGGAAGCCAGAAAGTGGGAAGGAGACAGTGCTGCTCTTCCTAACAATCAGTTCTCATAAGAGTACTCCACAGATCAGTATTAATTCCCTCTGAAGATAGCACCCCAATACCTATACTACGCTCTATTCTGAAAGATTCCACCAAGTCCTAGCGTTATAACCCTGCTGGGCAAGTTTCTGCCACATGAACCTTTGGAGGGCACACTCAACAGATATCCAAATCATCGTGCTCTATCAATGTAGACATATCAGAGTGGATATCATCTAAGTAAAGTGAGGGCTAAATTGTCTTCTGAATTAGATCAGAGCTTCAATTTCTTCTTTTTAATAGATCAATACATCAGATAATCTACAATTTAATGCATTAATTTTGGACTACAATGTAATCAATTTATTGTCTTGGAGTTGACATTCCAGGTAAGGTGAAGTAAGTATATGTACTTCTTTATGCCTCTCCCATGGAATACAACTTCACAGCCTGCATAGAAAACATAGAACAGATATTTGGAAACTAAAATGTAAGTATCATCAAGCAGAAAAGAACATCTGAGTTAGAAATGCTACTAAACTTGTAAATTTACCGCAATCCCCAAATACTCAGGCTTGAGCTACATATAGCTAGATGCCCAACAGTAAGCACTATGATGTAGACAGACACCAAATGTTATAGTGTAGATCTAAAATGTCCCGCAAAAGTCTTGTGCTCAGAAGAGGGGCCTAGTCAGAAGGGGTGACTCGCAAGGGCATGACTTAGCAGGATGTTTTCTTATACCCAGCTCCTCCCTCTCTCTCTGCTTCCTGACCACCATTATGTGAGCAGTTTTGTTCTGCCATGGCTTTTCTCCATGATATTTCTACCTTGAAGTCAGAGGCCATGGACAGAACCCTCTGTAACTATGAGTCAAAATAAGCTTCTCCTCCTTTAAGTTGCAGATGACAGGTATTTGTGCCAGTGGCAAGAAAATGAGTTGTACACCAAGAAAAACCTTTTAGTTTTGAATGAAGGAGCAGAAAGGGTGAACTTCTAATATTTAGAAACAATGCAGAAATCCCAAGTTTTTTCTACATTCTATTCTCTCACACTCCAGCTTCCAACACACCCATGTTAGAGTGACAGCATTCAAAACAGGAACCAAAAAAGTCAAACTTCTGCGGGAGGGGAAACTCTCTCTCATTAGAAAACTATGGTCCCAAATGGGTGGGATCAACCTCTACTACTTTTGTCCTCTCTTTACCTAAACATCACTGAGTTCTGGATGCAGGTTCAAAAATGGAAGTGTACAGCAGAGTAGAGTAACTATAATAACAAGATTCCGGCCTGAAGCTTGAAGAGGGAGCTTCAGGAAATCCCAGTGCACCAGGGTAATCCCAAAGAGCAAAGAAATCAAAAAAAGAACTCTAAAAATTTGTCAACTTCATGGTTCACTCTGATCCTCATTAACATATGAAATATTTAAGAACTGAATTAAAGGAGAGAAACATTTAGCCACTAAAATAGAAGACATAGAGAAGCAACAAATGAAAACTTTAGAACTGAAAAATATAACTAAAATAATAAAACCTCAGTTTCTGGATTCAAAAACAGAATGGAATTGCCAGAGAGTCAACTTGAAGATAGATCAACAGAAATTTTCCATCACAGAATAAAAGAAGATTTTAGAATAAGCCAAGGGTTAGGAATTCAGACAATTAAATATATGTTAAGCATTTGTTTCATCAGGATTAGGGAAGCAGAAAACAATGAATACAGAGCAGAAAAATATTGGAATAGTCAAAAACATTTTAAACTCAACAAAAGTTTTATATAGATTCAAGAAGCTGAGTAAGGCTAAAACTGGATAAACTCAAAGAAATCCATGTCCAGATGTATCATAATCAAACCAATGTACTAGAAAGATAAACAAGATTAAGCCAAAAGACAAATCTTGAAAGCAGCCAGAGAAAACAATAAATAACTTATGGAAGAATGACTAAAACAATACATTTCTCATCAGAATGCATATAGGCCAGAAGAAAGTGACACGGCATATTTAAAGTAAAAAAAAAAAAAAAAAAAAAAAACTGCTGCCCCAGATGTAGACCCAGTGAAAATATCCTTTGGGAATAATAATAAAAACATTCTCAATTTCTGTAGATACAGTACATAAACAAACTATAAGCATAAATAGGAGGATGAATAGCACTAAAGTATCTATGTTCCAATTGAAATAGTTAAAATATTTATTCTAAGTAGACTATAAAAAGTTAAGTATTTTCTATCCCTGGGGTAATTACTAAAACAAAGTTGGAAAGATAGAAAGAGATATTGTCAAAATCACAATAGGTATATGAAACTAAATCTTAAAAAATAATATTCAAATAATCCAAAAAAAGCAAGAAAGGTAAAACAAAAGAATGAAAACAAAGGGAGCTACCACAAGATAAATAACAGTACGATAGGCCTAAATCTAAGCATACAAATGTACATACTTTAAATGATGTAAAAATGCAATTAAAATCCGATGCTCAGTCATAATGCATAAAAAACGTACTCAACCATATATAGTCTGTTGAATACTCACTTCAAATATAGTAACATAGGTGGGTCAAAAATAATGGGAAAGGATATACTATCCATTCTTAATCAAATATAGTCAGAAAAAATGCTTGAAAAATATATTTGACTATATTAAATTCAGACCAAGTCTAATTGAGCACAAAGAACTTACCAAGCATACAGAGAGGAATTAATCAAAGACCTAGTTCACAAAAAAAAATGGACGCATCTTAAATATGTATGCACCTTCCAAAAGAGCTACAAAATACATAAAACAAAAACTGAAAGAATTAAAAAATAGATAAATCCACAATTATATTTGGAGACCTCAACACATCTCCTATAATATACTGACAGAAATTCAGTAAAGATTTAGAAGACTAAAAAGTCTTCAATATACAGACTCTAACAGGATTAGATTTGTAGAATATAAATATATTGAAATTATAGAACATTCTACCTAAACCAGCAGAATACACATTCTTCCCAATTTATTATTTACTTTTATTTTTATCTCTTCTAAATGTTACAGCTTCAGCCTTGCTATATGCCTCTCACATGTGTTCTTTTAGGTTAGAAAGTGAGAGTTTTACCTAACAATTCCTCCACAGAGTTGAAAGACCTGATCAGAACATCTGCACTGTACCATTCTCTTCTCAATCCAATTGGCAGCCCTCTTGTATCATGTAGGGACCAACTGCTCTAGATAAAGAAAATGTAAGAAAAGCACATGGACATAAGTTTTGCAATTTCCTCCATAGATTTGTTTTAAATATTTTTAATTTTCAATTTTAGAAGATATTATAAAAATTAGATATGTGCGTAAAATACACAAGTAAATCACAAAATGGATTATAAACAGCCTATACATTAGAATAATTTTCATACATAAGCCTCTTGTTTACCCTTCTACATTACATTTCCCACCCTTCCCTCTGTAAACAACCATTATTCTGTTCTGTTTTCTATAAATAACTCATAACTTTTACACAATAATTTCAAAAACTTCTATGTTTTCCCATATATGAGTGCCTAAAAAAGATTAATTATACCCACACAAAAAAAAATAAATAAATATATTCCAGGTTCCCTGGAAAATAAATTTTAAATCATTCTAAACATATTCTTTGAATTTTTTTTCCTTTTACTTAATAGTATGTATGTGTTTATCTGTGATGGGGAGGTATCATGCAATATTCTCTTTATGTTAATATTCTACTACTGATGTACATGGGTCATTTACTGTTTAAGGCTTTTATTAAAAAGGCTGCCATGAATATGGCTGTATGCACACAAAGTTTTCTCTAGAAAACACAACTAGAAGTAGGGCTGCTAAATCATAGGATATATACATCTTTAGTTTTCCTAAAAAATAGCAAACTTGTTTTTCAGAGTGGTTGCACCAACTCACAATCCATCCATTGTTCTCATTGTCTCCTAGTCTTATAAAAATTTGGGTTTCTCACTATTTATTTTTCTTGACAAATCTGAGGCATGTCTTAGGGTAGCTAACTATAATTTAAAATTACATTTTCCTGATTTTTATAAGTTTGAGAATCTTTTAAGACATTTTTTTCTAGTTGCTTGTACTTCCTGTCTTTTCACTAACATCTTTTGTAAATTCTTTTTTTTTTTTTTTTTTTTTTGTTTGTGGGTACCGGGGGGTCGACCTCAGGACCTCGCACGCCAGTAGGCGCCCGTGCCACTGAGCGATATCACCGGCCCCTTTTTCGTATGTGGGTTCCGGGAGTCGAACTCAGGCCCTCGCGCTTGCCGGGCAGGCGCTTAAGCCGCTGAGCCATCTCACCGGCCCATCTTTTGTAAATTCTTTGGGAATCTTGGGTTTCATTCTCTCACTCTTTCCCCAGCACTTTCTCTGACAATAAAAAATATCATAATATTGGCTTTGAGATCTTTCTAGTCATTTAATATCATTTCTAAAAGTTTATAAAAGGGTTGCATTTCCAAGAGGTACCAAGTATTCCCCATTCTCACTAACATAACTGGTTTAAAATCACAGTAGAAGATTCTCTTGAAATAATTGAGTTACCTTCCTAATGAACAACATCTCTTTCAGTTCTGGCATATTCCACTGCACCTTTCCTTTTGGGGAAGACAATCTAGGGTGTGAAATATTCTGTACAGTAAACATCATGAAGATAGACGAGCTAAGGACATATTTCATTGTCCATCCCCATCTTCTCATTTTATAGAAGAAGAAATAACACCAAAAGTTGAACAGAACAAGATTTAGAATTCCAGGTCATTACTTTTCATCATCTCCTCCAAAATTCTTGATAAAATAATGTCTTCCTCCATTTTCTGCTATTGTAACTGAATTTCACAGACTGGTTGTCTTATACAAAATAAAGGTTGATTTAGTTTGGGATTCTAGAGGTTGGCAAGTTCAACATTGAGGGTCTAGAACATGCTGAGGGCCTGCACGCTAAGTCATGCCACAGCAGAAGGGCAGAAATGTGAACAAGTGAGAAAGATAAGAAGCACGAAGGGCCAGGCTCACTTTAAACAGTCGAGGGGCCAGTGAGATGGCTCAGAGGCGTAAGCGCCCGCCTGGCAAGCGCGAGGGCCCGAGTTTGACTCCGGAACCCACATACGATAAAAGCACTGGTGATATCGCTCAGCGGCACAGCACCCACTGGCACGCGAGGTCCTGAGGTCGACCCCCCGTACCCACAAAAAATAAAATAAAATAAAATAAAATAAACAGTCGAACTCAGGATAATTAGCCCATCCCCAAATAAGAACGAGAGCCCATTCGTGAATGTTATGCTTCATGGCCTAATGTCATTTCCTGACCATGCCATTTCTTAAAAGCCTCACCTCCTAGTACCCCTCACAGTGACAAATATTAACATGTGTTTTGGAAGGAATATTCAAACTACAGCCTACTGATTATGTAAACAACCTAATATATTTGTCAGAAATTAAGCAGAGTTCATTTTTGTCTGTGCCTCTACTTTCTGGTTAGTTCCATGACTTTCTTTCCTTTTACTTATTTCCAAATTTACAATATGATAATGTAACAGATTTGTATAGCTGTTACCTTCTGAATTATTATATAAAAGTGTATGCTTCATTGCCTGTCTTCAATTTGCATGGCAAAATTTTATGTATTATTTTCAGATATGTACATGTCAAACTTTTCTCAGAAAATTACATTAAAAAGACAATCAATTAAATTTGGCTTGTATGTGGCTTAAGAATTTTGTTTCATATGTAGCAATCTTCTCTTTATTCAAAACAGAAAAAATATGTTTAACTTCAAAAGTAATTTTTATTTACATAACCTGTTGGTAAAGGAAGTGGGAAGCTTTATTTAAAATAGGTGTCATTCACCACCACATATTGAAAGGTACAAGGGCATGATTACACTGGAAAGACAAGTAGGTAACTTTACTGAAAGTAAGTTTTCCTCTATCATGCTATCAACTACCAAATGTCAGAAATTTTGAAAAAAGAAGAAAATGAGTGATTCTTCAATTAAAATCCCCACATGAAGCAAATAATTTGCAAATTTAATTTGACACTTATAGACATCTGGAGAAGCATTTGGTAAATTTAGAGAAATTCCACTGGATGTTTCAGAAGTCCTTACTGCATATTTCTCTCAATAAACCCAAAGGCAAATCATCATTTAAAATGACATCATTTTTCTGTCGGTAATTAAAACTAAAATTCTACTTTTAATAACATTTAATTGTACTTTATTTTTTTAATAACCATTATCTCTTGGTAGGTACAAAATTCCAGAAATTTATACTAGCTATACATAAAGGAAAATTGACTTTACTCATTAACACCCTAATTATTTGGCTCAATTAGTCTGAGTTGTCTGTGTGATTTTCTCTGGCTAACAGAAAATACATGGATGTAAATTCTGCCATAGCTGCACATAAGCTTTAAGCACTGCAGTGGTTAGGATCACTTACTAGCTCACTTATTTATATCATAAAAACTACATGACCCAAATAGATACTGGCTCCTTCTGTATGCATCTTCAAATGTAAAACCACATGGAAAGAAAGCTGAGTTGTCAATGACCGGCAGTAGCCTACAACTGACTTGAAAGGGTAGGAAAGCAATATATCTTTGTTGTCATAAGCTACTGAGATGTGGAAGATGGTTGTGTGTCAAAGCTTAATGCAAGATGACTAATACACATGGTATTAACCCTCACTGTGACCCTGCCTACAGCTTCAGGTCAGATAATTCTGCATGTATTGTGTTACATATTTAGAAAAACTAATGATAATGACAAAGAAACAGGGACACAGAATTTTCAGCAGAATTCCCGCAACTTACTTTAATTAGAATACTTCAAGTTACATGCTATCCCTGATTTAAACTAGGAGTATGAACTGAGACAATTACTGTATTTTAACCTACATATTCCACTCCTAGAGTCAAGGGAGGAAGCAGTAACCCTAAAACTGCAGGAATCACTGAATGGAACTGAGAAAAGGGAAATAAACGACCAAAATACAATTACAAATATATATTACATTATGAAAAGATACAATTTTAGTGTCCTCTAAAATTATTATAACTTTTTAAGAAAATACATGTGTAGTTTGTTTATATTTGAAAATGTTTAAAGCATGGATAAAATTATAACAGATTATTTCTCATTAAATGATAGATTAGTCAACTGTAATATGACTGCACTAATTTGAACAAAAGCAAAGGAAAAAAGACTTCAAAAGAGCAAGATCTTAACTGCATTCAGGAAATACTAATGGATTTGGTGATTACTGGAAAAATAAAACTTCTAATGATTTTGAAAGACATTCTAGACTTTCCACTAGATATTTTGTCACTAAAGGTTTACATTGTTAGTTTGAGGCAGAAGTCACTAAAATATTTATTAACCACAATGAAGTTTACAGAGGAAATGTAGATCTTTGTACACATATTTGAGTCTATGGTACATTCTAGATAAATTAGTAGACATAGCTAACAAGACATTTCATCACTTGCATCTTCAAAACATATTATTTTACCCAAAAATTATATATATATACATATTTCAGCATGTTCATTTCCCATGATTTTCCAACATTTGGCCAAACAAGAATGTGTATGATTTTTCTGTCTGTATTTTCACTAAGAGTTGAGTGATATTTTTACTTATATTTAAGCCTTTCAAATGAAAACAGTTAAGTATGGAATCAGAAGAAATGACAAAATACAAAATACATTATTAAGCAAAGTAAGGAATTGAAGATGTCTCAGGAATGGATAAGTGATAAAAAAGATGGGGTACCATTAACAATGAAAGAGATAGAAATATAGTTGGCAACAGAGAAGGATGAAAGAAAAGTGTCTTAAAGCCCTAAAACCATTAAAAGCTGGGAATAATAACTTTAATAGGAAAAATTTGAATGTTACTTATAGTAAATCACTTAAAATAAATCATATTGAATTCCTTCTTCAGGCCTGAGGTGGAGATCAGTGGTAGAGCACTTGGTATGCATCCTATGCATGATATGCATGAGGCTTTGGATTTAATCCCCAGACAAAGAAAAAAATTTTGCTCTCTGTGTAGAGAGATTCTCACTATTTTTTAGGAAAAAAAAAAGCATATAGTAGTTTTTTTTATATTCAAAGGAACAATTTTGAGGAACTTTATATATAGAAAAATAGAAGTGTTTCATTAGCATAATCTTTTAAGATACCTGTTATTTAACTTCATGACATAGAATACTAAAACAGAAATTGATTGCTAAATAGCCTTTCTATCCTTCAAAAAGGCCCCTTCTGTGAAATTATTAGTAAAAGTGGCTCCATTGCATCATGTACTATGAGCACACAGCTGCATCAAAAATGATTTTTCTCTTTCAGCAAAGCAAAAGAAAAATTCTTAGGCAGTGAGTAGAAAAACATGGCAAGTAAGATTGGTTTTCCCTCAATAAGAGTGAATGAAATGGGCTTACTAAATAAAAAGAATTGCAGCAGGTAATATACAACCATTTTGATAAATGATGATACAGTGGTAGCAAAAAATTACATACCATGTGTGCAATTAAGCTTATATCTCATAACCAGAACTATAAATGGGAGTCAAAACCTCTTGGCTTCTCTTCCCTTGTACCATTACTTTTTGTCCTAATTTCCTCAGAGCTTCCTTTCATTTCCTTTTCACTTCATTTTATTATTACAAAAAGGTATGTGTGGCCCTCAGATTCTACCTATTTTGCAGACAGCCACATCTTTTCATGAAGTGCTGTGCCACTGCATCACTGAGACACCAGTGTGAAGACTGGAGTGAGTAGATTTCACAATATTGAGTGCCTAGTCACCTTGACGGATATTAACTCCAACAAATTGCATATTATTTTCATCAATGACGCCTGCATTGGCCTCAACTACACGTCGTACATGTTCCAGTATGATTCTATGCAACAGCCCTTCAATGGCACCTCAAGGCTAAGAGCGGCAATCTTGTCAACAGTGGAAAGTCCATCTCCATCTCCCAGAAGCAGGATCCCATCAACACCAAATTAAGTGATATTGGTGTTGAACTTTTTATGGAATCCACTGTTGTCCTCACCACCTTGGAGAAACTGAAGCTAATGTGAAGGGTGGAGCCCCTTCTCCTGATAACCCCATGTTTATAAGGGTTGTGAGCCATGAGAAATAAAACAATTTCCTCAAGTTAGTCAACAATACCTCCTATACCACTAACTGCTTAACCCACCTAACCAAGGTCATCCATGAAAACTTCGGCATTGAGGAGGAGCTCGTGATCATAGTCCATGCTATCGCTGCTACCCAGAAAAGTGTGGACGCTCTTTTGTGAAAAGTGTGCCATCATGGGCATGGGGCTGCCCAGAATAGCATCCTTCTAAATATAGCCACATACTGTCACTCTAAGCAATGCCATTCCTACTATGAATGAGAAGCAGTCTGAAATTATGTTCTGTATACCTACTCCCAACATATCAGTCATCGATCTGATTTGTGTTTTGGAGAAAGCAGCCACATATTATGACCTTAAGATGGTGATCCAGGCCTCAGAGGGGTCCTGAAAAGGCAACTATGATGAAGACCCCTTCACTAAGGACCAGGGTGATTTCTGTGACTTTTACAGTGACATATGCTCCTCCATTTTTGATGCAGGGACTGGCATTGCCCTGTTGCCAACTTTATCATGCTCATCTCCAGATATGACAGTGAATTTGGCTACACTAACTGGGTGGTACATGCACAGCCTCAAAGGACTGAGTCTTCTGGATCACCATTCTCAGCAAAAAGAAGAGTGGAAAAGAAAGACCCTCACATACTACGGGTTCGTGCCCCAAATCTGTCCTCCAACACACTGAGTAGCTCTCATTTTTGGCATAGTTTTGATCACAGACCCCTGATGAAGGGGAGGGTCTTACGTATCCTTACATTTTTATGCATTATTAATAAAATCTACTTTACCCAGTCAAGAAAAAGAAAGAAAAATAGAAAGAGAGAAAGAAAAAGAAAGAAAGAAAGAAAGAGAGAGAGAGAGAGAGAGAAAGAAAGAAAGAAAGAAAGAAAGAAAGAAAGAAAGAAAGAAAGAGAAAGAAAGAAAGAAAGAAAGAAAGAAAGAAAGAAAGAAAGAAAGAAAGAAAGAAAGAAAGAAAGAAAGAAAGAAAGAAAGGAAGGAGTTCTATAGCTGAAAGTGATATTAAAAGGTGGGGCTTGGGCCAGTGAGATAGCTCAGCAGCATAAGCGCCTGCCTGGCAGGCACAAAGTCCTGAGTTCAACTCCCGGTACCCACATATGAAAAAAGGGCCAGTGATATCGCTCAGCGGCACGGGTGCCTGCTGGCACGCGAGGTCCTGAGTTCGACCCCCGGTACCCACAAAAAATAAAATAAAATAAAAAAATAAAAATAAATAAAATAAAGGGTGGGGCTTGGTTTGAAGAGGCCGGTCACTGGGGGGCCTACACTTCCCTGCCCAGCTCCACCTTTCTTTCTCTGTGTGATGGTTTATTAATTAATGGTCTACTTGAATGGGAATGCCCAGCTGAACTGAGTTAGTGTGGTTCTGGGACTTAAGGCTCACTTAAGGAGGATTGTTGTTGGAACGGTATAAAAGTTGAACAGGAAGGGAGGATTTCATCCTGATTTCCCTTGGAGAAGCTCTGACTGTTCTCTTAGGCTGAGCTCCAGGCTGAGCTCCAGTCTTCACCTTTGCCAAGGATGGCTGCTGTTCTCTTGGGAGGAGCTCTGGTCTTTGCCTTCACCTTGAGCATTGTCTCCTGGTTCTCAGCACAGATTCTTCAGCTTCCAGCACCGGCCTTTCAGCCTGCTGGCACAGACTCTCTAGCCTCTGGCACCAGTCTTTGGGCTTCTCAGGCACAGATCCTCCCATCTTCCAGCATGGATTCCTCAGCCTCCTAAGATGAACTCGCATGGGACATTGCCATTGGCTCTATGACTTCAGCGGGATTTGTATGGGACACTGCCCCATTGGGATCCAGGCCCTCATCTGGATTCTCAGGATCTCTATCACACGGACAGATCTCTTGCACTCTTCTGCATTTGACTCTGTGGGCAAATATTATAAGCTAACCTTGTAAATTTCTGTGTCCTGCATTTAATCTGCTCTTTTGCAAACACTGACTACAACGTTCCTCTTGCGGGCTACCATAAGAGCAGCATCTATCCTCACCCAGACTCTTCACTACGCTCTTTCTGCCTTGTAGTTAGCAAAGCATGGAATGTAACTCTGAGTCAAAACAAACCTCTCTTCACTTAAATCATGTGTCAGGTATTTTATCCTAGCAATGAGAAAAGTGACTAAGACAGAGTTTGGTATCAGAGAATTCGGATCATTGCTATAACTGTACTGACCATACGATTTAGAAGCCTTTGGAACAAATTCAAGGGAGAAATTTATAAAAGTTTGGAGATACCAGCTAGAGAAGTCCTAGAATGCTGTAAACTGAGTTTGACAGGGGAGCCTGGTGAGAATTCAGAAGACGAGAATGCCAGGAGAAATGCAAAAAGAAAGACCAGGCTCAGGAGGTTTCAGTTGGGAACAAGAACTCCATTGACAGCTGGACTTGAGATCATGTGTCTTAGTTATTTTTCTCGTTGCTGAAACAAAATACCTGATGCCCAAAGTTAGGGGAGGAAAGGCTTACTTAGCTGATAGTTTGTGGAGGTTTCAGTCCACAATTGGCAAGCACTAGGGCAGGGGGCTTTGCAGAGAACAGTTCATGTTGGGCAGAAGACGGCAAAATCAACAACCAACTTTAACAGTGTCTTTCAGTACCTTTTATACTCTATCTAGGCTGATGAGACTAGAGCGGTGCCAAACCAATCAGTGAACTGATCACACACCCTTAATCCCAGTATCATACATGCTAGAAAAAAGCCACCTCTGAAAAAGCCCTATGACCACATGAGGCTTTGGGGGACATCTAGACACAAACCATAAGACCATGTATGTTACTTTCTGGAAGAAAATTTGTCTATATATTTTAATGACCTGTGATTTTGAAAGAGATCGAGATTAAAAGTAGTGGACTAATGAATCTGGTAGAGGAAATTTTAAGGCAGCCCACCATTCAAACTGTACTATGGTTACTGTTTGCTGCTTTTATCGTCGTCTACAGTAAAAATCAGGAACAAATAGCAGAATCAAATGATTTGAAAAATTATTAATTTTGCCAGAAAGGAAGCACCTGCAAATATAGAGCAAAAAGTGGCTTAGTTGCTAAAATGATTAGCATTAAAAGAAGCCAAGTACTTTGCACTAGGACAGTAGGAAAGATCTCTTAAGGGCATTTTAAGAATCAATAAGACTCCACCCTTCCCAGGCTCAAGAGTCCAAAAAGGAGGGCCGGTGAGATGGCTCAGCGGCATAAGCGCCTGCCTGGCAAGCATGAGGGCCCAAGTTCGACTCCCGGAACCCACATATGAAAAAGGGGCCGGTGATATCGCTCAGTGGCACGGGGGCCTGCTGGCGCGCAAGGTCCTGAAGTCGACCCCTGGTACCCATAAAAAAAAAAAAAAAAAGAGTCCAAAAAGGAAAGACTTTGCTTTCAGAAGAGAGACCCAGGGTTTGAAAAAGACATCTAGGGAATTGGTTCCCTGAGATTTGGTTCACAATATTCAGCCATCCAGGCACTCTGAGGCCTCTGAAGCCATGGTTCAAAGGGCCTAACTCAGTGATGGTGAACCTTTTAGAGATGAGTGCCCAAACTGCAACCGAAAACTCATTTATTGCACAGTGCCAACACTGCAATTAAACCTGAAAACTGTGGTTTTAGTTTAGGGAAAAAAAATGTATACATTAACATCTTCTGTCTTAAAAGAAAAACAAATAACATGTGTGCCATAGGTTCGCCATCACTGGCCTAGCTACTGCTCAAGCTGCAGCAGAACTTGGCATCATCCATGTGGTTCTGGTTTTACAGGTACGCAGAATGCAAAATTTGTGGAGTCAGGGAGGCTTCCACCCAGATTTCAGGTGAAGGCCTGTAAGGCCAAACTCTGTGCCACTAAGAGGGCAATCTGTGAAGCTGTGAGAGTGAAACAGAAAGTGCAGTGGAGACTCCAGGAAGCTGGAGAAGCCAGGCACATGGAAGTCTAATACAAGCCCCAGTCAGTGAGCAGAGCCAGCCCAAGAGAGAAGTCACATGGACTGAAACTGGCAATGCATAGGGGCATAACTGCCCAAGCCCTTTGAAATTCACATCCCACTACAACCTGCCCTAGATGGTGTACGTGAAACTACGGAATTTAGTGTTTGTCTTCCTTCGGTCCCATTCCTTTCTATCCTCCTATTTCTCCTTTTGGGACTAGGAATGTTTATCCTGTGCCGTAGTATGTCAGCAATGTTTAACTTTCTTTTTTATTTCAAACAAGATCACAAGTAAGAGTTTGTATTGTGTATCAGAAGTGTAATGTGGCTAAGGTAAGACTGGAAACTCCTAGGTATAGAATACACAGTATGTCTCTGAGTTACTAATGAGTTCCATTCTGGGAGAACCTTCAAAAGTCTGACAGAGTCTTATACACCTTTCACATAAATATACAATGTAAAGCATAAAACACACACACACACACAAAACATAATTAGTCCCTGACTACTGTACTACTCTACACTGTTGCACTGCACAGTAAGCACACAGCAGCACAACTGTGACAATGTCCAGCAGACACATGAGCTGCTTCCGAAGTTTGTTCACATGTTTGTAATCCAAGGTCCATTCCAATCTATGAAAGTTCACAACACAGATGTTGATAAGTCTGGAACTTACTGTATGCATTTTTGCTTAAAGAGATGTGCATGAGCTTTTGAGGTCTGGGGGTAAAATGCTATGGTTTAGATAAATAATGAACCCCAAAACTCTCATGCTCTCAGAGGCAGGCCTTTTCAAAGGTGATTGGACTATGGATACCCTATTGCTGAATGTAGCATTAAAATGCAAGACCTGATCAGAATAGGTGGTTCACTGGAGGTGTGACCTGGAAGAGTACATCTCCCTCCCCAGTTCCTCCCTTCTTTCTCTGCTACCTGGTGACATGATATGAGCACCACTCCTTCACCAGACCCATCTGCCATGCCATTTCTGCCTTGCAGCCAATGAACCATGACAGTAACCAGGAACCAAAATAACCTCTTGTAAATTGTGGGTATTGGGTATTTTGTCCCAGCAATAAGACAAAAGATATACATGAATAACAACAAAAGACAAGTAGCAGGTCTTCCCACTTAGAAAAAATGGCAATTTTTTTATTAGTACATGTTTGCAGTAATGTATGATTATATTCATTTTGGTAATTTGGTACTTTATAGGTTATATCCATAGATCAAAGAAATCTTAGTGAAAGAATTGGAAATTGTAGATAAGAAAATGGCCATTGTATTTTTTAGGTTAAACACATAGATGAGAAAATTGAAACCTAAACTGTCTCGGCAATCAGCATAGAATCCTAGGTGTCTAGCTGGAATTAGCCAGAGAAGTTCTACTTTCTGTTTTTATTTCAAAATGCTTCTTTGTAAAATTTTTTCTTCATAAAAGATTCCCTGTGCCCAGTATAAGACTGTCTTCCACCCAAGGGGAGACATATCTTTTCTCATCACAAGAAATTCTAAGGAAGGTAAGTTAGCCAGGACAGTGACCCCAGAAATAAAAATCAAAACAAAAGAAAAATGTATAATGCCCATATAAAAGAAAAATAAATATTTTTGACTGAAAATTAGACTAAAAATATATAGAAATCAATAAAATATATCTTGGGAAGGGTGTTAAATGGATATAAAATATCTTATAATTCTTAAATAGTCTGAGAGGAGGACAAAAATTTTTAGTATCTTTTGACTTTTATGAAGTGCACACATTCTGATTTCTAATGTATCATGCAGCATGTATACAAAATATTTCCAACTGAGAAGAGAGGAAGTAAATTCTTTAGCTCTATGTTCTGCTACTTATTCTCGTACTTCTAAATATTCTATTACATTTTTTTGTGGCTGCTTGATCAATTTTAGACACAATTTTTTATTTTTATGTGACCTTAAAAGTTTTATTCTATGATCACATCTTTTCTCCTTCTTTTATCCTAATAATATAGTTTTATCATGGTTCTGAGGTAAGTCAATATTCATCTTTAGCATTACTATCACTGTATAAATAATGTCATTTCCTAAGGTAGGTATTTTGCAAATATATTTCCTTTTCAGTCATTTTTCTGAAGTAAATAATTGTCTTTTCATGCTATTCCATTCCTTCACAAAAGGTTCTTTGGAATAAAAATTGGGGAGGGTGCTGAGTTAGACTGAATATTAAAATATTTAACAATCAATAGCAGATACACACTAAACAGTTAACAATCCGATAGTCATTGTCTGCAACAGCCAGTAGGACCACTCCAGGTTACAGCCAAGGAACATCAGCCCTGGGGATGGGAATTCAAGGGAAAAAACTGGGATAGGAAATTGTTATTGTGCTACATATCAGTCAGTGCTTACTAGAGAAAGAGATATAATACAAGATATACAAAAGTATAAAAATATATAAGATTGGCTTACAATGGCCACCCGCAGAGTCGCATGTGGAAAAATGCAGAGGGTCTGTCTGCACACTGGAGACCAAAGGATTCAGTCAAGGGTCTGGAGCTCACTCGGTGTCCCATGTGTGTCTATGTTGGGAAGCCAATGGGTCTGCAATAGAAGGCTGAACAGTCTACACTGGAAGACTGAAGGATCTGCACTGGAAGCTGAAGAGTCTGCATTGGAAGCCAGGAGATGACGTCCAAGGTGAAGGCAAAGACTGGAGCACCTCCAAAAAAACAGAAGTAGATCTGTCGTTCTTCATTTTCCCTTTTTATCATCCAGGTGACAACTCGCCCCATGGTGGGTCTTCCACACCGTATGGTGTGGAATTGGTGAGCCAATTTAGTTGAGCTTCTCTTACTCAAGTTGACACAATCAACCATCACATGCTAAAAGCTTCAGTGTATTATTTAACCTTTCAAATAATACATATTATGTCAAATAATGATGAAAATTGATCTTAAAATGAAAACATCTTGTTATATTTAGTTCTTTAACCTTAGGAGATCTAGTAGATGCTCAAGAATTCATATAAGAAATTTACCTACAAAACAAAATGTTAAGTAAGCATTTGAAGAAAAAAAAATAGTCTATGGAGGTTGCTATGCAAAGGTTTGCTCAACAAAGTGCTTACTTTAGTATGAATAAATATTTTTACCTCTGTTCAAAGCCATGAGCTGACAATGTACATCAAATTCTTGAAAGCAAAGTGAAGTGAGTTAAAGAGATAAGGCAGAGAGCCTCTTGAAACTGTTCAGTAATTGCAGACTATCAAATGTTAATTTTCAACAGGTGCTGCTTAAATGTAATGTTGTATCATCCCTATATTTAAAAAGGTCTCTGAGTTGTGATTTCCTTTGCCAAATTTTATACCAAGTTATTTAAATTGGATGGAGTTGCTATACCTTCCCCCAAACAAATAGAAAAAGACAAGCCATTTAGTAAGTATAAGGGCCAGCACATTAATTATCATTCTTAATTTCCCTCCAGAAATCATTTCTGTCAATAATTCTATCTCAACTAAGATGAATGAGAGTCAAGGGCATTAGATTTAAGCAGCAGGCTGATGACAGACTGATTTGGGGACTATAGTTGAGATCAGAGCAGGAAAGTGTGGAATAATGAAAAAGCACCTTCCTAATTTGTACCATACATATACACAGAAAAATAAGGCAAATAATCTTCCCTAACATTGAAGTTTGGCTGAAGTATAGCGAATGTATAAATATAAGGACTTTTGCAGGTTCCCAATAAGAAATATGGATTAACAAATGAAATTTTTCCTTTTTAGGTTTCAAGGAGAGAAGATGAAGGCAAGAAAGTCCTAGTAAGAAAAATTTAGAAATAAAAAGGTTGTAATTGGACATTGAAAACAATACAGAATCGGTATTCAGAGAAAAATATTGAAACTGTTTGTAAACATCAAGCAATGCACAGAAATGAATTAAAGTGTGTCAGAGTTACAAAGTAATACAAAACTGTTAAACATTATATTATTTTATCTTATTCAATAAATATGTGAGAGGATTTAGTGATAAAAAATGTCATTTTCCTGCCCTCAGGTTTGATGTAATTGAAAAGTGGAGACAAAAACATAAGCACACCATTTCAAAATGACTAAATGATAGCTCTGTGGTTAATTTTGCCTGGGGCTGAATCAGGGATGACTTTATTTAAGAGAAAAATATTTAAATATATATATATATATCCATTAAATAAAGACAGAAGAAAACGGTATTTTAGGGAGATGGAACAGTAATTGCATGAAAGTACACAACAAATTGAAGGAATCATGATGAAGTATGACATGGTTAGAATTCATGGCAATCAGTTTTGAGCAGCAGAAATCTAAAATATTTGTTACTATTAAAAATAATAAGATAAATAAACTGCTATGTCCAAATTATGGCTCCAGCTTGTGTTTACCTGTGGTCTAAATTTTGTAATCATCACACACACACACAAAAAAAACTGCTGCCTAATGTGCATGGGAGCATTGTCTCCATGACTATAACTGTGCGCTAACCACAGAATCAAAGCAGATGGTGTCAGACCAGAGGCGGATTCTCTCAGAAGCCTTGACAGGGCTGGACACATGTTTTACACCTATTTCTGCCCCACACCAACTTGTTCCATGTTATTTAAATACAACACAAACCAAGTAAAACTGAAATTTAGTTATTTTTCTACAACACCAGAGAAGTAGTAATTACTGTCCTTGGCCCATTAAATGCTTTCTCAGAGATTTTAGGAGCTACGAACATTTAATTCATTAGACTATGTTATGAGAAGGCTTTGGGTGCCAGTCAGAAGAGATAAATGGAGATCACTTTTTCACATAATGTTTATCCCCTTTGAAAAATATATTATTTTTCAAGTGAATAACAATGTTCACAAACATTTTGCATAATATCTATGTGTTAATATGATTGTCATCTTTTTCATCCCCAAGTTATACTGACTTTTACAGGGTAGCAACTCCTTACAATTTCACATATTAATTCTTCAATATTTTATCTACACTCACAATAAATCTGAAATGTCCGTAAAGAGTTAAGTGGGCCTCTCAGTGGTACATATTTTAGGTACTGCTTGAATACAGGATATTCAAATGTCTCAAGTTTTTATGACTGAATTTTTAGTCTTTGCTTTTGTGACCTTGTTCTCATAAATAAGATCTTCATAAATTCCATACTTGTAATTATATTGACTGTGATAAAGTTAGCACTCCTGAATTTGAATAATGGAAATTATTTTTTCCTCAGCTCTTAACAATTCTTAGGTTTTCTGAAGCATTCATGTTCATTAAATATTTTCAATACCCCACATTTGAATGCCAAGAATTTGATAGCCTTGCACAATATAGGCTTTGGAAAACAATTATCTATTAATTATCACACATCAGTAGAAATACATTTGTATTTTAATATCTAAACAATCATATTCACATCAGGAATCATATGAAACTGTGGAACAAAAAAACTCTTGCCAAAATCTTATTCATTAGGAAAACTAATGTCAGTGATGATGTTTAGAGGCTTAATTCAGAAAGAATTTATTTCACCAATCATTGAGAATCAACAAGATGTACCTCTCATTTTCCCCTCTCTGTTGTTCAAAGCTTGTGTGAAGAATTTCTGCCCACTTTTTCATCCACAATCAATACAGAAGAATATGTAATACTCTAAGAACAAGTTTAATGACATTGTAATAGACAAATTAATCGATATCCTGCTATAGAAACTAAACTGTAATTAACAATAAATTTTAACATTTTTTGCAAAATAAAAGAAAATGAAAATCCATTTCCAATTTTTGAAATTTATTTCCAGATATCATAAAAAGAGGAAAAAACTGCATTGCTGTACTAAAACAGAAAAGATACAAAATATTAATAAAAGCACCTAGAAAGAACTGATACCATAACTAAGCTGAATGATCAAAGAAAAGACTATGAAATTAACTTCTGTTCTAAAAGGAATCAAGGCATCCTAATGTCCTAAATGGTATTATCAGCATACAACAGCAATCAGAAGATTCAGGGTCATTTTTATATGGTTATATTACTGGAGTTCATAATGAAAGTGCCTATTATGTTTTACTGTGCAGCACAGGGAATATAATAAATAAACTAGACAGGCCCCATGCCCTCAAGGAAAATATCATCCATGCTTTTCGCTTCATTTTCACATGCAAGGGCTGAAATATTTCATATATCTAAAATAGTTCTATTTTATAACATTGGGACTTTTTTTCCAATCACAATGGAGTTATTTTCAGTTATAGGAAGATGAGAAAAGGAAAAAATAAAGGAGAAAAGGAGAGATGTAGAAGGGGAAGATAGAAGGTTAGAAAAAAATTACATCTAAAAAAATAAAGAAAAAAAACTCAACATCTCTACTCCCAAGTTTTATGTAAAACCTGTAAAGAGTAGTGTTTGCTTTCATTGAGTTTTTGCCATCAAACATCTCCCAAACATGGTGAGTTACAAAAGGTGTTAGCAAAGAAATCTTCATATTTGCTTCTACAGAGCTATTTTCATGAGTATGAAATATTGTCAAGATGTTCAAATAAGTGTGCACAATTTAAATTTTAAATGCTTTAAAAGATCCTTTATTATACCTAACAGCATTAAATGAAAATAGAAAACTATCAATTTACCTGCCATCATTCAGTAACTTAAAGAATTTTAAGGTTGTTCTCTTCTAGTCACTGCAAGTCCACCTAATTTTTTAGTTCTCCCTCTGTGGTTCACCATAGTACTCATATATAGCACATAATACACTTATCACACACATTGAAGTCCTGTTAAGTCACAGGAAGAAAAATAGTTATAATCTCACTCATATGTGGAATCTAAAAAGCTGATCTCACAGATACAGAGAGTAGAATAATGGTTACCAGGGGCTAAGGTGGTTGAAAAGAAAGCAGGGTATAGAAAGATGTTATTCAAAATTTCAGTCAACTAGGAGGAATACGTTCACAAAATCTGTTGTACACCATGGCGATTATAGTTAGAAATATATTCTACTCTTGAAAAATGCTAAGAAAGTGGAGTTTATGTGTTATTACACAAAACATGATAATTTTGTGCTGCAATGCATATATTAACTAGACTTAGTCATTCCATGATATACATATATATACCTGTACATACATATATACATATATCTTTTAAAATACCATGTTATTTAGGACATATACATTTAATTTATATTGCAATTTAAAGATAAATTATAGTCTAATATGATAATTTCATGGGAAACATATGGCTTTATTTAGGTTTTTTCAAATTGAAGAAAAAGCTATAACTTGAAATTCAGAAGTATTATTTATTATGTGCAAATTTATTCATACCTAAACGAATACAAATAGAGAGATATTGGATCCTCCACATGTTTCTTAAAGTTACTTTTACAGAGTGAAGGAGTACACACATGGACAGTCTAAGGAAACACAGTTTTGTTTTTCCGGTTAAGACTTGCTCCTCAGCACAGTTGTAACCATAAGTAACAGGGTGTTTGTGCATCATGCTAGACTTTTAGGATGAGACGATCTGATGTCTCTGAATGCAAGCAACTGTGGTGGGCAACAAATGAGAATGTGAGACTTAGAGTCCATTCTCTCATATCTTGTTGTTCCTGAGTCAACTTCTTTCAATTACAGTCAGCTCATACCACTCACAACACATATTCTCTCCAGTCCTGAAGCTTGCAGACTCTTGGAACACAGGAATTTAAATTTCATCAAAGTGATCTATTCCTCCCTCAGTCTTTCATGTGTCTCCCTGATATTCAGTTTATTTTACCCTGTGTTCTACCCCATATTTAATTAGTGGTATTATGATGTGCCTCCACTACTATTCTTGTATCATTATTACTCTGGATCCTTATCGTATTAGGAACTGTCTTTGCCTCACTAACCTTTGAGTATAATATATTCTTGTTTAATAACTCTCAAAATAGAGTGCTATTATGAGAATCCCCTTCAGACAGCCTTGATTCTACTCTGAAATAGTACTGAATATCTTATTATATTCCATAATATTTTCCTCCCAGCAGTCTCCCTATTGTAGCCTCTCTGCCTCCATTGCTGCTGTGGACACCTCCAAAGGCTCCGTTTTTCACAGCTATCTTCACTAGAGGCCACCACTGCTGTCACTGCTGTGGCATCAAAGGAGAAGACACAACTTGCTCTTGGATTATCCCATTCCAGCCCTGGTATAAGCCCACACCAACTCCCCATGGTTCCACAAAGATGAAACTATACACTTAAAATAGGTTTGGATAAAATAATAGGTAAGTATGACACAGGAGGTACTTATAAAACTACAGGATGCAAATTCTCCCTGAGCTCATTGATGAAAAGCCTTCCTCCATAGCTTGCACCAGGCCTTCTCCACACCATTTTCAACTCTTTCTAAATGAGATAATAAAATCCAATTTACTTCCAACTACTGGGGTTGAGTATATACACAGTTTCATGTGCAGAATGAAACTATCACCATAATACAAAAAGAGCATTTTGATTGTTTTCTTCCTTCTTAGAGCTTATTCCCCATTTCAGTAGGCCATTGAGATGATAGGAAGAATGCACATTCTTTTATATCAAAACCCTTCTATGCTTCACAGATGTCTTAGTTACTTTTCTTGTTGTTGAGACGAAATGCCCAACACCCGAAGTTAAAGGAGGAAAGGTTTATTGTAACTCACAGTTTTTGGAGGTTTCAGTTTGTGGTAGTCAGGGTTTGCAACAATACAATGCAGGACACATAATTTATAAGATTATTTTATAATAGTCACCCAAAGAGTCATATACAAAAGAGTGCAAGAAATCTGTCCACACAGTAAAGACCCAAAGAATCCAGCTGAAGGCCTGGATTCTACAGCAAGGTCCTGCATGAGTACAGCTGAAGACCTAGAGCCCATGAACATGCCCTTGTGAGTCCAACTAAAGGCCTAGGGCCCACAACAATGTCTCATGCAAGTCTGTTCCAAGGATCTGCACTGGAAGGCCCAAAGGTCAGTGGTGGAAGCTAGAAAGTCTGTGCCAGTGGGATGAAGGATCTGTGCCAGCAGGCTGAGGGATCTGCACCAGAGCCAGGAAGCAATGCTCAGAGTAAGGACCAGAGCTCCCCAGAAAAGTACCACAGCCATCCTCAGTGACAATGAGGTCCCAAGCTCCTCTGATGATGAGAACAGCCAAGTTCCTACCAGGAAAGTCAGCATGACAAGCTCCTCCAGGAGAACCAACAGCACCAACTCTTCCTCTCCAGTTCTCCTTTTTATGTTGTTAGCAACACTCCTCAGGTGGGCCCTCCACACCCAGCACCACACTGATTCAGTTCAGCTGGGTGTTACAAGTTGACCACCAGTTGTCAATCCACCACACAGTTCATAGTTGTCTGGCTCCAAAGCAAGGTGTCATTGCAGAGGGAGATCACAAAGGAGAAACACTTCATGGCAGGCAGAAGGCACCGAAGCAGCCAAGTAGCCGAGAAGCAGCAGCAAGTAACCTACCTCTCCCTTTTATCTCTTCTAGGTTACCTGCCCTTTGGGTGGTGCCACCCACACCCAGGGTGGGCCTTCCCATTATCCACACCCATAACTATGTCAAAACAATCAGTGGACTAATTTAGTAATCACACACCCTTAATCCCAGCATCACATACTGTAGATCCAGCCACCTCTGAAAAGGCCCACTTATGACCACATGAGGCTTTGAGAGACACCTAGACACAAGCCATAACAACCAACCAGAATACACTCTTATGTAGTTTAAAGAAGTTACTAACACTGAAATACAGAATCTAAAATTAGCAAATTCTCTGTAATTCAATCTTAAAAATATCGCCAACTGTGGAAAGTCAAGGACTCTGTGTGTGTCTATGTCAAGAGGACAATCAGTTCCATGACATTTCCTGCAATGGAAGTTGGAAAATTAGCCCACAAAACAAGCAATTCAGCTAAAGTGCATACCAAGGAAAGTTACACTTAATTTCTTAGTCCATAGTATCTTAACTTAGCTAACAACAACCTTCCTTAAAACTTTTGTTTTTCTCATGCATAACTAAAAGTCTCTGTTTATAATTGAGCTTAGACATTAGAAATAGATGTTTTTCTGGCTGCCATAGCATAGAAAGCAATTAAGGGGAGAAAATAATTAATTTCGGAGGAGGCAATTTTTACACCCTGGTACCCATTAGATGAAGTATCTTCTAAAATTAACATCATTAAATTGATCCTCAAGACCATTCAAAAACTTCCTATCATATAAATCATCAATATATCTCACTATTTCCTTACATGTTAGTAAAGGTAATTTCTATGATTAGTTTAGTAACAAATTATTGATTATCACATCACTCCATCAGCTTGAGATCTTACCTTACTTTCTCTACAGTCCATATTCTTCATTTCCTTCAAATCCAAATGCAGTCAATGTCTACTGGTTGCTTTTCCAGCAATATCTCCCCTTTCTCCTTTTTAATGGACTTGTTTCTTTGTAAGATAAAGATGCTTCTGAGGAATTTAGCTTCTTTCCCAATGACAGCAATGGATCATATAAACTCCATCTCATTAGCCACAAAATTTTTTCAGAGATTCTCCCAGGATATCCCACCCTCTGAAGAGTGCAGAAAGTGTATAATGATTGAAATTCTGCAATCATTGTTATAGCAAAATTGAGAAAACAGAATAGCTTGCCAACAAGCTGAGAAGGGCAGACACAAAAGAGTTCAGAGAAATGGAATCAGAACCCTGGTGTCAGGTTACACTTGAGGATCAATCTTTTTCAGAAGCCAAAATCTATCTTTGAAATTTTCTGTGACAGGAGTCAATAATAAATCACATGTCTTTAAAAAAAAGTGCAGTTGGACATTCTGTTACTTGCGATGGAATGTATACTACGGACTATGCATAGTAAACCTCATCATATTTGGGAGATTTCCACCCTTGAGCCCA
The DNA here is from genome assembly GCA_028451465.1 of Erethizon dorsatum. Taxonomy (NCBI): domain Eukaryota; kingdom Metazoa; phylum Chordata; class Mammalia; order Rodentia; family Erethizontidae; genus Erethizon; species Erethizon dorsatum. The sequence continues at coordinate 33,644,108 of CM051823.1, forward strand.
CATGACTATTTCCCTGCTTCTAATCTTTTCCTCACCTGTGAAGAGCAGTCTAGTAGAGTAATCTGCAATAATCCATACTAATAGCAAATTAAATTACAGAAAATCGGTTTTGGTATTTAATATTTCACTAATTAGATTACAAGCTTCTAAAACCATAAAATAAATCTTATGTTACATTTTTTCTTTCAACAACTGCTTGCCAATTGCTCTCCAATACTTGAATTTGGGAAATGTCACAAATGTCAAAAAATTAGGTGGACACTAAAATTGGCAACTTTTGTTCTGTAATAATGACGGTAATATACCTCTCTTGGTTCATAGATTATCTACTGAATTTAAAGCTTTCCTTGAGTGATATTGAACTTTCCTGATGCCTCAGTCATTTCCTTCTTAATTGATGTTAAAATCATAAATATTTCATTTGATAGTTTTTCAAATTTTGTAGTCATTGAATTCACTATTTCACCCCAATACTTCAGTGTCAGTGTACTTTTATATGGGTTGTATAAAATAAAAAAATGTAGGCACTAAGTAAGCACATACAAATCAATTTATAATTTTACACAGAGATCTAAGATTTTAATCCAGATACCACAAGTTGATAATTTTGCTGGTGATAAAACTGTCCATTAAATATTTAGATAACAATGGATGTTTTTCATAAAGCATCCACCTAACTTTTATCTTCAGAATTTCCTCATTATAGAGAAAGAATGTAACAAGTTAAATGGTTTAAAATTCATGTCAGGCTTTCAAATGCTGAATTGAGTTCATAATTTAAATATACATGTTTCTTTTCCTAGATCTAATATTGAGACTTTCTTCCTTAACAAACATCAGTTCAAAAAATATTAATTGAATACCTACAATGTGCGCTGAACTATACACTTTAGAGACACAATGGCTGACAGTACTGCATATCTCTGCTTTTCAGGAAGGATGCTGTGCAATATGAAGTTCGGGTACAAAAGCGATTTGAGAAACAGCTTGGGAGGGGAAGCTCAGTATGCTATGGAAGTATATGAAAAGTGTATATATCCAGATTTGGCACAATTACAAAACACTTCCCAGGTAACGCACGTCCAGAAAGGAAGTTCAAGTGGAGTAGTGTTTGGATAGATTAAAGACAGTAACAATGTGAGAGAAGAATGCTGCTGGAGGAGAGAAGAGTATTTGCAAAGGAATGAAACAAGACCATTTGACAGTAGTGATATGATTACACTTGATGATGTTTTGCATAGTACTGGGTCAACAAAACAGAATTTTACACACAGAAATGCAAATGCAAATTTCTGACTTCTATGTTTTCAATATTCCTCTCAGTAAGCTAGACCATTTGGACCAGAGCCGCAGATACACAAAGTAGAATGTTGGATTTGTGATTCTCCCAGTGTTGTATTTGAAACTGGACGTGTTTGTGTGGAGTCTTTGAGTTAATTGTTCTAATGTCTTAATATCTTCCAAAAGAACACATATATATATAATGAATATATATATATATATATATATAATTTCAATATCTCCCATTGATTCTCATAGCGAAGATTAAAATCCCATTATTTATGTCAGTAGCAGATTAACCTACTTTTGTTTTATATTTCATTTTGGGAAAGAGTGGGCAGACACCGAGAGAAATAGAGGAAAATTGATATGACATATTGCATAACACAGCAAAGAATCTAATATATCTCAATGTTTTATATATGAAGTCTCAGTTAATTCCAATGAAGAAGTTTTTATTTGGGTGTATGTATGAGACTACTGAAGCTTATTAATTTTAAATGATTTATTTAATTAAAAACATAAAATTTGTTATATACTGTTAAAATTTCAACCCTTTCAAGCACCAGCTATACAGCTAAGTTACCCTACTTGTGCCACTTTCACAATAAAACCATATATTTGGAGTTCTCATGATGGAATCATTGATTAAGAAGTTGTATATTTCACATTCAAGCTTGCATATGACTTCAATATAAAATTTATCAAATTCTACGTGTATTGTAACTACTGCAGCCTTTATGTATTACACACAGTAAAAGGCCATACCCCAAGCATGCGTATGTATTTATGTGACAGTCTCACAAAGCAAACTTCTAGTTGTAGAATAAATGAATATACAGACTGTAAGTTCATGACAAAATCATATTATAATGGACTATGCTATGCTTTTATTGAAAATCATCCTGCCTATGCAATTTATGTTTATGACAAACACATGAGGCTTTGATTTTTTTTCTTGGAAATGTCTAGTAAGTTGATTCAACAACATATACTTAATAATTCACTTCAAAGTGCCTTGAGTGGTCAATATTATTACATACGCTAGTAATTTCTCTATATATGGTTCTTTTTCATGCATTATTTTCACTGACTTTCTAGTTTTTCTTGCATATCCTTATTAATTTGAATGCCTTTCATTTTCAGTTTCCTTAGTTATTCTACTATGATTGCTCTTCAAAATAAAAATTGTAATAATTTTGTCAAGCTTTACAAAAATTATATTTGAATGTTGACATTTACAAGGAAATTTTACATTACTTTGCTAAAATGAAAATGATAGGGCAGAAATGTCACTATTGATTATGGAACTTTTTCTGTGAATCACTATGATGTTTCTCTCAGAATAAAAAGAAGCCAAAAGTTGTATTACCTATGGAAATTTTAGGAAGTGTAATGTTCTGTCTCAAAATACATCATAAACCAAGGACAAATTTTAGTAGGCAGCACAATTTAGTCAAAGAGAAATTGTTCAAACTATTGTCCCTATGTAATATAAAATAATTGTATAGATAATTAATGTCTTACTTCTCTGATTAATTGCAAAGAAAGATGAATCTTCTTTTTATGGTGAAAAAAACTTATGGGAAGTTAACCTTACTCTGATAAATATCTTCTCTTTAAAGTTCTTATTTTCAAGAGAATCTTTTGAAGACTAAGAACATGGGCTAGTTAGACCTAGAATAGGACTGTACAAATTTATTGCCACTGAAGTTGCTGGTTATGATGAGGTGTTTATAATGTATTAAATATAGTTTTGTTTTGAAGTTTTTCTTTACATAGAGGTGCTACAGCTTTACAATGAAGTTTAATTCCATGGATATCATGAATAAGACATTTTTATCAAATTTTCTAATTATTTTTGCTATATAGAAATGACACTATTTTTACATATTGATTTTATAAGAAGCCATTCCATGGAATTCACTGAGTAAGACCAGTAGAATTTCATTGAATTCTCTTGGGTTTCTCAGGAGTGCAACTTATTATCTGAAAAAGAATAATGATCTTGGCAATATTCATTTGAAAATTTATACATTTTCAAACTTACTTTATAGCATTAACCATTTCTTCCAGGAAAATAATGAATAATAATGACAGTAGCAATCATCTTTGTCTCCTGCATAGTTTACCGAAGTTATTTGAGAAAAATTTTGTTATATAGTAAGTTAATTCACTATCATTATGTGCAAAAATATTCCATGGTCATAAGCGTCTAGAAAAAAATAAGTTCAGTTAAATTAAGCAAATGTTACTAGTAAGGAAAAGCTTTTTACTTTTATATAATAAATGCTTATTGTGAATCTCCTAGAGTCAAATAATGTGTTTTGTATCTGCAAGTTATGTCACCACTTTATATCACTGATTCATCCTGTGTATTTTATACTGTGATTGGTTTAAAAATGCTTATGGATTGATTTTATTTTCAAATATTTACCTCTCCCAAAATCATGTTTTCCTCCACAGATTTGAGAAATGACATGTGGTAAAATACTTACGTATCTTTTTCAGTTTACTATACTTGTATTATAAGATGTTCATTGTTGTCTTTATCAAGGGTACTTTTTCTCTCTGTTTATTTTAGATTTTCTGCCTGGGGTTTCTCTTAGTTAGATTTTACATATTTATCCTTTATCAGGCTACTTTACAAGACCTCTCTCAAATTTCAGTGGTCCATTTGATTTAAACTTTAGCCAAAATAAAGTGAACTTACTTACTTGATATTATGGCTATTGCTAATACATTTTAATTCTTTAAATAATTTTGCTTATTTAATATATTTATATTTTAATAATTTTTGAACATATCCTGGAAACATCACAGAGTCATATTCTTTTAAATATATGATTTGAACTACTATTCCATGTTTTGACAAATTAATCTTCTTCATATATATTATATTTATACATTTATCTTATTCAAATTTTTCTGAGTGAACTACTTATTTCCTTTAAATTTCCTAGTGTTTTGTATAAAATATATCTTGTTTCTTATTTTATTGGTTATTATTGGAAAGGTAACATTATAAATTATATTATTCTATTATTGGAATCAAGTATTCATTGATATTGGCATCTACTGTCCTGATGGTAAATTTTACATTTCTGGTTCTAAGATTTTTGCTTTTATATTCAGTTTTATTTCCAGATGTGTACATATTTTTCAGATTTTATCTAGTATCTATATAATGAAATGTAATGATTATCTCATAATCTAAATATTCTTCACTTAAGTTATTATAACACATTATTCAGTTACAAAAAATCAAAAAAATTAGAAGAAAATGAAATATTAGAAAACTATCCAGTATATATTCTAACTTAACTAATGTTGTAGTTTTGGAATTATTTTAGGTTATATTGTTAACTTCAGTTTCATATTGATTTGCACCCTCTCTCCATATTTCACATTCATTTCCTTCCTTCTCATCTTCCTTTCCCACTCGTCCTTCTTTCTCCCCATCTTCCTCCTCCTGACGCACTTTTCTTCTTCTTTTTTTTTTTTTTTTTGTGGTTATGGGAGTCAAACTCAGGACCTTGCGCTTGCCAGGCAGGTGCTTACACTGCTGAGCTATCTCCCCAGCCCCTGACGCACTTTTCTTGTTCCACCTTGGTCTTTCCTTTTTCCCTGTACTCCTGCATAGAGTATGATACTACCCACCCAGTCATCTGGCTGCTTTAGGATTTATTCCTGGGTAAACCTATTCTCAGAGAGTAAACCTATTCTAATTTAACACTTTTGCCATGACCACAAAGACTGCAGAGCAGCTATGCTCCTGCAGAAATAGCTGTTGCTTCATTCACCCGTCATCTCTGAAGACAGCACGATGTCCCAAGCTGAAAAGCATTATGCAGTCACAAGCCTTGAATGAGGTCCATGTTTGTCCACTGAGACAGGAACAAGAATGTGTTATACTCACCACTGAGCTGCCAGCACCTGGCCCAATCCTACCACAATTATAAAGTTAAAATTGATAAAACATGGTCTAAATTAGCGCAATGGCCAATAAAACTAATCACATTCAGCAATATTTAATGTAATAGTTTGCTTTGCTGCAATCAAAGCAAAGTGGATATGAAATGTACTGCTATGCTTTAGGTTGTTTTATGTGTATGTGCTGAGTGATGATTCAATTCTTCCTGCACCTTTCTTCTTCAAACCGTTTGACACTTTTATTCACTTCATTTGATGAGGATGCATTATTTATATGCTGAATCCACCTCTTCTCTTCTTTTCTCATTAGTCAGTGATGATTGAACTAATACTGCTGCATCTTTTTCATGAGGTCAAATCAATGTTTTAGGCTATCGAGAAACTTAAGAATCAAAGCCCTTTGTTCCATCCAAATGTCTTTTAATGGAAAATTTACTTTGCAAAAAAAGAAATAACATGTTTATGACAGGTAAAATAATTCAGCTACAATGTTCATAAGATTATTGTTGTCACCTTGACATTAAGACATGACATCCTAATAGCAGTGCAATAGTATTAAATAGTGTCGTTTTAAGTGATCTTTGACATCTGCAAAATCACATACATATAGGTATGCAAATCCAAGTATTGAAATCATAATAGCTAATGTGATTAAATTAAATTTTGTTTTGTCATTAAAATAAATACTCAAAATTTTAAATTTCCACAGTGTACTTATAGACCATGAAATTGCTTCCTCTGACCATGGTTTGAGAAACAGTGAACTACACCATGCTGAGGATTAGAGGACAGACATAAATGATTTTGATGTGGGAATGAACTAGAGATAGACAGGCTATAGCTGAGATGTCAATGAACCAGACATCTGCTTGAAGTCTTATTTTGCTGAAAAATTCATCTCTCAGTTAGTTGATGAAGCAATGAGGAAGGCTGTTTCTCTGGACTTAACTCTGACCAAAAGAAAGAACTGGTTCGTGAAATTCAAGTGACAGGAACCTTGGGAGAAAGTCAACTTGTCATCTTACTGCTTGAAATAGCCAAGAAAGAAAACATTCAGCACAGTCTGACAGGTACCTTGGACTTTGGAAAAGCAGATTTCAAAAATTTTAGAGAATAGATCTGAGTGATTCTACAAGGTCTTGAAATATAAATTCTTATAAGAAAATTATAAATAGCTCCAATGAGGAAGAAACAAAAGAGAAAGGTATAGAAAAGAAACTCACATGGCAGCATATATTTTACTGTTCTGTAATGGTGTTTTCAGAAAGTATTCTTATACTTTGAGTATCTTTTATGGGAAAATTAGATACTAGGTTGTTCAATAAAAGGTGTTAAGACATTTCTGTATCCATTTTATTGTTTAGGAAATTGAGGTTCAACAAGATTAAAGAAAGTTCAGAAATATAGACTTACTAAAGTAACTAATCAATAATAAAAATATCTATCAGCCACATTATTATCAATTTTGCCTTTTTTTGGGAAAAATACCTGACACCCTCCACTTAAAGGAAGAGAGGTTTCATTTGATTCATGCTTTCAGAGGTTTCAGTCCATCATCATCTGGCTCCAAGGTAGGAATATCATGGTGGAAGGGCATGGTGGGCAAAGTGACCACTTCACTGTGGCTGGGAAGCAGAGCACAGGGAAAGACTGCCAGAGAGAGAGATACCCAGCAAAGGCACACCCCAGTGACTCACCTTTCCAACTGGGACCCACTTCCTAACAGCACATTTAAGGATGAACATCAGTAGAGTAATCTTTCCCAGGATTAATCACCTCTCCAGGAGTCCTTTAATCCAGTCAAGTCACCTCCCCAAGAGTCCTTTAATGCAGTCAAGTTGACAACTAAGATAAACTGGAATCCACCTACAATGCAGTTTTTCAAAGAGAAATGATTAATTATAGTATTTGAAACTAATCATTTCATTTTAACCAAAAAATAGGAAAATAGGCATAAGTAGTTAAACTTTACCTTCTCTATGATTAACAAGTTGTCCTTATCATTTTAAAGACAAAACAAATTAAAATAAAAGAAAACTAGATGGTTACACTTATTGTCAGACATAAATATATGTGTCCATGAATAATAACTTCTATTCTGCATAAGTAAAATATACATAAACATGATTGCGCTCCCTTTATCCCCTTCTCAGCAGTGGGACTTCGACAAAAATCTCCTCTCCATCCACTGTTAAAAAGTAACAAAGCAGATTCTTTTTCTCTTAAGAATGTAAACTAAGAGACTCAAAAAGAGCAGTTAGACAGATGAAGGTAGCCAGTAGAAGTGAAGAATCACATTGCATCGGGCTAGGGTCTGCATTGCAGTGAGTCAAGCTATTTGCACAGTGGAGTCATGGAGTTGCAGAGGCCATGAGTAACCAGAGTCCAAATATTCTGAGAACAGACAGATCAGAAGGCACACACACAAAGAAAAGCATAGATGAGATAGCAGTCAGGAAAAACAGAATGTAGCTTCAAATGCCGCTTTTACAATTCCAGGCTTCTGGCGTCCAGGTTACCCTCCAACTTTCATCCTTAGATATCAGAATAAGACACTGTCAGTAGTAGATACCTATTGAGTTGTCTGTACACCAACGGTGGCTCTGGAAACCCCACCCTACGTCCTACCAGCCACATGAAAACAGGACAGTCAGGTTCATACGATATTATTTCACCTACTGACAATATTGATTAATCCAGGCATGGAAACCATTTTGGAGTAGAATGTAATGTAAGAGAGTTCAGTCTAAAAGTAACAATTTTCTGAAACAGATAGGATATATATTTGAGATTTATTGATAGTAACCATTATTATTTGATCTAAGAAACTTAGAAATGTTCATTGTATAGAAATAAGAGGGCCGGAGAGAGGGCTCAGCGGCTTAAGCGCCTGCCCGGCAAGTGCGAGGGCCCGAGTTCGACTCCCGGAACCCACATAAGAAAAAGGGGCCGGTGATATCGCTCAGCGGCACGGGCGCCTGCTGGCACGCGAAGTCCTAAGGTCGACCCCCCGGTACCCCCCCAAAAAATAAAGAAATAAGAAAAAAAATCAATATAAAGCAGAAAAGAGAAGTAGCAAATGGAGAAAACGTCTTACCTTTCCTTCAAGTGGGCTAATATGAGGCTGATTTTTGAAATACAATTGTATCTCTATCTTTGGATTTCTTAAGACATTTCCTAGTCCTCCTATAATTACAGCACTGATATAAGCAATATCTGGATAATCACAGTGACTGGGCAAAGTGGTAGAAAATGACACAAGGGTCAAATTTTTCTGATTCCTATGTAAAATCAAAGTGCATACACCAAAATTAGACATTGTGAAGTATTCCATCATTTCCCAGCAAAATTCCAAGACATATAATTAGACAGATGGTTCATGAACACCTAGAAATGAAAGAGGCAATCAGCAAAAGCCACTTTAAGTTTACTAAGAATAAATTATATCAAATTAATTAAATTATATAAACAGTGAATCTGCATTTCAATGAGGCATTTAATGTAGTGTTCTGTTATGCCTTTTGTGGACAAAATAGATATGGAGAGTTTTTATAAATTACATGAATATATGTTAGTTGAACAATTATTCTCAAAACACAATGATTATAGGACTCATTTTTGAACCTATTGTGAGTCTTATTCATGCTTTTAGTTTAAAAATAGATGTAGCTATAGAAAAGATGTCTGTTAATTTGGAGAGATAGTCAAACATTGAATGATACATGATTGAACAAATCAATATATTTTCATTATGAAGGTTGAAACAGTGGATCAAACTAAAAAAGAAGGTACTCCAGAAGAGAAACATAAAATCTAATACTTTAATTTAAAAAGTCAACTTCACAAGTAGAAAATGTTAGTGATTGGGAATAAGAATGAAATATCAACATCTTTTGAGGAATAGGATCATACCTGAAAAGTCCATATTCACAACTCAACACAATTCATGGCACAAAACAGATGCTTAAGGTAGACTTATTTCATTAATAAGAGATTTAATATGAGCCAACAATATAGTGCAAATCTATATTGCATTTCCACAAACTTTCTTTAGCAAGGGAATCAAAAATATCTCTATATTATGCATTAATACAAGCATATTTAGAGCACAGTGTCTGCTTTGGAGCCATATATTAATCAGAAAACTGATACATTGTAGTTGTCCCAGGAGAGAGAAAACTCAATGGTTGAAAAAAGAGGACTGATGTATTAATGAGTTTTCTCCAGAGGAGAACAAATACACTTGAGGGTGGGGGGGAGGAGAAGGGAGGAGAGAGCCTGATTTTATGGAAATAGTTCATATAGTTCTGGTGTCTGATAAGTCTAAATCTGCAGGATGTATGGGCAAGCTGGAGATTTAGGGATTTAGGGGAGAGCTGATACTGAAGTTCAAGTCCAAAGGCAGTCTGCTGAAAGAACTCCCTCTTTCTAAGAGTGGTTAGTCTTTTTCTTAAGGCTTTAACTTCTTGGATAGCCAACCCAAATTATGGAGGGTAATCTGTTCTTCACAAAGTCTGCTGAATTAAATGTTAATTACATATGAAAAGCACCTCACAGAAAACTCTAGAACGTTGTTTGACCAAATACCCAGCTACACTGACCCAGAAAAATTGATACATAAAATTAATTATCACTACTCTCTCATCATCATATGAGACATGGTTAAGGAGAGATTTTCCTTGAAAAAGAAGAAAGCCAGGGAGACATATGGTACCCATCTTGAAATATTTCAAATTTTAAAATAAGGAAAGGATTAGTCTTAGCCACTGTAACTCTAAGGTATTGTCTTATGATGCAGGGTAAAAATTACAAATGAATCTAGAGAAGTGTATTGTTATCTCATTAACTAGGATAGACAATGAGAGAAATGTCTGACAGCGTCAATTGTCAAGAAAATGTATGTTTTAATTACAAAGACAAAAATGTACATATAAAATAAAACTCATTCATTCATAAAAATATGTATTAAATATCTTCTATGTACCAGTAACTTTCATATGCATTACTGATACAACAACAAGCAGTAAAATCTCCTGCTTTCATGGAGCTTGAATTCTAGTGGAAAGATAGGGGAAAAGGCAAATAAATTATATGACTGTGGGCCGGTGAGATGGCTCAGCGGCTTTAAGCGCCTGCCCGGCAAGCGCGAGGGCCCGAGTTCGACTCCTGGAACCCACATACGAAAAAGGGGCCAGTGATATCGCTCAGCGGTACGGGCGCCTGCTGGCGCGCGAGGTCCTGAGGTCGACCCCCCGGTACCCACACACAAAAAAAATTATATGATTGTAATATATAGCATATTAAACCAATAGCTGCTAAAGAGATGGGGGTCTGGGTTCTGGCTAAGAACTTGTGTGACTTATCAGGCCCAACTATAGACAGTTACAAAGTTTTACCTGATAGGTCTGATGCAGAAAAGCTCCCTCCCCACACCAGATTTGGTGCATCCAGTGCATTGAAGTCTGAAGGAAGCTGCAGTAATAGTTTGATGCTCCCCTTGGTCAGCTGTACTTTTATGCAGAACCAAATTCCTATCCCAGCAACTTTCTTTCCAGCGCCTCTGGGTTAACTCCAGACTCCTCTGCTGGAAACTCCATATAGTAGTGGAAGAGACCGAAAACACTTCTCTCCATTCTGACTCATTCTCATTATCTTTCCAGCTGTTCCCCTTTCTCCAGCCCCCAGGTGCGTAAAACTGAAGGACCTTTTCATTTAGGGCTTCCTCCACAGTAATATGAGTCCCACAGTTCTGCTGACCTATCTGACTTTCACGGTTTGCATCGTTTCTATGGGGGGACACAGAATAGTTTGGGGGAAGGAGGTCAGGGGTCGGGGAGTCCGTGCTTTCTTTCATTTAGCCTCTAGTTTGTATTATAGCGGTGAGTGATAAAATCTTTGTTGTTTTCATTTTTCCTTGTCCTGGTTGGGTGCATTTGAAACTGGTAGCTCAACTGTCTCCATCCCAGCTGAGCTAGGAGAAAGCTGAAACAAAGCAAGAAAGACAGCTAAGTATGGACTGGGGCGGGAATAGCAAAAGATGCGCAGGGTCCGGAGAAGTTAACACTTGATGAACTTTTTTTAGACCAAAGGTTAATCTGATAAACCCTCTCATCATTACAATATTATAAGTGATTGTGGGGTAGCAAGGAAAACCCGATGGAAAAGATGACCAGCAGAGATACATTCTTAGTTTGGACTAGGGTCTCAAAAGTAAACTTTTAAAAAATATCAAATGAGGGAAATGGCTGAGGGTCAGCATAATGCAAATGAGAATGAAAGTAGAGGAGGGTAGCCTAGGTTTTGATGTGGTCACCTGGTGGTCCTATTCTTAATACAGGGAAGAAAAGAGGACACTAGACATTGGACCCAATATAATTTCCTTAATTTTGGACTCTATGCATTTAAAGTCCATGCAGTAATCCAAATATAAAAATAAATAGGAGAAAATGCTACTAGAGATTCCACAAAAGAAGGGTTTCCTCCAGATGTGTCTGGGAAATACACATATCTTCATCAACATCTGTTCAGATACTCATTCATCCAATCTATGTTGTATACCATAAACTGCTTCACTCAGGAATATAGAATTAAACAAGAAGAATATGGTCCTTGTCTTCACAGACTTAAAATTTATGAGGGATATATGAACAAAGCAAATTATCATTTAAATTATAATTGGGTTAATTGCAAGTGAGACTTCCAAAGTGCCAGGAGATGTGAAACTGATCCCAAATCTACCCTGAACGGCCTATCCTCATATAATGTTTTCAAGTGTTGTCAGAGTCTCTTAAGCATGGAAACTTGTTTCATGTCCCTCACAAAATATCTGTTGCATGTGAAAAGCAAACCTTGAAATGTGATTTGGAAATCCCTCAAAAAAGGGACAAAGAAAAGCTAAACGAGCAGTTGAGTCTTTGTAGCCAGCATGGTTCGCCTTCTGTAGATGGCGAAGACATGGGTGCAGGACATACAAGACGTATTTGCAGCATGGTCAGGAGAGTGCCCTGATTAGAGAAAAAACAGGCCAAGTTAAAGCAATTCTAATCAACTAGGGGCTAGCAGAGAAACCACAGGGGTTACTTGGGCTGAGTCATTTGGCCAAATTGCCTCCATTTTTTACTTCATACACTAAAAATGATGATATTCATTTTTATCTTTTCCTCTCATCCTAGGGACACAGCAAGACTGTCATAATTGTGTTTAATGAATGAAAGAATGAATGAACTCTGATTTCTTTTGCTATGTGTGATGAATAAAATATTATTTGTATTAATAATGAAATACAGTTTTTAACATTTAAATGGTCCAGATTGAGATTTCATTTCTGATGTCTGGAACTGAAATTTGAGTCATCAAATGATATTAAATCAGTCGGAAGTTCAGGCTGAAAAAATATATATATACATATATATTTCTTGGTGTGACTGTGAGTCATGGATATTTGAGCTAGAAATATGCCCTGGAAAGACATAGGATTTAGTGTTCCCTCTCCAATCCTCTTGTTGTCCCTGACACTCTTGTCCTCACAAGTACATTCTATTAAACTCTTGATGAAAATTTTTACAAGACAATTTAGGTAGAAATAATTTTACATATGGAACATTCATGGATTAAATAAAATGGAGTAAATCACTTCAATTTAGATAATATGCCATGATTAGGAATAAGTATTGTATTAATAGTGTAGAAAGATGTCCCAAATATGTTGTTAGATAAAAGAGCAAGATTAACTTAAACTTCTCTTTGGTTAAAACATATGCAATGGTGTAAAGTGTGTTAACTTTCTAGATGGTTAAAAAAGTGTTATTTTTCAACTTTTGTTCATTTATATTTTGACTTATTCTATTAATTATTTCAATCATTAAAATTGGATTTCAACTTAGAATGGTATTTTGGATAAATGTATTTTGAAGTAATACATATGAGATTTTATTAATAACAGTTGCACTGGGTTTAAAAGCAAGTTTGGGTTTAGTACATTTTTATTGTTATATTGATAGAAGCTTTTTTTATATTTGGTAAGTATTCAGTTTAATAATCTTGTAAAGGGCTGGGGATGTAGCTGAGTGGTGTAGCACTTGCCTGGCAAGCATGAAGACCTGAGTTCAATTCCTGGTACCAAAAGAGAAAAGAAAAGGTTATAATCTTGAAAACACTCTACTACCACTACTTCTTCCACTATTCGCTAGCAAAGAACAGCAACAGCGACAACCATGAGCTAAAATGTCAGTGATTCTGGTAATGAAGCTCACCAGAAATTCAGTTGCAGGCTGTACATTCTGAAATGAATAGTTTCAGTGAAGATTCTTGGTGAAGGAAACTGAAGAGTGAAGGCTGGCAATGGAGTTGCTTTGGATGTGAAAATCAGAGACTGTATTCAAGCTCTTTAAAAGAGGAGTGATGAGCAAAGCCTTTTATTAACAACTAATTCTAGCTTTTTTGCCAAGTTGGACTTTGTTCTGGGTAAGTTCATTTCTGCATAAAAAAAAAAAAAAGTGTGCCAAACTGATTTTCATGGGTCTGTGTGGTTTTGTCACTTTATGGTAATATTCTAAAAACTTTTAATGGTGAGAGAGAGATTGAGACAGAGAGAGACAGAGACAGAGAGAGACAGGACAGAGACACAGAGAGAGACACAGAGAAAGAGATAGAAAAAGACATAGCATATGGTAAGGAACAATTACGCATAAAATTATTTCTGTTTTAGAAGCGTTTACAAAATAGAAAGAGACTGAAAGTCATAATGCAAAGTGAAATAAATTAATTTAACCCTTGAAGGACTAATGGATTTTCAGTGACAGGGAAGAAAGTAGGGGAAATTTATTCCAAGTTTATCAGGACCAAAAGCATGAGACCATTAAAGCACAAGGTGTACAGAAGAACATGACTAAATTTAACAAAATATACTTTTGAAGTGGTCTAAGTAAGAAGCCTGGAATCAGCTATAGTGACCCATGAATTCCACTGGGGGTGATTTCCATTGTATCCAGCAGACTATAGGCAGTCAATTGGATTTTTTTTCATATAATAATGTGCACTCTGCCTACATTTTAAGAAGTTAATTCTGGAACTGCTATGAAAGGAGAGCAGAATATTGAAAGGCTGAAGACAGAGATACCAATTGGAATTGGTATCTACTAGAACAGTCTGGATATGTGATGATGTCACTTCCTGCACCATGGGGAGGGATAAGGAAATAACTGATGGACTGATGAGGCCCCTGCAGGCAAGTAGAACAAATGAAACTTGTGATGCAATAGTGTTTGGGAAGAAGGGCCAGAAAAGACTCAAAGACAACTGAAGTATCTTTTATGGGTAACTGGAAAGAAGAAATACTCACCCTGCAGGATAGAGTTTATTTGGTTTTGAGATAGCATGTAACTTCTTAAAAATTAGAATTAGAATTTTAGGGAAAATATAAAATTATTACTCAAAATCCTGGTTAAGATATTTCTGAGGAAAAATAATGTTACCCAATAAAATGATCTAGATCAGAAATATACATAAAAATGATCTATTTGAGGGCCACTCAAAGGAAGGAGAAGAAGTAATATAGATAAATAAAGGATGAGAAGAAGGATAATTAGCCCAAGAGTATATCTGAAAAAGACTCACTTAAAAATCAAGAATAACAAAATATGTTTTACACCTCTTTGATCAGAATAGAAGAAAAAATCAGAACTAAACTAACTAAAGAACAATATTGGGAAACGATGGAACAGAAAGGTTGAAGAATGCTCAAATTGTGGGGAAATGAGGACTGAGAATGAGTAGAAATGACAGTATATTGCAGATGACTTCTGATTTTAGTATTGTACATGGTGATAGACATGGGTCTAGTTTTAGTCTTCGGCATGTGGAAAGCCAGTTTTTCCAGCACCATTTATTAAAGAAGCTATCCTTCTTCTAGTGAATGTATCTGGACCCTTTGTCAAAGATCAGGTGGTTGAGTGTGTTTGGAGTTGAGTCTGCATCTTCTAGTCTGTTCCATTGATCCTCAGGTCTGTGTTGCTGCCAGTACCCTGCTGTTTTTATCACAGTAGCTCTGAAGTATAATTTCAAGTCAGGGATTGTGATGCCTCCTGCCTTGTCTTTGTTGCTCAGAACAGCTTTTGGTATTCTAGGTCTCTTTTGGTTCCAAATGAATTTAAGGAATGTTTTCTCTAGTTCTGTGAGGTATGCTACTGGTATTTTGATTGGTATTACATTAAATCTGTATAGCAATTTGGAGAATATGGCCATTTTAGCTATGTTGGTTCTACCTACCCAAGAGCAAGTGGTATCTTTCTATTTTCTGATATCCTCTTCAATCTCCTCTTTCTGAATACTGTAGTTTTCAATGTAGAGATATTTTTCTTCCTTTGTTAGATTGATTCCTACGTATTTCATTTTTTTATGCTATTGTGAAGGGTGTGGTTTCCCTAATTTCTCTTTCAGTGAGTTTGTTAATTGTGTACAGGAATACTATTGAGTTTTGAGTATTGCCTTTGTATCCACCTACTGTACTGAATCTAGTTATTAAATCTAGAAGTCTTTTGGTGGAGTTTTCAGAATCTTCTACATAGAGTATCATGTCATCTGTGAATAATGATAATTTAACTTTTTCCATTCCTATCCTTATTCCTTTTATTTTCCTCTTGTTTAATTGCTCTGGCCAATGTTTCCAGAACTATATTGAATTGGAGTGGTGATAGTGGACATCCTTATTTTGTTCCTGATTTTAGAGAGAAAGCTTTCTGTTTTTGTCCATTTAGTAGGATGTCTGCTGTTAGATTGCCATAGATGGCTTTTATCAGATTGAGATAAAGACCATCTGTTCCAGTTTTCTGTAGGGTTTTTATCATGAATGGGTATTGAACTTTGTCAAATGCTTTTTGTACATCTATTGAAATGATCATGTGATTTTTGTCCTTTGCTCTGTTGATATGGTGTATTACATTTATTGATTTGCATACGTTGAACCATACCTGCATCCCTGGAATGAATCCTACTTGATCATGGCATATAATCTTCTTGATGATTTGCTGCAGACCTCTGAACAGCAGTCCCTGGAAAAGTGTGAAGGGTAAAAGTCATAAAGACACATTTTAATGAGTGGTAAAGAAATTAATACAGCAATTTAAAATAGTCTGTCTACAAGTTTAATAAACTTAAGGCCATTTGGTATGCAGACAGAACCTGGAAAGAGTTTTTGTTGCATTTTGTTTATATTTAAATTATGAGACAGTCAACAGCATTTGTTGAATGAAGAAAATTTAGTGAATATAAAGATACAAATTCAGTAATAATATGGGACAAAAATTATGGAAGTGAGAATAACAAAGACTCAATGAGCAGCAAGAATAGATTCAATTAAGGGTACAGGTACTAGCCTTGAAAACGGGAGCACTGTTTCCATAAAGACAGGAGAAACAAAGGGGAAGTCAAGGCACAAATCAGTTTATTGGAAAAAAATGGATTTTGCAGATAGTACTCTGACCTGTTTATTTACTTCCACAGCACAGAGCAACTTTATGGCATAAGGCAATATATAGCTTACTGAGTTTATGTCTTATCTATGGTTCACAAAATAGTTTTGAAACTTTAGAAAGCTTCGGGTGATATGTTATCTGATACAACTGGGCAAATAAGGGTGCAACTCTCTCACCTACAGCACAAGGGACCACGAGAAGAGCAGTGGCTAACTCTGCATCTAGGATTCCTTAAGAATTATCTCTCCAGCAAGAACAAAGTGAGCCTATTTGTGCCTGAAAGTTCAGCTTCTATACATGGTGGAATGACCTGCACACCATCACACAGCTATGTTTATGCAATCTTCCTTTTGCAAACCCTAATTTCTGGAGAAATAGCTTGGGAAAATGTCAGAGTCTTTCTGTTTAAAATAGTGGACAACTACCTAGCTTAGGGTAAACCCACAAGAATCCAAAATCCAGTTCTGCTACTTAAGATTTGACCATATACAAATTACTTAATCTTTACCACCTCTTTTTTTTTTTCCCATTGGATGCATCTGATAGGTTTATTGTGAAGGTAAAATAGCTGTCAAAAAATAAAAGTCACCAATATCCTACTCTCCTCTTCTTTTCCTCTACCTTCTCCTCCCTTCCTTTTTCTTTTTCCTTCTACTTCACTGTCATTGTTATTTAATTCCTTTTGTAAACATTTATTGAACTTCCACCATACTTATTATGATTCCTGAGCTTCGTGAATTTGAAAACAAGTTTGAAGGTAAATATTGAACAAATAAAATACAAATCAATATACAATTGCAAATTTTGGTAATTTTATTAAAATAAAACAGTAGACAACAAGAAAACAGAATGATATAATTCAAAATTCCAAGGTAGAACTAAAGGAAGAGCTCTCTAAAGAACTGATAATTAAGTAGAGATATAATATCTCAAAATTTGAAAGCATAAATATTACTTCATATTTCAAATGGTTGCTCAAAATTTATTTTCTGTCAACGTAACAGTCTAATATTTTAAGCACTTTACTATATATGTCAGAATTATTACAATTAAAAACAGAAAAAAATTTTCCTTGAAATTTAATATTATTTCTATGAGAAAGCAAATTCATCAACTCCATCACAGTAATCCATGTGAAAAGTCAACAAAAAAATAAAAATACAGGCCAGTAAGACAGTTCAGTGGCATAAGCACCTGCCGGGCAGGTGCACGGTTCTGAGTTAGACTCCTGGTACCCACATAAAAAGGAAAAAAGGGCCGGTGATATAGCTCAGCGGCACAAGTGCCTGCTAGCAAGCACGAGGTCCTGAGTTCAACCCCCAGTACCCATATAAAAAAATAAATAAAAAATTTAAAAAATAAAAAATAAAATAAAAATACTCCTCTAAACTCGTTTTACATCTTTTTAACTAACTTGAATCAAGCTAATTTCTTAAACTAGTTTTAGAACATACAATAGATACCTATATTATTCAACTATATAATCTTAAGGAAAAAAGACTTCAAGTAAAATTAAAAGGACAACAAATTTCAGTTGATTTGGACAATATATGTCATACATATCGTATTGCTATCATGTCTGGCGTGTCAGAAAACAGATCTTAACTCTTTCTGCTTAAATGTTATGGGAAGGCTAATTATATTTAGTACAGAAAACCAGTGAAAACACCAATGCTAAATCATTCCAAAAAGAATTATCCAAAAACTGGTAGGATTTACAGTAGTTTCAGAACTAGGTAAAGCATAAACAGTAAAAGAAAGCAAGTTTCGACCAAACTAGTAGTTCAAATCAATAAATAATAGAGATATGAATTGGATATTGAAGTCAAGAGGGTAGATTTCCTTTATGAATACCAATCTACTTGCCAAGAAGCGAGAGGTGTGAGATGGAAGGCAACAGCCAGGTTGTAGTCTTCCAGATCAAAGCCGCGAAAAGAAGAGTAACTGTAGAAACTTATTCTGCTTTTGGTAGATATATTTAGTGTCACATGACTTAAAATTTGCAAGAAAAGGCCAAATCCATTGGCCTCATCTGATTCGTGATTATTAGTGTATTGAGTGTACAAGATCTTTTGACAGTGAATTTGCCAATACAGAACTTATATTTTGATTTTTAGTAGCTAACATCACTCAGTAAAAGAAAGGGATGGCAAGATTTTGGTGGATATGTTATAGCTAACAATGGATCGAGACCAGTATCCACAGCAAAGGGAAATTAACAGCTAATTCATGAATTACCTGTGATTATGTCAATTATGTATTACTGTCATAAGTAGTTTAAGCAACACATACCAATTATAGCAAGAGCACATAAAAAGATTCAATGTACTTAGCTCCCTAATATAAAAAGGAAAAACATACACAATTTAATTGTACTTAGGAAAATAAATCAAATATGTTTAAAGACAGGCACAAATTTCTCTAATGTAGGTAGACATTACTTGCAAAATAGAATTGATGAGTCTAAATAACAGATGTGTGAAGTAGATATACTGCTGATTTGTTCCTTTTCATTAGTTTGTGACATTAGCTTGAATTCCATATTCATATGTGATATGTACTTTTCTACATTACCACAATTAATCTGTTAATGATTGCCATTTAAAAGTTATTTTAAGAGATTTTCCCTCTACTCACCACAGTTTTGTGCAATTCTTTACGTTAAAATCATGATTTTGGGGGGCTGGTGAGATAGCTCAGCGGCATAAGCACCTGCCTGGCAAGCGCGAGGTCCTGAGTTCAACTCCTGGAATAAAGGGAAAAAAAAGGAAAAAAAGGGGCCGGTGATATCGCTCAGAGGTACAAGTGCTTGCTAGCAAGCACAAGGCCCTGAGGTCGACTCCCGGTACCACATAAAAGAAAAAAAAAATTATGATTTTTTTTTTTAAATTTGTAATTGTAATTTATATCTTTAAATATGTCAATACACCTGATGAAAATTTCACTATGAAAAGTTAAGTTGGCGAGAGTTTACTTTGGACTTTATTCATTTTAAACCATTTAAAGGCTTTTTTTTTTTTTTTTAGTTTGCTAAGTAGTATGAGAAAAAAAGTCTGAAATATTTAATAGATTTGAATTTTTTTGGACCTGATATAGACCATACAAAAGCAGGAAGGACAAAAAAGATACTCAGAGAAGTAAAACCAAATTAAAGTTTATAACTTTTCTGTGTTGAAATTCAGTCTACAGTGGTATTAGATACATTCTGACTTCTCATTGAGATGAACATCAATAAATTGATTGACCTGAGAGATACATATTGATTTTAGTAAGTCCAAGGTCTACATTCATAGCAGACAATTCTTCTTGATATTTCCTAGGATGCAAAGTCAATAAATGAATTGTTATATTTATATTCTGAATAATTTCCCAAGTCGGCAGGAAAGTTAGCTTTTTCATTCACTTATTAAGAAGTGCTGACCAATTTACATCTATATTTTATGTGTGCTTACTAAAAATGTCAAAGTGGTATATTTGTAATATTTGTTGCTCTAACTTTGATTCATTTGAACAACACTAAATAATCTTTCAATTCAGTGTTAATCTTATATTCAGCATTTTTCCATAGATGGGATTTCTTTTCTATGTCACCCTATATCCAAGTTGTTTTGAAATGAGGATATATGATTACTGAAATTAGTATAGATAAAAAAAAATTAGTTATTAGATGAAAGCTTATGTTCTGTTTTTTTGTTGGTAATTAAAATAATATACAGATACTTGCATGTTTTTATTTTTTATTTTTATTTTTATTTTTTTTTGTGGGTACCAGGGGGTCGATCTCAGGACCTCGCATGCCAGCAGGCGCCCGTGCCGCTGAGCGATATCACCGGCCCCTTTTTTCGTATGTGGGATCCGGAAGTCGAACTTGGGCCCTCACGCTTGCCAGGCAGGCACGTAGGCCGCTGAGCCATCTCACCAGCCCGTGCATATATTTAATTTAAGTGAACAGACTCTGGTATTCTATG
Organism: Erethizon dorsatum; assembly: GCA_028451465.1. Classification (NCBI taxonomy): domain Eukaryota; kingdom Metazoa; phylum Chordata; class Mammalia; order Rodentia; family Erethizontidae; genus Erethizon; species Erethizon dorsatum. Next base: position 33,664,761 of record CM051823.1, read on the forward strand.
CATGATCATAGGTTCTTTCTCAACTGAGTATATTGCACTGATCTTATCACCTAGATTCTTGACTTCAGTCTAGTGTAAAAAGACTGAAAACAACACTCAATGCATGCTCTTGAGCTTTAACCAGGAACAAAGGCAGCTGCATAGGGCCAAATTCAGAGTCCTGATAATGATTGTGTCAACTTCTGGAGTAAGAAATTATTACTGTCCATGGAGAGTCACTATAGTTAACCTAATGTGCACTTTGAATAACACCTCAAAATATTTGTATCCTTTTGTTTCCATACTGAGTCTTGGTTCCAAGGAAGTCAACAAAGGTACATTTTTTTACATTCTCAACCACGTAGAAGAATATTGTGGTGTAATTGAAGATACATGAAGCTATAACAAATATAAAACATCTTTCTTGAGTTTTATTTTTACCAGATGGTAGATGATATTAGTTTGCTAGGGCTGCCACACCAAAGTACAGTGCTTGCTTATACAACAGAAATGTATTTCCTCACAGTTCTGGGGATCCAAGCTCTGGATACAAAGTGTCACCAGGGTTCTCTTGAGGGACCCTCTTGTTGGTTTGGTATCTTCATGTAGTCTTCCACCACTCACTGTGTGTTATCTGTGTCATGACTCTTGTTTTTATGAGGACAACGGTCATTTGGATTAGGGTTTACCACAAATGATCTCTTGTTATTTTAATTACTGTTTTAAAGATGCTACCTTCAAGTATAGTCACACTGTGATGTCCTGGGGATTCACACATTACCATATGAATGTTAGGGGCACAAAGAATTCCATTAGAGACTTCAAGGAATGCAAAATTAACATGAAAATATCTTGGATAGAGTACAAAATTTGCATAATTTGAAGATATACGAGCGACTCCAGTCCGGAAAAAAAAAATGGCAGAATGGTGAGAAGCAATAACTCAGCCTTCTGAAATTTGAAGTCCAGACACTGGAAAATAACAACTTGGGGAAGGAGAAGGAGGAGGAGGAGGAGGAGAGTATTCACTTCTGATGTTCCCCACTTTTCCAGAGTATATACCTATCTTCATGAAAATAAAGAGCTACTGAGAATTTGAAGAGACAGAGCAAGACACGGGGAAGGGAAAACACTTCCTGGAGTTTCTCCCTGTCTCACCTCAGGAAAGGAATACTGAACCTGCAGAGACAATGTTACTGCTGGGGACTCTGGAGGGCAAGGATGCAGGGAAAAACAAGGCAGTGGAACAGACCAGAAATTGCTGTAATCTTCAGGGAAAGCATAGGATTCTGATTTCATGGGTGTCCTTCAACTGAAAACAGTTGGTGAGTCATCCCAGTCCAAGTGTCCACCAAATCTCCACAGAAAGTGCTTCATCAGCACCATTCCAGGAAAGGGTTGATTGTTTGAACCCAAGTGTCAAAGCAGCCATGGGATGGTTTCACTTCAGAGTTCCCAGTGTCACTCTCCCACAGTGATTGGGTGAGAGACAGACACAGAGACAGCCACCATCAGAAAGCAGGCCCCCTGAGGGGTTTGAGCTACGGGACACAAGTCATGCTCCCATGGTCAGAAGCCAGGCTCAGCCTAAATTGCTCTGGATTTGAAAGTCTCAGCATTTGAGGCCTTACCTTTGGCTTGTTGATGTCTGCATCCAGCATTGATCTGGGCTCTGACTGCCTTCTTTATCTACCAGAGTCACCAGGGACATGTCTTGACTTGGACACTGCCCCAAAACTGTAGTTCTCAAAAGAAAACTACATAATCAAAATCACAGAGGAATTTCATGTGTATGTGTGGGTGTATGTGTGTGTGTGTGTATTGATGGGTTTTTTGTTTGTTTGTTTATTTGTTTCCTGTGCTTTCCTATTCCTTCTACAATAGTTTATAGGGGCTTTGGGAATTTACTTTTGTCTGTTTCCTGCTTCTTTTTTTCCTTCTTTTTTACTCTTTTTTCTTTTTCTTTTCTTTATTTTTTCCTCTTCTCCCTTTTAAATTTTCTCCCTTTAATCTTTTCTCTCTTATTTTTGTTCTCCATATTTTTTCTACCTTTTCTATTTTATCTTCTATTGCTTGTCAGTTTTTGTTCCTTTTATCTAACACTATAAACATCCTTACACTCCCCAATAGGATCCTATGTCTCACTTCACTCTCTTCTTTCTCATATTCTATAGTTAAGGCTTCAGATTTTTCTTCTTGCATTCTCACATACCCAAACCCCTCTATCTTTCATAGTAGAACCATTAAGCTTTATTTATCTTTAGGCAGTTAACTCCATGAAAGTACTATTGAATTTTTTTCTTCCATTGGATATATTGGCCACATTTAGTGCATATTAGCTGTAAGCCAATAGCCGGGTAGTCTTAGTGTTTACACTTTCATTGTATAACTACTTCTCTAAGGTTAAGGGCGGTACATAATTGGTTCTTATGGTATCTTAATATCTGATGTACTTTGGCTGATATTACTCTAGCTGATTTGCTTGATATTGCATAATTGTTGCTATCTAGGATTTTCTCTGTAAGTCAAGATTGCCTTTTTGACATTAAAAATACTAGGGTATATTCCAAGAGAACTCAGTTTTAGGTCAAGAACACTGCATCCTTCCCTCCTTTATCAACTGTGGTGCTCAGATCTTGGGGCATCAGTAAAGGACTATTGTTAGCTACTTCCAAAGTATATCACTGAAAAGCAGACTAACTAAATGGATCTTTATACCAGCAATAAACTCTTTCTGCTATGAAGATCCACAAACCTTGGCACAAACCCAAACAACTAAAAAATAAAAACACAATATAACAAAATGTCTCCAAAAATACCCAGCTCCCCTAAAACCAATTAAGGGGGTTTTGAGAGGAAGAATAGTATAAACAACAAACCTAAATTACCCAAAGGGATAACAGAGGAGATTAGAAAATATCAGAGGAGCTGAACAGTGTCACAGAAGATATAACTAAACAGATAATGAAATTAACAATGGAATTGATCCAGAAGCTTCCAGAAACACTAATAAAAAGCTAGTAGAGCTAAGCAGTGATATAAAACATGAATGATCAGCATAGAAAAGAAGTGTGAAGTAAATCAGAGACACGCTGTAAATATTTAATAGTTTCTCCTATATGAGAAACCCAATTTATAAATACAGTACAAAATAGAAGATAGGCAATAGGAAATAGTGAGATGGATCATTGACATACGGGAAGGGAACCATAAGATGGAGTTAGGGGGAGGGAGAGAGGGAATTAAGAACATAAAAAAAAAAAAAAACTCCAGAAAAGATCTGTCTGCATTATGCTTTTACACACCACATTCCAGCAACTGCACTCTGCTCTGAGAATTATGAGTGGAGCACCATTAGTAGGAAAATAGTGACATTTGAAATTTTAAAATTCTGACTCCACCACTTGCTCACTTGATACCATGGCAGCTTTTTGTAATTTCTAATAATCAATTTTCTTGCTATAAATATGAATAATAAAATACCCTATTTTATAGAGCTGGTATATTTGAATGTGATAATATCACAAACTAATGATCACAGTGAAGTATTTGTGTAAATGTTAGGTTTCCTTTCTAGAGAACTCCCATGTCTTGGTTTGGTTTGAAAAAAAAAAAAGTCTTGAAATATGACCTCAACATATTAAGACACGTGATAATACAGTAAAATAACAGGCATATAAGAACATTTAAAGAGAGAATTCAACATGGCTGAATAGAGGAGGAGCCTCCTTCAGAGTTACTCGGAGAAACTCAACTAAAACACAGGTAATTGGAAGAAAAGGGAGGGAGACATGCACCCTGAAACTAAAATCTATCTGACATAAGAGACTAATAGATCAAGCAAAACATAGATAAAGGACTTAATAAAATGGCCATCCAGCCCACCTGGCTGCTGGTGTATTGCCAGATGGGGATGACTGCCCACCATACTTGGAATCTTAAAAGAAGAGGGCAAGAAAAAAAAAAAGGACATACTAAAATAATGAGGCTAAATCAAGCCATACAGGATAGACTTGGGATGTAAGGTCCCCTGACTCTTCTGCCTTCCTCCAAACAGAAGATGCTACAGTCCAGCAGTAAATTCTGGGGACATAAGCTGCTCCCTCCCTAAAAAATGGCCAGTTTTCCTTTTTTGTTGTTGTTGGTTTTTTTCTTTCCTTTTTTTTTTTTTCTTTTCTTTTTTCATTTTTTACCATTCCTTTCGTGCACCAGAGCACTAACCAGAATCTCTAGGAACAAGATTAAAGACTACAGGGGTGCATAGTAAATAGAACAGCTAACGCCTCACCTGTGACCTATGGTTAGAGAGGTGTGGGGAATTAAACAGCTTTGCACCCTGAGACTGCAGCCCCAGGCTGTCCCCACACTGCCAGAGGCAGGAGCAGAAAGGCACCACACAGCGCCCCCCCATCTCAACCAAGGAAGTTACAGACTACAGCAGAGGTGGGCAACTGTGGCAGCAGAACTTGTAAAGCAACCAATGGGAAGTTAGCACCCCACCTTGGGAGAGAAGAATTGGGACTGAGCAGCCTTGAACTGCAACAGCAGGAGCAGAGGACCAGACCATATCATGGCATCCCACCCCACCCTGCAACAAACAACCTGAAAGGACAGAGACCTGCCAGTGGAAGAGGAACACAGAAGGCTGAGCAAGGACCAGGAGGAGCCAAAGTTGCATGGGACTGGGAACGGCCCGTCTCTGTCTAAAAACAGCACAGCAACTGGGAGAGAGACTCCACAAAGAGAAACCAGGTAAGGAGTGGGAGGCCACTAAGGGACATACAGAAAGTACTGGCTGAAGACTCTAGCCCCAGTCCACCACATCTGGAGAACAAGATCATCCTCAAATCCAGCACGAACTCTACTGTAGGCTTGGCACAGGTATCCAGTAGTTTTTGGACTCTTGGTGGATACCAGAGGAATTCTGCTTTTTATTTTATTTTATTTTATTTTATTTTATTTTATTTTTCTTCTTTTTTTTGCTAGTTTGTGGATTGTTTCCCGTTCCTTTTCCTTTTTTTTTTTTTGTCTTTTACCTATATCTTTGTTCTAATCTATTTATCTTCTTTCCCCTTTCTTCAATTTGCCTCTCTAGACTTAATCATATTTTCATATGAGAGAATAGTCTCTAATTTTTTTGGTCACCTTCAATAATCCCTTGCTTACTCATTTATTCTTTTTCTTCTGCCCTCTTCTCTAGTTTCCCAAAGCTTATGTGATCATTCTTTGTCCTCCAGCCTGACTTCCACTTTATTTCTTTTCAGTTATCTCTGTTCTTTCCACTATCCTTCTTAAATTTCCACACCACAAAGTAAAACTGTTCTACCAAGGGGAAACACTTTGCATACAATCTCCCAATTTAGAATCAGTTCTGTTATATAACTGTAGGTTTTGCTTCTATGGTTAAAGGTACAAAATTAATAGTTACCACAGTTCATCAGTTTCTAAACTGTGCTTGATGCTATTGTCAGTGCTAATTATACTACTTTAGCTAGGATGTCATATCTGTTTTAATTAGTTGTTCTCCCTTCTATAACAATACTGGGACCTTCTGGGGTAATAACTTCACCACACCCCAGCACCAAAGACTGGGGACTGAGCCAAACAGATACCAACATCTCACTTTTAATTAACCAGGAAGGTAGTATCTTGGGACAGACACACACCAAGAACCTCCTACACACAGAAGACATCCTGAAGAACACACCTTGCCTAGAGAGACATTGATACTAGTGATAAAGCTACCTACTACCAAAACTTATAAGGATCGACACAGAAAACAAAATAAAAACTTTTGAAACAGAAAATGACAAGACACAGAAGCAAATGCAACCTCAGACCTCCAGCCCACCCAGAACAAGTCCAGCAGACAATGAGGTAGAGGAAAATAGAAGACACACACCTGACATTTCTGAAATGGTAGCAAATGAAGTAAAGAAACAAATCCATGAGACTGTAGAGGAAATCAGATCAGAAATAATCTCTCAGGTAAAAAAAAAAGAAATGTCAACATTTATAAAGGAATTGCTCAGCAAATCTAGAGTAGAGATAGATTTAAAAAATAGAGGATGATAGGAAGAGGATGGAAACCATGAATGATTAATATAGGAAAGAAATAAAATGCATGAAAGGGATTCAAACAGATATCCAGGAATTTAAAAATTCCATTGAAAGCTGGCAAAACCACTTCAGTGAAACTGAAGGCAGACTTTCAGACCTTGAAGACAGGATCTGGGCTAGCGAGAATGAAAGGAAAGATCTCTTGAAAATGACAAAACATAAGGAAATAACAATTCAAGAGCCACAAGATGATGCAAAGAAAAATAAGAATAATTGGTGTCAATGAAAAAGCAGGAGCCAACACAAATGATGTAAAAAAATCTATTTGCAGAAGTAATAGCAGAAATTTCCCAAGCATGAGGAAAAAATCTGACATACAGATAAGTGAAGCATACAGAACTCCAATTAGCTATAACCAAAATAAAACTACACCCAGACATATAATAATAAAGATTCCAGAAATTCAGCACAAGACCAGAATATTAAAAGCTGTTAGAGAAAAGAAACAAATCACCTATAAAGGAAAGCCCATCAGAATCATGGCAGACTTCTCAACAAAAACCCTAAAGTCAAGAAGAGCTTGGAGAGAAGTATTTCATGTCCTGAAAGAAAACAACTTCCAACCCAGATCGATGTACCCTGTAAAACTATCTTTGAAAATTAATGGAGATATAAGATACTTCCATGACAAAGAACAACTGAAGAAATACATGATTGCCAAAGCAACACTACAAAGGGTACTGAAAGATATTGTATACAGAGATAAAAATGACCACAATTCCAAGAACAACAACAGAAAGAAACCACTAGGCAGGGCAAGCAACCAAATGGAGAGGAAAAGCAGGGAACCAAAGCATGGGAAAATAACATGACAAAGATAAGCCAGTACATATCAGTTATAAACATCAATGTAAAGGGCCTCAATTCACCAATTAAAAGAAACAGGTTTGCAGACTAGATCAAGAAACAAGATCCAACAATATGCTGTGTACAATAAACCCATGTAACTCAAAAAGAAACTCATAGACTGAAAGCCAAAGAATGGAAAACAATCTTCCATGCAATAGGAACCAGGAAAAAGCAGTGAGAGCTATTCCATTTGCAGACAATATGAACTTCAAATCGAGAATTATCAAAAGAGATAAAAAAGTTCACTACATACTTGTTAAGGGAAAAAATTCAAGAGGAAGAGATAGCACTCATAAATATATATACCCCAAATACGGGAGCACCCAAATATATAAGATAAATTTATTTTTTTTATTTTAAAGATAAAAAAATAAAATAAAATTTCAAGACTAGATTATAGAAGAGTAACAATGGTTAATACATTGTGTATTGCTATCTCCAAACTAGTTACTCCGAGTACAACGAATGAATGAATGAAAAGAAATTAGTAGTATAATTATCTTATCTGTCTTTTATATATGTACATATATATCTTTTTTCTTTCCCTTCTCACACTAGGGAGACGATATGATGTTTACACATGTGTGTTTGGTTTATTTCACTTATGAGTACAGTCTCAAGTTACATCCATTTACCTATAAAAGTCTCCAGTTTATCATTCTTTATGGCTGAGTAGTACTCCTTTATATAAAAATACCACATCTTTTTTATCCATTCCTCGGTTGATGGGCATTTGGATTGTTACTAAGATCTATGTATTACAAATTCTACTGCTATGAACAGGGGTGCACACATATTGCTGTGGTATGATGTTTTTAAATCTTCTGGGAAGATATCCAGAAAGGGAATACTTGGGTCAAGTGGGACCTCCAATCCTAGTTTTTTGAGGAATCTTCACACTGATTTCCACAATGGTTGCACCCATCTACACTCCCACCAATAGTACAGAAGGGTCCTTTTTTCTCCCCAGCCCCTCCAGCATTTGTTATTGGTTGATTTCTTGATAATCACCATTCTTTACAGGGTGAGATGAAATCTCAGGGTTGTTTTAATTTGCATCTCTCAAATGACCAGTGATGTTGAACATTTTTTCATATTTATTTGCTGTTTGTATTTCTTCATCTGAGAAGCATGTATTCATCTCAGATTCCCATTTTTGGACTGGGTCTTTAAATTTGAGAGGTCTGATTTTTTTGAGTTCTTTATATGTTCTCAATAGTAATACTTTGAGGAACAGCAAGAAAACCTTTTTTCTCACATTGTGGGTTGTCTCTTCACTCTGTTGGTGGTTTCTCTTGCTGTGCAAAAGCTTTTTAATAAGAAGAGATCCCAGTTGTTGATTCTATGTGATAGTTCCTGTGTGATCAGATGTAAAAGACCTCTACATTGAAAACTACAGTACTCTGAAAAAGGAGATTGAAGAGAAAATCAGAAAATGGAAAGATATCCCTTGCTCTTGGGTAGTAAGAACCAATATAGTGAAAATGGCCATACTTCCAAAATTGTTATACAGATTAAATGCAATTCCAATAAAAATTCCAACAGCGTATCTCACAGAATTAGAAAAAATGATCCTAAAATTCATTTGGAACCAGAAACGAACTTGAATAGCAAAGGCAATTCTTGGCAACAATGGCAAGGCAGGGGCATCACAATCTCTGACTTGAAATTATACTATAAACTACTGTGATGAAAATAGCATGGTCCTGGCAAAGAAAACAGACCTGAAGATCAATGGAACAAATTAAAAGATGCAGAAACAACTCCAGATATACTAAGCCATTTATCTTTGACAAAGGTGCCAAACACATTCACTGGAAGAAAGATAGCCTCTTTAATAAATGGTGCTGGAAAAACTGGCTCTGCACATGTCGAAGATTAAAATTGGAATCCTGTCTTTCACCGTGCACTAAACTAAATTCAAAATGGATCAAAGATCTAAATATTAAAACAGAAACATTAAATTTGCTGGAAGATAGAATAGTTAAAACTCTTGAACACATTGATGAAGGCAAAGACAAAGATTAATAGACATGAAAAATCAAATAAGCAATAACACAAATCTAAGAGGTGTCCTTTATATTTCATTGTCACAAACAGAAAGATCAACTGGACAAAAAATCAGCAAAGAAATAACAGAACTGAACCAAATCTGTGAACAAATGGACTTAGTAGACATTTACAGAGTGTTCCACCCAACAATATCAGAATATACGTTCTTCTCAACTACACAAAGGACATTCTCTAAAATAGACCATTGGGCCGGTGAGATGGCTCAGCGGCATAAGAGCCTTCCTGGCAAGCACAAGGTCCTGAGTTCGACTCCCAGTACCCACATACGAAAAAAGGGCCGGTGATATCGCTCAGCAGCACGGGCACCTGCTGGAGTGCAAGGTCCTGAAGTCGACCCCCGGTACCCACACACACACAAAAAAAAAAATAAAATAAAATAAAATAGATGATATACTAGCCAACAGAACATGCTTAAGTAAATGCAAATGAATTGAAATTATCCTATGTATATTATCTGACCATAGTACAATGAAAAATGTCAAAAGAAACTTCAAAAACTCCATAAACACAGGGAAATTAAATAATATCCTCCTGAACAATCAAAGGGTCACAGATGAAATTAAAGAAGAAATTAATATCTACAATCAAATGAAAATGCAAATACAACATACCCAAACCTGTGGGACATAATGAAAGCAGTCCTGAGAGGGAAATATATAGAGGTGAAGTCTCACATGAGGAAAACAGAACAGGCACAAATAAACAAGTTAATGCTACACCTCGTGCTTCTAGAAAAGAAGAGCAAGTCAAGCCCAAAGCCCATACAAGGGAGGAAATTATAAAGATCAAAGCAGAAATCAATGCAATGGAGACTAAGAAAACAATACAAAGAATTAATGAATCAAAGAGTTGGTTCTTTGAAAGAATAAATAAAATTGATAAACCCCTAGCCAACCTTATCACAAAAAGGAAAGAAAAAACTCAAATTCACATAACGAGGAATGAAAAGGGTGAAATCACTACAGGTCCTGTGGAAATTCAGAATACCTACACTGAAAAACTTTACTTGCATAGGATGCAAAACACAGAAGAAATGCACAGATTCCTATAAACATATGAATTAACCAAGCTGACTCAAGAAGATATAAAAATTCAGAATAACCCAATATCAGTTAATGAAATTGAAAATGTAATTAAACACTTACCAACAAAGAAAAGCCCAGTCCTGATGGATTCATGGCTGAATTCTACAAGAAATTTAGAGAAGATTTAATGTCAGTACTCCTCAAACTAATGAAATCAAAAGGGAAGCAATTCTCTCTAACTCATTGCTGGAGGCAAGTATTACCCTAATACCAAAACCAGAGAAAGATCCAACCAAAAAATGAGAACTACAGGCCAATCTCCCTAATGAACATAGATGCAAAAATCTTCAAATAAATACTAGCAAACAGAATGCATCAAACCATCAAGAAGATTATACAATATGACAAAGTGGGATTCATCACAGGAATGTAGGGATTGTTCAACATACACAAATCAATAAATGTAATACACCATATCAACAGAGCCAAAGAAAAAAATTGCACGATCATCTCAATAGATGCAGAAAAAGCTTTTGATAAAGTCCAACACTCATTCATGATGAAAACCCTACAGAAAATTGGAATAGATGGTCTTTACCTCAATCTGATAAAACATTCTGTACAAACCAACAGCCAACATCATGCTAAATGGACAAAAACTGAAAGTTTTCATTCTAAAATCAAGAACAAGACAAGGATGTCCACTATCACCACTCCTATTCAATACAGTTCTGCAAACATTAGCCAGAGCAATTAGAGAAGAAAGAGAAATAAAACAAATAAGGATAGGAAAGGAAGAAGTTGAATTATCATTTTTCGCAGATGACATGATACTCTCCATAGAAGATCACAGAACCTCCACCAATATACTTCTAGATTTAATAAGCAAATTCAGTAGCTTAGCTGGATACAAAGTCAATACTCAAAAATTGATAGCATTCCTGTACACAAACAACGAACTCACTGAGAGAGAAATTAGGGAAACTACACCTTTCACAATAGCAAGCAAAAAAATGAAATACTTAGCAATTAATCTAACAATGGAAGTAAAAGATCTATACACTGAAAATTACATTACTCTGAAAACGGAGCTCAAAGAGGATATCAGAAAATGGAAAGATATCCCTTGTTCATGAATAGGAAGAACAAACACTGTGAAAATGGACATACACCAAAAACTGTTACACAGATTTAATGCAACCCCAATCAAAATACCATTAGTATATCTCACAGAACTAGAGAAAATATTCCTAAAATTCATTTAGAAACAGAAAAGACCAAGAATAGCAAAAACAATTCTGAGCAACAAAGGCAAGGCAGGAGGCATCACAATCCCTGACTTGAAATTATACCACAAAGCTACTGTGATAAAATCAACAAGGTACTGGCAAAAAAACAGACCTGAGGATCAGTGGAACAGATTAGAAGATGCAGACACAACTCCAAACACACTCAGCCACCTTATCTTTGACCAAGGGGCCAAATATGTTCACTGAAAGAAAGATAGCCTCCATCATAAATGGTGCTGGAAAAAACTGGCTCTCTACATGCCGAAGAGTAAAACTAGACCCATGTCTATCACCATGCGCTAAAGTCAGAGTGGATCAAAGATCTAAATAGTAAAACAGAAACACTAAATGTACTGGGTGAAAAAGTAGGTAGAGATCTTAAAGACATAGGTGTAGGAAGAGAGTTCATGAACCAAACCCAAACTGCGTGGGAAGTACTTCAAAGAATCAACAACTGGGATCTCATCTTATTAAAATGTTTTTGCACATCAAAAGAAATCACCAACAGAGTGAAAAGAAAACCCACACGATGGGAAAAAATTATAGCCAATTATCCATCAAACAAAGGACTTCTATGTAGAACATATAAAGAATTGAAAAAAATCAGGGCCCCAAATTCAAAGACCCAATCCAAAAATGGGCATCTGAGATGAATACACACTTCTCAGATGAAGAATACAAATGGCAAATAAATATATGAAAAAATGTTCAACATCATTGGCCATTCAAGAAATGCAAATTAAAACACTGAGATTCCATCTCACCCCAGAAAGAATGGCTGTCATCAAGAAATCAACCAATAACAAATGCTGGAGGGGCTGTAGGGAAAAAAGAACTCTTCTCCCCTGTTGGTGAGAGTGTAGACAGGTACAACCACTGTGGAAATCAGTGTGGCAATTCCACAGAAAAGTAGGATTAGAGGTCCCATTTGACCAAGCTATTCCCCTTCTGGATATTATCCTAGAAGAATTAAAAACATCAAACCACAATGATATATGTGCACGCATGTTTATAGCAGCACAATTTATAATAGCTGAATCTTAGAAACAACCCAAATGCCCATCAACTGAGGAATAGATAAAAAAGGTGTGGTATTTTTATGCAATGGAGTACTACACAGCTATAAAGAAGGATAAACTCGAGGCTTTTATAGTTAAATGGATGTAACTTGAGACCATATTCATAAGTGAAATAAATCAGACTCACATGTGTAAACATCATATTGTCTCCCTAGTGTAAGAAACTGAAAGAGTAAATAAAATCTAAAATGTACAATACCTATTGTGAAAGAGGAAGAAACTGCTCAAAAGGAAAGAACAACTGCGATGGGGGAAAGGAGAAAAGAAGGAAGGGAAAGGAAAAAAAGTATATATAAAAGTATATATATATATATATTCATATATATATATATTGCTAAGATAATTATATTACTAATTTCTATTAGTTCATTGAAAATAACTGTTTGTGCTTAGATTGTTTGATCAATATTTTATGCCTATATCTTGTAATCTGAGCAACTACTTTGAAGATAACAATACACAATATATTAACCATGGTTAATCCCCAATTAGCTTGTTTTGAAACTCTGTATCATTGTTTTTATTGTTTTTTCTCTTTAAGAAAACTGAATAGCTTTTGCTATGAGTCATCAGTAGAAGAATCTTGCCATCGATGTAAGAACTTCTTAGCATCTGTGCCAAAATCTTTTACTGTAAGTAAAATAATGGGTTAATTTCAATGTATAAAGGATCACTTAGTATAATTTCTGTTATACTTTAAATATATATGGTAATGATAATAAAAAAGAACATTTTAAAATGAATCCTCTGAGTCTATTTCGTTAGACATATGTTAAATATTATTAAGATACTAAAATGTGAAATAATATAGTATTAATATAAATAATATAATAATCTATTATAGAACTTTCAATCTCCTTGCTTTTAATTTTCTACAAATACACATACAGCTATAGATATATACACACATATATATGTATTTGATTCAGTTATATGTACAAATATATAGTATATGCATATATACAAATAGAAATTTTAAAGCCTCTATTATAAATGTTATATACTAATAATATGTATAAAGATGAGAAAGGAAAATATGAATGAAACTTTTACTGATTAGTACATAGAAAGGCTTTATAAAATTGACTAATATCTAATGATGATTGAATGTTTGTTGTTAGTAGTATCAGTCACCATGCTAACCACTTTACATGTGCTAGTTCACTTTATTCTCCCAATAATCCTGTGAAACAGGTGTTATTGCAATTATCTTTTCTCTACAGATGAAAATGTTGGGTCTCATAAAGGCAGGTTCAATGAGTAAATGGATACACCATGTTTCAAAACAAAGACAATCCAACTTCAGAACCCAGACATAACTACTATGCCTTGCTTCCTTGCCCACATTTCATTATCAGTGGTGATATGTTTAGTAGGCATTTTTCCTTTTGGTTTCAAATCATTTCTGCTTTCACACAAGCTTCCCTTCTACCACTTCATTTTGTGAGGACTGTCTTTATTTCAATGACAGCCTGAAGCTTCCAAAATACATTCAATAATGACAGCACACACAAAGGAGAAACTGCATTTATTCCTCCTCTCTTTTCTATTCCCTTCTGGTTTGAATGTAATAAGAGTTGCATTTCTGGGAAAAATCATTATATTTGCAAATGTAACTAACAAGTGTGATTACTCTCTATTATCAAAATGGCACAACCCCAATTAAAAGGACAGAGAGGAGCCAAACAGGAAAATATAACAATCACAGAGCTGCAGCTCCAGAAAAAATAATGCAGGTAAGGGATAACATATAAAATTTTCCTATCAACCAACCCCATAGTTTTCCCAGCTGCAAATTACATAGTGAATCAAATAACTGATTGTAGAAATCAAAATTTCTTTGATGGACCTCAAAATTCTAAAAAAAATTATAAAGATCCCTAATAATTGTTCAGAAAACTAATATACCTCCTTGATTTCTTAATCTAACATTTTTAATATTTACTTCTCTTGTTATCACTTATACTCCTTCTTTTACTTAAGTATATATGGATATTTCTGAATCTTAACTTTAAAGAGCATGTAGCAAATTTCCTAAGAAATATTGAAGAAGACAAGATGACTTGACAAGACATTAATTAAAATTAAGATATTAGTTTAATATAATTTATCTATATTCCCCCCAAATCTTCTTTGGTGGATCCCCATGAGGAAGGTGTCTTGCCACATTTATACAGTTTTCTGTTTAATCTGCTCCCCTAACCTTTCAAGAATTTAATTAAGTACTTCTAAAAATACTAGCATATACTTCATAAAAATTGAATTTTCGATTAAAAGTTGCCAAAACAAATGTATAAGAGCTTTACATTGTTTTAAAAAAAGACAAAGTGAAGATGTCAGCTAAAGGGAGATAAAAGATGGAAAGAAAATTACTGTATCATCAAAAAGATAATGAAGTTTAAAAGAAATAAAAACGATGAGACATTTTTGTAGGACATATAAAACAGTTTGACTAGAACCCATAAAAAAGATAGAAACTTTGTTGAACAAAATGTCACTAATTAGGTAGTGTTAAAGCTGAAAAGAACATTTTATTTTATGCTTTATAGACAAATAAAAAAGGTACTTAATCCAGTGATATCTAGTTTTTGCAGAGATCAGAGTACAGATTGCAGGACATTATCTCTATGGGAACACAACCTAATCATGTGGTATATGACACAAACCAGGAGTGTGAATATACACTTTGGAAAAGACCTTGAACTTGTATGACATATACAGAAGGAAGCAATGTACTTTTGAATCCCTGGAATGTATGAAATTGCTAGGACATATGCCTTTGAAAGTAATCTATAAAAAATAAAAACAACTCTATCCTAACCATGACTGGCTAAGATTAGCCTCATTAATAGCTGAAGTTAAAATAATAATTGTCACATATCACCTTATACCATTAACTACATGCATGTCAAATACGTGCAGTAGCTAGCAATGGTGGTACACTCTCACACCCATACTCAGATTTAACAAGGTGAAAATATTGCCACTAACTGGTCAAAGGTGTGCAGAAGCAGTTACTCTAAAGTAGACTTCGTAATATGTAGAATATCGCTACTTGTGGAAGAAAATATAACCCAGAATCAAAATGTTAAATATAGGTAAGCTTTTCCCAAACCATTTTTAGGTGTTTATTCTAAATAGACAGTACAATAAGTTATATTAGCAGCAGCATTGCTTATAAGTTTGTGTGTGTGTGTGTGTGTGTGTGTGTGTGTGCTGGGGTGAGTAAATTTTGTTTAAGTTTTCTTTCTTCCTTTATTGTGTCCTTTGATGTGATTTGAATGTTCTACAATGAGTGTATATTTACCATTCTAAACAAAGAAAAAATGACTGTTGTATCTACTATATGGAGTCAAAAAGCAGAGAGATGAGATGACCACTCTTGGTCACACAGCAGGCTAACAGAACTTGTATTAAAGCTCAAGTTACAATAAGTGTCCAAGAAGGGATGGATAGATTCAGTTTGTGGTCCATCTGTAAGCCTTCATGTGCAGATTACACTGAACTAATCATACTCTTGCAAGTGAAAAATAGCTTAAACAGTTGAAAAAGAATTTAAAAGAACCATTGCAAAAATCCTAAACAACTTCACTAATCTAACTGTGTTTTTTGCACGTGGTTATATAGTTCATTTTTGGTACCTATTGCATTAGTAAAATAACATAAAGTCGACTGACAGCACAGGAACCACAGACTAATATACTTTGTTAATTTTGAATGAAAATAAAAGCTTTAGACAACACTGGAATGTTCAATATGTTTCAGGAAAGAAACGTTTCATCTTTTCCAAACTCTGTGTGTGTGTGTGTGTGTGTGTGTGTGTGTGTGTGTGTGTGTTACTGGGGATTGAATTCAGGGCCTTCACACTGAGTCCTCTTAAATTCTCTTCATCTTGAAGATGTTCTAAGTTGCTAAGTTTCATAGGCTGCACTTGAACTTGTGATCTTTCTGCCTCTGCTTCCCAGAGTGCTAGGATTTCAGACATGAGCCATCATGCCCAACTCAAAAATCTTCATTTAAAAGGAGGAAACTGAGGTCCAAGCTTAATTTGTGCAAGCATCTCGTAAAACCCTAAATGAAGTGTTCTAGCATTAAAACAAGTATAGAAATCATTACAGCTACCAATTTTGCATCTCATTCAATGATAAATATTTATTAGTCATCTGATGCAGCTATCCAGCCTGTTTTTAGTGGTGTCACTCTTCCTTTTGTAGACAGTCCCATCTTTTATTAAAACTCTTTCTACCTTGATCTAAACAATAGAACACAAATGATCTATCCTACTGCTGGGGGAAAGCAACACGAGATCCAAATACTGGGAGATACTGACTTTCTAAAAATAATGGAATATTAATATCATATTTCCTTCAAGATTTTTACTTGTGAGAAGTTAGATGATGATGGCATGAAGGCAAAATAATATGACAGTAATCTATAGTAATTACTTGAGATATATAATTCAATAAAACAAATTTAATTAAAACTAAAACAGATAATGAGAAGTACTAGCTGATATTAGACATAACTTAGGGCAAGACAGATCTTTAGAGCAAATTTCTGACTTCTCGAAGTATGTTTGCTATTGGCCCAGTTTCTTCAATCTTGCCTAAATGGATCAGGATTTAATTGTTTGATCTGCTGGATTCAGTAAGAATGGTGCCAATAACAGAGCCTCTGTCTCCGTCTCTGTCTCTATCTCTCTCTGTCTGACTCTGTCTGTCTGTCTGTCTCTCTCTCTCTTTCCAGACTTGTGTCTCTATTCAGCACTTAGCCCAGGGAAGCAGAATGTCAGGTCAATATTCAACTAATTACTAGAAGATGATCCCGGTGGGGGGGGAATAAAACATACAGATCTAGAATACACTAAATAATTTGTGGCTCACCAAGTAGAGTGGGCAAGAGTCATTCAAGTGTTATCTAGATGCAGAGTGAAATCTGTTAGCATATTCCTATAATACCAGCACTCAAGAGGCTGAGGCAGGAGGATTGTGAGTTCAAAGCTAGCCTCAACTATACAGCAAGTTCAAGGCCAGCCTGGACTACATAACAAGACTCCTTCTCAAAAATCAAATAACATACAAACAATAAAAAGAGGTCCCTAGATCCACAAATAGGGGAACTACTGTGATAATACAGTCTCATGATTTCTCCTAATATCCTGTAGATACCATAGCCTGGATGGCTTAAAAAAACACACATTTATTTTTTGCAGTTCTGGTGGTTTGGAAGGTCAAAACCAAGATGACTTCAAATCTGGTTCCTGATGAGACAGCAGAGGTGGTTATTTTCTCAGACCAGGGAGAACTAGCAAGGCAATTACAAAGCAAATACTACCTGTGGAAGAAATACTCAGATAGTATAATTCAAGGGATGATGGGGAGACTTTCCACCTACAGTATTTTCCGCACATTAATTCAAAGTATCATTGAGCTGAGGTATACATCTAAGGAAAAGTAATATTTGGAATGGTTACTAAACATTTCAATTTAGGTTGATTATAGTTACTCAGATTTCTTTCTGATATTTAGCTAAACTTCTTTGGGAACATGTTCCTGAAAGGATCTAAGAAAGGAAAAGGCAATTTTGTACTAGGTACACTGTAGAGGAAGGAGGGTATACTCACAGAACTCGAGGTATCTAAAGGCAACAGGAAAATGGACTTGTGGATGATCGGAAGGAAAAACACAATATAGAACAATAGGTGGGATGATGTATACTTCCAGATTCTATTGACAACTAGCCTGGCCCTCTTCCTACATTAAAGGAAACACAGTGCTCAATAAGTATTTGTCAAGAGCCAATTCCCAGCAACCATGGGATACATTATGGTACAACAAAACCAACAAAAATGAGACAAGGGGAAACTGTCTTCCGAAGCAAATTTCAAGAACATGTGGTGCTTCAATCACTGTAAAAGTTTATCATTGCTGAGATAATTCATCTGACACTCACAACTTAAAGAAGAAGATAGATAGTTTATTTTGGCCCATGGTTTCAAAGGTTTTAGTCCATGATCAGCTGGCTTCAAAGCAGAAACATCATGGCAGAAGGGCATGATGGAGAAAAGCTGACCAATTTATGGCATCCAAAATCAGAGAGCAAGCAAGAAAGAGAAAACAGGAAGAACCAGATAGAAAGAGGCTAGGGACCATATATAGTCCCCAAGGTCACACCCCCATGACCTACTTCCTCCAAGTAGGCTCTACCTCCTAATAGCCCAATGAAGAAGTGATGCATTTGCAATCCACTACTTCTTCCATCCAGGAGTCTTAATCTAGTTAAGTTGACAATCAAGATTAATCGTTACAGACATTTATCTCCCTGTGGCCTCCAGATTGCACTCTCTCAGACAAAATTTTCCAACATGAGCGCTATTTACATTTTGAATCTTGTAATTCTTTTTTTGTATGGCCATTCTGTGCATTATAGGAAGTTTAGCACTTTTGTTCCTTCTTTACCCAGTAGATGTAATAGTGTAACTTCAGGTGAGATGGCCAAAAATATCCCCAAACATTGCCAAATGACAAAAATCTTACCTAGTTGAGAACTATTTTTCTGTTACTTGTAAATTTAATTTCTATAATTTTATATTTTTAGCATGTCAAAGTAATATATATCAAAGTTGTTAAGACTACAGTACTTGAAGGTAGAATATTTGGAGAGAAAATTTTTACCAGTGGGCTATTATGGAAACAAACACTACAACCATATTTTTTGTAACACTAAGGAGTCAGTAAAAAGAACCAATAATGTTTCTGCATCTGCAGTCTGCATCTCACTGTTTACCAATAAAATTGAATATTTAGCATTTAGTTGAGATGTTCATCTCTCTCTCTCTCTCTCTCTGTCTGTCTCTGTCTCTGTCTCTGTCTCTGTCTCTCTCTTTCTCTTCCCCTCCTTCCCCCTCTCTTCTCAAAGTAGGACCATAAAAATAAAATACAGCTCACATCTTCCCTCTGCCTACATTTCAAGGAAATGAGAAGTTCTCAATTGTTACAGCAGTTAACATTACTACATTTGGTAGTTTTTAACAAAGTAAAAGGGAGGAAAAAAGATCACCTGAGCTTTAAGATATCTCCTTGCTTTTCACAGTGAAACAATTTAACTTAAGATGCTATATATTAGAAACAAACCTTCACAATGAAAATGTAGTTCATCTTCGTAGATTATAGTGACTATCATTTTCTGCTAATGATAGGATCAGACAACCAATTCTTGTCCTAAGATTCTTGAAGTCATTTCCTTTTCTACTTGCAAAACTAAAATTCTTCAGAGCCAAAACTTTGATTACTTCTCCCATAGGTCTTCTCAAAAACTCCATACTTTCACCACTCTTCCCTCTCTGGAGAAATCTTTCTCCCTACCTCCCTCAAAAATGCAGTCTACAAGGAATGGAGTTTCTCAATTTCCTGGTGAAAAATGCATCTCTATATTTTGATTGTCAGATTAGCTGTGCATTTTCTCATCTCTTTCTTGAGAATAATGCTCAATCAAGTCTTCTCTTTCCTTCCCAAATGTTCATCCTGTCTTTATCAATGGACTCTCTCAGAATTAAAATCTCTCTAATTGTTCTAACCCTTACAAAAAAATTTGCCCAATATGTTCTCCACATTCTCTCTTCAAATTGCTCTATTCATTCACTCTTTAGCAGTTATCATCTTAATTCAGTAATATTTGCTCTTTTTTTTCTCACCATGGCTATACCCATTCAAGCGTAGGCACCAATCTCATTCACTAAAGCTATTCTTGGGAAGATCGGTAACAAATGCCAGTTTTCCAAAATCTCATGTAAAGAATCCCAAACAACATACTTGTAAACAGCAGCCTTCCTCTCCCCAAACAAATGCTACTGGTTCTTATGGTTTCTCTTGTTTTTCCTGTAGAAGGTTCTTTCTCACTAGGTTTTATGATGTCAGAGTCAGGATGACAGAGGTAAGAGTTTTGGTTAAAAGTTAAAGAGCTATATACGCTTCCATAAATGTAAGGGAATATTATTTAAAAATGCAAAAAGATGGGATGTATTTAGATAAGTGAATGTGACTGACAATGAAAAAGCTAAGATATAGGAATGTGGTTATAAATTCCCTCTATAATATTAGGCAGATAAAGGGGAAGCTATGTTTCTTTGAAATTTTTTTGGCTGCTATACTGTATATGTTTTTTTATTACAACATTCCTCAGAGAAAGGACATTATCTAAAATTATTTTACAAGGCTTATTAGACTCTCCTTGATCATCTCTATTGTCTGTGTTCCTATAACTTTCTTGTATCTCATTTTACAACTTTAGTGTTTTCATTAATATAATACATTAATATACATCTAAGGAAGCCTATGATTAGAGA
The DNA here is from genome assembly GCA_028451465.1 of Erethizon dorsatum. Taxonomy (NCBI): domain Eukaryota; kingdom Metazoa; phylum Chordata; class Mammalia; order Rodentia; family Erethizontidae; genus Erethizon; species Erethizon dorsatum. Next base: position 33,685,519 of record CM051823.1, read on the forward strand.
CTGATCCAATTCTTTCCCTTCTCCACCAAAGCCATCCATGTCTTGCACTGAGGAGATACTTGCTATGGGCTGAATTGTGGTCCATCGCCCCAGCTCCCCACCCCACAAGTTCACAGGTTGGAGTATGAACCCCTAGTATAATAGTAGTTAGCACAGGCTGAAGTATGCCTTCCCAACAATCATGGGCTAAGGACCACCTGTCCATCACTCCTCAAGGGTCCTGGCCTTTGGGCCCCACCTCTTTAACTCGCAAGCAATAGCCACATTCTATGAAGCAGCTCATAAAGCAGTTCTTAGGGAAATCCCCAGCTCAGGCATAGTTGCAGAAACAGCTCAGGATGTCCAAAAGTAACTTTTGACCATGGACAGATTCATTATTAACTCATCAACATGGGTCGCATCTCAGGGATACAATTATAATGGAGTAAATTAGGGGTAAGGACACAACTATCAACACAGAGAGCATGACTCAGTATGAGCTGTCAAACCCACCCCTGACAGCACTCTGGGAGGGACTTAGACTCTTGATCTGAAATAAAAGACCCCCTTCCCTGATCCTTAAGGCTGTTGTGAACCTTTTCATCAGCCCACTCTCACTATACAGAGCATTCTTCTTTTCTGCTCTCAATAAATGTACATTTTCATTGGTTTTTCTATGTACTTGTTCAATCCTTTGGTCAGCACACCAAGAACATAAAAAAAGCTCCTTAGGCCGTCCATCCCATAACACTAGTATCTCAAAATGTGTTTATATTTGGAAATAAGGTCTTTGAAGAGGTGAGTAACTTTAAATAAGTTTTTTAAGGTAGACTTTAATCCAATTGGATTGATGTTCTTACGTGTTCAGCCTTTTATCACTGTGACCAAATGCGCAAGAAAAGTATAAGCCATTTAGAGGAAGAAAGATTTATTTTGGCTCATAGTTTCAGAGGTTTCGGTCCATTATCACTTGTTGCCACTTCTTCTAGGTCTGTAGCAAAACAAAAACATCATGGCAGAAAGGCATGATAGAGAAAAGCTGCTTACCTTATCCAACTAAGTAGAGAGAAAGGGAAAGAGCTAGAGAAAAGTCATCCCCACTGAGTTACTTCCTTCAGTTAGGTCCCACCTCCTAATAAGTCCATTCAACTAATGAGCTCATCAGTGGATTAATCCACTTAAAGTAAAACCTCTCAAGACCCACCTCTTTAGGCCCAACCTCTGAACAATGCTGCACTGGGAATCAAGCCCTCAATATACTAGTCTCTTACAGACACTTCATATTTAAAATATAACACTAGATAAGAAAAGGAAATTCAGACACGCAGAGACACCAGAAATATGGACACACAGAAGAAAGACCATATGAGGACATAGTGTGAATGCTCCCATCTGCAAGCCAAGGAATGAGGCCTCAGAATTTAAAAAACAAACAAGCAAAAACGTCTATGTCCTATCATCTATCTTTTACTGTGCTTTTTAAATTATTTGTATTTTGAGTTTCTCTTGTAAGAGACACCATGTGGTATTTAACCTTCTGTGTCTGATTTATTTCACTTAGCATACGATCTCAAGGATTTTGTGGAGATGGAAAGGGCATCTGGGGATGAGGAACAGTTGAGACGTTGGGAAGAGGAAGGAAAAGCAAAAGGGATTAAGATACGATAATGTATGTGTACCAGTTCCCCAATGAATGTAACTGTTATGTATCACAAACACACTAATGAAAATAAATAAATGCCTCCCCTCCTTCTAAATAAATAAATCCTTCACGACCTTGACCTGGGACTTCTAGTGTCCAAATTATGAAAAACATTAATTCCCTTTGTGGTCTGTGTATTCTTTTATGACAGCTTTAGTAAACTGATGCAATACTTAAAACTTTGTCTTGATGTTAGACCAAATAAAGATTAAGCGCCTATTAAAGTATAGTTCTGACTCTATATTCTGAAATTAAGTCACAGTACATTAAATCTGGAAATTTCTTAGATATCATTTAGTAGGGTAGTTTTTTTATTTTTATGAGGGCCATTACATTTTTTGTAAAATTTTTGAAAGGCAGAGTCCCTTCTCTGACAATGTAACATAAGCACATATATATATATATACATTTTGAGAAAATTTTATTTTTTATAAACTTATTATGTTAACTGTGGAATAACATTTTAAAATACTATTTGTATAAATAATTGTGTCATTTTTTTAAAGCAAAACCTAAAGTTTCTGAAATAAAATTGAAATCAACAGCATTATGGAAATAAAAAAGAAAAGTAATTTTACTCAATAGTAAATTTCAAAGAAGGTGATCAAAATGTTTTAGTTTTATTTGACATGACAAGTAAAATATATCTTGGTTGCCCAATAAAATTGTGACTTTGTTGTTAAATTGTAGTAAGTATTGAAAACCTTAGCTCACAGTACAAAATGGCGTTACCATGTTATCCAGAATTGAAACAACCATTACTCTTTTCCAGTGAGAGATAGAATTATGTAGAGAAGCAAGACATTGTCTAAGACATATTGGTTAAATTCTAGTCACATCATTTCCCAGAGACAATAAGATCATCTTTGCAGGGAAAAAGATGTATCAGTGATCCTGTCTATTTCAGCAAGAAAATAAAATAGATCCATATTTCAATGTTAAGTTCATCAGCACAGTAGAAACTTTTTTAGAAGTTTTTTGGTACTTTATAGGTACAAAAAGTTTTGCCAATAGATGAATGACAAAATGGTTACTCTGAACTCCAGGTTCTGGAAGCATCTCTTCTGGAACAGGGAATCTTGTATGTTCTTCAGCTCACATCCACTTCTTGCAGAAATGAAGATTACCAACAGAACTTCATATTTTCAAAGGCTTTCCTAGGTAATGGCAGGGTCTTAAATCATAAGATTTGACTTATTCACTGGACCAAAATATGTACCATGTAAGACAACTCATACACACATTTCTCCTTGTCAGGCTCTTCTGTTGATAGGCTTTTCTTCTCTTGAAAGAAGTGAAACTTCTTCTTAAAATTTAGTAAAACTTAAAAGGATGGCAAACCTCTTGGAACTCAAGAAAAATATTCAGTTATACATGACTTTGCGACAAAATTCTTTAAAATACAATGATTTTTAAAATCTTGTTCTAGGGAAGTTTCATAACTATAAGCAAGAGTCTCTTCCCAAAAGTTGGCTGGGTCTTTGACCCCAGCACATCTTCATGTCAAAAGGAATGAAAGTGCAAAATGATGTGACTTCTCCGAGGCAGGAAATCCAGTAGTAGTAAAGCCTATCTGTGCTTTTCTGTGGCACAATAAACTAAGGTTTATGGATTTTTTTGTTTGTTGGTTTGTTGGTTGGGGATTTGTTTTTCAGTTGATTGGTTTTTTAGTGGGTTGTTGGTTGGTTCATTGGTTAGTTGTTTCATTGTGTTTAGATTGGTTTTTCCCTAGCTAAATGTTTAATCGTTGAAGAAAATCTCACCATTTGCAAAGTATCTATCACTACCGACATTTCTAAAAGTGACTCAAATTTTAAAATTCTTTTCATATTTTTATGGTGCATAGAAATCAAGAAAACCAGGGTTTCACCAAATAGAAAAATAATAGTACTGTCATGTAGATATGTAGAAGAAAGAAAATGACACAGTTATCAATTACTCCTACTTCAGGGTATTAGAAGAATTGTCAACAAGACTTTTATGTGTAATGTTATTTGTTAAATAATATTTTCGCTTCAGTTTTCTCCTGTGACTACAGAACAAAGCAGCCCAATACTTTCCAGAGAATAAGATTTTGTCAAGTGTTCATAGTTTTATGTGGTTTCTTGTCCTTAGCAATATCATAAGTGAAATTATATCTATAGAAAACTATGTAGAGCCATATACATGACGGGAAATTCATCACATGTGCTTACTAACAGTCTTGTCCCAACCCTCATGCAGTATTGGCCATTTTTCCCTACTGGCTCAGACTTCCTGCAGTGGTCTGTGGCAATGGCACGACACTTTGCTTATGTCTACCCAGGTCCTTTTGGCATTGCCTACACTCTGTGTGATGGCTGCCAGTGTGGGCCAAAGTGTCACCTTTCAATCTCAAGGGAGTTGGTATTTGCCCCAATGGAGGTTTCTGTTGTTGCCACCAGAGCTTCTAAAGCTACTCCCCATCTCACTGTACCAGCTACTGGCACAACCAGCAAGTGTCAGAAGAAATCCAGGTCAGTGCTGTGTTCCTTGCCGAGGTGAATTAATTCTTTATCCCCTTACTGCGAAGCACTCTCAGTACTCTGCAGTGTTTACTGTGTAAACATTTTCATTTTTACTTGAACATCAAGGAATCAGATATGACTATTGGAGATGAGGACTGGAGAACAATCTCAGCAATACATTGTGATATACACAAAACTTGGCCGTACTCGTATGTCTCACTCTCTACACACAATACCTTTATTCATCTTGATGTGCCTGCCTCGACCTAAAAGAGATACAAGTAGATGCAAGCAAGATGACGTACTATATTTTAACTTGGTTTGGAGTTTATTTACTGATAGGACCATAGCACTCACTGTTCAGTACTTTCAATTTAACATTATCAGGAAAATTTTTGTGAGGAGCTGGACTTTACTGAGCTTTAAAATAATGCTTTTAGCTATCTCCATTAATTGACGATAAACTACAGGACATTAGGCCATGGTTTCTGCCATCTACATTCGCACATAGACACACACACACACATAATCAAAGATTTAGTATCACAGTGCCTACAATTCATACTTCTCAGGGCATAATTTCAAGAAAAGACACCATTATCTTCTCAGTCAGGAAATTAAAATCTTAAGAACCATCTTATATTCTTCCACCTTCTTCAGCCCTCATACTCATTAAATTAAAACAATTCTTTCTTTGAATTGTGTCTCAGATCTGTTCCATGTCTTTTATGTTCCATTCTTACTGTCATCATTATTTCCTTTGATATTACACTGCCTAGCTAGGTTTGCCTGCCTCTCCCATCACACTGCTCCTGTCCATCTTCCACTTTATTGCTATATATTTTCTCGAACTAGTAACTTCATAGTTTCTTCTTTTTTAACTTAGTCATCTTTATTCTTATCATGGATAACAGTTGGTATGTAGTATGCACATAAAATCTGTTATCAACAAGTAAATAAATTATTCAAAAATAAAGACTCAAAAAAAGCAGATACTTTTATGAATATTTAATTCACGAGTCCTTAGGAGACATACCATTCTCACCCCATCAACAACTTTCTGATATTAAATTACCAAGATTAGCCATGACTGCCCATTTTCTAGTTCACTGGAAATGTTTCTAATGCAACCAGAAGTTTCCAGTTTCCAAATGTGATGTTTAAAGGAGGAGAAACTAAACTGAGAAGTTTGTACTGCAAAGGAAGCTCCCAAATAATCACTGCGATTCACAGAGACGGCAACATACACACACCAAGATCTGCAAAAGATGGGAACGAGCTGCCATCCAGAGAGGGAGCTCCGCAGCAGCAAAGTCTTTTCATTCACTGATGATGGCAGGAAGGACACAGGGCAGTGCCGCGGGGCATTCTTAGAGAGAGACAAGGTAGGAATTGATTGCAGTTGTTGTGTGCTTTACTCTCATGAATCCTGTCGAGGTATAATCCTGCCTGGAAATAAAGCAACTCTATGTTCTTTCTGTCTCTATTTCCAAGCCATTATATTCTTTCTAGAAATGAAAGAGTTCTTTTTAAAATTGTGCACCAGTAAATCAAACTTTGAAAATATTTTGTAATGAGGCATTTACTAGCTAACTGAGCCAGAGCTGAGTGGCTAGAATCCACATGCTGTGGTTTGGATATGTTTTGAGTGCTTCCCCAAAGGCTCACATTCTGGGAGCTTGGTCTGCAGTGTGCTGAGGTTGAACATTCAAGAGATGAGACCAACTGCAAAGTGACTGGATACTTGAGAGCACCACCTTTGAAAGAGATTAACGTACTTATCAAAGGACCTTAGTTCTTACATGAGCAAGTTGTAATAAAAATAACAAGCCTGGCTTCTGAATATTTCTTGTTTCCAGTCTTTCTATGTGATCTCTCACTCTTGCAAATGCTCCAACCATGGTTGTCATCCATCTGTGTGATATAGCCAGAAGGTCTTCATCAGAGATAAGCAGATGCTGGTACCATGCTCTGGAATCTCCAGAAGTGTGAGCTAAATCAACTTCTTTTCTTTATCAATTACCCAACATGAGGGCTTGTGTTGTAGAAAAAGTAAACAGGCTAAGCCATTAGACACCTAGTTATGTTACTAGTGTAAAAAATATTTATGCTCCCAGTTACTAACATAAAATTGATTCTACTGAGAAGTCTAGAAGTTTTTGTTGCATAATTGAATGTGGATAGAAAAATGTTGACTGGCATAAGGACATCAAAAGAAAAAGAAGGATGACAAAAAAAATGACATGAGATCTTTGTTTATTTCAGAACTTCTATGGACAAAAAGTTTGAGGCAACACCTGGCAGTATCTTCAAGTTTTGGGCAGAAATAAAGATGTTTTTTAACCAGGCCACAGGGTAGGCCACAGAGTAGGTAAAGAAATCGTTTCCAATACTTCACATAGAACTATAAATTGCTCAAGTATTCTGAAGATTAGAAGTTTGGAAGTAATTGAAACAGCAACTGGACTTTACACTAACACTTGCACAGTGGGTAAAAATGACAGTGAGGTTTGTTATAGTTTTTATCTAGATGTCCCCCAGTGTTTTCTGTGCTCATAGTAGGTGGAGCTTTGGGGAGGTGATTTGATAGTAGAGGCAAGATATTTATCAGTGGATTAGACCACTAATGAGTTAATAGCTAAATGTGAAGTTGGGAGGTGAAGTCTGGTCAGAGGAGGTGAGTCACTGGAGGTGTGGCCTGCAAGAGGATATCTCTCTGTCCTCCCTTGATCTCTCTGTGCTTCTTGTTGCCACAGCATAAAGGTACTTTTCCTCTGCCATGCCCCTCGGCAACGCCATCCTTCCTTGGAGCCAGCTGACTATGGACTGAAACCTCTACAAACTGTTAACCAAAATAAACCTTTCCTCCTTTAAGTTGTGGATGTCAAGTGTCAAGTATCATGTCTCAGTGACAAGAAAATAAATAAGACTGGCTTCCTTAAGCAGCTCTGATGAAGAAGTGAAATTTGAAGTAGAAGAGGTAGAAAGGAAAGAGGGTATCGCATAATGAATTTATTTGATAACTGGCTTAGGCCCATGAGGAACTCCCTCTGTGGAAATCTATCAGAAATAATGCTTTGAGGATGCTATTTGGAGGCAGTCGCTCCAAAGAAGATGTAAAACATTACAATTTTGTACAAAAACAAAGTGCTGCGTTCTTTATAGTCACAAGTTCTAAGGCCAAGGATATTTGGGTTATTTATATGGGACAATACTCTTGATTTAGCATAAAGGAATCACAGAATATTAAGCATTACCAAAATTGGAATAATTTAGAAGATAAGGAGGACATTGTAGCCAAGCTCTTTACTAAAAAAATTTAAATCAGTATTGTTTTATATAAAGAATAATAATGCAAGTGTGTAATGAACTATTGGTAATGAACATATAGCAAGTTTTTGCTCCTGAGGTAAAATAAAAAATAACTTAAAAATTACTTTAAGTACAATAGTAAAAATAAAGTTTAATTGCTTATTTTCCTTACTGTATAATTTTTCCTTCATAGATATAAACATTGCTTTCATGTTAGGCATGAATTACATAGATATGGCCCAAACAAAATTTATAATTATTTGAAGAATTCATGATATAAATGTAGGAGCTGAAAATCAAAATAATGTACATGTTCAAAATACTAGATTTTTTTACTGTCTTACTGTTCTTCTACTTTCTCCAATGGTTTGTTTCCACATAAATTTTATAATTATCTTGATCCTTGAACAGGATTAGTAAATTGCAATTATGTTTTCTACACTGCAGTAGGTTTTAGTATACAAAGGGTTAAAAAAAACAACATGAAAACCCTGGTCTCCTAGATACAGAACCCCTATCTGGTAGGTACCAGCAAAGGCAGATTACTCTTCAGTGATTCTAATACTATACTTTTCCCCCACACCCTTTAATAACCGACCATGCAAACACATACATACTTTCACATTCACCACCATGGTCTCTACACTATAAAGTGCCACAGGGAGATGTTCTGTGCAGAGAAAAACTATACAAATGCTCAGAATGGGCACGATAGGGCTCCCTGCATCTCATAGGTCACTTCAGGAGAATCTACTGGGTGAATGTCAATAACATAAAATGATCCTTGGAATACAACAAGTGGTGCTCAAGAGCTTGTACTTCCTGCCAGTGACTTCAGTGAAGTTTTGGCAATATTTTTCTAGGGCTTAAAAAGCTCTAAGGAAAGCTTCCCAGGCTGACATTTGTCAGCTTTGCTTACAACCCAATAATAATACCTGGGTGTCAGTTCATTGTGTTTAGGGGAATACCTGTGCATTTTGCCGTTGGCAAAAAACAGACACAGTGAAATGTCCTTTCATTTGGGTTAAAATGTATTGGCTTCCAAGTTCTGGCTTTGAATAAATTATTGGCATCATTAATTTATTATTTAAAACAAACATTTATACTTGTACAACACTAACATATTTTAAAAACCTAGCATTAAATTTCATGCTCTTTGAAAATAAATGTGGCTACAGTAGTACATTATGTTATTTTATGACAAGATGACATAGTACACGAAGAAAACGTGAGAGGCATAATATATTTCACAGTTTTACATCAGATCCAATACTATTTTGAAAGGTGTGGTTTCATTTGGTAAAAAATGTCAATTGATCTGTGTTTTCACTTTTTTATTTTGGAATAGATGCAAATTTACAGAAAGCCTTCAAGAACTGCCATCCACATTTCACCCAGAAGCCCCACTCAGTTGTCGTCAGCATTTCCAATAATGTGCTCTATGAAATGGTCTAATACAGGACCACATGTTCCACCTAGCTGTCGTGTATCTTCAATCTCCTCAATCCAGAAAAGCTGGAGTGGGTCGCTTCCCTCACAAGTTGCCTTACTCGTGAGAGTTCCAAACCCTGTCCTACTACTACTGCCCTTCAAACAACTTCTCCTGTGGGTTGAAACGTCTCATAGGGTCAATTCCTTATTTAAACCCTGACCTTACCCCCAGTTCTCTTCTTCATTCAGGCCTGCTTCACAGGTTTGAATTGAATTATTTGCATTATATCATCTTCTTCTAAAAGATGTCTAATTCTGGTAAAATCGGAATCTTAGGGTTGCTTCATGATTTATGAAAGAAGGTATATTTTAGCCTGTCCTTGATCCTGGACTGTGGCTCTTACTTTATTTTCAGTAGTTATTCCTAAATATGGTCTTTCTGAAGTATCACCCAAATTCTTGAGGTGCTGATTAAAGCCTCATCGACCTGCCTGCTCCTAAGCAACACTTGCACTACCTAAGCTCTGTTAGCTCTCTCCAACGAATGGCTTCCAAGCCCTCTGGCTTCCACGTCTTGCCTAACACGGGTGTAGCAATGTCCTCCGCTGAGAACCAGAGACTCCTATGCTGACTTCTAGCCTCACTTCACTTTACGGCTCCTCTTCTCCTGTAAAATCCCAGCTACTTCAGCTATCTCAATTCTGGTATTAACCTGCTCAGTGACCCTGTGGCTTTGACTGGGCTCAGTGTCCTTGCTCCGTGACAGTGAATAATGCCCCAGGCAAAACGACACAGAGAACCTGTGGCGCATCTCACTTGTTTCCTTTCTTTCAAAGATCTACACTACTTATAACCCAAATCTAGAAAATAGATGCATCAGATGTTTCATCCAGCTCTGTATTTATTTATAGTGGAAGATCAATTTTGCCACCAGTTACTGTCTTGGTTGGAAATGGAATTGAGTGTGTATTTAAAGGTAAAATTAACGTGTGAAAATACACTCAGATACATTAAAAATGAATTGAAGTGCACATGTTTGGAAACTTTTAAAGGGTCTTAGAAGGCAAATGGATATGAAAATGATTTTTAAAATATGAAGTAGATTTGAGTAACTACAGCAACACTTTATTTTGCATAGATATATATTTATGATTCCTCATGGCACTTATCAGTCAGGATGGTAGAATTTGCTCTCACACAAATAAATGCTTAGCCCTTTTGCTTTTCCTCCATTTCCATGACACTTCCTAATCTCTTTGTGTTTATTCCATAAAATTTTCTTTTAGCACTATTACATCTCATTATCCTCAGACACTTTGATTATTTTTCAAAGAATAAGCAATCATGGGTATAGCGTTGGTTGCATTAAAATGTCAGTTTTACTATGAGTCTAGCAAGTGAATTTTCAGATTGAGGTAAATCATCCACCACTACTAGCAAAATCCACCACTAAAATAGTCCTCAATAATGTAGAAACATAAAGTCATCAACCAATAAACACAAATTGTGTGTTGATTGAGTTGAATGAATGGCCTTGTTGATATAATTCCATAGGGACCTTGCATGTTAACTGTGATAGCACTGATTCATTTAACATTGTCATTTCTAAGAATATATGCACCATGCTGCACTCAGTAGAACAGGATTATTAATGTATGTCTTACTCAGAAAAAAATCATCTTTAAAATCTGTTAGACTTTACTTAATATGTGCCAAAGATAGTACAACTTATAGAGATTGGTCTCTCTATTAAATTGCTATACATCTTCCACACATGAACAATTATTTGGTTTTATAGCTATCTATTTTCATGAGTCATGAAGTGAATCTTCAGGTTTACCATCAGAACAAAATTCCAACAGTGGAAAAATGAAGGCTGGATGATGCCCTACTTTAGCTAGAGGTGAGATGTGCATATCATTTTCCATACATATTGTTTAAGTTTTTTCCCCTCCCTCAAGAGGAAACTCACAACTTTGCTCTGATTATCCACATGCTACAGAAAACAGAAAGCATAGCAGGAAGCTCACTTTTCTTGCAATGTACAGCCACTGAAAACTCTCCACTAATTACAAGTTGTCAGTAAGATGAAGGGATCAGAAACACACTTCAGGAGATACAGTTTGTAGAATATAGTTTTCACTGAAAACTCGTTGGATATGCAAGTCCATGTCATTCAACGGTGTAGAATGTAAGTAAGATGCAAAGGAATTGCCTAGATGACCATCTAAGTCACATTCAGTAGTAGTTCATAAAAATCTGCCTCCCTGGCTTACTAAAATAAGGAATGATTTTCTACATGTAATCCTGGTACATTAATTCAAGGTTTATTAAACTGCCCAACAAAATACTCAAAGTCCTGGAGTCTTTCTTCATGTCAAAAGTGTCAAAAGATGGCTCCAACCCCCAAACTATGCTCTAGATAGAAATGTAGAAGAATAAAGTGCAAATACAATAGGATAAAGAAGCAAGCAGGCATGTTCAAAGACACTCACCTACCATATACGTAAATTTCTGAGCTTATCTCAGTGATTAGAATTGTCTCAAATCATCACCTCTAATGGCAAGGAAAAGGAGGGTTGAAAGACTAGGTGTGTGGTTACACTGTTATTAAACAACAGAATAACAGTTATTGGATAAGCAGCTAGCAATGTCTGTCCTAATGTCTTTTTTTGTCATTTTTGCATTTCATTGGCCATGTTTGACTTAATTTTATTTATCTCTGCAAGATCAATAAAAATATACTAATTTATTGGTACCTTATCTACTCCAAATTCTAAACTTGATATTATTCTGCCTCCTTACCGGAATATTAGAAAACAAAGGTAAATGGAAAGCTATATATGATATAAAACTTTATATTTAAATAGGGCTAACAATTATTAATAATAGTATATAGTAAATACTAATTAATAACAATTTAATGATTATTTCAAAATACTATGAATTTTTAAAATTATAAATGTTTGTAAGTTACATATAACATCATCTCAGCAAGATAGGCCTTAATAGAGTGGGTTAAAACAAATACATGCTAATATTAAAGCAAGTAAAATATTATGCAGGTGCATTGATGTAATGGTGGAATGTGAGCTCAGGATTCCCATCACAAGAATTAAAAACTGCATGACAGAAAAGATTAATGAGATGTCTCTGAAGAGAACCCCATGCTGAAGACCTTAACTAGACAGGGAGCAAACAGCCTTGGCTGGGTCCTCCGAGGCACTTCCTGTGTGCTACAGAACTATTTTGGCAACGATAACTGCAGGTGAAATGGATGAAAAGTGCAGGTTTCTGGGACCCTAACTATCTAGTCAAGCTGATCACTAACTGAAGAGCTTAAACTACTGTTATTTCACAGGTACTGGATTAGTTGGTTACTCCTTTCTCTTATCACACCAAATGGAAAAGTGCTACTTACCTAAAATCTTTTTGTGGTGAAATTTAGATATTCAGAAACCAGAAAGCTAAAATTAGAAATAATGAAATAATTTGAAACATGATAGTACATGATGACAAAAAGTCTTTTCTCAAAGAATATTGTCTAGCACCACAAATCTATCAGCATTTTTCAGCTACAGATATCTTTCAGGAGTAGAGTTAAGAGTTCTTAAGGAAAACATCTAGAAGTAGATATAAAGAATTGTGTTTGCCCCATTAAAATAAGACCGAATCTGGACAATCAGCACTTACTTGTCTAAATCCTGCAATGTATCCAGACAAATCTGCAAGAATTTAGATGGGATGGGTGGCTAATAGTCTACTTCATTTTATTTTATTTTATTTTTTTATTTTTTTTTTTTTTTGTGGGTACCAGGGGGACGACCTCAGGACCTCGCGCGCCAACAGGCACCTGTGCCACTGAGCGATATCACCGGCCCCTTTTTCGTATGTGGGTTCCGGGAGTCGAACTCGGGCCCTCGCGCTTGCAAGGCAGGCGCTTACGCCGCTGAGCCATCTCACCGGCCCCTTCATTTTATTTTTAATTTAACTTTTAAGAAAGTCTTGTTGAGGAGTAAGGAATCCTTGATTTATTAACCATATATTAAAATTTGTTTTAGTGTGTGTGTGTGTGTGTGTGTGTGTGTGCACGCGCACACGTGCAGTACTGGGGAGAACGCAAGAATTTCTCACCAAACTACATCCCTAGCCCTTTTTCACTTTTATTTTGAAATAGGGTCTCACTAAGTTGCTAAGTGGCCCAGGCTGAGCTTAAACTTGAGATCTTCCTGCCACAGTCTCCGAGTTCTGGGATTACAGGAGTGCTTCACCACATCTATTCCGGTTTTACATTTATAGATGAAAAAAGATGAAATCTGTAGGATGATACCAATGAGAATCATGCTGACAACACTGAGATCACAGCAAGAGCTTGGAGAATCTCAGGATGCTGAAGCACCAGCTTTCTTTGAAAGCCAGAGTGAAGGATGGTACTGAAAATAAGAGCTTTGGTGAATAGCTGGCTTTAGAAGTTCAAAACCAAATTCCCCCCATCTTTCCAAAACTGCTTTTCCTCCAACTAAGAAGAGTAGATCAAGTTAATCTTCTAGAGTTTGAATAAGAGAGCCATAAGCCTAGTAACACCAGGCAAAATTGCAGATTTTGCACCCATACTCAAAACCAGGGTATTCACATAATTCTGCATCCCAAACAAAGACACTCGAGCACAGGGTCACAGTCTACTGAGAATAAAAGAAAAAAAAAAAGAAGAAAAACAGGGAAATTTGACTCTGAAAAAGTAATCAACCCAAAAGCAAAGGTGCACTATTACTGGAGAATTAGATATTCTCCAGTGAGAACATCTGCTTGTCACCATATATTCCAATCATTCAGTGACAAGACTGAGTCACCCACACAATCCTCAAACAGCTTTTTAGTGCTATACCTTTAAGACTATTTGGGGATATTAAAGGAAAGCTTCTAATATTAAAATTTTACTAAAACAGACAAAAAACAAAGAAAATTAAGGAAGAAAGAAACATAAACACTAAATTAATATAAGGGAAATTATAAACTGTTAATGATGTTGCAGAGATCATAAAAACTGAATCAATAAAATAATATCAGTGGAATATGAAAAAAGTGTATGTAAATTATTAACAAAAAAGCATCTTTTAGAAATTAACACTGCTATAGCAGACATATTTGTAAAATTCAATAAAAGGGATGGAAAATAACATCAAGCTTAGTAGCTTACCTAGCATGTGTGAGACTCTGAGTTCAGTCTCTATCATCTCAAATTTTTTTTAAAATTTTATTTCTCAAAAAGGCTATTTCATTTAATTACAAAGCAAACATATGTAGACATCATTTTAAAACAACTAAACTTGAATGATTGTTATTACCATAACTATTGCTTGAAAGGACAAATTCACATAGAATCTTTAGGAAATGAAGAGTACTTAGCATACGGAAAATATGGATATTCCTCCTGAGGTCAAAGTTCCTGACTAAAGTGTATTGTATTTTAATAGCTCTGTATTAGAAACAACATATTTATTTCAAGAGTGAATTTCTACATTTTACTACTAAAACTTCTTGCACTCACAGTAAAATGAACATTTGAGTAATGCAAAATGGATTGAAAACTTTGGGAGATAGTTTCCATTTCTTACAAAGTTAAGCATACTTTTCTCATATGACCCAGCAATTGTGCTCCTTGATACTTTCCCAAATTTGAGCTGTTATATCTACACAACATCTTACACATGGAAGTTTATAACAGTTTTCTTCGTAGTTGTCAACACTTGGAACCAACCAAGATTTCCTTAAATAAGTGAATGGATAAATTAACTGTTGTGTATCCAGACACTGGAATATCAAGCACCGAAAAAAGTGTTATAGCAAGCCGTGGAAAGACCGAGAAAACCTTACACACATATTATTAACTGAAAGAAACCCATCTGCAAAGGCTACACACTGTGTGAATGCAACCATATGGTATTTTGGAAAAGGCAAAACTTTGGAGACAATCAAAGTGGTTCATATGGATGGGGTGCAGAGGATGAAAGGACAGAATGCAGAAATTTTTTAAGGCCATGAATCTATTCTAAATGATATTGTAAGGGTGGATACTGGTCATTACATATTTGTCAAAACTCATAAAATATACAACATCAAGATTAAAGAGTGACGCTAACTATGGACTCTGGGTAATGATGAATCAACATAAATTCATTGATTATAGTAAATGTGCCACTATGATGCAGAATTTTGTTAATGGGGGAAGGCGGGGGTACTTGGAGGAAAGGGACATATGAGAAAGCTCTCTATTTTCTACTCAATTTTGTTGTAAACCTAAAACTACTCTCAAAGTCTATTTTTTTAAAAGTACCCGCTTTCACAATATATAAGATTGTACTTGCTAGAAGCATAAAGCAGTACATTTAAATACTGAACATTAAATTGAGCTGTAATATAGGATAAAAGATTGCTTTTTTAAGAGTAATTTCTAAATAATAATGTATTTGGAATCCCTAACATATTTGGTTTTTAATTTATCCCTCATAATGTCCAATGTGAATAACAAATGATCCTTAAATTTTGGAGGCTATAGTTTTGGGGTTTTTTTGTTTTTTGTTTTTGAATGAAGATAATTGTTTTAATGTATTGTTTGGATTAGTTCAAATCCAAAAATTCCATAATGACCTTAAAGAAGTTAAACTTGGGATATTGTCAACTGAATTATATGTTTCAATCATTTCCTGAAAAGTTAAGCCAATGAAATCACTTAAGAGTTTTTCAATTAAAAGCTAAAAATGGGTAAAGTCGGAGACATTTAGGCACACTCAATACTAAGAATGAAATCTATTTGGGCAATATATTAGTTGATACTCTTTTGACTTCAAATGACAGGATTTTGAATCAAACCAGCTTAAGAAAAATGAAACAAGGGTTTATACAAGTTGGTGGGAGTA
This sequence comes from Erethizon dorsatum, assembly GCA_028451465.1. NCBI lineage: Eukaryota > Metazoa > Chordata > Mammalia > Rodentia > Erethizontidae > Erethizon > Erethizon dorsatum. Next base: position 33,701,346 of record CM051823.1, read on the forward strand.
AGGGGGATAGATCCAGGTACATGAGGTCTTCCTCTTCATTACATCCCTGCTTTCTTTCTTTCTCCTGCTCTCACTCTCTTCTCCTTTTACTACCCCGTTAATTGCTTATCTGTTTGCTTTTATTTATTTTTTGTTTTGTTTTCCTTTTGAAGATGTGATTCTTGCAAGTAACTAGAGGTAAGCATGATCTGAAATTGACTCCAGATTCTCAAGGTATAGATTAGACACACTAGAAGAAGCAGAGAGTGTTTATTTCCCAGGTTTCTCTACATACAATCCAAAGTTTTCAAATTGAGTCAGCACATATCATGTGTCTATTTCTAGGTGAAAATCAGCTGAGGCTCCCTCATAAACTCATTTAGCATAGACAGGAATATTCCTTTCTTATTGGAGAGCAAATGTTGGAGGGGGGAGAACAGGAAATCGAGGGGACAAACACTTTGATCAATGTTTTTAATTTGATTAATTTTGAATAATGTATTTAATAGGAAATAAAATGTTTTTAAAACAGAATTCCTGGACAGGAAATGAAGCTGAATGATAAGAGTGCTTGCCTAGCATGCACAAGATCCTGGATTCAATCCCCAGCTCCACAAACAAACAAAACAGTTTTCAGGACTAAAATTGTTTTTCGTATTTCAGAAAGATATTATTTCTTAAAATAACTGGGAATCTGATAATAAAGATATAGAGTAGGCCCATCAGATGATACTGAGTAAATACTTCAGTAAACATTTTCTTGAAAACTAAATGTAATAGATATTTCCTTGTATTATTAGTCCTACTACACTGTCAAGAAAAGCTTTGACTATGGTTTCTATGACAAGTTGCCATGGGTTACATTTCAGAGTGTTAACTGTAAATTATTTTATAAATATTTCCCATGTAAATAAAACACGATGCTTTCTTTTTTCATTTCTAAGATGAAATTTAAAATGAAATGTTCAACTATTACTCTCTGCTTTATGGATACTATTTCTTCTCCACAATTAGATATCTTGGAGGTGGGAAAGTTTGCACAAATTAATCAGTATTCTTTACCACTTATGTTGACAATTCCAAATATAGCACTATGGCAAATACTTAGATTTTAACAAAACTCTCCAGTTCTTTAGAGTGGCCATTTTCCAATTGTGTTCCCTGGAGTCTTTTCTTTTATAGAATTATTGATTGCATCAGGCTTCTCCTGATTGTGTCTGTTCTTTTAAATTAGGTTCCACTCAACATGGCAAGAGCAGTTATAAGGTAAAACTAACCTCAGAGTCAATGGTTTCCCAAAGATTCAAAGGGCAGTGCGCTTAATAAACGTCTCCTGAATCCTAGTTCATGGCCCAAGAAAGCAAACTTGTGGACCTCGTTCCCAGTTCCAGCTCTCTGTCTTACCTCAGTAGTAGGATAAACTTAGTTTGCCCTGTAGCATCTCAGGCTCCAATCATACCACACCTAGCCCCGCTCAAAACTATCCACCAATTTCTTTACCTAAATTCTGATTTTTCCGAAATGAACTGATCATTGTCTTATTTACATTGTGATTTGGGGTGGTTAATAGTTTGGTGATAGAGGGACATGGGAATTTTTAGAAAATAATGCTTTGCCTTATGCACAATATTCTTCAACTTTTTTACTGACAATGGAATAAGAAATACATAATACTCATTGTAAACAGCTAGGAAGCACACACAGAGAGACTGACTTGACACACCCTGACCATTTATAAGTTGAATTGAATTCAAGAGCTCTTGGGTCTGGGTTTATAAATAATGTCTATGGCAGAAAATTTCTAATATGGGCTTTTTTTGTTTGTTTGTTTTTATGGAAGCTCTTGACCTTTCTCTCCTAGGCCCCCAGAGGTTTGATTCATTTTTGCAGACCTGATTGCTATTGCTACATGTATTCTGTGCTCATCTGTCCCCCATTCCACATTTTTGGTTATCTGGATGCAGTTCCTAGATTCTAGCCTGTTTGTATATTTCTATGTTCTGACTTGCTTTCCCTATTACCTGATTTCAACCTAAAGATTTTCCTTAAATCATTGTTTATCTGTTTCTTAAGCACATTTGGGCCTCTGACTTCATTCCCTTATGTAATACCAGCTCTGGTGGCCTCTTGATCAAAAACATAATACTGAGATCTGTTTGCTTTTCTTGAGTATATGATATCTAGTACCAAAAGGAAGACTATACAGAAGAAAATATCTTTCAATTAAAAATTCTTTGCAGAGTGTGTATAAGTGATATAAACAATCAAGAATTTGTTATATTGAAAAGCTGATTATACCTAATAATTTAGTTTGTGGGTTAAGACATCTCTGTTCTTTATTTTTCTAGTAGCCACATTTTCATCATTTTACTAAATAAAATATTAATATTTCTTGAACTCTTGCCTAACATCAGATTTAGACTTGCGAATATCAGTGATTTGAACACTGTCAGTTCAAACATAACACTCCTTGAAGAAATACTTAAAATGTAGATAATTCCAAAACATTTAAATACTTTGTCATTCTAAAACTTAGATTTTTATAGCGGTGGTGAAGAGAAAAATTTTTGCCAACATTTTTTCAAAAGTGTATTGTAGGGGGTGGGTTCAATTTATTGATGTCAGCGCTAAAATATTTCCTTAAAAGTATATGGCTTTGTTTTTAGATAATTTGCACACTACATTATCCAGTCACTCAACTTTTTCCATTATATGTGTTACTGTTTCTGGATGTTATTATATGAAATACTTGCTTCAGTGGCTGTTTAAAATTCAATGGAATAATCCCCAAAATTCAGCCTTTGCCATTTTAGCATTTTACTGCACCAACAGAAATACACAACATTGTAATAAAAGTGAGGATATCATTTCTATTTAGGTTTAATCTTATATTTGAGATCAATTCTTATATCTTAAATCAGTTCTTTCTTACAGTTTAAGCTATTTGAGTATGGCTGCTTTGTTAGGCAGGATTTTTTTTCCGGCTTCCTTTTTCAGTTGCTTTCCAAAGGTGCAAAAATAATCCTGTCACAACAGAGAAGAAGAGCTTATAAAGATGCTTTAAAAACCTTATCACCAGGAAACAGTGCACAGTGTATTGTATAATATAGTGTCTTAAAATACTTCTGCTTACCTCCTCATTGATGCTGCTACAATATTTACATAACACTGCTAACTAATTCGTCATTATGTAGGTTATTTATCCTTTCTCTTGGAGACTGTCTTCCCAGCACATTTAATATTATTGAATTGAGGCATTGTTTTTATTTCTACCTACTGTTCAACTGCAGTGAATCTCTTCTTAGTTCTGGGGCTGCATTGGTGGGAGAAGATTCATGTTTACTGCTCCTTGGGGTAAGAAATGGAGAGTAGGAGGAGATGTGTGGCAGGACAGAGTCTTGGCTAGGCATCAGGGCAAGTTGTTTATGTCTTCAGGATTATTTCAGAACCAGAAAAAAATAAATAAAAAAGGAAAAAAATAAAATAAGGGAGCTGTTTTGGTTCAGGGGAATAGTTGTCCTGGGAGCAGAAAGTAAAACTGGAAACTAATATTTTAGAAAATACTTCAGCAGAAAGACATTTTTAGTGCAAGATATTTCAAAGGCAAGGGAAAATTATTTGAGGTATTAAATATTTTCAAGACTTTCTAATGTTGAATACATTTATAAACCCCAGGCTACATGTTTTTGTTAATATTTCATGTTGAAGAGTTGATTAAAATCAGACAAAAAAAATGATATTTTCATGTGACTGGTGGCAGTCCAAAGCAAGCAAGCATGTAGCACACTTTCTACCTACTTTCTACTTCAAGGTCAATCCAGGTGGACAGGGTCTTTGAGTTCCGTCTTTAACTCTTCAACATTCCATGAAGCCTGGTTTCCCATTAATCTTCTTACAAGTGTCTACCATTTTAACACAGAACCTCAGGCCCAGATCATCCAGCTTCAACACGGTTGACTACCCAACTCCACAAATAAGTCACCTCATCAAAAGGAAACCAAAACGTCTTGGCAGACACCCACACCCTAATCTCCTGGAGTTTAAACACACACACATTGCTTCTCTAATACATTCCTCTTTAAGCAGCTTGGGAAATAAAATTTAGAGGTCACTTCCAAGCTAGATGCTTTTTCATATGATTCCTACCAATTCCCCAAGATACCCCCAAAGGTACATTATTTAAAATTATAGAGTCGCTGAACTGCCTTAAATTTGCTAGAAAGAAAAAAAAAGTCCTGGTCAATGCTTGTTTTTTCTCAGATGAAACAGAAAACATCTAAAATTTTAGAGGTTCTATAAACCTATAGATTTTTCTTTATGTAGTAAACCTGGCTGTGTATCTATAAAGCAGCCATACAGCTTTTTTCTCAGCAGGTAAAACAATAAAGTCCAGATACTTCTGTCAAAGAAATGCAGTAATTTTTTCAAACCTAAACCCATACTATCATTTAATGTGCAAATTATTGTTCTTACTGTATTTACATAGCTAAATACTAAAATTATGTGATAACTAAAGCTTTGAATATATCATACTAGCATATAAAACCCTTTCCTATTTCTTATAAAAAATAAACAAACATTTATTGACTAGCTTGGAGAACACTGAAACTAAACTATGGGATTTTTGCAAAGCTGTTTCTCGTGACACATTGAGTTGAACTGTATCATGCTCTTATATTGAGGAGAAACACATCTGCAGAGAGCAGATAACTTCCCAAGATCATTCAACTTATAAATGAGTTCACATGCCATCCTAATTTCAATCCCACCATTATTTCCACTACTTGATGCTGCAACTCTTCATTTGAAAATTTAATCATAAAGAATATTACATCATTAATCTACAAATATGTTTTCGTTCTACCCTGTAAAACTTGCTGAGTACAAAATGCTGTAGTCTGTTATACTGCATGACCTTGGGCAGGGCTAGGTAAAGTTTGATCTTTTGGAATAGATATGATTAAAAACCTAAATCAAAATATAAAACTAACAATATAAGAAACTAAAAGTGCATTTTCAAGCTCATGGTAAATTCTGTTTTCTACAAGAATATTTTCAGATGATTTATAATAAATATATTTTGAATTACTTATTATAATAAAAATTCTTGATGATACATAGTAACTGTACATAAGCATATTTTAAACCATTTTGAGAGGATGAACACGATTTAAAACTCTTTATACTAATTTCTCGCTGCTGTAGAAGACTTAACAACAGATGCATTAAGGAGATTTAATGAACTTCACAAGGATAAAACTTACGAATTTCTTTAATGCTGAATTTTAACTCTCATACAACAGAAGTTTAAGAGGATATTAATGAGATTTGAAAAATATAAGTGGAGTTAATGTGTTTAGGATTTAATTTCTTATATCTATGCAAAAGAATATGTTGTCTCATATGAAATTTAGTTAAACTGTAGATAAGAAGTCATTTTTATGACCTTGTAAATAGCAGTACATATTACACTAAGTGTTTTCAGTAGATGTTAAATAATAATGTTGACTTACTTCTATAATTTACATGTAATATATTAGATTAACTTCTGGAGCAGAGAAAGGAAGACCATAGTGCTACCCAACAATGGGATGTAACTGAATGAGTATTACTCTGTTAAAAACACAATTAATGACAGCTAATTTTTCAGGGCTGCAACCATTAAATGTACAATATATTCATCTCTCGAGCTTTATATTTTATGTGATTTAAATTGCAATGTAAGTAAAATGTATTTTATCTTTCTCTCTGTTTCTCAGTGAGCATTTGTTGGTATTTTCTCTGTGTTAAATAGTTTACTATTATTTACAAAGAAAGATGAAAGTAGGAAGAAGGGAGAAGGAGGTAAAAAGCAAACTATCAAAAGAATTTTTAAAGTTAACCATTTTCTATATCACTGGCTGTAATTAGTAAATAGATTATTTAATCATCTCCCCATTTATCTTTCCAATTCTCCTGATTTCCTTCTTGGCTACCCGAGGTAATACAAGCTTCACTTCTACTGAACACATTAGTTCCCCACTTATTTTTAGGTTAAAAATCCTCTTCAGAATTTTTATATGCTAGCAACTTGGGTAAGAAAGAGTCTACATCCCCTCCATAATTCAATAAAAATAGTTTATATGTGCATGAAGTGCTTTATACATCTTAATATTCTTACTGACACATGAGCTTACTTGATCCTCCAAGTCCAGAAAAAGGTTTGGAAAGTTTATATGCCTTAGTAACAGTGCCGCTCACTTCAGCATAGTCCTGACACTGAGGCCCTGTATCTCCCCATGGGGAAGAATACATTAATAGACTAAGTCCATGGAAGCTACGGGAAAATAAAATAGAAGCAAATATGCAAATATTCTTGAATTAAGAAATATCTCAAAGACTAACTACTAGCTACCACAAAACAAATTCCTGCAGTAGTTCGAAGGCTGCTCTCCTCTTAAGCGCAATCTAAATTTTCCAAGCCTTAACTTCTTACAGGTATAATGGAAACAACAGTCAATGAACCTAAATCCTCTTCAGTGCACCTTCATTTCCATTAGTCTCCCATGTACTATTGGACAATAGAGAATTCTATGTATTTTTCAATTTTATTACTATCGAATAAATATCTTTGGAACTTCATAATTCTATTGAATAATGAACCAAATATACTTTGATTTTATAACTATAAACAAATACTACTTTATTGAAAAAATTAACATAAAATGTGCAAAACCAGAAAATATTTATGCTTTTAATTCTTAAAATACCAGAAGATGCTTCAAATTATTTCTATAGGGAATATGATTTTTCTTCTTTCTGAATACAGAAAAACAAGTATGAAAATAGATGTTAAATTTTTTAGATTATAATTACAGATTTTCATGACAAAGATCTCTCTGTGTCTCTGCCTCTCTGTCTCTATCTCTTTCCATCTATCTCCCTCCCTACTTATTTTTTATAAGAACCCAGGAGTACAGAATGAAGATGATGATTATTCATATTTCATAGCTATAATTATCAATGAACCATGAATGAGAAAAAGGTGGTTGAACGCAATTATAAAAGAGAACAGGCACAAGAGAGAAAAAGCAGTATAATGAACAAGTATTTAAGTGGATAAGACGCACAAGAATGATTTTCAAAAGGCCAATAACCAAAATCCTGTAATGCTTGCCAAAAATACTAATAAGGAAAATAGGATTTTAGTTATATTCACAGAAAATAAACATGTTGCTTCAGAGTAACATTTTCAAAACATATGGCAAAGAAAATTTCATACCATCCAACTATTATTTTTTTTCCATCTTCTCTGTCAAAGCTAGCAAAAATAATGTTGGTAAGAGGAAATTGAAGTCCAAGAAATGTGAGATTGTAAAGAAAGCAATTCTTTCCCTAAATGACCTTGTATTTTTTGTCCCAGATGTATTTTACCTCAGGTTATAGGAGGAACTTTCAAATAATATATGTCTGTAACATTGAGCTATTTATTGAGGAATTGTGAATAATAAAAAAGATAAAAAATTTTGAAGGAAAAATGTTATAATTTCTTTTTCAATTAAAAGTTATACTTAATAATATACTGGGGAGTTTAATTCAGTAAGAAGTTTTAGAAATTATTAAAGTATGGCTCATGAACAATTGGAAACAAATTATCACTAGAAATTAATGTGAGTTTACTAAAAACATAGTACATCTCATTTCATTCCATTTTTGTGAACTTAGTTCATTTTTGAATAAGATGATTTTTAGTTATATATTTTAGGGAAACCGTTGAATGTACTATTTGTTGATATATTCATAAAAAAGAAAAATAATTAAGTTCTACTATAAATTGCAAGTGGTTTGAATAATTGAACTAAAAAGAGACTTGTATTAGTCATCTTTCTGTTGCTGGAGGAAAAGATCTGACATGCACAATTTAAAAGGGAAACAATTTACTTTGGCTCATAGTTTCAAAGGTTTTAGTCCATGGTTGATTGGCAGCAAGGCAGAAACAGCATGGCAGAAGAAAACTGCTCACTTCATTGCAGGAGGAAACAGAGAGGGCATGGCAGAGTCAGAGAGAGGAAAGACCTGGAGACAGGATATGCTCATCAAAGGCACGCATCCAGTGACCTACTTCCTCCAACTGTGCCTCACCTCCAAACAGCACAATCAGCTATACATTCATGAATAGATTGGTCCACTGAGGAATTTAAGGCATCCACGATCTAATTGAGGACATATGAGCCTTGTGAAGGACATTTTTGATGCAAACCATAACAATATTCTACATTATAATCTGGAAGTATATTTTTAATAGAATAAGGTTTTATGTCCTTGACTCTTCTAATGAAATTTGTCCAAGAAAAATATTGCATAAGATCTGATTCGCCTGGGTGGGGAGGGAGGGATAGAAATGAGTGGCAGTCATGAAAGTGTGCCTCCAAGACTAAACACATAGAGTACAACTGACCAAGGGCTCAGCTGTTGCACTGAAATGCACCTGCATATTTGTGGTAAGGCCACACTTCCCCAGGCTGCTCCAGTCACTTGGCAGGGATTCTGAGGTAGGCCTGTTGCTGGAAGATGCAATGCTTCTCTGATAAGTGACTTCAGCTCAATGGCTCTTTGATGGCCTTGCTAAAACTTTCTTCTAATTCTGTAAAGGCGGGGTTAATCTCTAATAAAATACAAAGCAAAGCCTACTCTGTTTGGTACCTAGACCATGTGCGTGGACCACTAGATTTCAGGTCTTGTTGGCTGCAAGGGAAATCAAGATTGGTGCTCCAGATTCTGTGTTTGAGAATTCGGTGTGATTCCAAACTTTTTTCAGCTGGATATGAAAGTAATAATATAACTTCCTTATAAATGAAGGGTATTTTTAGATTCAAATGTAAAAAATAAAACTAGCCATAGGAGGAAGAGCTGAACCTGTTGGAAGCAATGTTAATCTAAAAGTAGTTCATATTTCTCCAAAGGACAACAATCTGTAGGTAAAACACAGCAGAAAGACATTAAAATACTTAAGTACACACTGCTGTCAAGAAAACACAGGGACGTCCATAACACATACACTGAATAAACAAGGCTTTTTTTCCTTTTCCAGGAAATTTAAAAGTTCCCTTCCTTTTCTCTGGTCTGGGCTTGATGAAAGATGCCTGCTGTCACAGACTGCCCTTCTTCATGTGAATCGCCATGGTTCACCACCTGGCCCATAGAGGTATTTATCTTATTTTTTAAATCAACTTGGTGGAGCTTTAGTCTCCATTACTTATATCTTTAGGAGAGACTAAGAGGTGCTCTATCTTCTCATTCACCTTCATCTCTACTGAGCTTGACCTACCAGCTCTCCAGGTATTTAGGCATACTCCTGCATGTAATTTGGGCTCTCAGTCTGGGACTCAGAAAACTTAATGAAAGAGACATTCGAGAACTGCTTGGTGGGTATTTGAAGATATATTAGGCTCAAACTCAGAGAAACTTTGTTTATGTATATGAATTTAAGAATGATCTATATTAAGACAACAACTGAATAAACAGGTACATTTAGGGAGGGACTATAGACAGAAAAATCCGAAGACTGAAACTTAATCTTAGAAAATGTCAGTGTAAGCGCAAGGTCCTGAGTTCAATTTCGGGTACTAAAAAAAAAATGCCAGTGTGGCCTGGGATGAGGATCTATATGGGCCTTTATATAGTTTAGCTCTTAGATCTTTCTATGGTCTCTACTAGTGCCCCTACTTCTTCATTTTCTTCACACTGTGCAATAGATTTCCACACACTTAATATCTATTTCCGTTAATTGCCTTTCCATCCCTGGGTGCTCTCTCTCTCTTTCTCTTTCTCTCTTTTTCTCTCTCTTTCTCTCTCTCCTTTTTTTTAGAAGTAAATATATATGGCATTATATTTTCTTATCAGGCTTTTCCTGGTAGCCACTTTAGTAAGCCACCAACACACACAGAAATGCATACAACTGTACAAAAATAAAAATCCACCTGAATAACATCAAAAAGAAAGAAAAAGAAAAAAGCCAAGAAGTTCTAGCAATTAAATGAAGTTTTTAAATCTCTGATACAATAGATAATGGATGTCTTATTATCTTCATTTAGCCCAACATTTTTATTTCCTCAAAGTAAGGCCCATTACACCCTCCTTCTTACCACTTCCATTTTCTTAACCTCTTGTTAGGAGATACAATTTAAAAAGTCCTCTTATCAGCCAGCAGAGTATTTTTCAAACTATTGTATCTACAACCCATAATAAGAAACACATTTTATATCATTACCCCATAAACACATAGCTAGCTGCATGCGCATGTGTGAGTTTAAAATAAGGACTGATTCTTACCGCAGCAAATAATGTTATTTTCAATTCTACTTCTCAATTTTTGTTATCTTGCTATCAGATACTGCAATACATTGTGTCTTATAAACAATAGAAATTTGTTTTTCACATTGCTGGAGACTAATCTAAAATCAAGATATCAGCAGACTGTGTCTGGTGAGGGCTGGATTCTGATCGATAGATGGCAATTTCTCACTATATCCTCACATGGTGGAAGGAGCAAGCTTACTCTTGTATTCCTTTTATAAGGACACTAATCCCATGCATAAGCTCTTATAATATTATGCTGGTGATTCGATTGCAACATAGGAATGCTGTAGTACCATCCTATCTAAAATCCAAACGCCTATAATTCATATTTATTACTTCTCTTTAATGCTGGTTTGTCATTAGCTCTTACGACTATCTAATTCTACATATTCGAGGTATTTATCTTATTGCCTATTTCTTTGCTGGATTATAAACACTTCCAGGACAGGTGAAAAGAAAGAGTGAGATTTTTGGTTTTTGATTTTAGTTTTTTGTTTTTTGAGAAAAACTTGCAAGCAGAAGAATAGCAGCTCTTATTATTACAGAAGTGTGTTAGGTCAGGGGTGGTTGTTTTACACCACTACATCTATGCAACAGGGTAGAAAACAATTTTTCATGTAAAAACAAACTTCTGACCAAGAACATAAATTTCCAGTTTTCTCGTAAAACCTGTGAAGATAATTTAAGATTGTAAGAAGGAAAAAGGCATGAGCAGAATAGCCTTTTACAAAGTATATTGAGAAAAGTGTACTATATTGAGAAATTGGCCAGATGAGCTAGTACTAGGAGTTCCTCTTGTCATTCTCTCTACCTTCTGAGAAATTGGCTAAGGCCCTCTCCAGGTCAAGGAATATGACTGGTCAAGCCCTCAATAAATCTTAGGTAGTTCAGGAAGACACATGACTCTGTTTGAGCCCCAAGGAGTATGCACTTGCCCTGTACAGTCTGTGTACAAGGCAGAAGGAGTTGGGATTGAGATATACATTTTTTCTGTTTATTTTAATTATTAAAATTATAGTATCCAAATAAGGAAAAACTTCTTTTCATCTTCTAACTCTAAGAAGCCAAAGCAAAAATAATCTGCTTTCCACAAGATTGCAGTAAGATTCCTTTCTACAAAGAATCTAAAATAGGAAAACATAGTAAAACCTTTCTACTTTCTGAAACTGGAAATTTTATAAAAACATTAGATATCTTGAATTTTCTCATTTTTAGATCATAGCTGTTCAACAGAAATACAATGTAAGCATAAACACACAGTTTAAAATTTTCTATCTGTACATTTAGAAAAATAAAAACAAACTGGTAAAGTTAATAATATATTTATACACCATAACATATGTATATAATAGTACCATCTCACTACACAATTAATATAAATAATTATTAAATGAGATATTTTGTGTTTATTTCATAACAAAACTTAAAAAATCTAGTACACATTTTACAATTGCAGCTCATATCAGTTCAAAGTAGGCACATTTCAAAGGCTCAACACCTTCATCGGCTTAGTGATTACCATACTGAGTAGCTCAGCTCTAGATAATTTTTGAGAGGAAGCATTGATAAAACAGGGGCATAGATGAAATGTTTATTGAGTATTTACTTCCAGCTACACTGCACTGGTAATTATTTAATTATTTAGAATTTAATTCTCATGTGAGGATAGCTCTGAGCTATCCTCATTTTACAGATGAAAACAGTGCCAGCCAGAGGTCTAAGAAACTTGTCAAAAGTCATCCAGCTAATAAGTTTATCTAGCCCCAAGGTAAACTCAAAACAGATGTCTTTACTGAATTTTTCATTATTAATAAATGCCTCAGCTATAATATATTACCAACTACCTAAATTTTTAACTATTAAAGTAGGGGAAATGTAAATATGTTCATTTTCTATATTATTTTGAAGGAGATACACAGACTTCCATGAAATTTCTAAAAATGTACCTTTGGATCCAGTGCTTTTTAAATTCTAAGACATTTTTCACATAGATCATAAATTTGGGATCTCTAAAATGATATCTGTAGCTGGTACTTATCAATTTCTATTATATATCAAATCAGCCTTTTTACAAACTGTGAGTTCCCTTGTCTTGGTTATGAAGGGCACATAAATATGACAGTGTCAGTGTTTGACATGACTGAAGGAAATATGTTGTTCTTATTTGCTATGCATGAGAAATATTAATCCCACAACATGTAGACCTATATTTACAAGCCATTACAAATTGATGCTCTGCATATTTTGGTCACAGATAATTCTGACACAGTTGAAAGTGAAATTGGCCATCCAGCACTAGAAAGAGAAAAAAGAAATTATACACTTATTTTGTTGTTTAAATTTGATGTATACTACTAATTGCAGACTTTCTTTTGATAACTCACTACTAGAAAAAAGCAGATTTTAAGGATTCATATATGTTTTACACTTTAATCAAAAGGCTAGAAAATAATTCTTTCAAAACTAGGAAAAAGTAGGAAATTCCAGATGCTATTTTGTGAAATAGATTATAGAAAAGAAGCCATTTTTGAAATAGAGATTGATTTGATCCTACAATAAGATAGTGACAAATGTATCATAACACAGATGAAAATAATTTCAGAAACATAATCTATTAAATAAGCAAAATGTTTACAACTTTTATTGGTCTATGATTTCAGCAAAATAAAGGACAGTACATCATTATATACTATATAGGAAATTAAAATGAATAAAAACTAAAACAAATAATCTTTACTTTTGATAACTAACACACTGACAAATGAAGAAGTCATGTCAGGAGTCAGTATTGCTGATAGATGCAAAGCTCTCTTTCTTTAAAAGAATGCTGATTTTCTTTAATTTTTCTTTCTTTTATTATTTCTAAGAATCTGATCATGTAAATATGTTCAATGTATTGAAAAGGTTTTCTGTAAACAGTATGGCTCATTGATAAGAATCTAGGGCTTAGTCTGAAGACTTGGATTTGAGGTGGGTTTGGATTATGTACAGATATTTGTAGTGAAAAACAGACGATACAGAATTTGGCCTAACTAAATATTTGATTTATATAAAATCTGTGATTTTCAAGTAAAATCTTAAACTGAATCCAAGGAGAAGAAATAACCATACTTTGTAGGCTTAAATTTAAAAGAGATGCCTTTAATAAAAAACAATTCAATGAGAACAATGATAGTATATCTATACATTTTTAAAATTACCATTATGAGTAGCCTCAAACTCAATATTCAATAATTTCTATATTGTATTCTGGTTGATATTGGTAGAAAAGTCCTGATTCACGTAGATAATTAGTTTCTAAATGTAATAGTGCTGAATGACAGGCCTTGAGATTTCATGACACACTTTAAGTGATCCATCCACAAGCATGAAAAAGGATTCAAAGAAAATTATTATTTCAAAGTTGAATTCTTGTAAGTTCATATAATAGTGGATAACAGCACAAATTTTGATCTCTAAAAGATCTGAGACTAGAGTTTTTTCTCCCTCATTTAATTGCTATTTGACCTTGACTACTATTAACCTTTCTCTTCAGATTAGAAATTTGAACCTTATCTATTTCATAGAGTGTTAAGAGGGATGATGTTTACAAATGGATCTGCCTAAAGTTTATTATATAAGTGGACTGGTATTCATTTTGAAAGAGCTGTTAAATAGGCCCTTAAATTTAAATCTTTATATACAAATATTCAGTTGTGTTATACTTAAAGTTTTGGATAACTTATGCTGACTTTCCATAAATTTTTCCTGAAAATTTTAAAACAAATTTCTTCTTTCTTTTTGTGCCAGATGATGATTTGCAAAGTAATGAATGCCTTTATGTTCACAAACAGTATAAAAACAAATAGGGCCGGTGAGATGGCTCAGGGGCATAAGCGCCTGCCTGGCAAGCGCGAGGTCCTGAGTTCCACTCCCGGAACCCACGTATGAAAAAAGGGCCGGTGATATTGCTTAGCGCCACAAGTGCTTGCTGGCGTGTGAGGTCCTGAGGTTGACCCCCGGTACCCAAAAAAAAAAAAAAAAAAAAAAAAAAAAAGAAAGAAAGAAAACCAAGATAAACAAAATAAGTGGGCCAGTGAGATGGCTCAGCGGCTTAAGTGCCTGCCTGGCAAGTGCGAGGGCCCGAGTTCAACTTCCGGAACCCACACAGGAAAAAAGGGCTGGTGATATCGCTCAGCGGCAAGGGCGCCTGCTGGTGCGCAGGGTCCTGAGGTCGACCCCCGGTACTTACAAAAAAATAAAAAATAAAAAAATAAGTAATGGATACAAGGTAAGATTCTGTAAAGAAAGCAATCTTTATAATAGAGCATTCCCTAAAATATAGAGACTCTGAGGAGATAAAACAAATTGCCAAGAGATAAAATTACTGATTTTGAGCCAGGTATGGTGATTCATGCCTGTAATCTCAACACTCTGAGAGGCTGAGGATAAAAGAATTCCAAGTTCAAGCCCAACCTGTGCAATTTGGTAACTTAGACGATCTATCAAAATAAAAAATAAAATGGAGGGTAGACAGATTAGCTCAGGAAAAATGGCTTGGGTACAGTCTCTACTACCAAAAATCAACCAATCGATCAATCAATGACGAGCAAATGTAAAGTGCTAAAATATTTTTTTCTCATCCAATTAAATTGCAGATTTCACATGTCAGCCTACAAACTCATTGTCAAGTAACTTGTATGCACATTCTTGTATTCTTCTCTTAACTTTATTTTCAGACAGTATACTAATTATATTTTTATAGCTGTCTGCTAATGTAATCTAATTGTAACAATAAAATACAATGTCACTTAATAAGTGCATTTTCAGCATCAGATTCAAATTGTGTGTGCATAAATTTTTGATAACATTAAGCCATTTCATTTATTCTGAATGAATTTGAATGGCTTATTTTTATTCACACTATGTTTTGTTTCCTGATGTAACTTGGCAGAAATTATAGAATTCTTTTCAAAATTTCACTGCATAAACACATTGAGATTTGAATAATTTTTATTGTTGTAAAAATGATCCCAACAAAAATAACTTGTCTTTAACTTTCCTGTCATATTTTTGTGTCCTTAAATTTCTAGTGATTGTGTAGAATAATTTCCAGCATATTTTTTTCTGCTGTGTTTTTAGTGTGGATGACATCAATTGAATAACCTTAATAATGTAGTGCAGCATGTTATTTTAGCTTAGATCGATCTCATCTAGATTCTTTCAATATGTTATTTTATATCAATAATTTTAGCTTTAAAAGTAATTTTAACATATTTGAAAAAATAAGTTATAAATATATGAAATTTATGCAAAAATATACAGCTTACCATAACAATATCCAAAAAGTAATAGAAGAATTAAAATCTAAAATAAGTATTAAATTTTAGATTTTGGATTCATGTGCATGAGTCAATATTTTCCTGAGAAACAAAAATATATATATATACATACAGATTTATTATAAATAATTGGCTCAGACAATTAGACTGCCAATTCTCATGATATGTAGGATGAGTCAACAAGTTGAAGATCCAGGAGAGGCAATGATATAGTTCCAGTCTGAAGTATGGCAGGCTTAAAACCCAGGAAGAGTTAAGTTTCAGTTCAAGTCAGGCCTTCAAATTATATTAAATGAGTTCCACCCACATGAAAGAGGACAATTTGCTTTACTCTGAGTAACAATTTAACTGTTAATTACATCAAAAATATCCTTACAGAAATACTCAGAATAAATTTTGACCAACTATCTGGGCACCTCATGGTTGAGTTAAGATACAAAATTAACCATTATACCATGTTATACACAAAATTTGTTATACCATTATATACAATTCTCAATAAAATATCACCCTATGCCTCTAGCCTGCACCAGAAGATATACCAGTCTGGCCTAGCATTAAATTGATCACAAAAACATATGCCCATGCTATAATAATATTCTCCAGTCATATTTATATTTATAATTTATTAAAAATATATAATTATTTAATATGATATACAATAGTCCTTGTTATATAATTATTTTATAGTACTATTATTATTGTTGTATTTATAATAATTTTATTAATAATTGTATTTTTTATTATATTTGTAATTCTTGGTTAGTGAGGATCTGAATATTTTTGGTAACACTGCACCATGAAATTACATTACAATGAATTAATAAAAAGTTGTAAATGTATGCATTGATATTACAAGTTAAGTTTTTTATGTATTCTAGAACAAGTTAAACTAACAGTGTACTTAACTGATTGTCTCTGATCTTTTAAACTTGGCATATGACATCCTTGATATTTTGTTTTTATTTTAGTTTAAAGTTATTTTTCATTAAATTTTTACTAAACTTTGCTCATTTAGTCTTATCTATACTAATCCCTAGCAGCTATTGTTTGTTCATATTTATTGGACATAGATCATTACATGAGAAAGTACCACTTTAAAATTAACCCTCCAACATTTACTGTGAAATATCCATGAAACTATCTCAAAAAAGAAGAATTTGCCACATAAAATGAGAAACAAGAAATATAAACATTCTAGTATTATGTCTTGAATCTAACTGTTCCCCTCAAAGCCTCATGCACTCATGGGGGGACTTTTGGTAGGTGGCTGGATCATGAATGTGATACTGAGGTTGAGGGTGCATGGAACTGGATTAGTCCACTAATTGGTTTAGCATAGTTCTGAGTGTGGCTAAGTGGATTTACTGAAGACAAAAACCCCACCCTGGGTTTAGGTGGCACCAGCCAATAGTCTTGTAGCTTGGATAGAAAAAAAGGGAGAGGAAAGCTCACTTCTTGCTGCTTCTTGCCTGCTCTTCCATGGATGGTTTCTCCTGTGACACATCCCTCTGCCATGCTCCCCTGCCTCAAAGTCAGCAGACTTTGGACTGAAACTTCTACAAAGAGTGAGCTAAAATAATCCTTTCTTCCTTTAACTTGTGGGTGTTGGTGTATTTTTTCCTAGCAACATAAAAGTAACTAAGACAACTAGATTCCAGTTGGGATTTGTACAGTCCTCCCATGACACTTTGGGAATAAAAATAAGAATAACAGTAAGACAAAGAATCAGTCAGTGCCTGTTCATAAAGCTTTCATTTCTATTTCCCATGTTTCCTCACATTTTGTGAATGTTTGGTAAAATTTTTGTGCCAATTGTATTGTCATATAGCATCTGTCTCAGCTGCCATTAACTTTCTTGCTGCATACGCTGCACTGGCAAGTTAATTGCCTCAGGATATGTATGGATTTTGTAATTTCAGTATCCTTCAAAACCATATCAACAGAAGGAGTTTTTTGAACCTCCAATCTATAAACTCACATTGTATTTCTTTATAAACAAATCAATTTGACATCCAAACTCAGAACAAGAGTTCTTAACCCTGGAAACCTTGTATAAATACACACAGAAGTTTTATATATATGTTTATGTATATATACTCACCTGCCTGATTAGAGTCTACCTTTCATCTGAGTCTTTTTTTTTTTTTTTTGTGGGTACCAGGGGTCGAACTCAGGACCTCGTGCGCCAGCAGGCGCCCGTGCCGCTGAGCGATATCACCGGCCCTTTTTTTGTATGTGGGTTCTGGGAGTCAAACTAGGGCCCTTGTGCTTGACAGGCAGGCGCAAACACCGCTCAGCCATCTCACTGGCCCTCATCTGAGTCTGGATAGTGTTGTTCATTCCAAATAGGTAAATCCACTGACACATTAGTAGGAACCATGTTTTGCCAATTGCCCTTTGTACTGGGTTTTCACATACTATGTATCTATAGGGGAGAGTTCTTAAGATCAGTTGACTCATGCGATTGTGAATGTTAACAAGTTCAAATTCCATAAGGAAAGCCAGCAGGTCAAGAATTCCAGGAAAACCTCATACTGCAGTTTTGATCCAGAAGGCAATCTAGAAGCAGAATTCCTTTTTCTTCAGGGAACTTTAGTCTTTTGTCTTAAGGCCTTACGTTGGTTGAGTGGCCCATTCACATCGTACTGGGAAATCTGCTTTATTCAAAGTCTACTGACTTAAAAGTTAATTATGTCAAAAAATTCCTTCTCAGCAACATTTTAGAATGGTGTTTGACCACACATTGATTACTATTGCCTAAGTGGACATTTGAAATTAACCATTACATTTTCTGCATATGGGGTACTTTCTTTTGGTACTAGAGTGGCATGGACCAAACAAACAAACAAACAAACAAATGTTTAATACGTTTACTAAATATCAGCTTCATATTTGGAATTTGGTGTTTCCCTTGGCCTTAGAATTGAAAGCCACCACCTTTCAGATCTAGGCCCTAAGCAGAATGGATTTCAAACTCTATCTTCACTATCCTACAAAAGTTTGTCTAAATCTCTTTATCTGTGTTTAAGGCAGATATGATATACACTATAAAATCAGTTTTCCAACATTTATGGATTACATCAAATTAAAGATTAAGTAGATAGGAAAAATAAAACCAAACAACACACATTAGAAATGAAGCACACAGTAGAATGGAAATGAGCAATAGAAAGAAAAAACATAAAATTCAGAAGTAAATCTTAACCTTCCAAGTTACTAATTGATTTGCTCCTTAAAATAGGACAAAGTCATAGAATTTTACAGACCCAGTTTTCTAAAAATTTATACTGCCTAAATTTAAACTGGCTAATCACTGTTCAGCAATTTTATCTTTAATTTATTGATCATTTTCTATGAAACTAATTATTGGTGTTGAAATGGAGGTTAAAAAGAAGGGGAATTATAGTTGAATCTGTTTGTTCTTAAGATAAAAATACTCTGTTATCAGATGGCCTCCTCCTGCCCTCAGAGGAAAATACCTGCTATAATCTCTCTTATAGATCAAGGTACTTCATATTGTTTAGAGGAATGTGCTAACTGAGAGTTCTGTAGAAGAACCATAGACTTGTTTATAGTTGGGAAGGGCCTCAAAATTCATGAAGCTCAAAAATCTCAGCACTTAAGAGAGGAAATTATGAAGATCCCAAGCAGATTCAGAGCCTTATCAAAGTCACTAAGCTGAAAGAGCTACTTTGACCCTTTCACATAATTTCCACACATCTCAATGGTTCTCTCCTCTCTCTCCCTCTCTCTCTCTCTCTCTCCCAGTTTCTTTCAGTTTCTTCTACCCTTTTGATTAGGATTACCATCTTCCTTCTAACCTCAAGTTAGCTCTTACTACTCTTTTTTAAGGCGCCCTTATTCCTCATGAGAAAATTCACTCTTTTCCTCCTCAAAGCTAACCCTAATTTGTGTCTTTGTCTTTCCTTCTCCTCTTTCCTGTTAGGTCCTAGGCCTTCAATATGTGACCTGAGGACATCAGCATCCTAAGCCCTTTTGATATTTAAATTTCTCTTGTCTTCTGCTCTCCACATCAATCTTACTAAATCAGAATTTTTGGCATGAGGCTTAGGATCTACATTTTACCCAAATGCTTCAGATATTTCTTATGAATAGCAATATTTGAAGAACTCTGCTCTTGACAATCTCCATCAGTAACTGCCTCTTTATCTAATGGATCCAGAAATTTCTTCTTAACTAGTTCTGAAATTTGGCTCATGTTCCCCAATATAGTCTTCAAATTTCACTCAGAGGTCTCTTACGTACTCCCAAATGAAAACAAAATGGCCTTTTCCCAGTCCCTGTATTTTCTGACCTCTCAGCACTAAGCACCGAACTTTTGAAATTTTACTTATGGAAAAAAAGAAAGGGAGAAGAGTAAAAATATAAGTAGATGACTTATGTGCTTTTTCCAGTTATTGCACCTTCTCTCCAACAGGCATGAGATGAGAGACCTGAACCTACCATCAGCTCAACAGATCTCCAATAGTAGGAGTGACTGCTTGCTTATTGTGAGTCCACTGTGGAAAATGCTGTCTTTTATACTTAATGTGTCTACCATATGAAGTTTAACTGTATGCTGTGGTACTCAAAAAAAAGGACACAGGAAAGTAAGATGGGAGAAAAGAAAAGAGGGGACAAAAGAGAAAAGAGGAGAGGAGGAAAAGAAAAAGACAACTTATGTTAAAATTTTATGTAAAAATTGGGTCAATGCTCACTGTGCAATCTTTCTGATAGATTTTATAAAAAGTTTTGATTTTGTTCCATTTTTGACTTATACTATGGATTAAGAATATGATCCATGAAGCTGGTGTCGTGATGCATATCTGTAATCCAGCTCCTGAGAAGGCTGAAGTGGGGGACCCTGAAGTTGAGCCACCCTTGAGCAATACCGACTCCATCTCCAAAACAAACAAACAAACGTGATCTGTGAATAAGATACCAAATCACTCTAAAATTAGATGTACTCTTTATTGAAACACTTTCTTCCTTAGCCTTAACAGATGTGCTCTCATCTGTTTCTTTTCTATCTTTCCGTTCCTTCTTGGTCCCCTTAACTGGTTCTTTACTTTAATAATAAAAGCTTTTTAGCTTCATCCTCTTTCTCTTGCCTTTACTTTCTCTGTCTTGTTTCACTAATGGCTTCTTATTATAGAAATGACCATCTTTTAGTTCCTACGGTAGAGATAGCCAAGGGCAGAATTCGTCCAGAAGCACCAAATCCATCATTTAAGTATATCTGAAATTGGGGGAGGATTTCTAGTAATAGAATCATGTGGCTCAGTCACAAGAGTAAAGGACACTATGTTGCTGCTCTCCAAGTTTTCTTGTTGCAGAATCATTAATTTGGCACTTGGGGACACATTACTGATGCTTAGGTCACTTGGAATTTTCTGTTCCATCCTATGTTGACACTACAGACAAGACTGGATTTCTGTCTTGATTTCCCACTCAGTAGTCTCATTTGTTGACCTATGTTGTTCGGTACTATCAGCTTCTCTAATTTTAAGTTCTATCAAATAGCAAAGTTGAAGAATTGACGAAGGAGCTGATGAGAAGGACCATTAGACAGAGGTCTAGTGGATCAAAGTGTTCAAAATTATGGGACATAAAAGTAAAAGAAATGAAGAAACTTAAAGGAAATTCATTTGCAACAGTATAGTACTGTACTGTTTTAGTCACTTTCTCCTCCCTGGGACACACTACCCAACATTGGCAACTTAAGAGAAGAGAGGTTTATTTCAGCTTGAGTTTCGGTGGTCTCAGTCCTTACATTATCAGGTGGTTCCAAGGCAGGACAGCATTGCAGATGGGCCTGGCAGAGGAGAGCTACTCATGGCATGCAAACAGGAAGCAGAGAGAGATCAAAGGAGAGAGAGGAAGGGAAATATACTCTTCCAGGCCACATCCCCAGTGACTCATCTCCCACCAGGCTTCACCTCCCGACAACATTTAGCTCTAAATGCATCAGGGGACTAATCCAGTAATGAGTATCGTATTCCAGTTGGTCCAGTCACTCCCCAAAAGCCCCACCTATGAGTTCATGAGGCTTTTGGGGGACATGTAGATATAAACCATAATGAGCATTCAGATATTTTTAGTTTCATAACTCCTATCCAGTATTTCACTGAACTTTAATAGTAACTTTTAAAATTTATGATATGCTCTGGCTTTTATTCAGAAAAGCACACACATTTCTATGTTTGAAAATGTCAAAGAATCACTATGAAATTAGTTTTAATCAGATCCTTGCCATTAGTGAAGTGTGAATTCAGCAGCATTCAGAGGAAATGGCTTTAGGAACATAAAAGTTAATTTATCTTGCTAAGAGATCATTGAAAACACTATTTTATAAGCCAAATTGATGGCAGCTATATTAACCAAAATACATTTGCCAAGGAAATTTTTAAGAAGTATGTATTTATTTCCAGTAGATGAGAGTGTGCGCATGTCTGCACTCATATATAAGCAGTTAAAATTATAGAATATTTTATAGTTGCAAAGGACTTAATTATGAAGTCCAGCACTTTCATTTTATAGATAAAGCTATGAAAGCTTAGCAAAGGCAGACGAAATAACGTGTCTAACATCTAGTTAGTGATACTCCCAACACCAGAGCTTTTTTCCAATGTTATTTCATTTCTACAACAACTATCTATCGAACACCTTCTCTGTGTACTGGAGCCATGATAAACGGAAGGACTCAATCTCCCCAAATCACACAAACATGCAAATAAAGTGATCTAAATATCAACTGCTTACAATTCCCTTAATATTTAAATGAATTGGTTTGACTTCCTATCTTGTGTACTTTGGGAAACATAACCCTCTTTCACACCTATTGAACTTTTACTGCAGTTTCTTACCTTTGATGTATCTTTATATTCATGCTTCATCTTTTTTGATCAAATCACCATAAAAGTGAATACATATGATTTATCTCAGATTTCCGAAAGCACTCATAAGTGTGAGACCTTAATATTTAAATACATCTCTTTTTAAAATTGGGATAGTACATGGCACTAAATCAGATTTGTAGCCCTTAGGATTTATGGTTGCAAGCCAAAATTAATCAATCAATCAATCTCAAACTATTCCAAATATTGGTTCCACAAACATTGGTTCCAAGCATTGGTGTGTGTGTGTGTGTGTGTGTCATTAGAAATCCCTAGTAGCATGGAGATGAATTCTTTGAGGAGAGAAGATAAACTAACAAATAAATAAATAAATACATGAAGGGATCAGACAACAATACCAACGTCAGTCTATCTTTCAGGTTGGGTAATCAGGGAAAGCTTAAGGAAATGTATTTAGAGAAATGTGAAGGAATTGAGAAAGTGAGACCTATAAACACCAAAAAGCTGGGATACCTAGACAGAGAAAAGAGCAAGTGCCTCAGAAAAGATTGGGAAAAATTTTGACCAAATTAAGCCTGGATAATTGGTTAATCTCACCTAACCTTATTGGTTATTACATCATAATTGGGGAAGTACAGAAAGGATGCAGTAAAGATAGGCAAAATATTCAATATAAATGCCTAGAAAAGCAAATGACTTAAATTTGAACTCTGGGTGCAACTATTCTCATGAGCTCCTTGGGAGTTCTATCCTCTGGAAATTTCACTGGCTATGTTTTGTATCAAGATTTTACAGCTAAAAAGGAATTGATGTTGTATGACTTATTCTGCCCAAAAATCTTCTCAAATTTCCTCCTCATCTTGCTTTACAGGTTTCCTATCCCCTCTTCAGTGTTAACATCAGAAAATTCAAAATTCCTAATACTTGCACTTTATTGCACAGAGAATCTAGCTTCAAATCAGTTTTGCATATATACATATTAGTAAGGTGACCCATTAAATGAAGAACTGTTCACTCTTCATATGAGCACATAGCAGGACAGAAGAACCTACAAAGGTTTTGAAAATTTCGTTATTTCCCTCTGAACAT
The DNA here is from genome assembly GCA_028451465.1 of Erethizon dorsatum. Classification (NCBI taxonomy): domain Eukaryota; kingdom Metazoa; phylum Chordata; class Mammalia; order Rodentia; family Erethizontidae; genus Erethizon; species Erethizon dorsatum. The sequence continues at coordinate 33,724,933 of CM051823.1, forward strand.
ATATAGCATTTTCATTCTATCATGCTCTGTGAGAGGAAACTATATGGATTTGTAAAGGCAGATGTGAATTCTCTTCAGAAAAGAGAAGCAGCAAGGCAAGCAGAATTATGCTGCTATCTGATAATATTTTGTCCATTTTAAATAGATCTTTTTCTCTCTCTTTCAATGAAGTGTATCATGAAATCTAAAAGCTGTGTACAAAATGCTATAAGTAGAATGGGCATCTAATTCTGCCCAAAATGATAAGAACAACAAGCAGTGAGTGTTCATATACAGGTACAGTGCTGAAGCTCCTGGAAGTTTCTGAAGGACAGCATTCTATTTTAGAAAAATATCTCCAATAGCTGTGAGGAGCAGTTAGGAGAAAGATGAGTAAAACTAGATACCATGTTGTGAGCTAGGAAGCTCCAGTAATAGCCTTCTAAAGATAGGGTGAAAAACTGGCCCACAGCAGTGACAGAAAGTTTGGAAACAGGCCTCAATTTGATTATAATAATAAAAAATTGAATTATTATGATTTCACCATATTTCATATGAAATTCGCTATAACAACATGGGGTGATATCTTTGGGAGTAGAAGGATAAAAAAACAATTTGTTGCTTTGCCACATTCTTTTATATTTGGTTATTTTGACAACTTTTTTTTTCCTTCTTTTTCTTTTCCTATTAAGACTGCCTGAATTTTACTTTGAAGGAACTGGTCTTCTCCCGTTAGATGAAGTCTTGTGAGATCAATCAAAGTGATCTACTTTCCATCATTTTCTTCATTTACATCAAGAAGATATTTCCTCTCTGGAAATTTTTGAATATGCAAGAAGAAAAATATAAATTTATAAAACCAAAAAGGTTAGACCTGTTTTACCCAATCAGGAGCATCTGATAAGAATATTCGTTGTTATGATCAAGATTTCAAAATCTGCTTATTCTTATCTTTCAGGTTTCACACTTTTTCTTTTAAGTAAACTATCTTTACATATGTCCTTATATTAACCTAAGAAGTTATTCTCTGCCAAAATTAGCTATTCCTTATAACAAAACAACATAAATATTACAAAATTATCATAAAAATGAGCCAAGACATAATATGATAAAAACTCAGTTCTCTTAATAGTCAGCATAGTGGCTTTTCTACCTTGCTGTGCTGACTCTAAACATTGAATAAGAGAAAATGTTCTTCAAATATAAGAAAGACAGTGGCTAATGAAAATGTGTTCTTCAACACCAGAATGAAGTAAAGAAGGATAAAATTACTGCTTTAAATGCCATGAAACAATAACAAAGAACAAACTGAATATTATACATGCTGGTACTTATGTTAGGATGACCTACTTTAGACTTATATGGGAACATGTACAAAAATACTGAGTAAAGGTAATGCATTTCTAGGGTGCAGTAGTCATGAACCACATGTCAGGTTTTAGGACCTGATGAAAATAATCTGGGAAAGTTTTGCTGTTGCTGCTGCTGCAAAATTCATTTTGTGTTAAGTAATTAAAATATCTTCGATCAAGACTCAAACCGAGGTTCTTTCTCAAATAGTAAAAAGGTAGTGCGTGAACATTTAAAATCTTCTGGGTTCACTCAGTGTGTAAGAATAAAATTTAGGGCCGGTGAGATGGCTCAGTGGTGTAAGCGCCTGCCTTGCAAGCGCGAGGGCCCGAGTTCAACTCCCGGATCCCACATACGAAAAAGGGGTTGGTGATATCGCTCAGCGGCACGGGCGCCTGCTGGCGCGCGAGGTCCTGAGGTCGACCCCCGGTACCCACAAAAAAAAAAAAAAAAAAGAATAAAATTTAATGAAACCAGCAAGCTCTTTTCTGCTCAGGTTGTTTGCCCCAAGTTTAAGTGATGATCAGACTCCTCAGACACTATCTGAACTCTCTGGCTTCAGGGAGTGAAGAAGTTCCCTAATTTATTTCTACTAAGTAGGCAACAGGGTTCCCTCCACGAAAAAAATCAAGCAGAAATTTTTTAATACAGGAACTACTAGAGGAGGCGGAGGGGAGATGAATTCAAAAGGAAAAAAACTAACGGCCTGAAAAATCTTGAAAGCTGACATATATCAGTGCTGAAAATATTGGCAGATTGCCAGAAATTATTTTGGCAGAAGATATTCAAGTTTAGAAGACCTAACTTTAGAATGAGGAAAGGCAGTTAATTAGGGGAAAAAAAAAGAGAGAGAGAGAGATGCAAAATAAAAGGGGAAATCAGTTGATTTCAAGAGGACACACCGGCAGTCCCTTTGTTTTAATGAGAAAAATGGAAAAAGAAAAGTAAAATCTTCCTTTTCTATTTGCTGGATAATTACAGTACTGAAAATGAAGATCCATTGTAACTAAGCAACAACATTACATTTTTTTTATTTACTATGCTGCATTCTAATCAAAAAGAGAACATAAGAATAATGGTAAATAAATTGTAATTTCCTTGACCCTTTCCAAACTGACCCGAAAACTATGAGCCATATCCTTCCATTGATCTATTCTCAGAAAACCATTGACAGAGGTGAGATACTAGCAGTCATAGCAGAAAACTGCTTATCGTCGCAGTGCAGGGTGACAAGAGAGCAGATCAATATGTCTAGATGTGTTCTTTAAGTATGTAGTTAATGTATTTAAAACATTTGTATTGGGTGAGTTATAGAATAATTTGACAAGGAAATTTTAAATTAATTGTGAAAAGCATTTGTCAGAAGTTAGCATTTAAATCCAACAAAGCAATCTTAACAGCATGAAAGGCAGAAAATGAAGAAAATCTCCTTGATAAAGTAGAGGAAAACCATTTGAGTTGCTAAGTATTGACTTGTTTTGTTCTAATGAGAAACTGTTTTCTTTGTTCTTTGTTAACCTGGATATAATCTGTGTAACAGTGGTGCAATGATATGCTATAAATATGACTTGGCAGTTTGGAAAGTGTCTTTTGTAATTAAACTATGTAAAATACAAGAGATACATCATTGTATTATAGATGTATTAAGAATAAAAGGAAAAGTTAGATCAAAACTGGAGTGTAAATATGAATTTTAAAGTAGACTTGGTTGTACATGCCTGTGTTCCCAGAACTGGGGAAGCTAAGGTCGGAAGATTGAAAGTTCAAGTCCTGCTGAGCAAAGTAGTGAGACCCTGACTCTAAATAAAAATAAATATATAAGGTTGAAAATGTAGCTTGGTGGTAGAGCACTCTGTGTAGGATCCCCAGTACTAAAAAAGTCAACTTTACACCACAAAATATTTAAAAATTCACAGCATGAAAACCAGAAATGGCATCTGTTTTTCTTTAAACTTTTAGGTTTCTTATGATCTATTTATAAATTTATTAAAGTTTCCTTCAGCAGCAAATGTTGTGAATTGTTGTTTTTTAAATTAAATGATTTTATTATTTTCGATTTGTTATTAGTATGCATTTGTAATACAAACTGACTACATTCATTTGGGGGTTTGATATATATATGTCGCATCATTATCATTTTTCACTCCCTTCCACCTTTCCCTCCTCCTTCCCCAGATTCCCTAAAATATTTCCCTATTCCTAAATAATCCCTAATGTAGCTTTATTGTATATATAAATCTCAATGCAATATTTAATATCTGCCATCCTCCATATAAGCTAATATCAACTATCAGGGAAAATATGGAACAACTAAAATTTATCATTTTTATCAGTTCTATCTGCTTTTACCACATTAAGTTTCCACAAGATTTGATGAGCTGTGCATCCAGTTCATTCATGTTGCTCAAGAAGGTCAGCCATATTAGGCAATCATCCTGAAAACTGGTTAGCTCCTCCACAATTCCTGTCATTGCGGACATAGAGATATCTACCTAAGATAGTATTATTTTAACATTTGGATATAGTTCTTACCGAGATGGAAATAGTGTGAAAACAACATGGCGCAATATTTTTTCTTTTATGAATAAATTATTAAAATGGCTAATTATTTTAATGACTCAAAATTGAATAATTTAAAGTAATATTGGTAAGATGTCATAAAATATAAACACCTCAACACCATGGGTATCTTCATGCATAAGCAACTAAGACTTAGCTTAATCATGATTTTATTAGTGAAGAGACTCTATATTAGGAATGTCTTCTGGTCTATAATTATTCTAAATTTTGGATTTATAAAAGCAAACTTTTCTCTAAATATAAACTTCTTTCAGAAAAACTTTTGCTGCTTTTCCTTTAATTTTTCTAATGAATCCCATAGTGACTTCACTGAATGGCAATTTTCCAAAGTCTAAAGAGAACATGGCAATGTGTAAAATATGTATTTTTCCAACGCTTATCTTTTTTTCTCCCAATTCGGGTCACTGTCTGAAAGTGTGCTGCTGCATTTAATTCCAGCTTTTATTTCCTTCCATTTTCAAATATTTAAAGGTTAATTTACATTGAAGAGGACTTCTTTTCAAAAATCTGTAGTTGTACAGTCAAATTTTTTAGAAGTTTTCTAACTCAATTGCCCATGGGTCCCAACTTTGCTGCTCCCTTCCAAAATGTTAAAATTTCTCAAATTGAAAAAGATAGTTGCGACAGAGATATAAGATAAATACTGCTCAATAGCTAATCACCTGTCTTTGGAAATGGTACTTTTTCCTAATAATTATTTTATTTTATTTTTATAGACATGTGTTAATCATACATATTAGTGGAGTTCAATGAGATATTTCTACACATGCATCCAATGCATATTGATCAATTTCAACTCCTTTATCCACTGCCTCCCCTAAACCCAACCTCTAGTAATCACTATTATTTATTCAAGTCAACATTTTTATTTTTTGCTTCCATAAATGAGAAAGAACATGCAGTTCTTGTCTTTCTGTATCTGGCTTATTTCACTTAACATAATGTCCTCTATTTCCATTCATTTGGTGCAAATGACAGTACTTAATTCTTCTTTATAGCTGTACAATACTCTATTGTGTATATATATACCATATTTTCTTTATTCATATATTGTTGAACATCTAGGGTGATGAAGGCACCAACTTTTTAGAAACTCTATGACACTGTGTAAGTCATTGAATATCTCTTGTTCTCCTTTACCTATTTATAAAGGAATTGAACAATATGGTCTTTAGGTTTTTTTATACTATGGTATTCTATTGTGTTCTTAAAAGTAATATTATTGAATACACGAAGGTATTTGTCCCCTTACTTTCCTAATTTTGCATTGATTACAAACTTACCAGAGCTGCCAGTCTGTAACAGAAATTTTTTCAAAAGAAAATTAAATTTTTAGAACAATGTCTGATTTACAGAAATACAGAATATAAAACACTGAGCATATATATAACTTATACATAGTTTCCTCTCTTGTTAATATCTTGTGTAAGTATCACAGTTTTGTTACAAAGTGATGAACCAATATATATATTTTTTTTAATGTAGGTACCAGGAGTCAACCTCAGGACCTCGCGCTTGCCAGGCAGGCGCTTATGTCACTGAGCTATCTCACTGCCCCGATGAACCAATATTTAACCATCATAATTAACAAAAGTCCATTCTTTATTAAGTCCATTCTTTTGTTATTCTAATATTTTAGTATTCTTTTTCTGTGCTAGGATTCTATTCAGGGAACTACACTTCATTTAGGTGTCATGTTCAGAAAGACTCTTTTTGGGTGTGATAATTTCTTAGATTTTCTTTGTTTTTGAAGACTGAGAGTTTTGAAGAATTTTGATCAGATAGTTTGTTGAATGTCCCTCAGTGGGGATTTATCTGGGTTTTTCTCATGGGTAGAAGAAGATCATGGGTTTTATGGCAGATGATCACAGAGGTAACATGTTATCTTTATCACATCATACAAAAGGTACACACTATTGACTTGACATTTATCCTAATACTGATGTTGATGCTCACCTTGATCACATGGATACGGTAGTGTTTGTGAAGTTTTCTTATTATGCTTTTCCCCTTTTTCTATATTGTACTCATAATTAACAGCCTACTCATAATCTACTATTGTAATAGAGTTTTAAAATGTAATAATATAGTACAGTAGTAAAAAAAAATACTCCCCTTCCATCAGGGTAGGCATCTCTATAAATTATTTGTAATTCTACAAAAGAAATTTATCTATTCTTCTCTATTTATTTAATTATTAATCATTTATAAATATCAGAATGAATCCATGGTTTTTTTTAAATAAATAGTTTTAAGTACCACTCATTTCTTATTGAGGTGCCCCAATTTTTTCAGCGTTGACCATTTGCAACTCTTTCAGTTAGCTCTAAAATTCCTTCAACGTACTTCCTCAGTGTAGGGTTTTATTTTCTTTGTTCTGTTTTCTGTGTTTTGTGTGCTTATTTCTAGCACTATAAGATGTTCTAGATCAATGTATTTCCTGCTTAAACTTTAATCATCCATTTATCTAAATCCATTTATCCTGGTTTCTTTTATCTGAGACTGTTACTACAAACCTAAATTCTACCCTTTCTCTTTTGTTTAACTATCACCTCTAACAGTGAGAAATTGGCAATCACTGTTTCACACTCATTCAATTTTTAAAATTCAGGTATGTATCTATAGCAGTGTCTGCGTTGTTAATTCAACCACGCATGAGAAACAACTTTATGAACTAAATATGGTGTTTATGTACAGTTCCATTTGACTTTAGTATTATGGGATCCATCCATTTCCAAAGTTATTTAGGTCAGCACCTTTCCCCCCAGCTCCCTCTCTGAGATTTATTTTTTGTAGACTTGTAATATAGTTAAATTTCCTGTCACAGTTCATCTTGAGAGCTTCTGAATTTGTAGATAATTTTTAAAAATTTGTATACATTCATGTTTATTTTTGTACTACAAAATTCTAAGTTCTATAGGGTTTTTAACAATATGTAACTTTATAAATCCACCATTATAGTATACTCAGGATAACTTCATCCTTAACCCCCCAAAAAGCCATACATTTCACCTATCCTCCACCTTAACCCCAGGTGACCACAAAATTTGTTACTGTCTCTATAATTTTGTCCCTTTCTAGAATGTCATATCATTGGAATCATAAATTATGTAACTTTTTCATATTGTCTTTTTATACCTTGCAATATGCATTTCAGGATGCTCCACATCTTTTTATGGCTTGATAACTCATTTGTTTCACCACTGAATAACATTCTCTTGTACGGATATCACATTTACTCATCTACCTACTGAAGGGTATACTGGTTCCTTCCCTTTTAGGAAAATTATGAATAAAGTTAATATAAACGTTCATATGAAGATTCTTGTGTAGATATGTTTCAAGTAATTTGAGTAAATACGTTGGAGTATAATTACTGTGTGGGTGTATAGTAAGACTATATTTAGCTTTGTTAAAACAAAACAAAACAAAATGAAACTGCCAAATGTTTTGCAAAGTGCTGCACATTTTGAATTCTCCGAAACACTAAATGAGTGTTTCTGTTACTCCACATCCTTGTCAGAATTTGTATTACCAATGTGAGGAAATTAAGTTATTCTAATAGGTGTGAAAAGGTACCGTATTTTTTTTTTTTTCTTTTTAGTCAGCATCTCCCTACATAGTTCAGGCTGGACTTGAACTCACTATGTAGCCCAGTCTGGCCTCAAACTCATGGCAATCCTCCTGCCTAAATCTCCCAGGTGCTGGGATTACAGGCATGCACCACCACACCCAGCTTGATACTGCATTCTTGGTAGGGGGCAGGGCTAGCAAGTGGAGCTCAAAAGAGAACAAGTATCATAAAGGTTTGTTCTTGTCAGGAAATGTGACATCTTTCATCTTTAAATTAAAAAAGAATGACAGTAGTGGGGAAAAAAGGGTTACATTTTAATTTTGAAAACTATCCTACCCACTAATTCTACTATTTTTGTCTAAATTCAAACTTATTTAGGGGTTTGTCATAATATTTATGTGAACCAAAATTTATGTGGCTTTTGTAAACTTGGGAACTGACATAACATAAACATCATCTAAATCTACAAACCTTATTTCAAAATCAATTTACATAATATGTAAACAAACAGGCTTTCAATCAAAGTTTAATCAACTTATTATTAAATATTAATATAAAACTGACATTCCTTCCTATTTTTGTAACTACTGATTAAGCAAACCTTTAATTTACTTGTGGTTTCAAACCTCATTTATCTTCAAGTAATTGGAAAATATTCTATAGACATTGTAAAAGTCAATTTATGGAATATAATTTATTTCAATTTGAGAAAGTATTTTTCAGCCAATTAAGTCTAAAACTATGTAGCTTATTTTGAAAATTCATATTAACCATTTTTAATGTTTTTAATATACTTCAAGACACTTTGATCCTATTATTTGGTCAAAAAAAATCCTTAGCTTTTAAAGTATTTAAATAATTTTGACATTCTTTTCTGATAAAGGTATGCATAGTATTTATGTTTTATGCATAACCACTTGAAATAAGATAACCATATATTTTATCATCTAAAGAAGTACAATATTGTGAGTAAAAGAATGTAGTAAAAATAATGATCATAATAATAATGAGATAAAGTGTGTCTATCCTGGGTAAATTAAGACAAAAGTTAAATCTAATCTTAATTTTTTAAAAATCTGAGTCAAACATTACCAAGAATACTCAAGTTTGTAAAACACTTAGCATTAACTAGAACTAATATAATAATCTTTCTCTCATTTTTGCAGATAGTAACTTATTCACAAAATTACTGATATTTTCACAATTTAAAATAACAACTAGAAGAGCAGCTTTACATTAGCTTGTCAATAAAGAGTGGGAGACTAAAAGTAAAACAGTAAATTACAGGAAAGATAAAATTGAAAATGTTTAAAAAGTTATCCTGTTCCAAACTTATCCATGTAACAAGTTTCCAGAAAAGTTACCATTAAAAATTACTGTTGTTTAAGGCCTTACTTCTCAAAGTCTACTCAGGGAATATGAGATTATCAATTACTGCTGGTTATGTTGGCAAAGCCTTAGGACAATGCTCTACTTGAGGGCTAAGAACTTCTGATACATGTAACATTAGTTCTTCTTTCTGTGGAGGTAAATGAGATTGAGATGCCGTAGCTCTCCTTGTTTATAAGGAGGGGCAAGCCAAAGTTCCTCTTTCCAGAGATAAGATATGGGTCTTCAAAAATGCAAGAAAAAGAGCAATCTTTAAAAGTTTTGTGCTAGGACTTCTATTTAGAAATCATGTCTGCTTATTTTTTTTTTATAAATTGTGGGAGATATTTTCCTTTTGTGTCAAAAAAAGACAAAGGAATACCGAGTTTTACAGTAAGTGTATAATAACCTGGGGTTAGCAGGATGGGAAAGATGTCACCAGTTAACAGTAACTGAGGAGGTAACTGCAGGAGAAAATTGTCAGACAGGTGTGCCTTTGCTGGAGGAGCACTTCTACTTAACAAAGAGATTGCTGGGGAAATATTTTAAATAACTGTGGCTACAGAACATACCAGCCAAAACTTAGTACTTCAGAACAACTATTTACTATTGTTTGTAGTTCTACAGTCTGATTGGGCTCAGCTGGATGGTTCTTCTGGTCATTGAAGTAAGAAAGGGCGTGGTTATCTAGGGTTTTAAATGAAGGTCCAAAATGGCTTAAGCAAATGGTTTCCCGTTGCTACAGGTTATTGACAAGGGACTCAGCTCTGCCTTGACTAGAATCTTTTCCATGTGTCCTTTTGTTATACACTTGGGTTTCACAACATGGTTACCAGATTCTAAGGGGCAGAAAGTAGAAGCTACTGGTTTTAGGCTGAATTCTCAAGGAGAAAGTTTTGAGATGTTTGGAGTAAAGATGTTTATTTGGGATCAAAACTTGAGGAAAAAAAGGTGAAAGAAACAGAATGACGAAGAGGAAGTACTCAAAAGCTGTGATACAGTTGGCTAATCTGCACACTTGTCCCACATCAGCGCAGAATGTCCATAACTTTATGCCCTCTCCTTTTTTTGACCTCAGAAAAGGTTTGACCTCAAGTGAGCCATATCTCTATAGCTGAGACAAATGGTGAAGGAGTTGACACCTGACAGTTTCCTGCTGTCTTCATTCCTCCTTGCTGCATAGAAAATTTCTCCCTAAGGGTGTATCTGAGCAGCTAATTGCATATCTACCACACTAACCATCCTTATAGGCGTTGAGCTTGTAGATCTCCAAACAGCTATTTAATCAACTTCAGAATTAATCAGATTTACCAAAACCACAAGAGCAGTACATCTTTGTGGAAAGGGAAACTAAACTCTATCATTTAATTCAGTACTAACATGTGTATACAACATATAGAAAGTTAAGGAAGTTGGAGAGGCACTTAAGGTTCTGCTCTCTGGCTGTAACAGTTCATATAAAGTACACTCACCATAACAAAACACCCCCAGCAAGTTCCTGTTCAATTATGAGATCAGTTAAAATCCGAGGCATTTGTCATCAGAGCTAAGCAGTTGCAGATGAGAACTCACAGCTCTTCAGAAGTAACTGTAGGGCCGGTGAGATAGCTCAGTGGCGTACGTGCCTACCTGGGAAGCGCGAGGTCCTGAGTTCGACTCCCAGAACCCACATACGAAAAAAGGGCCGGTGATATCGCTCAGTGGCACAGGCGCCTGCTGGTGCGCAAGGTCCTGAGGTCGACCCCCAGTACCCACAAAAAGAAAAAATAGAAGTAACTGTGGACTAAAAGATAATACCAACAAAGTCATTATCCGCTCTTTATATACCAAACATAACATGGAAAACGAGACATGACAGACACAATAGTAATTTCCACTCTAAAAGAATGAAACAGTGCACCTTCCTATAATCACAGTACTCTGGGAGGCTGAGGCAGGAGGAAGGCAAGTTTGAGTTCTGCCTGGACAACCTAATGAGACCCTGTCTCAAAATAAAAAAGTGCTGGGGACGTATAGCTCAGCGATAGAGCATTCCCCAATTTAATCTTTCAGGGAAGGAAAGAAGAAAAAAAAGGAAGGAAAGAGTAAAGAGAAGAGAAGGGGAGGGAAGAGAAGGGAAGGGAAGGGAAGGGAAGGGAAGGGAAGGGAAGGGAAGGGAAGGGAAGGGAAGGGAAGGGAAGGAAAGGAGAAATACATAGCAGTTCCTGGTCCATAGTAGTTCTGAAATCTATCAAGGCATTTCACAATTTCCTCTGTCTTAAATTCCAAACAATATCCTTTCATTGAGGTTCATTTTTGCTCCCTAAGAGTAGGTTTCCATGCCTCTGCCATCTGAATCACCTTTCTTTTCCTGTAAGTAATGAAGTGTATTTGCAGATAGTGTTCTCAGCCTGTGTCCTGCTCATAGGAGATTAAGAATATAAGAGATCTCCTTTCATTTTGAACTACCTCTTTCTTTTTTAGTTCAAGAGTTAAAAGTTCTGTTGAAAATGATGGCTTTCCTAAAATGCCATTATTTTAAAATGGATTCTTTAATATACACTCCTTTCTACCTAGGCCCTAGAATTAAAGTATTGTGAGAACAATAATTTTAAATTACTAAAATCCCATTTTTCTAAACAAAAGAGTTTAAGAGGCACTCCCATAGAAACTTCATAGAAGCTTTGTTGTCTAGGTGACATGATTAACAAGACAAGCCCTTAAAATCCTTATAAAATCTCTATTGTCTAGCTGAAAGAATGAATCCTTAGTTTTTCTCAAGGTTTTTTTTTTTGTGTGTGTGTGGGTACTGGGGGTCGACCTCAGGACTTCGCGCTCCAACAGGCGCCCGTGCCGCTGAGCGATATCACCGGCCCTTTTTTCGTATGTGGGTTCGAGCAGTCGAACTCGGGCCCTTGCGCTTGCCAGGCAGGCGCTTACGCCGCTGAGCCATCTCACCGGCCCAGCAAGGTTGAATAAAGGGTCTTTCAACTGCACTCTTGAACTGATCTTTACTTTCACTCTGAGGCTGTTTTTCTGGGAGCACTCTACATTTGATCTTTGCTTCCAGTTTTTCATTTACTCTGAGTACCTTTTATGTGCTGGGAAGGTTGGATAAAATAATAATTTATGTTCCAACTCAGCACAACCTGATTTGTATATGTTCCTTCTGCGTCAGAGGTTGACCAGACTATGAACCACAGTTAAAATGCAGACTGTTATGGCCTGTCAATAAAGTTTCACTGGAGCACAGTCTATTCACCTATTTATTTATATATCATCTAAGCCTACTTTCGTGCCACAAGTGCAGAGTTTAATAGTTTCTAGAGTCACCATACATCTTAAAAGTCCTGAAATGTTGACTATTTGATCCATTACAGAAAATGTTTGCTGACCACTACTCCGGGTTCTGCTTAAAACTTAAAGTAGACACTTTCAATATTCTGTCTAGAAACCTCCTTTGCCAAATACACAACTTCATTAGATATATTTTCTATCTTTCATATTATCACAGGTTGTAGCATTGAAAAATACAGGGTCACCCTTTGCCAGCTCCAAAAAACAATTTTCTTGCTGTCTTACACCTCCATTGACTGTTCTCCAAGGTGCAGTCCTTTCCACCTTGGCCTCAGAATTAATCTGCTATAAAGACATTATTTTAAAATCCTAAAATCCCATTGGTCTGGCCAAAAGAGCTTAGGAGACACTCCCTTAATATTCTCAGACACTCTGTGGTCCAGCTGAGATGTTTGCTGATCCCTTCTCTAGATTCTCCTAATCAAGGCTCTTCTTGCTACACCCCTGCATGCTTGGAAAGTCGGTGTCCCGTGTTTTGGACTTTTGACATAGCAGCACCCCACTTCTAGGTATCAAGTTCCCTTTTGGTTATCTAGTGCTACAAAACAAATGACCCCACAACTTGATCTAAAATAACACCTGGCCTATCTTTAATGATTCTGTAAGTTACCTAGCCTCAGATAGCTTCTTTTCTGCACATCAACTAAGGAAACAATCATCTGGGCCTCAACTGGATTTAAATGCCCACAATGGAGGTACTGTTATTATTTATTGTATAGTACATTACTCCAAAACTCACCATCGTAAGGCAACAAAAATTTATTATCTCACAGTCATTTTTTTTTTCTGGTCAAAAATGCAATAGCAGCTTAATCAGGCAGTTCTCAGTCAGGGCTTCTCCTGAGGGAAGCCAAACTATGAGATGATTGTGTGTGTCGGTAGACAGGATTCAGCTCTTGGAGAGGCCTCTCCATAGGCTGTCTGAGGTTCCTCACACCATGACACCTGGCTTCCCCACAGTGAATGATCTGAGAAAGAGACACCAAGACAAAAACCACAATGCATTTTATAACAAAATCTTAGAAGTGACATGTCACCACTTGTGTGATATTTAATTGGTTATACAAACCCATCATAAGTAGAAAATATCTTAAGAAAAACTGCATTTAATACACCTAACCAACCCAGCATCATAGTTTAGCAACACTGTATAGTGTTGAGTGTTGGTTGGTGTTACCCTCGCCATCATGTGACTGACGGAAAGATAAGAGCTATGACCCACTGCCACTGCCCAGCATTGAGACAGAGAGAGAGTGTCATACTCCCTATCAAAATTTGAAGTACAGTTTCTACTGAATTCATGGTGTTTTTTCACCATTGGAAAGGGGAAATAGAGTAAAGTGAACAGTCATACAGTGAGGATCATCTGCAGTGGGAGGGAAGCAGGAAGCAGCCTTCATCAGGTCTCGTATTACAGACCTGCTATTGACAAACTTCCATGGCTGTCAGCACTATGAGTGCCTTGATTTCCTTCTCTAGGATTCCTCCATCTGACTTGTGCTTCTCAGCATGTATGTTGAGTTCTAGGAGGCAGTAAGTAGAATAAAATGTTTTGAACGTCTATAAGAGTAATTAGTAAACAGGATGGTTTTTATATAATCAGTGAATTTCTTTTTGGTCCATCAAGTTACAGCCACAGCAGTCACTTTAACTCTGTGTGGTTCAAAAGTTTGGAATTACACAGGCTGGTAGACTATTCTACTCTCCATTCCTAGCTGAACAGAGTCTAGAAAATAAATATTATGTTCTTAGTGTGAACCACTGCATATTTGTTAACAAAGCTGGAACAAGTAGCTACAGTGTAGACTTTTTCTTTATGATAAGTACCCCACTTTGGGTTCAGATTTACACTACAGCTTTCTGCTCAGCCTAGTCTTAATCTACTTCGGCTTTTTTTTTTTTTTTTTTTTTTTTCTTGAGATAGGGTCTCACTATGTAGTTCAGGCTGGGCTTGAATTCACTATGTAGCCCAGCCTGGCCTCAAACTAGCAATAATCCTCCTGCCTCACCCTCCCAAGTGCTATTACCTCACCAGTGCCACCACACCCAGCTACAACTTCTCTTTATAGAGGCATAAACTTAAACCTATACATGTGGCTTTGGCTGAAATCTAACTTGTGTGAATCCAAGTGAATTTCTTTGACATTAAAATGGGACCACTTCCTAGATACTGCTAGTAGAGTGCTTCCATCAACCAGATTACATCCCATGGACATCACTGCTAACTCAGATCTCACCTGACATTATTGTATGACTTAGATGCTGTAACCTCTGGTCCCTCGCCTTGGAGCCAGTCCTCTCACTCCTGTTTCATTCTGAGTTAAGCTGCTCTCTTTAATGACCTGCCTTTGAAGGAAGCACTCTACTATACCTTGAACAAGGCATAGAAAATGGAAAACAGGTAATTTAGCTGTGCTGTTGGCAGTGACACCGTTTTTTCATGACCCTTTGAAAACCTAATGTATGGAGAGTCACCTGTCATCTTCAAAAGTGAACACAGAAAGCCAGCAGCGTGGCATTTTGACACTCAGTGCTAACATCCTAAGAAGGCTGCATTTTGGGACTCTGTTCAAAACACTCTTCCTATGGATTCGTATGCCCTAGGCCGATTTTGTCACATGAAGCACCATGAAATGTTTCCATAGTTTGTTTTGTAGTTGAAATTTCAGCTTTTAAAAAATCTATCTACTTGCTATCATTTTTATTGCTTTCATTAAACTAAATGTTTCATATCATCACACAACTAAGCCAGTGATGTTCCAGATTGCCAGTACTCCAGTTACTTACTCAGGAACCTTACTAGTCAGAAGCTAAGTGCATATTTAATGTATGATTTTCAGTGACCATATATTTTAATACAGAATGTGATAATAGTTCAGATGCAAGTTGATTTGTAAACAGTAATCTTCAAATAAATTGTTATTATTGCTGCTATCCTATAAACCTAAAAATGAGACTAGAGCTAATAGATAATTTCCCAACTTCCCATAGAAATTATTCAAAACAAAAGTAGGATATCATCAATTTTTTCTCTTTGTTCTTAAACAACAAAAATCTGATTTTTAAGGAGTTTATAGGACACTTATCAAAGTATGATTCAACCTATGTAATGGTTTGCAGTGTAACAGGAATATTTATTGAGGGCTTTAAAAATAATTTTGTTTGTGAAATAATAGACTGAAACAAGTATATCAAATATAAAAGGAGAAGTTATAGTATAACAGTGCAAGCACATATAGCCATCACCCAGGTTAAGAAACAGACTATTAACTTTTAAAAGCCTTCTATTTACCCTCCTTGGGTTCATTTCCTTTTCCACTATCTAGAAACATGATCATGAATTCCATATTAATCATTTCTTATGTTTTTCTAATATTTTTACAACCTACACATGAATTCTTATACAATATACAATTTCCATCAATTTCCATTTGATTTTATCAATTTTATTTTATCTATTCTGACTTGTTGCTTACACTCAATGATATATTTTGTGATTCATCTTCGTTGATGCATTTGGTTATGTTTCATTAAACTTTTTCTACTCCATAGACCGCCGCTATATGAATACAATAGGATACAGTTTATTCTTTAATAGGTTATTAATATTATCTATTTTTTCTTTTGTTGATATTACCACAATGTTCTTATATATATTCTTCTACATTATTTCTTGTCCACATAGGCAACAGACCAAGTGCCAACTAATGGAATTCCTAAGTAACAAATATAAGCATGTTCAACTTTGCAATAATGCTGTAGCAACGGGAATGGGCTAGCGCAACCCACAAAATCTTGCTAGGTAAGACATCAAGTTTTATTGCTTCTAATTGTCATGATCTGCATATGTTCTGGATGTGGCCCCCAAAGGTTCATGTGATGAAATGTAATCCCTATTGTGAGGTATTAAGAGAGTGAAACTTAATCTGACTATGGTGTTCAAAGGTAGAGTCTGTAAGAGGTAATAAAAATTAGATAAGGACATAAGAGTGAAGTCCCCATGATTTGAACCTGGGGCTTTATAAGAAGAAGGAGACACCAGAACATGCATAAACATGTTCTCTGTGTCTTGCCATATGATATCCTCCACTTCTGAGGACTCTACTAGAAAGGCAATGGCCAGCTTGGTCCTTTTGACATTGGGCCAAAACTAGGAGCCAAAATAGACCTCCTTTCTCTATTGCTTACCTAGTCTGCTGTATTACAGTGTTAACAACAGAAGAGGGGCTAATACACTAACATCATGTTTTCATCTTAAATGGTCAAGTAGGGAGAATCCTTCACATCATCCTCCCTCAGGTGATGACACAAGTCAGTACCAAAAAGGGGAAAAATCTGGCCATTCATTATCAGCTCTGACAGTCTCCCACTTGGATGTGACACAGGCCACACAGCCACACTTAACTTCAAGAGGAACACACGTCCCAGTGAAAAAATTAGAAATACCTATGAGAAGTCCAAATTTCTACTAATGATGATTACAAATTATTTCCAAAATTACATCTCTAATTCACATACCCAGCAGACAGGAAAAGAGATCCATTTCTTCATATCCTGGCAATTCTTTTACTGTCAAATATTAAAATGTTTTCAACCTGATACATTTTAATAATCTCATTATTTTTAAATTTAATTTCCTGGTTATAAATTTTGAGCATCTTTTCATTAATTATGTAGTAAATGGACTATTTAAAAAATATTGGAAAGCTTCATCCAGTTTTTTTTTTTTTTTTTTTTGTGGGTACCAGGGGGACGACCTCAGGACCTCGCGCGCCAACAGGCACCCGTGCCACTGAGCGATATCACCGGCCCCTTTTTTCGTATGTGGGTTCCGGGAGTCGAACTCGGGCCCTCGCGCTTGCAAGGCAGGCGCTTACGCCGCTGAGCCATCTCACCGGCCCCATCCAGTTTTAAGTATAAGAGTAGTAGCATCTGTTTGAATATAGTTGCTCATTTTATACAGACTATAGGACCATATAGTAAACAATACTGTATCTATCAGTTCAGCAAATATGGAGGCTTGTGTAGATTTAGTTTTAAGATAGTGAAAAGCACTGATGTCAAAATAGTAAAGTAAGGACTAGACATCGTAATGCAGGTGGCTTTAATATAAGATAAACTATGCATATTTGACTTCTGAATAGTGGGCATCTATCTTCACCACAATGTATGTATACCCTAAAACTTCTGAATTCCTGCAGACAAGGGATGAAATAAATAAGGCTTTAAATAGAAGTCATAATTCATTTAACAAATATTTAGTAGATATTTATTCTGACCACATACAGTGCTTAAAAATGAAAATGAAACGATGATTTATGCAGACAAAAGTGCTTGTATTCTGGGTTTCATAAGCTAATAGTGAAAATGAATTTAAATACTCAACATACTTTCAGTGGAAGTACTCTAAAACTACCTGAACGCTATTTACTGGTCAGAGGAATGTCTATAGTGATTATGCTTTTATAAAGTAATGGATTTAAACTGAATTCAACTATTCAACTCCTTAGAAAGGAATTAATGATAATATTTCCTACACTTCTTATTCATATGTGATAATAGTTTCAAATTACCCTTATAAAGCCAGAACTACAAAGACTATAAAAAATAGCTTAATAAAATGGTATATGTCATAGACAAATAGGTCCTGAAAGGTGAAATGCCTGTCCAGTGTCACAGATAGTTAACAAGAGGACTGAGAATCCAAATGGCATAAACTTAAGAGGTACTTTATATTCCAAATAGAAATAATGAAAAGACAGAAGTACACAGAAAGCATGGAAGAAAATATGGCATGGACAGTAAAATATAAAATATATAGATTGTAGATATAAACACCCTTGAGTGAATTTTACTAGGATGCTTAACTAAATAACTTTACTCATATTTTTCATGGACATTTGCTAATATGTTGGTACTATTAAAAGTGTTAGTAAAGCAGTGTCCAAGATTTGAGCCTAAGTAGAAGGAATTCTGGATGGGTACCACCTGTGACCATTTAGGGAATTTCAAAGAGGCCATGATGGTGGACAGAGCTCATGTCCTGAGCCTCACTAGTAATTAAACTCAGAATCTGTCATTCATCTCTGCTTTGCAAATAAGCTGAGAATTCAGAGATTTCTCATTGACAGAAAAAATACAAATTTAGTGGGCAGTTCAATAGAAAAAAGGTTTTAGAAACTGTAAAGATGAGAACTCTGCTTCTGGCTGTCAGAAGAGCTGACAGGATTCAGACAGGCTCCAGCAGGGAATGATGGCATTTTCTACCACAATCACAAAGCTGCTTGAGAGACCAGGACTGGATAACAAAATAGCCAGTGTGGATTTGCTTGCATGCTTTACGTTCTAAAACAAATCAAATCGTATTTCAAAAAACCTCTCTCAAGACTTATAACAAATTATATTTGTTGTGTTTAAGCAAGGGGGATCTTTTCCTCTGTAGAGATAACCAAGGATCTGGAGGAAATATATTAGGTATCTGTCCAGTAATGTGGGTGAGGGTAGAGGTGTGGGGATGTTCTTCACTTCATGGCAGTTTTACCTTTACCATTGCTCCTCAGGTTCCACAGTGCTGTTGTTGAGGCTAGTCTAGTGCTCCGTGCTGAGCAATGATCCTCCAAAAGGTTCATTAATCCCACCATGAAGTCCCTCGTGAGGGCATGCTTCCCTGCGAACACATGTCACACTGCCCTGTGGCTTCAGTACTGAGTGATTGGTCTAACAATTTTGATCAGTCATTTCCATCTGGGGAGCTTCGAATAACTCTGATGCTTTACAGTTCTCCCAGTCTCTTTGGTAGAATGACTTCACTCCTCTCAATTCCTAGTACCCTCATTTCTCTCCTTTGGATAAGCCTCACTCTCCTCAAAATCTCTTGGGATATTTTCTTACTGTTACCTAGAAAGTTTCCTAGCATGTTGGGAACCTTAAACATGAGACCTGAAGATATAGTGTTCCCTTAAGGCAGAAATTTCGGATTCAGAATACTAAGGCTGGGCTACGGTTATGGTTTGTACCTTAAATGTCCCCTAAAGTCCATGTATTGAAGGCTTGGTCACCAACCTGTGGAACTACTGGGAGGTGGTAGAACCTTTAAGAGGAAGAGTGTACTGGATGAAAATTAGGTCCTTAGGGACATCACCTTGAAGAGGATATGGGACCCTGGCCCTCTTGTCTCTTTCTTGCTTCCTGTGTACCATGAGTTGAGCACTTTCCTCTGCTGCACAGTCCCCACCATGATATACTGCCTCTCACCACAGGTGCAAAGGCAATAGAGCCAAGTGACTGGGGACTGAAATATCAGAAACTGTGAGCTACAATAAAGCATTCCTCCTTTAACTTGATTTTCCCAGGTATTTTGCCCCAGTGATAAAAGGCTAATACAGCTATTTCTGATAACAAATATCTCTCTCATACATAAAGTATAATGTGTACTGAAGTTATAGAAAGCATATCATAGCTCAGTAAATTCCTATCATTTTTAGGTAAACAAACTCAATTTCATTTAAGGTAGAATTAATTTCACAAAAGGTTAGTAAAAATGATTTAGCAAAAGAAAAAAACAAATAGGTAGATTTTACAAGTCATCACTGAGTTAGGGGTGAGATGGAGAGTTGTGTTAACTAAAGAGGCAAACTGTGGGATTATTAGTTAAAGGAATATGGAACATGTCTTTGATTTATAAGGTTGGTGTAAGGCAAAAACAAACAAACAAACAAACAAAAACAGACATATAGTTTGGGATTGTTCTGGGAATGAGAGTTAGAAAGAAACCTGGAAATGAAACTGAAAAACTTATTAGATATGTAGATATCTCAAATCTGTCTACATGTAATGACACTTGGATAAGCATGTCATCTTAGCATATTCGAAGAAAAAAGATCCAAATGCTGTTATCCTATAAACATATACTAATTAGCCAATTTATAGATAAATTTCAGTAATTAGTATACAAGGAACAGGTTAGACCTTTATTTTTCTATGCTTTCTGTTTTTTTTTCTTAGTTTCCAAATAAGTTCTATTTAAAAAATTCCAATCTCTTCTCAGATTAAGAAGCAAAGTATTTTTAGGCTAAAGCCGAGACGTAAGGAAATTCGAGTGCTCATGTGCTTAGCATGGTGGGAGTGCCATTAATTCTGGCTTAGCATTGTATGATGAGCTAACATATGGGAAAAAGTATATGCAAATCATATATTTAATAAAAGAGGGGAAAATGCAGAATCGAATAGTTTGGAACAGAAAATATTTACCTCTATGCATCACAGGTATTTCCCTCAGGTGAGGTAGTAGGGCTCTGGGAAAGCAGGATATAGAGGAATAGAGAGACTATGTATCATGTCCTAGTAAGTATGTGAGTGTCCAGGCATTTCTGGAGGCTCTGGAATATACCATTGATGTGTATATTTACACCCTACTCAAGATGAAAGAGAATGTTATCTCTTTCTCTTCTGTATCGTCTTTTTGTCTTCCTGCTACAGTACCAATAAATAAACTTTCCTAAATTGTAACTAGAAAAAGAGTAAGGAAATTTCAGGTCATTAAGAAGTTTAACCACTTCACTCAACTTTGCTACTTTCCAGGACACATGATAAATATGGGTATTATTTTGCTGGAACAATTAGATTTCTACACACACATGAATGAAGTTGGGACTCTGTCCTATAGTATTAAACAAAAATTAACTCAGGATGAATCAAATACCTAACAATAAGAGCTAAATTGATAAAATTCTTGGAAACATAGGGGTAAATTTTCATGAAATTCAATTTGGTAGGCAATGGATCCTTAAATATGTCATCAAAAGCAGAACCAACACTAGAAAAAAGAAAACCAAATAAACTGTAAATCATCAAAATTTTAGAATTTGGCATATCAAAGGATATTATTAAGAAAAAAAGCCAGGCAATGGGGCCCATTCCTCTAATCCCAACAGTTGGGAGGTTGAGGAAAGAGGATTCTGAGTTCGAGGCCAACCCTATCTTAAGTTAAAAATAAAAATATAAATGGGCATGGATGCCACTCAGTGTTAGAGTGTCCCTGGTTTTAATGCTCAGCATCATGCACACACAAAAGAAGAAATTAAGCAGACATCTTACAAATATGAAAAGGTATAATACATGAGAATCATATATGTAATAAGAAATATATCCAGAATATATAAAGAACATCCACACTCAACAAAAAGTCAAAGCCCAATTGAAAATGGGTCAAGGAGTAGAACTAGACATTTTTTCAGAGAAGATATGCAAGCAGCCAAATAGCACATGAAAAAATACTTAACATCATTAGTGACTAAGAAAATGCAAATCAAACCCACAGTGAAATACCACTTCAGAGTCACTTAATATCTACAAAAACAAACAAAAACAGAAAATAATAAGTGTTGGTGAATATGTAGGAAAAAAATGAAACTCTTGGACATTGCTGGTAGGAATATGAAATGATGCAGCTTCTGTGGAAAACAGTTTGTCAGTTCTTCCAAAAGCTAAACGTAAGGGTACCATATGACCTAGCAATACTAGCCCTATGCTATAGCCCTAAAGCAATTGAAAACAAAGATTCAACAAGAAACTTGCATATTAATGTTCCATGTAACATTATGACCAAAAGGTGGAAACAGCCTATGTCCATCAGCATATATAGAAGGGTAAGCAAAATATATAACATACAAAGAAAAATGAAGCTCTGATTCATGCTACAATGTGGATGACATTTAGGAAACATCATTGTACCTGAAAGAAATAAGGCATAAAATTGTGACTATTACATGATTCTATTTATATGAAATAACTAGAAGAAGCAAGTTCTTATAGATACCAACTAGATAAAAGGTTGCCCAAGTGCTGCATGAAGGGGGAATGGAAAGTTATCACAGATAAAGTTTACATTTGAGTTGATGAAACATTTCGGAAATAACATTGATGGCTGCATGACGTGTGAATGTAATGATGCTGCTGATTTGTACACTTAAGATTGTTAAAATGGCAACATTTATGTTTTAGTCACTTTCCTAGTTATTGGGATAAAATATTCAACATCCACAACTTAAAGGAGGAGAAGCTTAATTTGGCTCATGATTTAGAAGTTTTAGTCCTTGCCTGGTCAGGTTGCTCCACCTGTGATAGCAGAAAGCTTTGGGGTTACATCTAGATATAAAGCATAACACTACGTTATGTATATTTTGCCACAATAACAAAGAATATGAGCTAAAATTTATGAAATACTTCAGATAGGGCAAACTTACTTATGAGCATTTTTATATACTTATAACCCATGTAAACCTTACAAACCTGTGGTACAATTTTAGGATAAGGCTTACTGTTATACCAAACAGCCCCCAAAATTGCAGTCACTTAACCATGAACACTGAATAATGCACATTAGTTTAACTTTTGTTCTCTTAGTGAGAATCACATTGTTCTACCTGAATACAAGAAAGACTGAGAGATAGTGCCTAGCTAGACATCCATCTCTCATTAATAACACCATACTGTCGAAAGGGAGCCTAAATTTTGGTAGAGAGAAACAAAAAAAGAGAGAAATTTTTGGTAGATATTTGTCACCTGTAGCAAAGGTAGTCACCATTATTCCCATTTTACAAGTGAATAAACTGAGGCACAAAGGAGTAAGCAACTTATTCAACCTCACACCGACAGTAAGAAGATAACTTTCATATCCATGTAATCTGATTCATATGTGTATATTTAACCACTACATCCTACTGCCTCACACTCTAAAAACTTTTGTAGAAAATAGTACAGTATATCATGCTCTTTCTCATCTTCATCTTCTTTGCCTAATTCATCTTTCTCCTTCTTCAGATATGGACTGTGGTGGATTGACAACTGGTGGTCAACTTGTAACACCCAGCTGAACTGAATCAGCGTGGTGCTGGGTGTGGAGGGCCCACCTGAGGACTGTTGCCAACAACATAAAAAGGAGAACTGGAGAGGAAGAGTTGGTGCTGTAGGTGCTCCTTGAAGAGCTTGTCACGCTGGCTTTCCTGATAGGAACTTGGCTGTTCTCATCATCGGAGGAGCTCGGGACCTCACTGTTGCTGAGGATGGCTGTGGTGACTTTCGGGGGAGCTCTGGTCCTTACTCTGAGTGTCGCTTCCTGGCTCCGGTGCAGATCCCTCAGCCTGCTGGCACAGATCCTTCATCCCACTGCCACAGACTTTCTAGCTTTCACCACTGATGTTTGGGCCTTCCCAACACAGATCTGTGAAACAGACTTGCATGAGACATTGCTGTGGGCTCTGGGCCTCCAGCTGGACTCGTGGGGGCATTGCCATGGGCTCTAGGTCTTCAGCTGGACTCATGCAGGACACTGCTGTGGAATCCAAGCCCTCAGCTGGATTCTTCGAGTCTTTAGTGTGTGGACAGATTTCCTGCACTCTTTACATATTTGACTTTTTGGGTGACTACTATAAAATAATTCTATAAATTATGTGTCCCATATTGTTTCCCTTGCAAACTCTGACTACAACATGGACCAAGTGAAGAAATGAAATAATCTTCAGAGAATTTCAGCCAATGTTTTACTAATACATGACCAGAATATACAATATACTTTATGTTCAGTGACATGTTTATGGTATTTATCTGGCCATTCTACAATGATAGAAAAAGGAATCCTACACACACACATACATACAGAGTGCTTCTGTTTAGTTTTTAAATCTCGTCCAAGATATTTTTTAAGAAAAAGTATATTTCCCTTCACAAATTGTGCAATTCACATTATGCATAGGCTTTATGAACGAGTTCTTACATGTTAAATGCTTGTAATCAAAGCATAATCCCTTTTTAGAAAATAGAGGATTCTGAAAAGTTGGTGTAGCATTTTGGGGAGTTTTTTTTTTTTTTAGTTAAGATAAAATTCACATAACATAAAATCCTCTGTTAACCATTCTAAGCACTTGATTCATTCACAGGGGTGTGTAACTATACTACCACTTTTATCAGTTTTTAAAATATTTTTTATTGTTAATGAATACATAGTAATTACCGATACTTACGGGATATGGCATGATATTTCAATACATGTGTAATGATCAGATCAGGGCAATTGACATATATATCACTTCAGACATGTATCAGGCAAGTTACTATTTATTTATTTATTTATTTATTTATTGAGACAGAGTGTAACTATGCAGTTCAGGCTGGCCTTGAACTCACTATGAAAACCAAGTCAGTTCTGAACTTGTGGTGATCCTCCTGTCTCAGCCTCCCAAGTGCTGGTTTTACAGGTGTGCACCACTGTTCCCAGCTGAAATTCACTTTAATCATACCAGAAAGAAGACTCATCCCCATTGTGCAGTCACTCCTCTTTGGCAGCTTCTCCAAACTCTGGGAAACCACAGTCTGCTTTCTGTCCTTACAGATTGACCTAGGCTCTATCTTTCATACAAATAAAATCATGCAAATGAGCTTTTGTATCTGACTTCTTTCATTTAGTATAATGTCTTTGAGGTTCAGCCATGTTGTAGTACCTGAATATATAAGTATTTAATTCCTTTTATGGTTGAATAATTTTCAATTGTTTCATTCCATTACATCCTGTTTATTCCTTCATCAGATGATGGAAATTTGTTTTATTTGACTTTTGCCCAATGTGAATGATGTTGTCATAAGTATTCAGATATAAGTATTTCAAAATCTATTTTCAATTCTTTGGGTATAAAGATGGGAGTGAATTGCTGGGCCATATGAAAATTCTATCTTTAACTTTTTAAGGAACCACTCAACAGAATGGCTAGAATTTACAGGGTGGTAATGTACTGAGAGAAAAGAGCATCACAAAAATAGAACTTCAGAAATCTGAAAGAGTTCCCTTGAGTCTTTCGCTGAGCACTAATGAGTACATGCACTTGGCAGAAACTAAGGATGAGAGGTGCCAGTGTCTAGTGCTCACACAGATCTGGGAGGAGTTCCTGTTCCCAACCCCCAGAATGGAAAACTTCACTTCCCCATACACTGTGCACCGGTAAAGTACTTACAGGGTTTTCCTCCAGTTGTAGGGCAAAGTTAATTTTAGATTAAATCATGATCTGTTCTTACCCAATAAAACTTAAATACAAGCTCCCCAAATATCAGACTGCTTCCAAATAAACACAATCGAGAACAAAGCTTCAGAATATTTATAAAAACAAAAATATTTGACATGCAACAAGCAAAAATTTTCTACTGATTATGTCCCACAACTTCTAAAAAACTTACATGTTGAAAATAAACAGAAAAATCCAGGATATTTCAGTTCACGTTGAAAAGAAAAAGCAAACAATCACAACTATAGCAGAAATGACATATGATAAAATCAATAAAGATATCAAAATAATTATACTGTCTTTGGTAAGTTCCAGAAGGTAGAGGATTTATTGAACATAATAAATAGATTCTTGGAAGACATAAAAATGATGCAAACTTAAATTTTTGAGCTGAAAATTATATGGTGTGAAATGAGAATTTTATAAATGATTACTTGACCTGTAGAGGTGGAAAATTCTGGATTAAGTGACCAGAAATCTTACTTGAATCAACAAAATAATCAGTAATAGATCCTTGGTCAAATTCTAGGACAACTCCAAAGCAGGGACATTTAGAAAGGTATTTAAGCAAGAGGGTGGTCATCAGTGTGACTTTTCTTGAAAACCAGAGACTCTAAGTACACTTGAGCATACAATTTTCCTCTCTCATTTCTGACTTCAGGTTTACTTAGCAAGTGCCCACAACCATGTGCATCAATTCCCTGAATATTGCTATTACTGTGTATTTTTATTTTAAAATAAAAACATTTAAAAATATGTTCCCTTGGTTCTTCTCTGGTTGAAGTCACACGGATAGAGAATAAAATAAAATTAACAAACATGTCAATGACTTGCAATATAAGTACCTGAATAAAGGTAAAGTTTTGAATAAAACATAAAATCAGCCTTATAAGACTTGTTAGAGGAAATTTATACATAGAAAACATATTTGGTGATATTAAGGGTATTTTAAAAAATATTTTCTATGTTAAAAGGACATTTTGGATAATTTTAAACTATCATATTTTTAGAAGCAAATGATATGACAGAATATGCTTCATAATTATATTGAGGGAAGGTATAGAAACAAGATTGGTCAATTGAATTAGTTTTGGAGGTGGCTGTATGAACCTAGGACTTATTACCCTATTTTATTTCCCTGTGAGTATGTTTCACATTTTCTTAAATTAGAAGGTAAAATAAATTTTTTAAAAGCCCACATTTGGATTTGAGAAGAAATGTGCAAGTAAAGACAAACTACATGCATTTACTAATTTTTCTAATCTCACTAGAGACATTAGCCAAAATAGCTATAGATAATCTTTTCTTGTTTCTCTTAGTCTATCATACATACACACGTGTGTGTGTGCGCACACACACACACGCCTCTTCATCCATATGCACACAATCATCTATATATAAAACATAGATTTATATAAGTAAATTATATTTACTCACAATTATATGAAATGACACTGGGATAAAAAGATTTAGAATTACATGATATAAATTAGACATTTCTTACCTACTGTACCAACACATGGTGAAACCAAAATATTAAATATCAAGCCTGTATCTAGTGATGAGTAGGATGGTGTCATTCTTTAATAATATACAAGAATATCAATTTATTCTTGTACTTACAGACACAGGTAACATCCTTATAAGATGAACAGAACTTTTTGTTATTTGCCTTATCCTAAACTTATACAAATTACATTGGGAAGAAATCTTCACCAAAGATATAAAAGCTTTTCTGGAATTCAAAAAGGACTGTGATTTATTATAGTAGTGGGAAGTAAACAGATACGAAATCTGAATACTACATAACATTAGCTATTCCCTGATTCTATGAGTTTATTCATCATTTGAAGTTGTGTTTATGTTTATGTCTTATAATTTCTTCAACTCACTTTTTTCCACATATAGTACATCTTAATGAAAGAATCATCCTAACAAACTAATACTTTCTGTGTTTAAATTTGAGAAGATACATTTAAAATTCTTTTCTACCACTTTCTACGTCTGTTCTTGATCCCTGGCCTTAATTCTAGCTAAACAAACAAACAAACAAAAAACAAAGACAAAAAAACAAAAAAAATGAAGAGAAGTAGTAAAACTTCATGAAGGATAGAAGATATAAGGATGTACTATTTTATTACATCACAATGATGTAAAAGTGAACCTTGATAAACATTTCTACTGTATCACACACAGAAAAATTCTTTTATAAAGTGTAGTAACAAGATCAATAGCTTGGACTTCATATGTCTGAAGCAAAAAGTCATAACTCTTGAGTATTACTGGGATAACCATATAATTTATGATTCAATTTAGAGAGCATTTATAATTTTTTGTGGGAAACCTGATCCAGTCAAGATCATCTTGGATAAATGAAGCTTTGGAGTTTGTATTAGTTACTTTTCTCATCGCTGAGATACAATATCTGATATCTTAAAGGAGGAGAGGTTTATTTTGGTTCACAGTTTGTAGGGGTTTCAGTCCATAGGCTGGTAGCTCCAGGGCAGGACAGCATGGCATAGGAGCATAGTAGAGGAATGGCTGCTCATATGGGGTTCAGGAAGCAGAGGTCATGAAGGGAGGAACTGGAGGGGGAGATAAACCCTTCCAGGCCATGCACCTGTGACCTGTCTCCTCCCACCAAATGGCAACTCCCAATAGTGAGTCAGCTATAAACCCCCATAATCCACTCACCTTTCAAAAGACCCACCTATGAACGCAGGAGGCTCCTGGGGACATCTAGATACAAGCCAGAACAGAGTTGCTCTTGTCAGTACAAAGTAGTGAGGTTGAATGTATTCTATGGATGCAACAGACAAGTGATTTAAAGTTGATATAATAGACAAATAGTAGTCAATTACTGCTTTGTTGACATACTTTTATAGTTCTTCTTTTTAAAGATGTTTTCCTTGCTTTTGTTTTTGACAAATACAAACATTTTAATCTTTTATTGTTTTTTCTCTAACATTTTTCACAAACACATGGTTTAAGAGATGAAACTGTGACATTTTGAATTGTAGTTCCAATAAAATATTTTCAATTAGAGATTTCAATGAAATAACTGTTTTCATTTACAAAAATATAGAAAATAAATAAATATATTCATAAAAATAACTATCTTGTTTTCCTTTATTTTCTCTTGTACTTAACAGTATACTTGCAAAATATGTACTACTAACTCACATAAAACCATATGTCAAGGTAATTTCTAGTTTGATGATTTTCTTTGTTCTAAAAATTGTAGTAAATGGTATAGTAATACAGAAACTTGACTTTATAAATAAACTTACAGAGCAACTATCACCTCTCTCATTTGTTTTTGTGAGACAGGGTTTCACTACGTAGTTCAAGCTGGACTTGAACTCACTAGGTAGCCTAGGCTGGCCTGAAGCTCACAGTGATTCTCCTCAGTCAGCCTGCCAAATGGAGTGCTGGGATTATGGGTGAGTGTCACCATGCCCGGCTCCTCTTTTATTTTATAGATGAGGAAAGTGAAGTTCAGAACAATTTATGAGTTACTCTAGGGTGCAGAGTTAGTAGGCAGAAGAGTCAGAACTAGATCATCAGTTAAGGTTCTTTTTTCTAATGGTTGAATTTGAAAGAATTTGAAAGATGAGTTTCTAAGATAGAAGTTCCCTGTACAATCACTTAGCTTCCCCTAAAGTTTACATAGCAATGGTACAACAATTGTAAGAGTTTTTGTTTTGTTTTGTTTTGTTTTTTGTGGGTACCGGGGGTTGACCTCAGGACCTTGCGCGCCACCAGGCGCCCGTGCCACTGAGCGATATCACCGGCCCTTTTTTCGTATGTGGGTTCCTGGAGTCGAACTTGGGCCCTCGCACTTGCCAGGCAGGCGCTTATGCCACTGAGCTATCTCACAGGCCCCAGTTTTTTTTTTTTTTTAATCATACTGTGAAATGAGTTAGTTCAGATTTATTACCTTGAAAATAAATTCTGGAAGTTGTGTAATATTTAGAAAAATGTTGGAAAAATTTAATGATCCAATAGAAACCAAAGGAAACAGTTCCAAAAAACTTAGAATTCTTGGAATCAACTGAGGTATCTATTGACAGATGGCTAAAGACATGTGAATATATATATACATATACATATATACACACATATAATTTAGCCACAAGAAGAATGAAATATTGTCATTTGTAGCAGATTGATGAAAACTGAGGACCTTATGTTAACTGAAATAAGCCAAGCACAGAAAGGCAAATACTATGTGTTCTCACACATATGTGGAAGCAAAAAAAGTTGACTTTATAGAGAGTAGAACAGTGGTCAATAGAAGCTAAGAAGGGAAGGAGAAAGGGGCAGTTAGATGAAGCAAAACACAAGAGTATGTCCATTGTTCTACAGCACAGTAGTCTTGCTATAGTTTACAATAATTTATTATGTTACATAAAGACATAGAAGAGAGAAGTTTGAAGATTTCCAATGCAAAGAAATGATAAACATTTAAGGAGATGGTAGTGTTAATGACCCTGATTTGGTCATTTTACATTGTATACATGTATTAAACTATCACACTGTACCCCGTAAGTATGTACAATTAAAAGTATATGCACAGGAAAAATGTAAAATTCTTTCTGATACTAACACACTTATCATACATATTTGCAACTGAAATAATGAAGTTGAAAGAATTGGGGGTACTACTAAGAATACATTTATGTCTCCATATAAATGAGTATATGTTTTTACAGACTCATGAACTTATCTGCAGTGACATTGTATTATTAAATGCATAAAGACAGTTTGAGTTTTTGTCATGATAATGTTCAACAAGTCATTTTTCTAGTAGTACAAGCTTAGGAAAGAATTTCTAATCAATATACCTACTTTAGAGTTTGTTATAAGATACCTGGGATAGATGATACACTTTTTGCTATGTTTGCTCCTATTTTCTTTTCTGTCTTGTCTTCTTTTGTGGTATTAGGAATTGAACCCAGGATCTTCACACTGAGTTACATTCCCATCCTTTCTTTTCCTTTTCCTTTTTTTTTCATTTGAGGCAGTGTCTCCCTAAATCCTAAACTATCCGGGTTGGGCTCCCATTTGTAATTTTTCTGCCTCAGCTTCCCAGAGTGCTGGGATTAAAGCTGTGTGCCAACATCCCAGTTTAAACAAGTCATTCGTGATGTAGTGAAAGACAAAATTTAGAATACATGCATTGATTCTTCAAATGTTGTGTATTAAAAAATTAAAAATATGGATAGAAGAAATATTCAAGACTTTTATAATCAACACTTTTTTTTAAAACAATATTTGGATTGTGGAAATTATAAAATTCTTTTAGGACTTTAAACTCATAATCACTATTTGATTCCCAACAATACCTTGACAGGCTTCTCACTTTCCTTTTCCCAAATTTGTTGATACTTGTAACAAATTGGTAATGCCCTATCCACCTTCCCTTGACCTACCATTTTAGTGCACATTGGCCTGATTTTTCCTAAATGTAGGAGAGGTTCCACTAGGAAAGGTGTTAATTCCCCAGCACTTTCAGCCTGTGTAAGGGGAAAGCTGACTCCAGCCACTAGAGAAAGTCTTGAGAAAGTAGTAGTATGGGCAGCTGGAAGATTGGCCAGCATCCACTGAATTAGTGCTCTTAAGAAAGGATCTCACTCAGTGACTGAAGGGCGTTGGTGCATATATATCCCAGCTTTTTCACACTTCGTAGAATAGTTCGGAGGCTGGTATTTTAAACTGATTCCCAGGAAATCCCCATGAGATTAAGCTGTTTCCCCACAGTGATAATATGCTTTGTAATTCACCCTTTATTTCCTTCCTTCCCTTTCCTGTCTCACTTCCCCATGTCTCTACTGTGTTTTCTGAAATGACTTACAAAACAGACTACTTGCCCTTGAATTCTTAACTGAGGGTCTACAGAACTTCAGAACAATTTTCCAAAGCATTGGATGAAGAGACATTCATGTAAAGAGAATATTAACATTCATTAGTAACATGATTGATTGTAGGAAAGGTAGGAGAACGAAAACAAGTGAATTTAGGAATATCTGTGGATAGCTGCTAGTTGTACTTTCTCTTGAAAGCCAATCATTGCTACTGAAAATAGATTGTCATGTTCATGTTAATCAGCATAAAGCAGGAAGAAAAAGAATCCTCAATGAGAGCCAAGAAAGATGGGATTTTGTTCTTCATATTAATCCTTTCTAGCATAGTTGCTTATGTTCTTAACTCAACTAATTAGCAATGAGAAAATCACAAGTTATATTATGTCTAAAGGTATTAGAAAATATTGTTAGCAGGTCTCAATAGCATGGTTAATTAAAAATAAAGTCTTTTTTCAGAGAATTAAAATGTCAAATATTTTTGTTATATTTTTGAAAAGTTTATTCACCTTATTTGTACCATAAAAGGTAAATCACACTGAATATTAATAAACTGACAACTTTTTAACTTATTTTTTTTTAGCTGGTACAAAATGCAGACAAGAAGAAAGTATTTTTTTATGTTTTTAATAAGAATTGTACAGGTATATTATTACAAAATTACAATTAAAGAAAAACAAGATATACTAAGGAAAAGAAGATTAATTAAAATGTACTTCCTTATAAACTTAAGTGACCAAATCAGTTCATAGCTGACTAATCCTTAGATGTCTGACGAGATCTTGAGATAGTCTCTAAAATTCCTGGCATATCATGGGGTGGTAGGTAGTATTTAAATATTAAGTTGAAAGGAAGAAGTAAGGTTCAATTAAATACCACAAGAATACAGTGTGACTTTATCTCAGTAAGCATGTTATCTATAAGGCAATTTAATTTAGACTGTTCATTTTCAATTGAACTTACACATGACAATGGCAAACATTTTCTAACCTACTTTATAAATATTTGCAGGGATTTATGAAATTCTGGTTTCCCAGTTCTGAGCCCCATCTTTACTCAACGGAAAATTAAATTCTATTGAATCCTTTAACCAAACTTTAACAGAATATATCATCATGTTATCTTTGTTCTTCAATTATCTTTGCCTGTTGCTTTTTATCATTTCAAAACAATCTAGTGCCAAATACTGGCCCTTTTCTAATTTGTCATTTTAAAAAATGTCCTTACGTATTTTTTTTTCACTTCACAGAACACTTGGATTGCACAATTTCTGGCAACAGACTTTTATTATCTTGACTAGCACATACTTATTCCAAACCTTGTTTTTTCCCCTCATCCCAGCGCCATTTTTTAACCCAATTCTGTGTATAAATCTTTTGATAATGAAAGCTATATCGTGGATTTTTATTACATTATATATCATCAAAGTTCTGCACTTTGGTTCATAGACATTTACCAATGTGCACTAACAATTGCTCTCATCTCTTAGCATTGTCTTCTTCTGAATGGAGGCTAACATGTTTCTCATACTTCGGAAGAGCTTTCAGTCCTAAACATTGTAATCTCCCTTGTTGAGTAGATTGTTATCTATATTTCCTTAAAAAGAAATGCCTCCTAGATGCTTCTAATACAAGATACCATGAAGAGTTAGTATTCTTTTCCATTCTCTTTATAATTTGTCAGGAATTAATTTTTCTTCTATTCTTTTTGGTTATTGTCTGAGATGTGCATGCATATTCTTTGTTAGAATGCCACATTCTTGTAGTAAAGTCCCTTCTTATGCTAGTTTAACCATCGAGTATTACAGTGAAAAGTTTCGGGAAAGCACACTGTCATTCTAGAAATCTAGTGAATGTTTATAACTTTGTACGGTGTAGAATATATTGCCACATATATTATCTCATTTGACTCCTCTAAGAACTGTGTGAACTGGGGTTGCAGTCCATGTTTTCAGTGGGGAGGAACCTGAAGTTTTAGTGCACTGCGATATTCAAGACGACAGACTTCGGAGTTTGGAGGACCAGAGTTTGAATTATTACTACAACGTTTATAACTGTGTGACTTTGGGTAAATTACTAATATCTTTAAACCTAAACTGCCTCATAAAATGGGGACAGTATACTACATGATATACTGCATGAAACGGTGATAGCATCTAAAGTGGATTGCTTGCCACATGGTAAGCATTTAATAAATAGCAACATTTTACAGGATTTGCTCGATACACTATTGGAACAGCTTGCAAAGGATCTGAAACCGAGATTTGAGACTGCAAAGTCCAGGCTTTTCTAATACCGAACTTCCTAGCAGACCGAGTTAATTAAACCACTAATGTGACGTATGACCTTGAACAAAATACTTCACCGAGTCAGTTTACTCATCTGTAAAATGAAGAACTTAATTTACATCATCTCTACGCCCCTTTCAGAGTCTAGTCCAGCTATGTCAGATATTTTTCCCCCCTTTAGTGTTCTAAGGTTCAGGTGCAGGTTCGTGATACAGCCAAGACCTGTATATTCAAAAATTGCGCACGGTGCTCCGAATTTCATTCCCACATTCGTATCTCATTCAGGGTTTAGTTTTGGGGACAAAGTCGGCTACTCAGCTGTTGCCTGTCTTTAGTCTGCCTACCGGCACCTTGTGAAGCAGAGACCCACATCTTTATTTATACCCTGGCTTGTTCCCGAAAGGATTTAAGGCAGCGAGTGACGCGAAAAGTCCCCTGACGGTGTCACACAGTGCGATGAAGAAATCCTCGTTTGTGAAATCTACTGGTAGGAAATCGCCTAAGAACAAGATGCTAACCAGTGCCTTCCCTTTCGCTTAACTCTTAAAAATAAAAACTCCTGCCGCTAGGCAGGACTGGTGGAAGTGCGCAGTTCTGGCCCCCCGCCCCCGCGGTGCCACCCGCTGTCACCGGTCACTCGAATGCCCTTCTCCGAGCAGCCAAAACTGCCGCCGCTCGGGTCCCAGCTGGACCAAGTTACCGTCGCGCCCGTCCGCGCCTCGCAGCCCGCAAGTGTCCTGATTGGGAAGGGGCCCCAAGAACCTTTCCCACATTTGCGTTTTATTGGCTGGCACGGCTGTCAGTAACCTCGGCTTCCCGCCTTCCCGCCCAGCGCGTTTCGTGGCCCCCTGTTTCTGCGACCAGCAGCTTGCGTTTGCCCGAGCCGCGCTGCCGGGGACGGCAACCTTTCACCCCCTCTCTCCCACCCGAGCGCCCCGGCCCCGGTCCTCGGCCCCGCCGCGCGCTCCCGGGGGCCCCGCGCGCACACGCACGCGCACTCACAACTTGCTCCCCCTCCGCGCCCGCCCCCCACACCCCGCCGCCCGCGGCTGAGTCTCCGGCGCGGGGAGGCGGCGGCGCTGCTGAGAGGCAGGGACCCGAGCGCGAAGTGTGTGGGAGTCTACGAACTCCAGCCCTCGCTCGCTACCCTCCCCGCGCCGCCGCCCCCTCCCGCCCGCCCGCTCCCCCCACCCCCTCACAAGCGGGAGAAATAATGAGCGAGACCGGGCGGCAACCGCAGCAGCGCCGAGCAGCCCAGGCGACGGCAGAGACGCTCCGACAGCGGCGGCGGCGGCAGCTCCAGCTGCAGGAGCGAGCGCAGCGCTAGCGCGGGGACCGCCGCGGTCCTGCCCGGCTCCTCGCGGCCCTCGGCGCCCGCCGCCCGCGCCTCCCGCTCATTCACCGCTTCCCTCGCGCTCCCTCCTCCTCCTCGCTGCGCCCCGCGCCCCGCCAGCCCTCGCGCTCTCCCGCTCGCTCCCCTCCTCCCCTCATTCACGCGCCCCTCTCCCTGCTCCGCGCTCCCCCGCGCTCCTTTCTTCTCCTTCTTTCACCCTCCGTCTCTCACACCCCCTCCATTCCCCTGTCTCCTTTCTGACACTGCACTGCAGCTGCTCCTCAGCCCTGCCCCCTCCCCAGTGAGAACAGACCAGCAACACTCCTTTTATTTTTTCTATTGATCTGATTAAAAGAAAAAAATAATACTTTAAGAAACCCCCAACGCCAAAAAAAAAAAAGAAAAAAAAAAAAAGAAAAAGAAAAAAAAAAAAGAAAAAAAAAAAGAAAAAGCCAAAACAAAAGGGAGAACCTTCTCCCGTAGCGGCGGCAGGAACTGCAAACATGATGGCGGCAGCTCCCATCCAACAGAACGGGACCCACACTGGGGTTCCCATAGACCTGGACCCGCCGGACTCGCGGAAAAGGCCGCTGGAAGCCCCCCCTGAAGCCGGCAGCACCAAGAGGACCAATACGGGCGGTGGGTATCGCTTCCACCTCCCCGCGGCCCCAACCCCCGCCGCCCGCCCTGCCTCCCTCCCTCGCGCCCTCCCTCCCGCGGCCCGGACACCTCCAGCCCGAGCCCGCGGCTCCCGCGCCCCCTCCCCTGCACCTGCCCCGAGCCCGCCGTCCCCGGCACATTTCCATTTCTGTGTTTATCATTCATCAAAATGGCGACCAGGTTTTCGGAAGAGACCCCGTCTTTCCATTTAATCGGTCCAGAGGCTGACCGTTGAAATATCTTAGATCTGGGCAAGAGGGTCCGTCCAGGAGGAGGAGAAGGAGGAGGAGGAGGATGACCCCCGAGTGAGGTGATGGCCGCCCAGAGATGCGCGCTGCATTTAACAGTCTGATAAAATAAATAAATAAATGGCACTTGGGTAGCAGATTGCAAATGCTTGGGGCACCGGAGAGTTTTTCCTCTGTCCATCCATCCCCTTGCTTTGGGCCACAAGTAGTATGCAAGATCTTGATGAGTGCATGCCCTTACCGCACTTAGATTGTCAGTACAAATTTCTCATTGATTTGTCTTCAAGGGTGTGCATACGAGGGGGGTGTCTGGTTCGGTGACTTGTTAGTTAACATCCTGCGCTTCCTTGGAAGATGAGTTATAACGGGACCAGTATCGCTTCTTCATTTGCACTGGAGTCATCTTAACAATGCACCCAATGCATCGAAGCAGAGGTGAATTTATCTCCAGCATATACATTAGAAACGGATTGGGGGTCTTGTGAGTGGCACACCGCGAAATTTGGAGTATTCATTCACATTAAAAAGCTAGATTTACTAGGATGTTTCATATTCGAGACATGATCAGGGTGACGGGAATTAAAGTTTATGGAGTTGGTTTGATTTTCTAAAACATTTCATTTTTCGTTTCCTTGGTTCATCGACCCCTCTCTCCCTTTTGTGGTTCTTTTGGAAAAGGAACTGTTTTGATTACTTTTAAGTGTTTAATATAAATGACTCCTAAGCTTTTTAGTATTGGCAAAATTCTTCTTAAGGTCCTTTAATTAATGAGCTTAAACGAGATCATAGTAGGCTAAGAAGTGCTAAAGAAATACGTCAGGATTAGTTAGATTTGTCATTCTAGTACATTGAGTTGATTCCTGGCACTTACTGAAGGCTTGGAATACACCCTACAGTTTCGGTTGATTATTTGGTAAGAGAATGGTTGTTTTGCTTACTTTAAGTAGGACATAGGCAATGGCTAATTGTAGTGCTTATGTGTTTGCTAATGACAAGCAAATTTAGCTCATCACTATTTACAGTCCTGGGTTTTTTTCTCTTTCAGTATGTTAAGTGAAGGTTTGTCATCTTATAAATCTCTGAAGTTTTGTTAAAGGGTCATTTCCTTTCATTTTGCCATAGTAACCACAGATAGAATTGGAAGACTTCCATGTTTGGAATAACAACTGGAATTTAGTCATCAGTTTCTACAGTGCTGCAAAATATTAGAACATGTTTAGATTTTAATTCCAGGTTTGGAAGTATAAATCTTGCAAATAGGATACATACTGATTTTTCAGCATAATTGGCTTATTTTCATTCTTTAAAAAAATTTAATTCCCTGTTTCCTGCAGCTATATGTCCAGTGCTTTAGTTGCTGTTTTTCTCTCGAGGGTGGAGTGGGGATACAAAGTTTAAAATATCATGTTAACCAAGAATATTTCTTTGCATTTTTCAGAAGACGGCCAGTATTTTCTAAAGGTTCTCATACCTAGTTATGCTGCTGGATCTATAATTGGGAAGGGAGGACAGACAATTGTTCAGTTGCAGAAAGAAACTGGAGCCACCATCAAGCTGTCTAAGTCCAAAGATTTTTACCCAGGTAGGTGCAATGGTGAAGAGATTGTTTGATGAATCCCCAAGGAAGGAGATAGAAAACCTACCTGTGTGTTGTCTTGAAATTATGAAATAGTAGTGGATACTTATGAATATTGCTGTATTACAGTATATTATGGGAAAAATTTCAACATATTTCCATTGTTAATTATGTCTTTTTCCTATAATTGATACACTATGCTTGTGATTTAAACTAATTGCCAGAGTATTTGGGGTATTTCTGAATACTTATTTGTGAAAGTACACAAAAATTTAAAGATAGAAACTTGAACAGCTGGCATCAGGAAATAGGGTTCTTCTGAAGTTTTCAGACATCATTGTAATGACAATTAGTCTAGAGTGAATTCAGAAGGGGGAGGGAGGCCTCTTAAAGAATGGACCATTTACTTCTGAATCCATTATGTACCTCTTTCTGCTTCATTGCTTTGTTCGTTGGCCTTGGACGAAGTAAAGAGGACAAGTGCTGCCTCCTCAGATTTTTAAAATATTTTGGTTTTAATGTAATTGGATAAGGAACTTTACTATATTATTATGTAAGAAGTAAAATAATGCTATAAAATTTGTGTTACTTGAGAGCCATATTTGATTCAAATATGTTAACTGTTAGCATGGTACAGTGACCAAAGGGGGTATGGCAAAGCTCCTAGGTGCTATATTTTTTTGTTCTTTTTACTTTTCAGTTTTTTTTCTTTTACTTGTTACACGGTTGTGCATGTTTTTCTTCTGTATCATTTTGTTACTCAGTATTTTTCAGTTTAATGGAGAACTCTCCAAAATGGAATAGTGTGTCTCCTAGATAAAACATGAGTAGCTGATTTGCTTTTACTTAGATCTAGATTTCTGTCATTTTGTGATGTTATTTTATCTTTATGGCTACAGAAATGTAATTCAATGCTGAGGGGACTGAGACTCCTTCTTTTTTTTTCCTGGTCAAAAAGAAAAGCTGATTTGCGTTCAGTGATCTAATTCACTAAGAGTTCTTTAATACAGCAAGACATCTGGCATGAATGTAGGCAGAACATTTGGAGGACTTTTTTTTTCATAGCCAATCCTTTGGTGATAGATATGGACCATTACACTACAGAAGATTTTAGAATGATTGAAACTTACCATTTAGTTATATAAATTAAGGTAATATTTTGGTAAACATTAAATTTATGAAATTAAAACGTAATCTATTAGATATGTTCCTCTAAAGTTTGCTTTCTGTAAGTGTAGTTTTACAGATGGCTTTCCTAGTCCCCCAAACTTTCCTTATGCTTTGGGAAAGTTTCTTAATATACTCTCATTCATATATTTAAAAGGTATAATATGATAGAAAAAATCAATGTGGAATTGTGAAAACCCTTAGTATAAATTAAAACACTCAAAAGAGCTTGATTGCAGAATTAATAACGTGATAGTTCTAGGAAAAGAGCTGCAATGGTAAATTAAATTCACTGTCAATAGATGAAAATGAAAATGCTTTTTTTGCATTATACATGAGGTGGTATCAGATGTGCAGGGATGTTACAGAAAATTGGTGTTTATCTATGATATTCCAAATAGTAAATTAAATGCCTTTTCATTTGAATATAGTTTATTTTCAGTGGGTTGGAAAGGGTGCACTGAGAATTAGATCATTTGTTTTTAGTCCACTTAGTTTTGCATTTTTTTCTTACTACATAGAAATTGCTTATTTTATTTATAGTTCTGAGGCATGTTATTTGTATAGAGCAAGAATATCATTTGATAAAAAATGGAAAGCTGGAATGCGTTGAATAAAATTTTGTGAATATAGTGACGTAACCTTATCAAATGTGAGTTAAAATGTCGGATACAAGAAGGCTTATACTTTGCCTGTAACAGGTGGAAACCCATCATACATAATGGAATCAACTTGAAGGATAAAATAAAACCTTGTAATTTATAAGAAGCTTTAAGAATTCTGAACAGTTTGTATTAAAATATAATTTTAATTTGATTATCACCTGTATGGACAGATAGCTCTCTTCTTTAGCTAGACTTTAATTTTAATATTCTTTCTGTTCACACATGACCACAGCCTGTGGAATTATCTGAGGTCTTAATCTTCAACGTAATAGCCTCTGAGCTTCTTTCAACTTCTCTTACTCTGGTATACATAAGGAATACTTACTTCCCGTCTCATTCTCAGATCAGCAAAATTATATTCATTTTTCCGAGTATAAAGAATTTCCTGTAGGGTTATGGAATAATTTGATAGTTTATTTTTGTATGTTTTTTGTATAAGTGTGTATATTTGTGTATGTGTGTGTATATGTGTACACACACAGACACACATACATGTATATACTGTCATATTCTCTGTTAGAATGAATATACCTGATATTTATTTAATGAAGCATGTTTCTGTTTCTCTGTAAGAAAGTATATTTGGGAAAACGAGTATTTCCTTTGTATAACAAAATGGACTTATTCAAATTACCTTAGTTTTTAACTCAAATGTAATTGTGTTCCCAAGGTTTAGTAAATACTAATGCATTTTTAAAAACTTTCTCCAGGATATATAACACAGAATAGAGTCACATTTTGGGGATACTAGTAAATTTCAACTCAAATACTAGGTATATTTAAAAAATTATAGCCAGTATAATCTCAAATTTGTTTTGTTTTTTTCCTTTCTTTTTTCCCCTCAGCTTATAGCTTTAAAATTCCTAAGCAACCCTACATTTCTGAGTAGTGATTTTAAACCTTGGTTGAAATGAAGAAAACAGTTTTGCATATTAGCTAGTATTAATTTAGAATTCATACAAGTGGATATTGCATTGTGTATTTCATTGTGTCAGAAATTAAATAATATAGCTTGGGAAAAACTCTGTAAGGAAGAATTTTAAAGTACATTATTCAATTACTGTAATCAGAAAAAGTGATCTATGAGTAGATTTATTTTACTTTTTGCTGTGCTATATAATTCATTCATCTATTTTCAAAAATCTAATCTTACTGAGTACCGACTTATTACTGGTAGCTTAGGAATATATCCTTTTTCTTACTTGATTAGAGAAACCTAATTTGCTTTATTTAAATATTCTCTTATGATTAGGTTTTATAAAGTTGCTCTTTAGTAAAAATCATTTTCTCATTTTGGGGAATATATTACTGTATGCATTTTCAGAATGATGATAGTTTTTTTATTCTTTTGTCATCTGAAGATGTGTTTAGTTTTCCTTAATAGATTGATTTTATCTTTTCAAAGTATATAATGGATGATCAAATATTTGAACGGAAAACCTTCCTGAATATATTATTGGGTGGGAAAAATAAAAGGATGTATAAAATAAATATTTCATGTGTTCCCCAGATATTAGAAGACTCAATACAATACCTATTTTTATTCTATACTGTGATATTGAAGATACTCATCATATCAAACTGGAGTCCTTAACTATGATATTGGAATCTGTGTGTATCCTAAACTGCTTTCATATTGGTATTTGTGGTTATAAAATTGGATTACATTTTATATAAATTATTTCCTCTTATGGTCTTTGAGATAAAATTTGAATTTGTTGCATCTAGATTCTTTATATCTTGATTTTATCACTGTCCAATTTGAGTGTTGCTTTCTTCTTTAATCACAAGTCATTTATTCATTAGATGTTTTAAAATCATGGAAAAGCACAATGTAAATGAAATTTTCTTTCAGTGAAGGAAATGCCCCATACTGTTTTTATTTTGACATGGGTGAAAAATTAGTATCAATTTGGTCTTTAGGATTGGGATTGTATATGCATGATCATTTTTTTTTTTTTGAGACTCAAAGGACATAATGAAACTTAAAATTGACCATTTCATTTATATTGCTGAAGGAAACGTATTATAATATTGGTAGTATAAGGTGAATACATTTCACACAGTTTCTGCAAGTTGCAGTCTGTACTTTTTCTTTGATCTTAAATGCATGGCACCTTAAAAAAAATTTTATTGGTATATATTTTAAGGCAACTTTAATACATAAATAGAATTGTAAGATATAGAGAAAAACTATTTTAATATCCAACCTTGTTGGGTGGGTTTTATGATATAGTATCATTGCACTGCATTATACCTTTGATTTTGTATGATCAAAGATATGCTGACACCTGAATGTTTTTTTAAATCTTAAAGTTGTGATGTTTATATTTGATATTGTGCCTATTGTTATATTTTGGCCCTGTTTATCCTTAAAGAGAAACATAATCTTTCAATTAGGTATTAATATCACTGAAATTTTGCTGTATTTTAATTTTTAATTTATTTTTAACATTTATATTTAAAACAATAGGAATTCTTAATATATGAAAAAATATTCCTAGCATAGAATAATTTATAATAACTGCAATTTTTGAAAGATAATTTTTATACTTATCTCATGTATGCAAATGTTTTATATCATGGGATTTTTAAAAAGTTAGCTTAAATATCTTAGCAATTTATTTCATTTGATTCCTTTTTATTTCATCCTGATATATCTATCATTGAATTAACAAGTTATTGAAGATCAATGGTTTAAAGTGTTGATGTTTTCATTAATTGTATATTACAATGTCACTTTGAAATTTGCTATTTGAAGCCTTCTGGGTTTTCTAAAACAAGCTCGTATAAAATTTGTGACACTATAAGGGAATAACCTAACAACATTGCTTTGCGTATGTCACCCCAAAGGATTTCAGGAATAGTGACCAGAGTTGGTGAAGTAGTTCAACATTTCTGTGTTTAAGATGATTCCTTTAATATACTAAGGGGAATAATGATGTGTGTCTTGGAAATGCTGAGTAGTATGTGGTATCAATAGAAACTTAGCCAACAAACCACCATCAGTCAAAAACGTGTGTATTTTCTAGTTGTTTTATTTTGTTGTACTTTGCTCTAATCAAAGATTTAAAAAAATTTTTAAGTGACATTTGTTGGACACATATTATGCCACCTGTTAACTAAAATTCAGCAACTAATAAACATTTTCGAAACCTTAAAGTTTAGTCTTGGTTGTTTCTAGTTTAGTAGAACCATGTTTTAAAGTAGAACTCATATGAACAAGTGTGGCTTTTTAAAATAAAACTGGCGGGGGGCGGTGGTGGGAGATTCGTGCTTGATTGCCATCTCATTTCCATCTTTGGATACAGCTCTAGCATAAAGTTAAACAACATCTGCAGAGATCTGACTGACAAACATCTCTCTGGGACTCATCATTGCAGCCTGCAGCAGGTGCATTCAGCTTTGCAGTCTTTTCCAAAAAAGAGGTTAGTTTGTTCTAACATATATCAGTAGACCAGTGGGAGCAAGTGACTAGAGAGAAGGGGTTGGTTGTCACTTGTCCAGTGCTGGAATACTACAGGTAATTGGAATGGACTGGTGGGAACTGCAGAGTGTGTGTCTCACATTGCACTGCAGCTGCTATGGAGCTTAATTAACCTGACCCTCAGAGACTGAAGTGTCATAGTAGAACTGCAACTGCAAGAAACAAAGCAGTACTTTGCAGTACTTTCTGATGGTTGGGTTGGTGAAGTTTCCATTTTCTTCATTTTACTCTTTAAAGATATAATTTCAGTTTTCCTTTATCTTTAATATGGAAATATCTGCAAGTAAAATGATTTTCCATGAATCGTGTAAGATGTGTATGAGAAGGAGATGGGAGCTTTGGGTACAGAAATAAAAAGAAAATAACCTTAAGTCAGAAGCATTTCAATTTTTGTACTTTGTATTTGTACAAATATATTTTTAAAGCACAAGTGAGTGGAAATACTTTGTAGTTCTTATAAAAATTCTTATGACGGGTTAACATTTGCTTACTTGTTTTTATGGGAGAAATATCCCATGGAAAACTTAGCATTTGGGGGGTTTTGGCGAACAAATTTTTTAGAGTATTTTGAAGTGTTCCAACAAGGCAAGTATTAGCATATTAAAAAAAATTTTAAGATGCTTGGGTTTAATATAACAGTGCTGCTAAAATGGTTCTTCACTAAATTTTATTACAAGTAAATTAGTGTTTAGTCAAATAAAATTCCAAGAAAGTTACTGTCATTTCTTTCTAATATTTTTAAATCCTTAATTTGTTTGAAGTATTGCCTTAGGAAGAGTACATTTCCATGAAGTTTCTTAATGTGTTTTAATAGTATTTTCAATAAATGTAGGTGTCTTATCACAGTCCTGTTCATTATTTAGCCCTTGAATGGAAAATAATTCCTAATGTCAAAATGTCTTTAAATTAAATCTGGGAAGACGCTATACTACTTTAAGATAATTTGGAATTCAAAAACATTTGGAGTTTCTGTGAAGCAAGTTGTCATTTTGACTCTTCTGTTTTATTTATTTGAATTTTTTGCTATCATATATAATTTTTCAATTACCCAAGAGTATTTAAGTTTCATGTAGATTTTTAAAAATTGTTTTTGTGGTTTTACGAACTTTTCTTGAAGGAACTTTACTAGTATTCGTAGTAACTTTGATTCTGAAGATGCTGCTTGTAAGAAAATATTTTTTTATTTTATATTTTTTACTAGTACATTTTAGATATACGTAATGATTACATTCATCATCATGAATTTGTACCTGTACATGATATATCTTGCTTCTTTTCTTCCCATTCCCCTCCCCTCCTTTCAACCCTTCTTCCCCTCCTTATTTACAAAAGCTTTGTTTCCATTTTTTTCCGTTCTGTTCTCTTTTCTTCTTGTCCCTTCCTTCCTTTCCCCCTCCCCTCCCTTGTTTCCCTTCTCATTTGAACATAGAAAATAGTTTTTTTAAATTAGGAATAGTTGATTGGCAATTACAGTCATTAAAGGAGATTAAAATAATCTTATATAAAAGTCAAGAGAATCATTCTCACACTTTTTAACAAATACTTTTCAATGAAGCTTTTTTCAGCTTTGACATCATGAGCTATTTTCTTATCAGTTTTTATCAGTGTGAAAATGGTGCCTTAAAATTTCACATATGTACTTCATATATTTTTTAAAGTTTTGATAAGACATGGGAAAAGAATAAACATTTGAAGACTGCAAGGTTAAAAATAATACGCATACTGTCAAACTTTTAGAAACATTTTCAGTGTTTTCTAAGTTTAAAGTCATACTGTGGATATCATTTTTCGTGACACATCTCGATGATGGAAAAGCACGCGGTGTGTACTCCAGCGTTGATCTTTGCTGCTTCCTGCAGGGCTGTCGTGGCATCCTTGACAGGACCAGATAAAAAAATGAAATCAGTGTCTTGAGTTTTTTTAACAACAAAATATTGAGGTAAGATTAACTGAGGTGGAACAGAAAACATTTTCATCCTTTCTTAAACTAATTTTATTCAATAAATACCAAAAATTAATGTTATTTTATTGACCCATTTTGTTTTCTTGGTGTTCAGAATATTTGCAGTTTCTAATGAATTTTATTATGAACAGAGTAATTTTTAAATTTGAGACTAGTTTTTTTACTTCCTTTTGTGAAACTGAGCATACTTTTTGAAGTTTGGA
The DNA here is from genome assembly GCA_028451465.1 of Erethizon dorsatum. Taxonomy (NCBI): domain Eukaryota; kingdom Metazoa; phylum Chordata; class Mammalia; order Rodentia; family Erethizontidae; genus Erethizon; species Erethizon dorsatum. Next base: position 33,769,625 of record CM051823.1, read on the forward strand.
AGAATAATTTTCCATTTTAAAGATTTTTGAGAATAGCGAATATATTGAAGGCCCTATAGTTCTATTCATCGATGAAGATGAATTATCACACAGTGAGTTCATTGAATAAGATTTCTGCATTCCTTCTAGGATATATAAATGCTGAATCTTACTTTATTTGGTTTTTAAAAATTATGTGATCTTAATAAAGATCACAGTTGTTAATAATTGGCCTCGGCAGAATTGGAAATAACTTTAAGATCTAGTAATTTGGGTAGGGGCAGGTGGAATAGTATAGTCATTGCAGTAACAAAATAAGAAGGAATAAAATTATTTTCTATATATATGTTTTTTTCTTATATATATGTTTTTCTATTACATGTTATTTTCTATATATATGTTTTATATTGCTAAACGTTTTAGAATAACTATAGTTTTTCAACTTTGGTCGTTTTTACTCATGAAATACTTGTTCTTTCAAGGTTTAGTGTTGGTGACAAGTACAGAGCTTGTTCACATACTTAGTCTTAAATTATTCTTTGTGTAATTCGTGTATTTTTTTCTGAGACTATGATTGCTTTACTATGTCATGAAAGAAGTTTTTAAAAACACATGACTTCAAGGTCCATTGTGAAGTTTATCTGGAAGTTTCTTTCTTATCATCATGTGTATTTGTCTTCATGTAAGCCCAGGTATAGTAGTAGGCAGCAGTTTGATTATCACTAATTTAGAATTCTTGCAAAGAATCTTTTCCTCATGAAAAGAATATAGGCCTGCTTTATTCAAAAGTTGTAGTTTGTTGTCTCTTTAAATTTTGTTTTTAATTTTTTATAATATATGACATCTCTCTCAGAGACTTAATAAGGAAAATGAAGAGTGGCTAAGGAGGTTACTGTTTAAAGGACTTGAAATGATAGAATTCTAGTACTAGATGGTGTAAAAATTTAAATATGATCTTCTCTAGGACGTTTGTTTAAGCAGTTGAGAAAACCAAGGTAACAAATGATTAAGAAGAGATTTATGTAAGGTTTTTCCTACTGTGGTAATTCTCCTGTAGGGCTGGGATATAGCTCGGTGGCACAGCACCTGCCTTGCAAACGCAAGGTCCTGAGTTCGATTTCTGGTACCAAAACAAACAAAAAAAGCAATTCTCCTGTAACATTGAATATGCTTTCTGAATTTGTGGTGCAGTTGTAGTTGGAACTTCATTCTCTGTATTTTGCTCCACTCTATTTTCCCTCCTTTTTGGATATGACTGAGGAAATAAGTTTTTACCTCCTCCCAGTTTTAAAGTGAGTTATTTTCTTAAAGTTACCAGTGACTGTTTTACAGTTGTTATTATTTTTAGTTGATTTGCCACAGAAAAAGACCAGAAGCAGAATACTTCCAGTCCTTACTGCACATTAAGAAAACTGTATATACTATAGACCTTATTGCTTGGAGTCTATAGCCTGGTCATTTTCTGTTTTTCTACAATTATATTGGTTGAAATGATAATATTTTTAAAGTGATTCAATTTCTATAATTTTGCTACTTTATTTGCAGTTTCTTTCCTAGCTTCCATTTCCTTTTACACTTTTCAAATTTTTGGATAAATAATATTGCCCTTATAAAAAATTGTAGACTTTATAACCCAGATTTTGCTGTCAAAGATTATTTCAAGACTTTGTATATTTTTCATATTTTTATAACTTTTATAAAAATTATGTTAAGGATAGCATATTTGTCTAGGTATTCAAAACAACAGTTGGTTTAGAAAGGACAAAACATGTTTAAAAAATAAGCATGCGATGAATTGTAAGTTAAGTAAAACTGTGGTTATATCAAATAATTATTATTAATTTAAAGCATTACTATTTTCTCATTTTTGTCTATCCTTTTCATTAAATTGATCCACTTCTCAATTAGAGTTCTCATTTTTATTGTATTGTAGGCTTAAGGATTGATTTCTAACATCATTATAAAAATATTTAATATGATTTTGAAGACTTTTCCTTATACAATTTTAAATTAAAACAAAGTCTTATGTGATAGTCTTTGCTCACATCTGTCCAGTGATTGGATTAAGGTCCATTAGTATGGATCTTAATTTTTGTTGTCCTTGCCTGCTACTATGTTCAACATACATCCCAAAGTTTAAATCAGAAGTAGCACTGCATATTTAAATGAATATATGAATGGTTGAATGAACAATGAGGTTTCTTCTGTGAAATGCTTATGTAATATCAGTTTAGTGGATGTAAAAAGCAGTCTGTTTTAAGTTTTCTATTAGACTTCTTTATTTTGATTGGGACTGTGTGTGTGTGTGTGTATAAAATCTATATTTTTGGATAATTAAAATAATGGGTTCAGAAACTCAAAGGAACAAGAAATGCATCAGACTGATAGGGCAAGTATTCATTAGTTATTAAAGAAGAGTGGCGTTAGATGGAGAAATTTTACTTTTTATTAGCATGCTGTCTGTCCTGTGTGAAGGAGATTGAAAGTCACTGTTACAGAGTACTTCACAACCACCTCAGAAATGAAGACCATTTTTAACATACTCTGACTTAGGCAACACAAATTTAATTAAGATTTAACTACTAATGAAATAGTTAAAAGTAACTTTTTGAGATTTTTTTTTTTTTTTTTTTTTTTTTTTTGTGGGTACCGGGGGGACGACCTCAGGACCTCGCGCGCCAGCAGGCGCCCATGCCGCTGAGCGATATCACCGGCCCCTTTTTCGTATGTGGGTTCCGGGAGTCGAACTCGGGCCCTCGCTCTTGCAAGGCAGGCGCTTACGCCGCTGAGCCATCTCACCGGCCCACTTTCTGAGATTTTATAGCTATATTACATTATAGTTTATTTAAGGCCACATGACCACACGTGATGTGAGGAACAGAGACCAGTAATGATTCATGAGATATCTTGAAAAGCAAGCATTATTAACCACTAATTAAAATAATACTACTAAATGTGTGATTATGAAAAGGTTTATTTATATTTTAACATGTTTTTCACCTATAGTGGCCGTGTCATTGTGTGATTTTTGTGAAGGCAGTCATATTGTCACTTTTAGAAGGTGATTAAATGTTGTTAACTACAAAAAATAGGATATGTGTATAGTAAAGTAGAGCTTACTTGTTTAGAGTTTGACTTACTGGAATGTCAAGGTGTTCATATAAGTTTATTTAAAATTAAAGTTTTAGGAAAGTTACTGAGTTTGGAATGTTCAACTCTTGCTGCTTCATAAACATTTAAAATTTAGTGAGATGTATGAAGATACTAGGCTTTTCTTGCATTAGCACATTGTTTTATTTTTGTCACAATAAATAAACCAATGGAATATCTAAGATTTAGTAGAGATACTATCCCTCAGGCCTAATGCTTAATTTTCCAATATTTATCAATTTTAATTTAAAACATAGGTATAGAACAGTGGGCTATAATAATGCTATCAGGGTTTTTTTTTTTTTTTTTTCCCCCAACCTGGCTGCTTCCACATGCTTAGATTTTAACAATTCGATGAGCTTTTGAATGCTTTTTTTGGGAATAGAACTAAGTAGTCAGTGACCTGAAGATCTTCCTGCCAGCCAGTGGAACAAAAAGAAGACAAAAGATACCTAGTTATAATGAAATTTGATGACTGTATAATGGGAGAAATATGTCTAGAAGTTGAAATTACCTCTCTTGGTAGTGGGGTCTTGGGAAGGGTGGTTAGACTTCAAAGAAAACTTCAAGGAGGAGCTGGCTGGGTTTTGAGTGTTGAATTTTAATTTGCTTGGTGGACTTGGGTGGAATGTGATTTGAAGTATGAGACAGAAAATATATGAACAATGAGATATGAAAAAAACGCTTATATAGTCATGACTCCACAGAGGTTTGGTATTTCTTGGATAAAAAGTTAATATTGCTGTGTGTGGGAGCAGGGGTGGTAGAGAAGTACTATAGATATTTGCACATATAAAGAGACAGGGTATTACATACAAAAAATAAAAAAAGCTTGATTGAAAAATATTCACCTTTGAAATATTCATTATTGAGATTTATTTTTTTTAAATGCATCGGCTGTGTCTTTCAAATGACTGGCAGTGGTACTATAATTAAAATATATGTATCTTATAGCTATAAATTGTCATACTTGCACTCTGGAGGTTTGCCCCAGTTATCTAAAAGCAGAATTGACTATGCAATTGATGAACCTAGTTTTTACTTAGGAAATGTAACCAGACTAAAAGACTAATTTATTTAGAAAGGAAAAGAAAGGAAAAGGTGAGGCAACTGGGAATACAGAAAAGAGATGTTATAAATGTGGGTTGTGTTTAATTAAGCAATTATGTGATGAATGTGGAAGAAAAAATTGTCGATACCTTGCAAAGGGCAAATGTCAATTAAGAATGTTTTGAAGTTCAAGGGAGCTTTGGAGGTAAAAATCTGCATTTGACATTTATTCACTTTTAAAAGTTAGTGACTTGAATGGTTTATTTAGTTCATATTTGATTTGTAGCAGTTTAAAATCATACTCTTGATAGAATTTTCCTTATTTCTAAATAGGCCTTTCTAGTTTCTTGGCATATGAAAAGGTACATATTTTAATTTGATGAAAATTAGCGATTTACACAGTGAGTATGTATGTATTTTTATGTGTGAGTTTGGTGCTATTTGAACACGAAAGTGGTAAATTGCAGAAGCATTTATATGTTATGCCAATGAAAAATGAAAATTAAGTCATTCATTTGTTAGTGGATTCTCACTTGTGCAATTATTTTGTTAGAATTTTGGTTGAGTATTGAGATTCAGCAGGATTTTCTACAATTGATGATTTTACAAAAGAATGTCTTAATTGATACTCATTGAATTCAGATGAATTAAAAAATGACTGAAAATATGGCGTTGTTTTTCCATTTAGAAAATGAGATTAAAAATCTGTCTAGCATTTTGTACTGATTTGTGAAATTATTGGCTACTTGTATAGAGAAACATTAAAAAATTGAACAGCTGAAGTGACATTAAGCACCAGATGGGGATTTAAAATAAAAATATTCACTGCGTAATCTTTATTTAAGTACTATTCATAATTCAATAAAACTAGTTGTATAACTCAAGGTTGGATTTAATATAAATAGGAAGCATTAAAAAAACTCTCATTGCCTTTGATATCCATATCATAGAATGATTTCATATCATGTTGTGAGTTGATAGCTTGCTTTTAAAGTGGTAAATAATACATATAGGTACTACTTGTACATGTTTTGTATAGCAAATATAGCACTCTGGTGGAAAAAATTTGAAGACATTTTTGTTTTGCATCTGTTCAAAATAGCATTGAAATTTAAGGTTTTTGTGAATTCTGCCTTTAAAATGACGTTTTATTTTCTATTTCAACATATCTTTCAACTGGAAATTTCAAGCTCCGCTTTCTCAACGGTACTGTTTTAAACTTATTCTTCTGAAGGGTGTACCTATTATGTTTAATGAAAGGTATGTTTCTCTCAAAGGTTTATCACATTTTTAGCTACTCTAGTGTACTGACATCTTGTTTAAAAAAATAGAACAACTCTGCGTTATGCAAACACAAACTGTGATGATGAGCTGGATGTGCCATATGTGGCAACTGAGGTTGGCATATATTTCAAATGGGATGTTTAATGTACTATATTACTAGAAGTAGTAATTTTACAACAAAGACTAGTACTTTTATTATATAGTTTCCTGCTGGTGAACTTTATAATTCCAACAGATCCTTTATTTTTTTAAATTCTTATTTTCAACTTCTGTAAAATTATTTTTGATGTTAGAATTATTTGTGCGGGCTCTGTGTTAGTAACCAACTTATTACTTGAAGTTTGTCAGAATTAATGAGAATTTTGAAATTGATAGATTTATGAATGTGAATACCAAATGTATATTACATTTTTAAGGAATAATCTAATAAATGTAATTATTGCCAAAAATTGTTTACAAGTAAATAAGAACTGAAAACTTATTTTTAGAAAAAAGGTTATACATTGAAAGGAAAAGGCTTGAGGTTCTGTGCAGTCTTTGCAGAAAAACCATTATAAGTATAAATGCCAACAAATATTTCCTTTTATGACAAAAATACTCATTTTCTTAAACATAATGTTTTTTGGATTTTTTTTTTTTTTTTTTTTTTGTTGTGGGTACCAGGGGTCGACCTCAGGACCTTGCACGCCAGCAGGCGCCCGTGCCACTGAGCGATATCACCGGCCCTTTTTTGTATGTGGGTTCCGGGAGTCGAACTCAGGCCCTCGCGCTTGCCAGGCAGGCGCTTATGCCACTGAGCTTTATCACCAGCCCTGCTTCTAATTTTAATATTTTAAAAATTAAAATATTAATTTTAATATTTTAATTCTTAAAATATCACTGTAGTCAGGACTTTTTATCTCTACAGATAAAGAAAATGAGACAGTGAAAATGACCTGTGATGTGTCCAGTTAATGAATTTGCTGTTTACTGTTGTTCTGTAACATATTAGATTACATATAAATTTGAGTTCAGAAAGATAACATTCAGAATTTAGCTTAAGATTCACCAAACTGGGCCGGTGAGATAGCTCAGCGGCATAAGGGCCTGCCTGGCAAGCGCGAGGTCCTGAGTTCGACTCCTGGTACCAACATACGAAAAAATGGCCGGTGATATCGCTTAGCAGCACAGGCGCCTGCTGGCGTGTGAGGTCCTGAGTTTGACCCCTGGTACCTACCAAAAAAAGAAAAAAAAAAAAGATTCACCAAACTGTCATATTAACCCATTATTGAGAGGCTATCAAATAGTTTTAATGGGTTGACACTTTTTTTCTTATTCATATGGAAGTCTGAGAAATTAAAAATTTTCCATTGTAATAAGCAAAATGGAGAAATAAAGTTTTCTGTTCTGACAGTATACGTAGAACCTCAATACTCATGTATTTTTCTGACTTCATACTGTTATTAAAACCACTGAGTAAAGTGGTTTGAAATATTGAAGTTACTTGCATAAAATAATTTAGTTGTTTGTGATTAGCCCTGCAATTTTTTTTTCTTAAATTAAATTATATATAGCCACTGTTCTAGAAATTTGTTGAATTAAAGGTTCAAGGTTAGAACCATCTAGTCAAATTGCTATTATAAAGTCAAATCACTACGATAGTGCTCACTATAATCAACTTTTATAAGGAAGTTATGCAATATACCATACAATAGATTTATTAAGGAATTAACACCTCAGTTCAGTGTGTTGATGCCTTCTGTGGTGGAAGTGAAATGGACTGTAAGACTCTGTCCTGTGATGTTAGATCAAAATTTGAATCCCAGCTTTGAAACTTACTAGCTGTATGATTTTAATCAATCTTTTAACATTTTTGGACCTCTAGTTTTCTTATCGGCACAATAGGATATCAGTACTTCTCTCATAGCTGTTTTTATTTCTAGGTATCAAAAGGAAAGATATGAAAACATATCACATAATGTCTGGCATATAATAGCATTTTATGATTTTTTTGTCTCCTAGGGACAGAAATTTGTAATATTATAGTGTATTATAATCTGGCATGAAGCATGTGAATTTGTGTTATTTCTTTTAAAAATTAACTTAATTCATCAACCTTTTTCTTTCTTCTTCATCTTTATATTATTTATACATACAAATACAAAACATTAACATTACTGATCAGAACTTTAATAGGAATTTTGCAAAAATATATCAGGTGGCGTATAGAATGTTCGATACTGACTTCCATGATATTTTCCAAGACATTAAGCCTTAAAAAAACTTTCTCTATTAGTTAAAAAAGAAAGTCAGTGCATTAAATGATAGAGCTAGATATTCAACAATATTGGTGATAAGTTGTAAGGCTTCTTAGATTTTTTTGAAGCTGTTGAAAAAATTATTTTCTTTTTTGCCACGGTCTTCAGCTTTTTTTTTTTTTTTTTTTTTTTAAGACAGGACCTCTTTGTGTAGTTCAGACTGGCCTTGAACTCACTATGTAGCCCAGACTGGCCTCAAACTTGTGACCGTCCTTCTGCCTCAGCCTCCCAAGTGCTGGGATTACAGGCATGTGCCCCATGCCTGGTCCAGGTCTTGTGAATTTTCATAAAAGATTTAGGAAATTTAATGTTGTATTTCTATTAAAGGTATCTTCTAGTGGCCGTAGTTTATTCTTTCCATTCCTTAACACATATTTACATTTCCCATGAATCATCACAGTTCTTTTTGGTTCCTATTAGACTAAAATTGTTTTTATGTGATGAATTGATATTATGTCATAATAATTATATGAACCTAATGCTGTATTCAAATATATTAAATGTTAAATTAGATACTACTTATCTATTACATATTTAAGATTCATCTAATACCATAATAAGAACACTTACATTTCATTTGGTTTTGTGTGTGTCCTTGGAGACGATAAATTTCATAAGATTGTACTGATTCTTGAATTGCTTTGTGGAAAAATAAAATCTTAGTGAATATCTGTTGTGGTATAGATTAAATTCAATTTAATATTTATAATTTAGAAATATGCAAGTATACCAGATAATATAAGAAAGAGTAAGAAAATGAAACTATTTGCTCATGGGCATTTTATTCCAGAATGATTAGACCAGAATGAATAGTGGATTTATTATTAAATATTTAGAATCTGTGAAGATGATAAAAGTAAAGTGGGATTGGAATGAGAGTAATACTGAATGTTGGCAGTTTAAACTCTGGATGAGAGATGACTAAAGGTTATCTTTATATTTATGTTAGGATATGACTTTGGGAAGTACAGAAATTTGAAATAGGTTATGAACAGTGGCAGTAATCTGAATATCCTTTTTACTTGTAACATTTTTTATTTTCTTTGTAACCACTTTTATACAAAATGCCAATTCTAAAATCCCCATCGATTATCTTATTTTGTATTTCAGAGAAAATGACAGTAATTAAAACAAATTTCATAAGCTGATACTAGTTCTACCCATCTAAGTATATTTGCATCTGTATACTCTATATAATTCTGAATTGTCTCTGTGCTTAGCAAAGGTCAATGTCTACTTTCATTTTAGATTTTATTCCATCTTTCCTACTCCTCAATCTTCTCTTCAGCACTTTTTTTTCCTCCATTACCAATTTCTTACTCTATATTTTTCAACATACAAGTGTGCTCTTACTCAGTGTTAAAAAAAGCATGTTTTTTCTTATCTGATTTGATGTTCCATTCACTATGCCATTAACAGTAAATATTTCTGAATAATTGTCCATATTGTGCTCTTTCCAGTTCCTTTCTTCTCATTTCCAACTAGGATTTTGACCTTATCCTTTCAGTGAAACTGCTCTGATCAAGGTGATGGTAACTGTAGTAATTTTAATTCAGTGATCAATTCTCAGTGCATATTTATAAAACAATCAGCAGCATTTGATATAGTGATTGCTGCCTCCTCTTTGAAACACTTTATTTCGCTTCTAACTCATCTCTCCCTTGCTGCCTCAAATTTCCTTTGCTGGATTCTTCTTATTTGCCTGAGCTCAGCCTTTGGACCAGTGCCTTTTTCTCTACTCATACTTGCTTTCTTGGTGTGTCTACCCAGTATCATGGCTTTAAACAATTCATGCTTTTAAAGCAACTACCAGATGTTTATATCCATTTTGGAGCTTTCAGTTGCTGGCTTTATTTTACTTGTGTGTCTAATGCATATATTAGCATTCAGTGTGTTTAAAAATAAATATTCTGCTCTTTTTTTCAAATTTCCTAGTCAGCTTCTCCCACATCTTCAACATCTTAATTGTATCTTCATCCTTTCAATTGCTAAGGTCATAAATCTTGGAGGTACCTTTCTCCAAGTCCTCTCTGTCTGTCAAACTCCACATCTAATGCTTCGTAATTCTGATTATATACAAGATATTTGTCTTAAAGGAAAACCAAATGGTCAAGCCCAAAGTACATACTAAGTACAGAATTAAAGATTGCAAAAAAGCATGAAGTTTAGAATTAACCTGAAAATGTGATTGATAGTGAATTCAGTGTTAAAACTCTTGATAAGTTACAGAAAGTCTCTCTTGGGCTGGAGGTGTGGCTCAATGGTAGAGCTCTTGCCTGGCGTACATAGAGCCCTGGGTTCGATTCCCAGCACCACAACAAAAAACAACAAAAACAAAAAATGAAAGTAGTTTCTCTTGGCCATTGTGTTGTCTAGACTAAGCCCCCAAATTATTTACAATTTCAAAGGTAAACTATTGTGAAAGGTGCAGTGATTTTTACTTTTATGTTATAGAGAACTTTGTAGGACAGGATCTTTATTTTAAGGAGTGTCATTTTCAATATATCCATCATAGTAACATAAATACTTTTATATCCAGAATATTTGAATTTTAAGGGATAAATATGTTTCTGTAAAATGAAATATTCAGCCACAAGAAAAGGGGATACTGACAGTTACGACTACACGGAGGGACCTAGGCTGGAGAACATTAGTCTTAGTGAAATAAGTCATGAATAATAGGTAAATACCACATGATTTCACTTATATGTGGAATCTAAGAGTTAAATATATAGAAATAGTAGAATACTAGTCCCCATGGGTGGGGAGGGGGAAGAAATGGGGAGAAGCAGGTCAAAGGATACTAACATGCAGTTATGTAGGATGAATAAGGTTAGAGACCTAAGGTACAGGCATGAGTTTTACAGTTGGTACTGTATTGTGAATATTTGCTGAGAGACTTTAGGTGCTTTTGCCACAAAAAATATTGCTATGGAAAGTGATGGGTATATTAATTAGCATGACTGTAGTAGTCATTTCACTGTGTATGTATGTGTAAATAGTAAAATGATTACTACAAACAGAGCATCAACATCTCAGAATGTCACATTGTATGCCTTATATATATATAAACTAATAAAAATAAATGTGAAGCAGTAGGAATAAGAAACTTCTAAATGTAGTCATTAGTTAGATCATATCAAAATAAAAATCTGAACTGGGGAATATAGCTCAGTGGTAAAGCATGTGCTTAGCATGTATGAAGTTGTAGGTTCTATCCCCAGCATCAAAAGAGAAAAAAAAATAAAAACTTCGTTGTTGTTAGAAGACATAATTAACTTAATACAGAAACCTTGTGTATATGTATATAAACACATTGTAGATGATGAATATATACTGACCCATTTAGAATATTATGCTCAATCAATAATTTGTGTTATACCTTAAAGAAATTACATACTTAATAAATCGTGTGAATGGTTTTTCTATAAAATATTTTGATTTATTTTATGCCTGTCAATTGAAAATTTATTCATTTTAATTTCTTTGAGAAATTACTAAAATTCATGGGCTTCCCTTCTTTTTTTTTTTTTTTTTTTTTTTTTTTTTTTGTGGGTACCGGGGGGTCGACCTCAGGACCTCGCGCGCCTGCAGGCGCCCGTGCCGCTGAGCGATATCACCGGCCCCTTTTTCGTATGTGGGATCCGGGAGTCGAACTCGGGCCCTCGCGCTTGCCAGGCAGGCGCTTATGCCGCTGAGCCATCTCACCGGCCCTTCCCTTCTTTTTTTAAATGAACTAGGTTTATTTCACTATTTTAATTTTGTTTTTACATTATATACTCAGTAAAATACATTGTGTTATTTTCCCAAATTAGAGAAAAGTTATTTTTATGGTTCCAATATAATATTTTGATGAAATAATTATGTCTTAATTTTAAGTTCTTTTCTAATCAGACTTTTTATTGATGTATCTTACTGAGAAAAGATATTCAATCTCTAGAAATGACCTGCCAGAATAAGACAAAATAAATTTGTAGGGTTATGAATACATAAATGGTACTGTAGAGGAAACTTTCAATCACTCTTGTTAAGATGGAAACTTGGCAGTTCTAGTTTCCTGGATTACAGGGACAAGAATGTGTGTTTCTGTAGTTGGTTTCATTTTTTCAGTTTAAAACTTAAACATTTAATTTTGTGGCATGAAATCATAAATTTCATGAGTTAGTATAGCTTACAGAAAACTACTTATTTAGAATTTACCTCTAAGATATACCGTAAGAGAGTTAAGGTTTTGAACACAAAAAAGCATTAGGAATGGAGTAGTTGATTAACTTTAAACTTGAACTTTTTATAGTAACTTTTTTGATAACACTTTTCATTTTGAACTTAATTGACATTAATTTAGGTGCCTCCATTTAAAGCTGAAACCTGAAAGCTCTTTGCTGAAAGATACTGTTTTACATTGTCTCCCTTAAAGAGAAGGATATGTGAGAAAAATAATGAGATGATTTTAAATTAAATATGACTAATATTTTTAAGGTAGAAAGGAATGCTTTACACTCTAATCATTTTATTACTATGTTATAGTTCCACTTTTATGATATTCACTTCTAATCCTGGAATCTTTGAAAATGTCTAATCTTAGTTTTTTGAAACTGTCAGTATTTAAAATATAAATGCAAGATCTAATATAGCTCAGCTTTGTGCTTTCATCGTCTTCTACTTTATGTACTTTTGCTGTGTGGTTGCTGAGCTTCCCTAGATAAAAGACTAAAATTGGGCCAGTTTATTCTACTACTCCTTCTAACATATATTTTCAGTTGATCCAGCTCTGTGTCTTTTAACCTTTTGTTTATCTCTGTTTAGTTTTCTGTTCTGTACCTACTTTTCACGTTTCTTTTTTCATCTCTGTCAACCTAGAAACTCATTTTTACCTTCATATTCTGAAAGTGAACTTGCTTAACAGTTATCTAGATCATCTTTAAGGAACTCTATCTGCTTCCTTTTATACTTCACATTCCTTGGTAATTTTACTTATAATCCTTGTCTACCATTCTAGAAAGAGAATTCTGTTTGGAGGCTGTTTTTTCTCTTTTTACATTTTTCAGACTTCTCTCTTTCAGATCTTCCCTTTAAATTTTCTTATTGGCTCTTTTTCCTTGATTAGTAATATATTCAGCCTTATATTAAATTATAAAAAATGAAATTACTTCTTTGATTTTGATATTTTTGATGATTACTGCCTCTCCTCTTTGCATAACTATCAAAAATTTTTAATGAACAATCTGCTGATTTTTTTCCTTAGCACTCTTCTTCATGATTATCCATCTCTTTTGTAGTTCATGTGTATCTTTGTTCACAATTTAAGGAACTGACTTTTAGTCATCGAGGCATCACTACCTTTTTGTTTTCTAGAGCATTTAGTGTTGATCACAACTCATCTTTTGATCGCCTTCTTCCTTTGACTTTTTTGACATCATATGATCCTGTTTCTCTTATTGTTGAACTACATTTTTTGAGGATTTTGGTGGGTTTCCTTTTTTATTCATCCTATAAATGTGAAAGTTACATTAGGTGTCCCTGTAGGTTCTTTTGGTTTCAACTATTGCCTTTATATAGACTATCTATGTTCAGCTCACCCATTTAGAATTTCTGTGTTGGGAACAACAACTTTGTGTTGGGAACCACAAATTCACAATGGCTAGTTTTACATACTTCCCTAAGGGATGAACGGAGGCCTGGGATTTTTGGTATGAACCTTTGGAGATTTCCCATTATCCCATTGGGGTGGACCATCCTTTCCCACCTACTAAGACTAAGACTAAAACCACTAAGACTAAGATCACCAAGACTAAGATCACCAAGACTAAGACTAAGACTACTAAGACTAAAGATGCTCCAGGGCAAGATCCTCATTAGTTTAATGACCTTTGAGTCATCAGATAATTCCCCTCCTCAATCAATAAATGGCAAGGTTCTGGCTGCCTCCTGGCCTTTTGTTCCTCCTGAACAACTGGTCATCCTGGATCCCCACTGTACTGCCATTTTGTCTCTTGCTCTTTCTTTCTTTCTGCTGTGCACTGTAACATCTGGCAGGAGATTGGGGCTCACTGCAGGGGCCTCTGATATTGTTGTATATAAATTTTATCATTATATATTTCATGTTTTTCAATCAAACTTGATTATTGAAACCTTATTTAAAATCTTTCTATAAATTACACAAAAAGTGAAGATATTTTAATATGGTTCTCCTGATCTTGTCTGTAACTTCTCTTTCCAGAGATACTTTAATTATATTAACTCATTCATGAACACCCCCCATACAAAGTAATTCCTCTTATCACTGATATAGATCAGCATTCAGGAAATCTTTTTCTGATAACTCACACTGGTTAAAGTAACTGCTTTTGTGCCTGTGATTCATCATGTATTTCTCACACTTTTTATAATCTCAGATCTTGTCTTACACACAGCCTTATTAGTCCTGTGACATGAAGACCACATCGAGCTGGATGTAGAGGTGCAAGCCTGTAATCCCAGAAGTCTGGGAGGTTGAGGCAGGAGGATCTTGAGTTTGGGCCCAGCCTGGGCAATTTAGCAATTTAGTGAAAACCTGTGTGAAAGTTATAAATGAATGAATGAATGAATGAATGAATGAATGAAAGAGTTGGGGATGTAGTTCAGTGCAAAGGCCCTGGGTTCAATTCCCAGTACCGCAAAAAAAATCATGTTACCCTTATTTACAGTTTGTTCTTAGTTAATAAGATATACTATATTAATATACCTCTATAATATATAGGGCCTTCCTCATAATAGAGTCGCTTTCTAAATATGTGTGATATATTATGCAAATATGAATAACTGAATAGATAAATAACTCAGTGTAAAAATTGTATCCTCTAAATTTATGAACTTGCCTTTCATTTTGTTTCCTGATTTCAGTTATTGATATAAGGGACTTTCAGGTTACACTAAAAAATTGGTTAACTTTGACCCTATATTTATTGTTTCTTTTTTCTTGAATTACTGCTAATTCTGATTTAATAACAAATATATGCCAAGTTAGTTGTTTTCTGTATGTTCCTGATGTTTTTCCCTGAAGAGAGAACGTTAACCTTCTGTATATACTCTGTATAGACTCTACGAGGTAGTGGGTAATTATGCCTTAGCCTATTTCTTGAATTCCCTTTCATCTACGATTATTAAGCAAAAACAAACCCTCAGTGAAATATAATATGAAATTTCAGGCTCACATTTGAATTAAACCTCTATCTTTATCCTAGCACTAGCAGAGCTTTGGTCCCTGGGAAATTGGTGTTTGGCAATTGGATGGTCTGTTCTTTCACATTGTCTTTTTAGGATCACGAATAAATTCTACAGTCCTTCTTTCCTTCCACAGTCTGATTTTAATTCAGGCTGAGGGACTGGATGAGAGCAAATGAACAAAACTTTCTGTTTCCTTAACTAGGCCTGCATTACAATGGTCTGTTGGGTTTTCCTGTCCCTGTGATTTCCACTGACTGACTGTTAATGCCTTTGTCTATGTGACAGGTGTCAAAGGGTAACAGTCTCCTGGAAGGCACATTTTGAATCTTGGAGGGGCTCTGTTTGGGTCTCTTACTATACAGTTAAACTTGACCTGAGATTATCCTTAGTGAACTTTCTTTCAGGCCTTCTGTGTTCTAGCTACTTAGGCACAACATTCTCCCATAGGTAGACATCTTTGCTGAGGTATTAGGTTTACCTGTTTTCTGCAGGGCCCACGTGGCCTGTACCAGTTGTTTTTAGGAGTAACTGCTTCACTGCCGTATCGTTTCTTCTTCCTGCTACCTCTCTTAATTTGTCCATATTCGGAGATAGAAGAATCTCACTCATTCTTACATCTAAGTACTCATGTCATCCAGTAGGCAGGGATCATACTCTAGGGGGCTGCAATTCTCTATTGCAGCCCCATAGGGGAAGATTATCCCCCAAAAGAGAGCTTGTCTGGTTTCAGCTGTTTTCAGCTCTGCTTGAACTGTAAGAGTACTCATTTCCTCCTTGTTTTCTCCATAGGTTTCAGACATTTAAGAGAAAAGTCTCTTTTAGTCATCCTCTTGTTTGTACAACAAAATATTTTAAGTCATAGTTAATTGCTAAGAAATAAAAATAACACCAGTCGTTGCTCCCTGCTCCACCACTCTGAAAGTCAAGTCTGTGGGTTTTTGGAGAGGCAGAGTAAAACTAAACTTTGTAACCCATCCAACTGTAGACAATAGATTAAACCAGGAAAAGTACTTTTTAAAGGTTTATTAATAATTTATGAAAAGCATTTCACCGAATTCGGGAAAATTAAACAAGGGAGAATATAAAAATGATACATGTTCAACTTAATAGAATAAAGGCTAGTTTAGAATATTAGTTATAATAATAATGTTACTACCTTAATAGGGTGACGTTAACCAGGAGTGGTGGCACATTCCTATAATCCCAGGATTCTTGGAGGCTGAGGCAGGAGGATTCTTTTTGTGCTGTTTTGGTAACAAAAGAGGTCTGGAATTTTTCTCTGTTGGTTTCATATATGTGCATGTGTGTATACATACATGTATGAGATACTCATCATAGTAATTGCAGTTTTGGTGACAGTATTTTTAGTGCTATAACCATCTGTAATTGAAGAAGGATCATTTTATTTGAGGTTTTTCCTTCCCTCCCTTCTTCCCTTCCTTCCTTCTTTCCTTCCTTTGGGATTGAATCCAGGGACTCTCATATGCTGGCTAAGTGCTCTACCACTAAGCTATATCCCCAGCCCATCCATCCATTCATTAATTCATTCATTTATTTATTTAATTTTTAGACAGAGTCTTGCTGAATTGTTCAGGCTGGCCTTGAACTTGCAGTCCTTTTGCCCTAGTCTCCTTAGTGGCTGGGAATATAGGTTTTCACCACCACATCTGGCTAAATTGAGTTTTTAAAAATTACTCAGTATCTTTATTTGAAAAAGATGGTTTTCTCCTATTATCTTTTCTAGCATTTATTTTTATAGATACATACATATGCATAACAAAACCAGAATGAAAGGCAGAGTCATCTTCATTAAGTAGCAAGTAACTGGACCTTTGTGTAAGTATGTATTGAATCAGAACCTCAAAATTATTTGGGCTTAGCTTTACTTATGATAGTGAAATTGAAGATCATAATAAACCCCAAGAAATACTATGCTGTTGAAGAAGGAAAGCTTTGTAACAATCTGCAACTGATTGTTTAAACTAGAAAATTGCTTTAGGCTGTGCTCTCTAGTGTACAATTGTTGAAATTGGATGTGATAATTTGTTTTTAATAATATGAAAGTTTTACATCTTTAATTATGCCACTTAGAAGTTTTTGATAATATGTATATATAGATCTGAGGCTTACCTAATTAGTTTTTGTGGTAAACAGAATTTTCTAGATAAAGGAAGCAAATAAGACTGCAAATAACATGTAATTTTTAAGAATTACACTGGAAACTTGCTTTAACAATCAAATGTACCATCTGCATCAGGTCCTCTGTCATTGTTAACATTTTAATGGTCTGTTTTGTTGTCAAGAAACATGATTTAATAAACCACACACAAGAGCATACTATAATTCAGGCTTTTAAATAAATTAGGTTTGCTGTTCCCGATTTAATCAAAATGTTTGTGTTTTGAGGAGGAAAATAGGGAAGAATTAATTAAAGTGTTATGATAGTTGATATGTGAGATCCTTTACTTGGTTCTTTAATTTCAGTTTTTTATGTCTTGAAGCTCTATTTGATTCTTTTTCAGAAATCTCTGTAAGTTTAAACTTCGTATTGAAGCTTAAAAGCATAGTTATTTTCAATTCTATGTGGTCATCCTGCTGTTTGTTGTTTGTGCTGGTTCTTATTCTTTATTTGTTTTCTTGTATTTCTTTTGTTGTCAGTTGTTCCTTTGAATTTATCTGAGGGAAGTTTTTGAAACCTGGGATAAAGGTAAATTGTCTTCATATTGGCTTTGGATTTAGTTGTCATTCCTAGTTTGGAATAACTTCAAACTGAATTCTTGGCTTCAGGTTGTTTGAACAACTCGCTTATGAATTCAGGCTGAAAATCTGCTTAAAGGCTAACTTATGCTTATGAATTCCCACAGATTTTTTTCTTGCTAAGTGTATGTGTAGGGGGAATTGTTAGAGAATGAGGAGGTGTTTCCATTTTACTCTTATAATGATGGCACAAGTCTTTGAGGAGGTCAAGATTACTGGGGACCTTTGCTAGGCTGCCCACCTTGAACATGCTCTGTGCTTTCTGTCTTGACCCTCACTGTCAGGAAGGTCAAAAGACAAAACATCAGATTGCCTATGTTCATCAGAGTGCCTTCCATGTTCTCTGCTTACTCCTCTGGGCTCCTGCATTCTTCAGGTTTGCTACTTTCTTGCTAGCTAACAGATGTAATGGAAGGATGGATTTAAAACTTTCTTTTGCAAAATGTTTGCTTTTTTATTTATTTTTTTTATTTTTTATTTTTTGTGGGTACCGGGGGGTCGACCTCAGGACCTCGCGTGCCAACAGGCACCCGTGCCACTGAGCGATATCACCGGCCCCTTTTCTATATGTGGGATCCGGGAGTCGAACTCGGGCCCTCGCGCTTGCAAGGCAGGCGCTTACGCCGCTGAGCCATCTCACCGGCCCAATGTTTGCTTTTTTAAAGCAGCAGGCTTGTTTGATTATCTAGCATATATCATCATACATACAAATTTTTATTGATTGATTGATTGATTGATTGAGTTTTTGGTACTGGAAATCAAATTCAGGACCTTGCGCTTGCCAGGCAGGCGCTTGTGCTGCTGAGCTATATTCCCACAAATATGTTAAATTTTTAAATGAAATTATCTTATTCCTTGTAGCTACCCTGGGAGTGTGTATATGTAGTATAACCATTTCACAAATGAGATAACCTGCATGCAAAGGCATGCAGCTGATAACTAAAAGTGGTTGCTCTGTAGTGACTCTGGAGTGTATGTTCTGAATTATTACCACTGCCTTTATCCTTTGCCTTTAGATTTTTTGTCCACAAATACTGGATTCCAGGGGAGTGTATATTTTGTAGATCAGTGGTAGGAGATATTTAAAAAGTGAAATCCTGAATTACTGCTTGCAAGGAATGTTGAGAAAGGAAATATAACAACAGACTCTACATTATAAATAGCAATTAGCAATGTGTATCAAGACCAGAGTATAACTGCACTTGATTTCTCCATGTCTGCTATCTGCCTGCTATTTCTCAGTATCTTGGCAGTTCTCTTCTCATTGCTGCCTTCACATTGTTTTTCTCCTTTAGTGGTCCTGTCAACAATTTCCTGTAGAAGTATCTGCAGTAAATATTAGGAAACTCTTCAGAGGGCTCAAATACACACAGAAATAAGCATCAGATTTGTTAGGCTTTTTTCAGTAAAGCTACAGTAGTGCAAAGATCTTTATTTTTTATTGATTACCAAAATGAAAAACTACTATTAAATCAAAAAGCATAACTAGTTTTTCTTGAGCAAGGAAAAAAAAACCCTAAAATTTAATCAGATCAGATCTTTTGAATTTTGATACAACTATTTCAGATTTAATAGAATTGAGAAGATGGAAATGTAATGAAGCAGAGGAAATGAAGGAAAAAGGTACAGAATAATAGTCACATACAAAATAGAAATAAACCTTTAAGCAGTCTTCAGATTGGGTTACTTTAACTACTACCAAACTATTTAGATCAAGCAAGACAATTGTCATATATAGGTTAATGGAAATAAGAGAAACTATAAATTTTTACTGAAGGCATTCTTTATGTTATCTTTGTTATTACATGTACTGTGATATTTTTAATAGTACTTAGAATTTTAAACCAAAAGTGCAGTCATGTGTTTTCTTAACAATAGGGCTATGTTCTAAGAAATGTGTCATCAGGCAATTTTGTGAATATCATGGAGTGTACTTCAAACCTAGATGGTATAGTACAATATACATCCAGGGTGAGATAGCAGATACGATCATGTGTGGTCTGTTGTACATCAGAATGTCAGTATGTGTTACTCAGTGTTTATGCTTTAATGTATTGGTTTTAGGATTATAACGTTATATGTTTTTGTAAAGCTTTTTGGAAAATGTGAGTTGAATTAAAGGCAGGTATTTTTATAGGAATTACAATTTATTTATCCCATTTTTCAGACATGACTTGAGCTCCTTCTGTATGAGATGTACTTATAGGTGGTTTTGGAGACGTAATTTATTTACTGTTTTGGGGAAAGGGAAAAGAAAAATCAAATATTTGTTTCATCATCTCTTAGGGAAGATTTTATAAAGTGAAGTTTGCCTTTTAGGAAATAAATATATGCATTTATTTTTATCTGCTTTAAGATATTTCTCTTATAATGAAGATTATAATTTTTCCACAATTTTAATTGATGACAGAAATTCTCCATGTCAGTAAAAAATGATGAGAAGGAAGTATATGGTGGGTTTTGTTTCTTAGCATGTGCTCTTGTAGTTTATTACAGTTTTAGTTTGCGTACCCTTGGCTTTGAGATTGAATTCCTTATTAGCCTCGAGGTTAGATAATAGATTATAAAGGAGACAGAGTAGCAAAATAATAATGATAATAATAGTGACTAACTCTTACCGAATATTTACTATTTGTAAGGCCATATTTAGAATACTGTGTATATACTATTTAGTCTACTCAACAACTTTATGAAGGGTCTACTCTTATAAATAGAAAAGCGAGGCACAAAAGGTTAAACCACTTTCCCAAAGTACTTATAACCATTGGGTCCACTCTAGAAAACTAATATATATATAGTACTTTGTATATACATGACAATTAATGGTAACTCTTATTTTGATGGCAATGCATTAGACCTAACATTTGAAGCTTGTGATAATATGGAATAGTTCTGTTAATAGTCTTCAAAATAAATATATTTTCTCAGAAACTGTGAATCTGGTACTGTGTGCCATAACCTTAAATACTGCTTAAACTTTTTAGTCATTTTTTTTCTAAGATTTTGCTGAGCTGTTTTGTTTTGGACAACCTATTGGCATCTTTTAATCTATTTGACAATGGCTTTGAAAGAATATTTCATCATTTATGTAGTTTATATGATTTTACTGTTCAAGTTAACTCTCCTCCATGCAGCATGTTTCCTACATATTTGTCAATTGTAATGTTTTCTTTTTTTCTGCTCACTTAAATGTTCTTGGAATTTCCAAAAATCCCCTTCTAAGCTTTTACTTTTTTTTCATGAATGCCCATTTTGTAATGTCTTTATTTAAGAAATCCACCTTCAGTTTGCATTCTCATGCCTCATTTTTCTCCTGTCACATCTTTAGCACCAGTCAAGTATTAAAGAAGATTAAAAAGAAAATAAATAGGAGAATTTGATGGTACTGGTTTTAAGTTAGTTAATCTAATTTACTGGTGATTTTCTTGGAATTATTTCATTAATTTGTTCCTATACAATATCATTTAGTCTGTACTGTGGCATAATGCTTAATGCTAGATTACAAAAATGTCTGAGCACCTTTCCCCTTTTTCCTTCCAATCTCTATTATTTTGGCTTCCCTAACCTAGTGGATTTTTTATTTTTTGCATGAAAGCCAAGAAATGACAGACTGGATAGACAAACAACTAAAGTGGAGGAAACAAAGGTAAGGGAGTGGCATACTGTAGAAGAATATAATAGGACAAGCAGCAGATAAAATAGAAAAAAAAGTTAGTGGAGAAACGAGATGGATGGACTATAGAGGTTAGGAAGGGTGGTTTACAGATCTCAAGGGCAGCACTGTAAAATACTAAGAACACATGATTCAGAGGACAGTTCTGTAGGGTTTATGTCAGCATTAGAGAATGCAGCGACTTGGCAAAAGAGGTAACATTTTGTTCTTACAAAAGCACGTGATTGTAGTTATAGGGAGTTTAGATGGAAAGCAAAATCAAACAGCTATTATGGGTTTTTTCCTTTTTTTTATGAGACAGAAGAAGACTGATGACAAAAGTGAATTCTCTCAGCATGATCTACAGGACTCCTACTGACTTCAGTAGCTCTTAAATTTTGTCTCTTTTACTGTCTACACCTGTAACTACTTTGCCATAGAGTGTAATTACTAGTAATCACAATGATGACCCTAATTCATCAAGATATATGTAAATTTTGTTACTTACATTTTTGCAAAGTTAGATATATGTGTGATATGTTTTAGAATGATTTCTGTAAATATGTTTAAAATTTGAAAAATATTTGGATACAGTAATTAAAGGTTTAAAATGTCTCACAAAAACACTTCAGTAGTTCTACCTTTTGGACATATTTTTGTAACTAATATAGTTTTTTACCTTGTTGGTTATATCTTATAAAATAAAGGTTAGTTATTACAACTTTTATTATAATTTTTATCCATTTTACTGACATATCCTCTTCATTATATGGAAAACAAAGGGATTGAAGTAAAGCAGTATAGGGCTTGAGTTTCTTTTTTCCCTTGCTGTAACTTATA
Organism: Erethizon dorsatum; assembly: GCA_028451465.1. Classification (NCBI taxonomy): domain Eukaryota; kingdom Metazoa; phylum Chordata; class Mammalia; order Rodentia; family Erethizontidae; genus Erethizon; species Erethizon dorsatum. The sequence goes on from CM051823.1 coordinate 33,791,840, forward strand.
GGCAAGTTGCTGGTTCTTTTTTACAGTTCCTCAATGTAACAAATAGATATATTAGCATCTTTTGACATGAGCTGAAATGAGTGGTGGTATATGCAGATCTTTATCAAAATACAGCCTGATCCTTCTGTATATATCCTTCTAAATATGACTGCTTTAGTACAAAGCAGCAAGTGGTCATGAAACTAGGTAAGCATTTGGTCCTTTGCTTTTACATTATGTTGCAGAGCTTGAAGTTTTCTTTATTTGCCAAAGAAACATAATTGGATTCACCTAGAAATTATTGGTAAAAGTAATTGTAATCAAAATTGTTTAATGCGCTTTCCAGTATTAAAAAGTTACCATTGTGTGTGATTTCTTCATAAATGAATTTCAAGTTGTTCATGGAATTAAAAACCTTGGAACTTTTGTTGTTACAGAAGAATTACTCCATATCCCATTTGTTCATATTCAGTACTTAAGTATTTCCTTTGGAACTGAGAGTACTGAGGGTTTATGACCCAAGGAATTAGAGATGGGTGAGAAGCAGCTGAGCAGGGACTTGAAGAATACGTGCTAATTGTTCCATTTATGATTCTTATTCACTGCCAACAGAGAAGCTCCACATTTAATTTTATATTTCATTCTTAAAGACTATAGAAACAGTTTATCAAAGGTTCTGTTACAGAAAGTGCTTCGGTTAGAAACAGTCCCAGTTTCAGAGAAGAAAAAAGCATGAGGAGTTAGCAGGTCTCAAAGATAGAGGAATAGTATAGGAACGCGGCAGTACTACACAGTATTTTAAAGCCTATTCTCTAGAGCCAAACTTCCTGTTGAAGGTAGAATCCTACTTCTGCAATTTAGTATATGCATAAACATCAGTAATTAACTGACTCTGTGCTTTTATTTTATTCTGTTGAATATAGAGGTAATAGTATCTCCATCCTCGACTTGGGTGGTTAACATTACATTAGTAAATATGTACAAAGTAAGTGGAATAGTACCTGACACATTGTGAGTGCTATGTAACTCTCAGCTACTATGTTTTCATCTAATCTGAAGATAAACATGGTATACTGTATTAGAAAATTTAGTACGTTTCCTGGTACTATAGTTGAATACCATAGACTAGCTATTTTTTAAAGAAGAGAAATTTATTTCTTATAGCTTGCACATGGTTGGTAAGATATACCATTATTTTATGGTATAAGAAAGAAAAATCTGTAAAAGAACAAAAATTTTCAAAGAATATGTGTCTTAGAATCAATGCAATACAATATTATGATATTGGATAGGTAAATACAGCTTTTCATATTGCGATTTTCAAGATTAGTGTTTCTTTTGTTCCTGTGTATTATATTAGTTATACTTAATTGATTTTATGAGTTAACAGATAAAGTAATAATGGTATACTAGTTTCCCCTTATTCATAGGAGATGCATTCTAGGATGCCCAGTGGATGCCTGAAATTACTTGTAGTATACCAAACCTTACACATAGTATTTTTTTCTGTACCTACATGCCACTGATAAAGTTTAACTTATAAATTAAGTATAGTAAAATATTAACAATAACTAATATTAAAATAGAAAAATTGTAACAAAATTACATGAAGAGACACTCAAAATATCTTATTATACTGTACTCATTCTTCTTTTGATGATGTGGAATGATACAGTGCCTACCTGATGACAGGAAATGAGTTGAGTAATATAGTGTTAGGCTTCTGTTATCCTTCTTATTTGAACACAAGAACTTCAATACTAGACAGTCAGTGTGATAACAGAGGTCATAATTAAATGACTAACAGATGGGTAGTGCATATAGCATGGTATGCTAGATGGAGGGATGGGTAGTTCATATCCTGGGCAAGATGGAGCAGGACAGTGTTAGATTTCATCACTCTACCTGAACAGTGTGCAATTTAAAACATATGACTAGTTTATTTCTAGAATTTTCCATATAACGTTTTTGAACTATGGCTGACTGTGAGACTTCAGGAAGCAAAACCAAGGATGGGAGATACTGTTATTTTTAGAAAAAATAAAACTAAATCAAACCAGGAATGAGTATACTAGTTTATATGTACCTCATATATTTTTTGTACATTTGTAATTTCCTTCCTTCCTTCTCTTTCTCATTCTCTTATTCTCCCTCTCTCCTTTCTTTTCCCTTTCCTTTCCCCTTCCTCCTCTTCTTCTTCTTTTACTTTTCTTTGCCTTTCTCTTTTCCTTCTTTTAGTCTTTCCTTTTCCTTTTTTCTCTATTTTTCTTCTTCTTTGTCCTTTCTTTTTCCTTTTTCCTTTTCCTTTTCTTTTTATTTTTCTCTATTTTTCTTTTTCTTTGTCCTTTTCTTTTACTTTTTCTTTTTTTGCAGTACTTGGGATTGAACTCAGGGCTTTTGCCCTGAGCTGCATCCCTAGTCTTTTTTTTTTTTATTTTGAGACAGGGTCAGGTCTTGCTGAATTGTCCAATTTGTGATCCTCCTGCTTCAGCCTCCCAGGATCTGGGGTTTACCGACATGCATCACCAATCCTGGCTCATGCCAGATTTTTCTTAAATGAGTAAGATAATTAAGATATTACTACATTAATATTTAGAAATTTACACTAATCATGTATTATTTCATATTATACATGGGAAATTTATCCAATTTGCTTTCTTTAATTGATTTGAGAACTTGCATATGCATAGTTAAAAAATTATATTTAGGGCCAGTGAGATGGCTCAGCGGCATAAGTGCCTGCCTGGCAGGCGCGAGGGCCTGAGTTCGACTCCTGGAACCCACATATGAAAAAAGGGGCCGGTGATATCGCTTAGCAGCACGAGCGCCTGCTGGTGCACGAGGTCCTGAGGTCGACCCCCGGTACCCACAAAAAAAAATTATATTTAAAGCCTTAAAAAGAAATAAAGCAGTTGCCTATTTTACTGCTTGCCATCTTGCACAGTCCTATTCCCCAGAGATAGTCACTTTGTACTTACAGCTTTTTCTTATGGCATTTACGTATTTTTAAGTAATGTATTTAAGTTTACTTATTGATTTTTCAATTTTTTGTCTCATCAATTTACTTCCTGTTTTATTACCTTGGAATTTACTATTACATTTTTGTCACCTATTTCTTTTATCATACATATATACTAGCTTTCCATTAAATCAGCACTATTAAAATAATGTAAGTAGCATTCTTTCGTGAGCCAGATAATGTGTTGTATTTCCTTTTTCCAACAATTTTTCTGGAGTTATTAATTGCTTTATTTTTTGTTTTTTTTAATGTGGGTACCAGGAGTCGACCTTAGGACCTCATGCTTGGCAGCAAGCACTTGTGCCATTGAGTGATATCACTAGCCCCTTTTTTCCTTTACGTGGGTACTGGGAGTCGAACTCAGGACCTTGCGTTTGTCAGGCAGGTGCTTATGCCGCTGAGCCATCTCACTGGCCCTAATAGTTTTGTCTTAAGGATTCTTCTTTTCTTTGTATATCCTGTGAGTGTCTTTTTTCTATTAATTTATTTTGGTTTTAGTTTTTCATTGGAAACTTTTATCAAAGTCTCCACTTAATGTGCTCCACGTTTGGTTGAAAGCTGGACGTCTGGTGAGCAGATTTATTGGCTTTGTTACAGTGATCCAGCAAAGAGCCAGTTTCTGTTAGCAGGTCACATATTGTGGTAGCTATGTGTTTGTTATCTGGGGCATTAAAGCTTTTCAGAAGCATTTTAAAATATTTTTTCTGGGTGATATATGTCTGTCTACCAACATTTAGGAACCAGTTTAGAACCAGTTTGACCTTGGCTTGTGACAGCTGTCTATGTTGTGGTTGGTAATTTTTAAATCAGAAACATTTCTGACTGAAGATACCCAACCCTGAATTTATAAGAGTGAAAGAGGACACGGAGTGGGTAGACAACCTGTGTGTCAAAAATGTTTTCATAGTGCCTTCGTGAGGTATTACTAGGCAAATTAATGTGATTAATTTCATATTATCCTCCTTTGCTGTCACTTGTTTCTAGCTTCTTTTGCTGTGGTAAATCAGTCCCTAGTCTTCTGCCTGGCTGTTTTCAGAGCCATGTTGCGTTTCTTGTTGTCTCGTGTACTTGCTACTTGCCCTTCTGATTTTATACCTCTTTACCATTTTAGCAGTGTTCCAGGAGGGAGTGACGTTTCATGTGTGTGCTCATTTGCCATACTTAACAATTAGGGAAACTACCATTTATGGAGTGCTTTGCTATGTGCTAGACTTGTTCAGAGTGCTTTAAATGTAGATTCTTGTTCGGTCTTCCAAAACAATCCCATTAGAAAGTTACTGCTATGATCCTTGTTTTACGAATGAGAAAATAGAGTAAGCAATTTGCTCAATATCACATGGCTATTGAATGGTAGAAAGATTTGATTTCAGGAACTTGGTTTGATAATTCAAGATTTTGTACTTTTTCTTTGTTGATAATGACTTGAAGTCTCTTTCTCTTACGCTAATATCCTGCTGTAAAAATCTCTTTCAATAAGGCAGGTCACTGGACTTTTGTATAAGTAAATTAGATGAAAACCCGGCAATTTATAAATATGCTGCACACATACACAGATACAAGCCTGTGCGCACGCACACACACAGAAATTATAACTTAATGAGTGGAGAATAATTATTCTGGTAACATAAAACGAGTATTAATTTTCGCTTACCATCCTTCTAAATATTTTTTGAAAAGAATTGCTATTTATTGACTGAACTAGGACACAGTGTTCTAAAACATTAAGGATAGTTACATAAAAGCAGAGAACTAAAGAGTTGATCTTACTGTGATTTTTTTCGTTAACATTTTCACAGTAGTAGAAATACATTGGCTTGTATGATTTAGATGTTATAAATAAACAAAACTGCCTTACTTATTCAAGAAATATTCTGGCTAAGCACTTGAAATTTAGAATGAACTTAGTTGTACTTAGCATATCACCAGTTAAAAATAAATTCTGTTTAACACTGACTTTTTCTTTTATAATGTTATTTCTATTTTGTGTAACTTTTCTGTCCCTCTCTTTCATGTAGACAGAAATCCAATGCCTTCCTGCTGAGGATATTATTTCTGAAGCTAGGCTATATACCATCAGCACAGTGAAGCAGGAAATTATTCTATGTCAGCTGCTATCATTATAGAATAAAAAAGGTGTAGGATAGGATACATTTCTGTTGTCTCTACACACTGATTTCGTATGACATGCAAATAGATTTTAAAAGCAAGAGTTAAAGTATTTGGTAATGGAAGATACTGTCCTGATCTCAGTTCTCTATTCCCTCTAACAGTTCCAAATATATCCCTAACAGCCATGCAGGTTTTTCTGTTTCAGTGTTAGTTATCTTCAGATTTAGCCTGTTCAATTAATAGAGCATTTAGAAAAAATATTCTTTGAAGCACTAGGCATATTTGCATATTAAAATTAACGTTAGTATTATTAGAAATAATACTAAGAAGTAGTAGCTAACAATTACATAGAAGCTATACAGTGTCACGTTTTTGGTAGTTTAACTGAGTTAGTTCACATAATAACATGTGATGAAAGATGAATCAAGAGTTTACATAATTTTGCCCAAAGAGTGTGTGTGTGTGTGTGTGTGTGTGTGTTATATGCATATACCTCTTTATATATGTAAATGTGTCTGTCTGGTATATATGTAGCTATATGTTTGTAAAATTATATGTATATTTTTAAATTTTCTATAAAATAAGACAGAGATGAGATTTACTTATAGTATCTCCTCAAGGTTTGTCTTTAGAGTTACTATATTATGTGAAAGTTTTATGCAAAATCTGTATTTTCTAATCCAGTCAACTGGTAGGAGTAATCGAATATTAATATTAGCTAAAGTATCAAAATTAGGTAATTTTATCTTAGTCACATTTTTCCAGGAATGATAAAAACTGTTGTTAGTGGTACTTAATCTTCCAAAAGCCTTAGGAATTTATGGAATACTGTTTTTTTTTTTTTTTTTTGGCATCTCTGCTCTGTGTCTTTATGTGGCATAGGCAGAAAGCAAATTCTTATTTCTTTATTCAGGGAAAGCTTTATTAAACTAACACAATTATTTTAGTGTTATTTTATACACCATTGTGATAGAATGAACTAAAATACTCATTCTTTTTCATTTAAGAAACTATTGTTTAAGGACAGGTATTGTTACATATAACAAATTATTTTATAGACATTTTAAGGACTTCTGAGAAATTCAAATGCATTTTAGAGATCTATAAAGTAGAGCGATGGCCTTGGAATCATGCTAAAATGAGTATGTTTAGTCATAAAGTGAAAGTTTTGTGTTTGATTTGTCTTGAATATCATTTATTAATATTTGGATTTGGAAATGTCAACAGCAATTGATAATAAGAAAGTTTCAAGTAGAAACCAGTCTATTTCTTGTAGAAATGATACTAAAATTTATAATTTTCTCATATTTTAACAAAAGGTAATTCAATAAAACTCTAAGAGTTATAGTAACCAGTAGAGCATTCAGTAAATGGTGAGGCTAAAAATAAATTTTACATTTGTTTGATTCCAAATTGAACTTTATCTAATTATAATCTTTAATATAGCTACCAATATAGCCCATATTTTCTTAAAATTGATAGCTATTTCCTCTTCAGAAAAAATAAATTATTATCATAAATGTGGCTGAGGAAAAGCAGATAGAAATATTAAGTAGGAATGATTGCATAGGAATGTAAATAAATCTATGCATTTTAGAGAAGTAATCACTTTAAAGGATAGAAAACTATTTGCATCTTTTGGTGAAAATTCATCTTATAATTAGTTTAAAATTCTCTTGTTCCTGTAAGTTTTCTGTTGCTTTAAAAATGAGATGAATAATATTTAGGTAAGGAGGAAAAATTATCCTTGAATTTTTTTTTGCCAAAAATTAGTTTTTATTTAACTTTGCTGAAATAATATTATCTAGTCCTATCCTAATATTATCAGACAGGATAGGAAATTTTAGAATTATAAAAGAAAGTACAATGTGAATATTTTTAAAACATATAACCTCAAACTTTCAATATTACCTCCGTGCATTATTTGTATTTGTGAAATGAAAATAGCACTATGTTAAATATAACATGTATTACATTTTTCCTGTACAGAAATGGTCCCATACAGAGATTATACTTTCATTAGGTATGTGGCTGGATTGTCTTTATAAACATACAGCTTAATATGGACTATAGTCATAGAAACTGGAAGTGTTACTCGTATGGGACTAAAGCAGGTTTGGGTAGCTGTGTTTAGATTTTTTGCTTAATTTGAATATATAAAATGCTTATTGTGATTTTTCACTTTATTCCATTTCAAGTGCAATTAGTCTTAGAAGTAGATTTCATATTGAGAATTTTATTTGGTAAGTCTATAAAATAGCTTTATAAAAGAATGTCAGTAGAAAATGCATATCACCTGTTGTAACAATAATAAGACCATTGTTTCTCTACTTGCATTGTATTCCATTCACCAGTTAAAATCAGATATTTCATTTTCATAGTATCCTTTTCTGACTGTTGCTGGAAAAATCGTATTGTCACCATTTGCATTTCTCTTTTTTGTCTTAGTTATGTTTCCATGCATATCCTAAATCTTTTACTTGTCATTATTAATAGAATAGCAACTTTAAAGAATATTAGACTTTTTTATAGCAGTTTTAGAATTACAGGAAAAAAAGGCAGCAAGTCACAGGAGTTACCATATGCACATTTTTTCTTTGCTGCTCCTCTCTAGCACATCTTGTTTTACTGTACTTTCAATTGTAATAGATAAGACAATATTAAGACATTATTCTTAACCTAAGTTCTTAATTTATATTGAGTCACTCTTTCTGTTGTGCATTGTATAAGGTGTAAAAATATATATAATGAAATATGTCCGTATTTATAGTGTCATAAAGAAAGTTTCTACTGCCCCCAAAATCCCGTATTTTACCTATTCATTTTCTCCTCCTTCTTAGTGCATACCTGATAACCACTGATCATCTACTGACCATATAGTTTACCTTTTCCAAAATATTGTATATGTTGAATCATTCAGTACCTTGCCTTTTCAGATTGGTATTTTTCACTTAGTAATATATAATTAAGTTTCCTCTCTGTCTCTACAATATATAGATTTACCATACTTTGTTTAACTATCCACCTGTTGAATGACATCTCTGCTTCCAATTTGGGGCAATCATAAATAAGGCTACTAAAAACATTTTTATGCAGGTTCTCATGTGGACATAAATTTTCTTCACTGTATTCACTGTATGTCTTCAGTGTAGTTTTGTGAATACCAAGGAAGATGATTGCTGTATCCTGATAAGAGGATTTGTTTTAAGAAACTGCCAAATTTTTCCAAGGCGTGTGTTTTTTCATTCTTGCCAGCACTGAGCAGGAGTTCCTGCTGTTGTTCCATATCCTTGCCACTGTTTGGAGGTGTTAGCTTTTTGGATTTTAACCAGAATAGGTGGCATCTTATTGTTACTTTTATGGATTGAATTATTTCCGTCCAGAATTGAAATGTCGAAGTCCTGACTCCTTGGGGAATGTGACCTGTGCCTTGTCTTTTCATTCTGTTAAAAATGTTTTCAACAGACAGGGCAGAAGTTTTTAATTTGATTCATACATGGATATCCTTTTGGAATTGTTTCATTGTCAATACCAAGAGCACCTTAATTTTCTTTTTGGTTATCTTTCTGTGAGTCATATAGTTTTTTCTTGAGTTAATTGTTGTGGAAAAGTTTATGGTCTGTGTCTAAATTTATTTTTTGCATGTGGATGTTCGTTTGTTCTAGCACTGTTGAAAAGACCATCATTTCTTCATTGCCTTTCCTCTTTTGTGAAGGATCAGTTGAATATATTTACATTCATTTACTTTTGGGCTCTTTTTCTTTTTTTTTTTTTTTTTGGTGGGTACCGGGGGTCGACCTCAGGACCTCGCGCGCCAGCAGGCGCCCGTGCCGCTGAGCGATATCACCGGCCCCTTTTTCGTATGTGGGTTCCGGGAGTCGAACTCGGGCCCTCGCGCTTGCCGGGCAGGCGCTTATGCCGCTGAGCCATCTCACCGGCACCCTGGGCTCTTTTTCTTTCGGTTCCATTGATCAGTTTTATTTTTTTTATCATACTGTATGGTCTTGATTACTGTAACTTTATAGAAGTCTTAAAGTAAGATAGTCTTTTTCTTCAATATTATGTTGACTCTTTGTGTCTTCTTTTGTCTTCTCATATAAACTTTAGAATCAGTTTGTTGATATCTACAGAATAACTTGCTGAGATTTTTTTTACTGGGGTTGTGTTGAATCTGTAGACCAAGTTGGGAAGAACTGGCGTTCTGCTACCCACGAGTCTTCCTATCCGGGTGCATGAAATACCTCTTCATCTACTTAGCTCTCTTTTTTTTTTATCTTAGCTTGTACCAGTAGTTATCTTCATATAGCTTGTGAGCATATTTTGTTGGTTTCATACCAAATTATCCTTAAAACAACTACTTTTTATACAGATAAAAAGAAATGGTAAAACAAGTCTTAGAAATAGCTCAATAATTGTGGAGTTATAAATGACTAGAGTAGATTATTGATTCCTGGGTCGTTACTACTTTTTAATTAAATATTACTCAAGCTAAGAAAGTTTAGAATTATTCCATCACAACAAATTGACTCTTGTCAAGTTACATAGGTTCATAATTATTAGCTAATAGTGAATTTAAATGTACATGGGTGAACTCAGTTTGTGTGATTTTCCTTTTACTTTTCAGTCTGCTTGTAGCTGTTATCTCTTCCCACATCCTAGAAAAAAGATATTAATATGGAACTTAGTTTTGTAAGTGCTTTTTATTATGTTGTACCTCTGAGAATGAATGACTGGTAAAATATGTGTTGAGTACACATGTCATCATTTAGGATGATGAGTGATTATAAAATGAACAGGAGTATTACACGAACAGCTATAAACATCAATGTGATATGATTCTGTATTCTCTAAAAGTATGACATTTAAAAAGATAAGGGCATACATAAGGTAGATATATAACATACTGATGATACCTTTATTTAAAAAGAAATAATTGAATTTTTAGAGAATTCTCCTTTAAATATTAATTTTTGTGTTGAATGCTTGGAAGAAGCACAGAAAGAAGGAAGAACCCAAGTTATTGAGTTGTAAATCAGAGCAAACCATTCTCTAAAATTGTATTTTAGGTTACTCAAATACGAATATCAAAAGTATTCCTTTAAAACAATAAACCTTCTAAACATTTTTTCCTCTATTTTACTGTTTCCTTTTCTAAAGGCTCTTTGATCTGTAGGCTTTTAGGTTTGATCTCATATTCAGAGGATTTTAGACTTTATTATCTCTAAACCCTTGTATTTCCTACAAATGTACAAAATACTCATTTTGTCAACATATTTGCTTGATATTTGTAATAAGATACAGTATTACTTACAAATGTTAACCTTTGTACAAGAGAAAAAAGTTCTAAGAAATTGCTTATAAATGCCACAGTTACGTAGTGCTAGTTGTTCCTAAAAAGAAGAAATAATGATGACAATACAGATACTCAAATTGGTATTCCTAGACTGTTTTAGAGAGATGCAGTGTCTGAATCACTTACTAGCTTGTTGTGGTGCTAACCATTTCATAATATAGTATCAGTTCAGGTGGAAAATTAAGAGTGAGTGTGGACATAAAATACATTTGTTTTTCTCCAGCATGTTCTTTGTTCGTGATTGGTCTAATCATTGTTTTTTGTTTCTTTACCTAACTAAGAAGATGTCATAATTTTCTGGGCATTTTGAAAGGTAATTTTAATCTTTCTAGTTTGAATTTTAACATCACAGTCAATTTAAAACTCAGATTCTCCCTTTTTGCTTAAAGCTACTTAACTTGTCCAGAAAATAGGAGTGTGGAGGAAGTGAAAGTCTAAGCATCCACTCTGTTCATTCCAGTGAGCAGCATGACCTGCTCTTTACTCATATTCCTATTTCATCAGGACCGGATGCATGGAGGATAGGATGGAAAGGGAAAATGCTCTCTTAAATGATAATATTTTCATCTTTTTTTCCTCTGCTACTCTGCTTCGACTAATTCCCCTTCTTTCTTTGGGAACAGACAGATAAATACTGGATTTCTGATATGGTACATGTATAAAACATTTTTGGGGAGTGGGAAATGTTTGTGGATTATATATTATAAGCTCTAGATTATTCTTTTCTGCTTGGTTTTATTTTATGCTTCCAGTTTACCCACAGCTTTCTGCTGCTGCAGGCCCTGCTGCCTGGAGTCTCCCATCTAGTTACTTTCACAGTCAGGGTATTTATGTTATTACAGATAGTGACTCTGTTTCTCCAGCCTTTCAACTCCAGGTCTTCTCTCTCTCACCTAAAACATGCACTGTGAAAGATGGTTAGCAAGGAGTGATAATCAAATCTAACACACAAGCAGAAATCCAAACAGTTTTCCCTTCTTGCCCAGTTGTTTATACCAATTCTTACTTGATGCGGACACTTTATAATGTCACTGTCCATTTAGATTAAATTAGGAAAACAAACTGATGATTGGTGATTGACTCCCGTAGGATGGGGGCAGCAAGATGATAGGTATGGGGGTAAAGAAGAATTAAAGGAGGGAAAGAAATTAAATTATCCAGGAGTAGCTGGCTCTCACTTGTTTAAGCATGTATTCTGAATGTGAAAAATTTAATGGATTCCCCTTTATCTTACACTTGGATTCTAATTGTCAAACCCTGAACAATGGGAAGTCTCACTTGACATCCTGTTATATAAGTTTTACTGATCTAGCTAGTAGTTCCTTTTTTGCTGGCCCTTGTGAAGTCTATTCCATCATAACAACTGGTGTGATCCTTTCAAAAGGTTAAGTAGCTTGTACTAGTCCCAGTGAAAATACTCCAGGAGCTTTCTGCAAAAGTTAAAAAACATAGTCCTTATTATGACGTAGAAAGCCCTACTTGATCTGACCACAGTTTTTGATCATGTGGTCCTGTCTCAGGGCTTTGCACTGCTCTTCAATATATCTGTGGTGTTCTTAACTCCAGATAGTCATCACATTTCATTTCATTCTTCATTCAAATAGTGCTGCTTCCTTGGTTTTCTCTTAAGGACCCTGTTAAAATAGCTTATTTGTCATTCTGTTCCCATACCTTGCTTCGTTTTCATATAATACATATTTTGATATGTATTATCTGTTACAAAATAATTTTCAAGACATTGGGTCATTATTTATTTAATGTTTTACCCTATACCCAAAATGGTACTTGACCTATAGAAGACAATCACTTTTTCTGCTGATTGAATGAATGAATGAAAATAAATGCTGGTTTCCAAAATCAAACTTCAGAAAATAGCTTTGACTTATTCCATAATTTTTGCTCATCCAAGATTTTATGTAGTATTATACTTTTTAAAATGTTTTTATTATTCTCAATTGTAAGTTCTCATAATCGTCACCTCAGTTAAATTATCTACACCTCTAGTTTATCACTCATGCTCCTTTTAGAGTGATTTTTATAAAATGCTTATCCAAATGCTACTCTTTGGAGAAAAACACCCCAAATTCCTTAGCATCCTTGAGCCTGTGTCTATTTTACTTGTTGTCACAAGTATGTATTCTTTCTCACTCACATCCTTTTCGTTTAGTACTCTCACTGCTAAACTGTGCTTCTCTCTTCCTTCTATCCCTTTACTTAAAACCTATTTCCTTTTTCTGCAGCTGTATACATTTTTAGTGTATGAATACATAAAATGTAACTCCTACCAGGAGATGACTCTAGAATAGGATCTTTACATTTGAAATGGTTGGGAAACAACTATATATTTGCATTGTATGCTATTATTTCATATGTATTAGCAAATTCATTTCCTCACTGAGTATTCTTAATACATGGTAGGGTCTCATTTGTTAATTTTTTGATGAATAATCAATAAACTAATCACAACCTTCAGGTGCATCATATGTGCTGTTTTGTAATAATGTTTGTACTCCTGTCAACTTGTCTGAAAAGTGAAGTTAATCTATTTGTAACTCAAGATCCTTTTGGAAGAATATATATGTGTAAATTTTTATTGTTACAGTTTACCTTCAGAAAACTAAAAGAATTAGGAAATGTAATTCATAAAAAGGACAGTACTAATTGTATTAGTTTTACAAAATATGTGATCTTTTGCTAGATTTTTTAGATTTAATTTTCTTTGTATATTATTGTGAGAGCGAAAGAAAAAAGCAGATTATTTTATATGAACAATTACAGCCAAATGTTTTCCACATCTGACTGTTGTAAGTACAGTGTAAGAAAAGGGACCAGTGTGGCTTTTTGGGAAATACAAACTCATGGAGTATATAGCAGAATTCCACAACTTGCAGTTGGCAGTTTTATATCTAAAATAATTCAGAAAAAATATGGCTTTTGATGTTATTTATTACCTTTTAAAAGACATGACTAAATAAAAATAATAAGTTAAATAGCAGTAAACAAACACGGGCCTTAAAAAGAAATTGAGTTGTTTGTTTCAGGTAGCTCTTTTGAACAATCACTGTAATTATTGGTAAAATAGGGCAGGAGTTAAACTGTATGTTGTCTGTGAAATTTTTCAGTTAGTCATTGAAACCTTCCAATGTCTATATTTCATTTCACATGAAAAGAAGTTTCTACTCAGACTTACACATTTAACTTCAAAAGATTATTTGTGCTTATTCACTTGAGTTTCTTGGACATCATCAGTAGCTTCTTAAACTTTATAGGTGTGCTGACAGAGCCTTTTGAGAACCTTACAAAAACTTATGACTTGTTTCCTCTACAAAAATGTATGTACGAACCTATGTATTACATCTTCATTTCAGTAGGCAGTTTTGAGAAATTTCAAGATTGCATAAACCCTGGATGTAGATTCTAGATTCAAACTCTCTGGTCTATGTCTTTTTTATAATAATAAGGAATATGGGAAATTATTCTTTCTTCTTCTGCCACCTCTTGTTACTTAAAAGAAAGTACTTATCTATACTATGCTATATTTTAGAAAGAATTTAAGAAAAAGACGAAAATGTCAACTATTTCTAACTGTCCTGAGTATATGCCAAAGTAAATAAATTCTATTACTAATTTAGCAATTGAGATTCAGAAAATTAGAATTAAGGTACACATTTTAATGGTCAAGTTTGTTAGACTTTGTCACAAAGCACCTTCAGTGTTTCAGAAAGTAGCTTACGTATGAACTTTTTTAAATAACCCATGTAGTTCCCTCTTCAGAGTAATAGAAACATAGTAGCTGTGCCTAGAGATAGAAGATTAAGAAGTGCCTTCCATCCTAGTAACTTAGTAATAGTTTTAGAGATTGATTTTTGAATTTGATCGATTCCATCAAGAATCATGTAGAATGAACAGGTGCTGCTATAGTAGGTGCTGTTGTAGTAAAAGTAGAATGTGGCAATAATTTTCTGTATCAATGAACAAAAGTTAGCTAATCTTGATTAGTGCATTGTTCATATGGATTAAGGATGAAGATTGTATCTAGGTTTCAATTTAATTTAACTTTGTAGAAGCAAAGTTGTCCTTTCATAGAGATCACTTTTTAAAACTCCAGTATATGAAAAATAATTTACCTATCACTAGTTATGAGGACTAGTTATCTTGGAAAATTGATTTTTGAAATTTAAAATGATTCAGAATCTTAGATTTGGTTTTCTTATATTTATTTTTAGATATTTCATGTTGCTCATGCTTCAGTTTTGAAATTTTACCTACTGTGGGGAACTCCTCCCGCGGAATTGTCGTCTGGAACAAAAGCATTAAAATAGCTGAACAGAGTGAAGAATCTTACTGTGTATATTTGCCTGACTTATACAATGTTATAAATCACTATAAAATGTCTGGGTTTTATTTTTAATATATATGTTCAACATTTGCTTAATAATTATGTAGTTAATTGAACAACTGTATTTCTGCCTTTCTTACAGTCATTCTTAACATTCAACTTTTAAATGAATGATAACCCATATGTGTAGGTCTTTTGTGACTGAATGATGTGTTCTATGTTACTGTGGCACAGTTTTCAGACAGCCACTTTTGTTCTTAAATATTTTCATTTTCTATAGTACTTTTCATCCCTGTATATATGTACAGGAATCACTTCACCCACCAACGAATTGCAGCCACTTCTGAGGTGGAACGCAGCAACTGTTTAACAGCGCACTTTCCCCTAGGTGCTGACAGCTGCAGAAGAAATTGTACATGGTCCTGTACAGAAGGTATTTCTCCACTGTGCCATCTGCAGAATGAAACTGACTAGGAGTACTACATAGACTGTAAGTTTCTTGTGTACCTGCCCTAGCCTGGAAAACTCACTAAGAGAGAATAAGAAATGACTCGGAGACATCACTTAAAAATGTACGGAGATCAGTTGAACTTAGTAGTGCTACTGTCTCTGGTTCTAAATTTCATTTAAAGGGCTTCTAGTTTGTGATTGGTATCAAATTGAATAACAGATAAAAGCACCACTCCTTGGAAATTTTTTTTTATTCCAAAAGAAGATGAATCTAAAATACTTTTTTAAATTCTTCACTGTTAATGAAAAGTAAAAGAATCAAATTGTTTTAAAAAATTTTCAGGGCTGGTGAGATGGCTCAGCGGCGTAAGCGCCTGCCTGGCAAGTGTGAGGGCCCGAGTTCGACTCCCGGAACCCACATACGAAAAAAGGGCCGGTGATATCGCTCAGCGGCACGGGCGCCTGCTGGCGCGCAAGGTCCTGAGGTCGACGCCTGGTACCCACAAAAAAAGTAAAATAAAAAATAAAAAAAAAAAAAAGTTTTCAGGGCCGGTGAGATGGCTCAGCGGCACAAGTACCTGCCCGGCAAACGCAAGGTCCTAAGTTCGGCTCCCGGAACCCATATAAAGGAAAAAAAGGGCTGGTGATATCACTCAGCGGCACAAGCGCTTGCTGGCAAGCGCAAAGTCCTGAGGTCGACCCCTGGTACCCACGTTTACAAAAAAAAAAAAAAAAAAATTTTTTCAAATAACTGAACCAATCTTACAAGATTTTAGAGCCATTTCTTAAAATAGCAAACCACTTTCTAATCCAACAGGAACATCTTAATCAGCTTTGCTTGCAATGTTTTATACATTAGTTTTAATACTTTTCTTAATGAAAGTTTTGTAACAAAGCCAGTTTATGAGGGATCTAATTTTTATTGTTTTGGTTTAGAAAGACTGAGTTTAAATTTTTAATAGCATTTTGAAACAAAGCATGAAAGAGAAAAACCAGTAAATATTTCAACTTTTTTAAAATGTGTTTTAGTCTCTTTCTTCAACTTTATGTATTTTTTTTTGTAAAAGCAAATTTACAAGAGTGCTTTCTTTAGTAATAGTTCAGCATATTTGTGCCTTTTAGAAGATTGTTCTATTTTATTACTTTAGAATTTTTTTTTAGTTAATTCTGTATTTTTGTGGGGGAAGGATCAGTCCACAGAAATTTCTGTGTAAAATAATTAGTGTCACTTTGTCTTCCCAGAGTCTTAGTCATTTGAAATATATCATTTGTTTTGGGTAACTTTAAATTATGTGTCATGAATTAAATACTTGCATACACATTTGTATCTGTGGATTCAAAGAGAAACTGACAAAAGTTAATTTCAAACCACAGTTTATTTACTTCTAAAATTAAGAGGGCAGAAGAAATTATTTTGTAGATATTCTTTCTTTAAGTGTTTTCTTTTTAACTCAGGTAGGAGTCTTTATACACAGAATTTTACCTTACATTACGAATCATGTGTTCGTGTGGGTGACTTTGTTCTAGTTAGAATATTGTTTGTATAAATTAAATGTTGAGTAACAGTGTTTTAGAGTCAAAAATGGATGTTGAATGTCCAACGAAGAATTTCAGCTCTTTTTTTTGTTGTTGTTGGGTACCGGGGGGTCGACCTCAGGACCTCGCACGCCAGCAGGCGCCCGTGCCGCTGAGCGATATCACCGGCCCTTTTTTCGTATGTGGGATCCCGGAGTTGAACTTGGGCCCTCGCGCTTGCCAGGCAAGCGCTTATGCCGCTGAGTCATCTCACCGGCCCTTTTAGCTATCTTTGTGATGGATACCACACTATTTTGAAGTGGGATTTTTAAACATTAAAGCAGTATAATTCAAGGAAAAATGGAATTACAAAACTGCTTTTACATTCAGAGTGGAAATTTACTTAAATATTATGAAAAAAAGTCACCTTTTAAATGAGGTTCCTCCTTACATAATACTTCATTTAATAACCAAAGCACCAAAGATGTTACATTATTTTAAAAATGTAAAGTAGACATAATACAATGTTTTTATGTATCTCTAGCAAGTAGAAATTTTTATAATATATGAAATATTTGAGTTGCTATTACTGGTTCTTTTGCATCTTCAACACGTAGTGTACTTGTAAGTATTACTTAACCCCATTCATTTTATTACCTGAAATAATAATCATTTGGGGAATAGACTATAAGTTATATATTATTTTAAGTTTTGGTGAAAAGGCACAAACTCTGCCTGTTGTATGTGTCTGGGTATATATTTTTAAATTATACTGGATATTTAATTGTTAGTTTTATACCTTCTGTGTATAATGTAAATTTGATGTCATTACATTGTTTTTAACAATATGAATCTATTACTATAAACTTCTAGTGTATTGGATATGAAAAAGAGAAGTAAGTGGAAACACTTTATTGAATATACTGGTTTTATTTGAATTAAATGAAAACACATTTCTTATGTAATAACAAATGAACTTGGTGTTTCTGATAAATTATAAATTCAAATATTTGTTTAGTTTGCTTAAGAGACTATCTTCATTCTTCAAAATAGATACCTAATAGCTCTACTCAATTGTTTTCCAAAGGAGGACTTCTCTTATTCTAAAGGGTAGGATTTAATTAATAGTCATTTAATCATTATTGAATTCAGAAGTAAATGCTAGATTAAGAATAACTAAATCTTAATAAAACTTTTACTTAACCCCATTATAATTTTTTTTTTATATGCGGGTACTGGGAGTTGAACTCAGGACCTCGTGCTTGCCAGGCAGGCGCTTATGCTGCTGAGCTATATCACCGGCCCTACCTCATTATAACTATCAATTTGTAAAACAAAAAATGATAGAAATGAATAAATAATATGAATTTTAAAATACCTAATCATATATGCTTAGACTTCTATCAGTAATGTTCTGGTAACATCCAGGTTTCGAGAAGAATCTTTAGAAAGATGTACTGCATTAGAGCCAATTAAAGAAATAAATAGTGAAATGGGAAAGTAATAAAGGGTAAACTGATAAACTTGAGAATGTAGATTTCATGTAATTAAATATCTTTAAGATATTTTAAAATAGTTTTAATCGATAATTTAGATTGTCAGATGCTCACTTTTACACAATATTCTAGTTTTTAAAATAGGGAACTTGGGCCAGTGAGATGGCTCGGTGGCGTAAGTGCCTGCCTGGCAAGCACGAAGTCCTGAGTTCGACTTCCCAGTACCCACATAAAGGAAAAAAAGGGGCCGGTGATATCGTTCGGCGGCCCAAGTGCCTGCTGCCAGGCACGAGGTCCTGAGTTCGCCTCCTGGTACCCACAAAAAAAAAGTAGGGAACTATTCAAAACAAATTATTTTAAGTATATTTTTATCAGATTTTTGAAAAAAGATTGTGATGGAATAATGACATGAAACACAGATGTTTTAGTTTATTATAGGGAGATTATTTTACAATATAACGTTGCATGGACAATTGCTTTGATACTAAAATGGCTAATATTAAATTCCTTCACTTGATAAAGCTTTAGTACTTCATACATCAGTTTTATCATGAAAAATACAACTTATATTAATAGAATAATATATGCAAATTTGATTTAAATATTTTTAAAATGTGAATTCTTTTTGTCTCAAATAGTCTCAGGCTTATCAAATAAGGTAAAAATCACACTTACAGAATTACCACTCTCTTTGAGATTCTTATTTTATTAATCAAATAATTTCTGCCTATTTCTATGAATTTTTAATTAGTTTCAGTGTACAGTGAATTAGTTGAAATTTTTAAATGTGTCAGTTTGCAAATACATTGATAAGAGCTATTGATATCACAAACCTTATTATCTTTTAAAAATTCTTTTAAGCACTGAAATTGCTCTCTGTCCTGTGGGTAAATGTGTGTGTGTGTTTATATATATGTACATATCATCTTTCTAATGTATTTTCTGTAGTATAGTCTGACTGCCATTTGTAGATATTAATCAAGTGTAAATTGCTTAACAACTTCAAGTTTTTTTTTTTAACTGTTAATTGGGAATCATTACACCTACCTCACAGGGTTGTTGTGAGGAAAAAAACCAATAAAACATATCTGAAAGAGTGCTTAGCATATACTAGATGTATAACATATAAAAAGTGATTGTACCAAGACCGTTTAATGGCCCCCATTGTCTGCAGGGTAAAATCTAAATGTCCTGTCCTAACATGTGGTCTGGCTCCTCCGTATGTCATCAGCCTCATTCTTTCCTTCCATGCTGCATGTACTAACTGATTGATATTGAAGTCTTTGTAGTTCTCAGAATATACCATGCTTTTTTATTGGAGTATTTCGTTACCTCTCCTCCTTTCTAATGTGTGTCACTAGGCAGTCTTCTGTATGATCCTGTGCTTGTTCCTATCCTAGAATTACCACTTGTAATGTACCTGCCTATGTGTTTGTCTGATTCCACTGCTAGATCTAAACTTCCAGAGGGCGGCATCTTACTTAGCTTTTGTCCCATTACCTAACAGAATTTCTGCAACTCTGAAAGTACGTGAACATTTTGTAAATAGGTATAAATGACCTCTGAAAAATTCACAACATAATTATATGATTGTTATGCATTAATAACCAACTGGTTAGTTTATATTTAAAAAATAGGTTGCAGATGTCATAATAATATCAAAATTGCCACCATACAGCTGGGCATGGAGGTTCACTCCAGTAATCTCACTACTCAGGAGATGGAAGGAAGAGGATTGTAAATTTGAGGACAGCCAGGGCAACGTAGCGACACCCTGCATCAAAGTAAAGTTCTTGGGATGTAACTCAGTGGTGGAGCACTTGCCCAGCAAACATAAGGCCCTGCATAAAATCTCCAATACTGGAAAAAATTATCATTGTATAATCAGTCTACTTTTTCCATCCTTTTTACTGCAATAATAAGTTTATGAAAAGAAATGGACTGCCCAAAGGTGCCAGCAAAGTTACTTTATTTTTTCCTATCACTGTACGTGCAGTTCCATTCTTAACATTATTTTTTCTGTTTTGAAAAAATGCTGTTTATATGACTATTTCTTTTATGTTCTTGCTCTTGCTCATCTGCTGCTGCTGCTTATTCTTACTCTTCTCCAATTTGTCTTGTTCTTTATCTCTTTCATTTCTACTTTTCCTCACTGTCTAGCATTTTAAGACTTAATTTTCAGATAAAAAGATTAATAAATTAAAAATTTCAAACTTTAAAGTAAAACTGGGCCAGGGATATAGCTCAGCAGCACAGCACCTGCCTGGCAAGTGCAAGGTCCTGAGTTTGATTCCTAGTACCAAAAAAAAAAAAAAATAATAATAATAATAAAGTAAAACTTCTCCCCTGTATCAGCTTTGCTTAAAGGAAGTTTAAAAGTGTCAATAGTAGAGAATATGGTCAATTAGATTTTGCATTAATGTTTTTAAACTGTACTACTTAGGGGTATTCCAAAGTTTGAAGATAGAGGAACACAGGGGCAACTTTCTATATTTTGAATGCCTATATATTTCCATAATCCCATAACTTAGCTCATGCTACTTCGACATTTTGGAATGTCCTTTTTACCTTTTTCTTCTGGAGAATCCTATCCAGTCTTCAATTTCTAACTTGTGCTAAGCCTTTACTGGTTGTGGCAGCTACAGTAAGTTCTTTTGTTTACTGCATTCTCATTAATATTTTATTTTAGGTTCTTTATTTAGTATAAATAAATATAATTAATAAATATAATATAAATATAATTAATATTAATTATAGGTATGGCTTTCTCCCTGACCAAACTGTGAGCATTTTTGAGTTTGCCATTGACTTACTTATTGGTGAACTTCTCACTCCCTGGTCTTTATTATGGGTACAATACATTATATGCTGAATTTATGAATCTCTCCTGGAAACTGAGATTGAAGTTCATCAGATTATTGAGTAATTTATACCTCTGATCTTTTTATATATTTCCCTCCTTTTTGCAAAAAAAGATTAGAGGAGCAAGAATTAGTTTTTATGCCAAATATCTGTATGTGTGTACATATATATATGTTTGTGTGTGTATATATATTATATGTTTAAACTGTGTGTGTGTGTGTGTGTGTGTGTGTGTGTGTATGTGTGCTTAAATGGTATTGCTCTTCATCCTTTTCTAGGGAAATTTATTTTAAGTTTTAGTTCTGGTTTTGACTAAGTTTATGTTATCTCATTTTCCTTTTCATTTCTTTTTTATTTTCTTTCTAGTCAATGGGGTTAACCGTAAGTATGGATAATGTAATATTCTATGTAACTTGGCGTTACAGGAAAAAATGAGTTAATTAAATATCATCATTCATTTTCTGTTACAGTATTTTTTCTTTTCTTTATTTTAAAATTTTTTCCATTTTCATATTTTATCACTAGATATGATATGAAATGGTAAAATGGTGACCAAAAGGGTTGAGACAATAGGGATTCCTATTAAAGAAATTAAATTGAAGTTTTATTTGTTGTTGCAAGTAATGTACTGTTTCAATCACACTTTATTTTATTGCTATTTTGAATGATTACTAAAATAAATTGCCTCAATTTGTAATGTAGCTCTAAATTTCTAGCATTCTTCTACAGAATATTGAAAATAGGATTCTGTAATACATGTGATCAGGCAAATATATAAAAATCAGATAACCAGGCTGGGGATATAGCTCAGTGGCACAGCGTCTGCCTGGCAAGTGCGAGGTGGTGAGTTCGATTCCCGGTGCCCCCCCCAAATCAGATAACCAAGAAATCAAATCATGACAAACAGAGATAATTGAAAAATTCCCTGTTCTTAAAAATTCTTTTTCTGAAAAGTACAGGTAATACACTAAACAGAGACAAAACTTACTTTCTCTTCAAATTGCATTGTTAAAGTTCGAAAGAAGATAAATCAGTGTGTGATAAAATATCCCAGTATTTATTTAATTGTTACTTCCATGTTGTTAGAAAAATAAAATTGTTAAAAAGAGAGGTTTTTACCTTATTTACTAACTTTCACCAGTCTGGTGCATTTTAACATTTAATGTAGGGTAATTTTATTCTTTAGCATTTGTTGATTTAGGGATCTTGGTGAATGAATGGTAGATGTGACAGATCTCATGGCCATTTGAAGTTCAAGAAGTAGCCGCCAGGAGCTGTGTGCAATTATTCTTGTGCAGTCATACTCCTTATACCAATAAATGTCTTTATTAGTTTCTTCGTAAGAGGAAATCAACTATAAAGTGTGACTAAGTGATTCTGAGTTTTAAGACCCAAGAAATATGATTTATTCCTGTGATTTTTCTTTCTCCCCAAACATTGCAGTAATTCAAATATTTTATTTATATTAGTAAAATGAGTGAATCTTGTATTTTTTAGCTATGATAGGAATTAGATATTAGGATGAACAAAATTTTATTTTTATGTGTTTCCTGAATTTATTGGGGAAATCAGTGTGTAGGAGAATTTAGGGGGGTACATCTCATATGACCCCAATTATCAAAGTAATGTTTAAAAATATAATTTCCTGAAGTATACCACCCAGTATCTGCTTAAATATCAAATACTTATTATTCCATTTTTCCCCTTTTAAATGATTCATTTTGTATTTCAGTTGTGATATATAGAACTTTGTTTTGGAACATCTCTTTTAGTGGGTCAAGTAAAATGTTTAAAATTGAGAAGTTAACTAAATTTTTTAAAATATCTGGTTCTTTATTATATAGTTAATCCTAGGTATTCCTATACAAAAATACTTTCCTCATGTCACAAGGAAAAAGAGAAAAAATAAGGAATTCGTTATCAGTTGATATTTCTGTTTTAAGATTCTAAAACTAATTTCACATTGTCCTACTCTTCTATAGGGTATGACTCATTTAGCTTCTTTGAAATCAAACCAAAATCAGTAATTCCTCACTCTCACTCTGCCTCCCTACCTCAATCATTCTTGACTTATGGATTTACCATATACTTTGTGAGTTATGTTTGCAAGATAAAGTCCAACTTCTTTCCTTTGACTTAAATATCATCCTATTTATTTCTGGATCCCAATTATTTTACCTTTAGATTTCTCTTAAATCATTGTATTTTAGTCTTTTTTACTTAAAACTAGATTTGTATACTAGTTTCATCATTTCGTTTAGATTGCATTTTCCCTGGTGGAAGCCACATGTCATTCATCTTTGTGCTTTCTATAGATGAGATTCTCATAATTCCCTTCTGAGTTCATCTAATTATGAAATAATTGATTCTTGGTATTTAAGTCTTTAAAATATTGAATTGATTAATCACATTTGTCCAACTTGATTATTTGTTAGTGTTATTATTACCAAGAAAGTGCCTTAAATGAGTTTTGAATAATAATGATAATCTTTTAAGAATATTTTGTTTGGTACTAGTTATGTAAAAACAAATTTTGCTAATTTTCCTGACAGTGTGATAATATATGCTAGTTTGTAGGCTCTTGCTATACCTTGAACTGACTTTAATCTTTTTATTCATATTTTAAAAATATGATTGGGCCGGTGAGATGGCTCAGCGGCATAAGCGCCTGTCTTGCAAGCGCGAGGGCCCGAGTTCGACTCCCGGATCCCACATACGAAAAAGGGGCCGGTGATATGGCTCAGCAGCACGGGCGCCTGCTGGCGCGCGAGGTCCTGAGGTCGACCCCCCGGTACCCACAAAAAAAAAAAAATAAAATAAAAAAAATAAAAATATGATTATGTGTCATTTTGAGAAAATAATTTTGGCAGAATGCATCTGAATGGTCAGGTGTCTTTTTACATTAGTGCTTTATTGGCTTTCTTAGAGATATAATACAAATGGGAAACAAGCTTTCTGAAATATTACAGAAGGCTTGTATCAACCCCAGTCCCACTATAGGTCTGATTTATTCTTGTAAGAGGACACAATGGCCTCTTGAAATGAATCTCTGTTACAGAGTATGTTAGTGCTTCCTGAGCTAGAATTTTATGGATAGCTTGTTTTCTCCTTGACCGTTCTTACAGTTTTCAAGATAATCATTCGTTTCTGATAAATTTTATTATGAAGTTACTGTCATTCAGCTTACTGTTTTTAGAGTGTTGGGTAAAATTCTTCGCATGTTTGTTATTGTTATATAGGAATAAAACCATACTTTTAATGCTTTCCTTTAAAATATTTTCAGTCTGTAAAGTTTATATTTTACTTAACATATTCATATTTTCTATCCCTGTTCTCTTTAATACTTTAATACTTTAATAAGTATGTATGTATATCATTACATCTACCATCTCTGTACATACTTATACACATGTAAACAGAAGAGTTCTTAATTTCGTATTTGTATTTTAATGTCTCAGTTATTTCTTTGTAAAATATAACTTTTTTCCAGTCAGTTCAATTTTGCTTTGGCTTACTTAAAAATAAAATTTAAAAACTATGCTTTATTATCTATTTTTCAGGTTTATCTCTGTTTACATTAATGCTGGTATTTGTTTCATATTATGTGATATCTATTCACAGTTTCTGTGGAATTTAGTAAACAATATAGTTCATGCTGTTATTTGTATATTACTACATTCTTATCCATCATTCATTCATTTATTCATATGTCCATTAAATGTTTCTTTACTAATATTTTATGCCAGGCATTGTCATGCAAACTGGTTATACAGAATGTCTTTGCCCATGAAACTTATGTTCTTCTAAGGGAAGAAGACATAAACATATAACACTATACTGTGTAAGAAGGATTTGAGGTAAACTAAGTTGAGAAGAGGTATATTTTAACTAAGATAGTGAGAAGAATCATCTTCAAAGAAGGAACTTTTGAGTTCCTAAAGGGAAGGAAAATCATATTCTTGGTATTATTCAAAGGTCTTTGAAGTGAGATTTTTGAGATAATGCAAAAGCCAGAGCAGCTGGACCATAGTAAGGATTTAAAATTTTATCATTACCAGGTGAAGACAGTGGGTAATTAAGTATTATTAATGAACTGCTTAGCCCTGAGGAAACCCCTCTACCTGCTGTCCAGAAGATGAACAAAGGAAAGAGGTGAGGGCCATGTACATTAATTATTAAGATGCTATTTTGACAGTCCAGTGAGAAATTATGGTGTCTTGGTATAGTTGTTTTATCAGTTGAAATTATGAGACGATGTTTTGGAAGAGCACATTAGAATTTTATGAATGCATTAGAAATGAGAAAATAAAAAGTATTAGATATAAACATTAAATACTGTTTGAAATATAATTAAATGGACATATGCTTTTCCACTGTAAAAATGTACCATCATTTTATAAATTACCTCTTCATTTTTTAACTTTTTATTTATTTATTTTTGTTAGTGCATGTTTATAGCACATAATGAATAGATTCATTGTGGGGAATTGATATAGGTACATACCATATTCTACTTTTACTTTCCTCTTCCTTATTGTTTAGTTTTTCCTCTTTTTTTGCTACCATAAACCATATTGATATTTCATCAGTTTTTCACCTCATTGTCATTGTATACATATAATGATTTCTGAAAACTTGATAATTTGAGAGGTAGTAAATTATACCTTACTATTTTAACTGCTTATCTTTGATTAGTAACTAGGCTCAAATTTTAGTGTTATGTATTAACCAGTTGTATTTTTTTTTTCAATTTTAGGTTGTCTGTGGTCTTAATTATTTTGGGATGTTGGCATTTTCCTTAATTATTTGAAAGGCCAAGTTCACATCTTAACATGGTCTAAAAACTTCAACATGAGTTGGCCTTAAGACTTTCTGATTCCATTTTATGTCCGTTTCCTTTCTGCCTTTTGTTGTAGACTCTCTGAGCATGTCTGAAATAAGCAACCTTTGTCTTTCCCAAGGCCTTTGAACTTATGATTCTCCGTTTCTTCATCTCTCTTGCTCCAGATCTTCCTTCATGATGGGAAGTGAAGATCCATGTTTCATGTTTCAGTGTAGAGGTTACCTCCTGAGAGGAACTGTTCCCTTCATCCTGACATAACACCCTTAATCACCTGTCCGACACTGTATCACATTGCTGGCTCTGCTCTACCCCCAATCTTTTGTGGTCTTCACAGTACTTATCACTGTTTTTTAGTTGTTTGTAACTTACTGCCTGTCTGTTCTAATGAGAATGAATGCACCGCACAGACAGGGATCTACTCTGATTGTTTTCTGCTGTGGGCGTATGGCAGGTAACTAATATATTTTATGGAGTGGACAACATAAGGATATTAACCATTTATCACTTTATGTTTGTGTTTTCCCCTTTTTCCAGTTGTCTTTCAACTTTGTTCATGATATTTTAATATGTAGACTTTTAATTTTCCATTTTCATCAAATTTTTAATCACATTTAAAAGGAAAAAAGTTTCCATTTTGAGATCTTTCGTTTATCTATAGTCTACTTAAATGTTTCTATTTATAAAGAAATCTTTATCTTCATGAATTAAAAAAACTATTTGAAAATAAAGATACCTCTCATAAATGTATTTTCTTACAATTTTATTACAGATTTACTTAAAGATAGAGATCATACTGAAAAGACCTTTTCATCTTTTCCCCAATATTATTGTATCTTGTGCATATTTAGATATGTTCTTCATTCTTAACAAACATGATTTATAAATTCTGCAAAATATCTGATTTGAGTCATTATTACAGTATCCTTATCAATCTCTTATGATACACTTCCTTTGGTCTTTTTTTCTTAATATAAATAACACAGTGCTTGTTATTATTTAAGGTTTTATGCTCATTATGAGAGTTTTATTATTGTAAATTCCTAAATTTGAAATAGTGGATTTATTGGATCATAAAAGTATGTATTTTAAAACACTTGAATATTCATTGCCCAAGTACATGCCAGAAAGTTTAATCCATTTACACTCTTCCTGGTAGGTAGTGCATGTGTATGTGTGTATTCCTCATAATTTATTTTGATTCCTAATATTATGTGCTTTTAAAAACTTGGTCCATTTAAAAACATGCCCATTTGTGCTTCTCCCTTCTAAAATTATCATGAAAACTTATGAGGGTGTTTTTTATGTACAAAATTTAAATTTTGTAAATAGTCTAATTTAGTATCTTTTCCTCTTTGTTCATTCTTCATATCTGTACTTAAAATAACTTTTGTTTTATAGCATATCATTTTTTATGCATGCATCTCTCTAATTTATAGGGAATTCATGATATTTGAGAGCAGAGGTTCTCACATTTTGTTTTCAAGAAGTAATCCAGTTATGCCAGCAGTACCATTTTTAAATAATCATGTGTCCTGTAATCATATTGTTTTTATGTAAACCAGGGTCTTTTGAGAGAAGGTTATTTATTCTGGTTTGTAATTATATTAAATTTTGGAAGTTTTTGTAGTTTCTCTTTCTTGTGAGGTATATTCTAGAGTAATAATTACCTGATTCCATTATCTTCTATATTATAAAGTATTGAAGGGCTGATGAGATGGCTCAGCGGCGTATGTGCCTGCCTGGCAAGCGCGAGGGCCTGAGTTCGACTCCCGGATCCCACATACGAAAAAAGGGCCGGTGATATCGCTCAGCGGCACGGGTGCCTGCTGGTGCACGAGGTCCTGAGGTCGACCCCCAGTACCCACACAAAAAAAATAAATAAATAAAGTATTGAAATTGTATTGTGTTTATTTCTCCAGATGAATTTAAACCATTTTGCTACTTTTCCTAAATGAATTATTTCTAGTTTTAGTTTTACTGAAATTCCATAAATGCTAATAACTTCTTTGCACAAGACATGCTTGTATTTTATAGGATTTCATATAAAAACTGAGCTTTTTCTGTTTCAGTAAGTTTCTTTGAAGTGTCACATAAAACAACCTGAGTGCATAGGTTACTTGTCTATAATTCTGTGACAGTCTTTTAAGATCTTTGTTATTTATTTTTTGAGTGAATTTTGATATTTTACATTATTCACAGAGAATTGTCTTTCAAGATTTTAAGGGAACTTTTGTTAGGTGCCTGTTATATAATAAGCATTGTGACAAGTGATATGCATGTAAGGATAAAGAATATGTAATTTTTAATCTCAGGAAAGATATACTAGCCAGAGAAATGGTAATTTTCATAGGGAAACAACAAGAGAAATAACAAATAATAAAATAACAAATAAAACTTCTGAGAAGAATTTCATCATAAATCTGGGCAGCAGTGATTAAGGTTTAAAATGGTTGAATACGTGAAGACTTGAAGTCATTGTAAGGAAGATTGTTATGGCTAGAGTTTAGGACAGGCCTTGTCCAGGATGGAATAATGCCTAGGAATTAAAAGCTGAGTTGTGGAATCTTCTTCAATTTCTATCTTTTCCTTTAAATATTGGATATATTTTATGCCATCAAAGATACACATTTTTGAAAGATTAGCTCAGTGACAAGTAGAGACAACTCTATTGAAGGTAGCGGGGGTAATAAATACTGGAAACAGATATTACATTAACATGAAAGTGTAGGAGCATCCTAAATTAAGCTTATAAACAGAGGTGGAATTGAAAGAATATGTCTCTATAAAAATATGATATCAAAATAGTCACCCAATACTTGTGTAGTTAACCAGGAAAGAAGAAACAGACGTATTAAGATATCTGAACCATATAGTATTTTGTTTATTTTTCCAGATGAACTTAAACCATTTGCCACTATGCAATGAACTATTGCTAGTTTTAATTTTACTAAAATTCCATTAAAGCTAATAACTTCTTTGCAGTGTAATCTCAAAAATCATATTTAATAACATTTTTATTAGATATTTATTTGAAAAAATGAAATAAAGAATTTGTAGTCAGGAAATTTAGACATAATCTTTGAAATTTGTTTTAAGTGGGTTCTCAGCATATATATGCCAGGCACATGAGATATGAATATCAAAATAAACTATCTTCTGCTCAGAAAAGATATGGAAGTCTCCTAAGGCTCATTTTAGAAAGGTCTTTTTGAAGTACAGTGTATTTGCTAACTTACCTTGCAAACGCCAGTACATAAGTTTATGTAATTACCATTATAGTCAGATGTGGTATGTCCCCAACGTGCCAGGAAATCCCATGGCCTCTGCCAGCCCATCCTCCAATCTCACCTTAGCTCCTTCCCTCTTCAGCACCTTCTGCTGCAGGCAGTGACTGATTTGCTTCTTGTCAGTAGAGATTTTGACTTAAATTTTATTTGTATAGAAATATACCTGCAAATGAATCACTTTATATATTATTTAAGTGGCTACCAGTTGTTGACTATTAAGAATAACATTGCTATGAAGGTTTGAGTACAAGTCTTTATGCAGAATTAGCCTTTTATTTCTCTGGTGTATGTGTGAGAATTTAGGAATAGATTTCTGGCTCATATGGAATCACCTGTTTTTATGAAAATTTATCATTCTTTTCTAAATGTGTTTTATCATTTTACATTTCTACCACCTGTTCATGTGTATTCCAAATGGTCCTCATCCTCCCCCTTATTTGGTGATATTAGCCTTTTTCATATTACAGCCATTGTAACTGGTGTGCAATTATATCTTATCATGGTTTTTAACTTTCATTTTCTTAATGGATTCTCTTGTTTTTACTGACCATTGTAATATTTTCTTTCATCAATTTTTTCTTCAGATCTTTTGCCTATATATATTAGATTGTTAATTTTTTCATATTTTTAAGTTACAAGAATTCTTCCACACTTATGATACAAGTTCTTTTCAGGTATATGTATGTAAATAGTTTTCCCATATTTTGGCTTTCTTTTTCATTTACTCATTTGAGTTAATTTCCATGATCAGAAATTTTTAATTTTATGAAATCCAACTTAGAAATTTTTTTCTTCTATATATCTTGCTTTTTGTGTCTAAGAAACTCTATTGTATTGGATATTATTGTTTTTGCTAATATTGTTGCTAATGTTGTATTTGTTATTTTCAGGATTTTAACTCCCCCAACACACACACACATACATAGGGAACTTGTTACTGGGTACCAATAAACAAGTATTAAGAGAGAGTCTCTTACAATTTTTTTTTTTTTTTTTTTTTTTTTTGTGGGTACCGGGGGGTCGACCTCAGGACCTCGCGCGCCAGCAGGCGCCCGTGCCGCTGAGCGATATCACCGGCCCCTTTTTCGTATGTGGGATCCGGGAGTCGAGCTCGGGCCCTTGCGCTTGCCAGGCAGGCGCTTAAGCCGCTGAGCCATCTCACCGGCCCTCTTACAATATTTTTAATAATCTCTTTTAGTTGCATGAGTAATTCACGAATACTGTTTTAAAAACTCCGAAGTATGGCTATAGAATAAATACCAAAAGTACTTTTAAATCAATCCCTCTAGTTTGCTCCTAGATATAGCTATTAGAGGTTGGGGTATTTGTTTTTTCTGTGTATTGATACTGGTATGTACACAAACACATACACACCACACACACACAGGCTATATATATATATATATATA